>JAPCYP010000150.1:0-683281 GCA_035048595.1 Echinosophora koreensis | reverse complement strand
ACGGATACAGTACAATTGAAAGATAACTTAACCTATGAGGCATTACCTGTGAGGATCGAGGATCAAAGAGTGAAACAACTAAGAGGGAAGACAATTTCATTGGTTAAAGTGATCTGGAATGCAACGACAGGAGATGCTACATGGGAGTTAGAGGATAAGATGAAGGAACAATATCCGCATTTGTTTTAAGGTAACTTTAATTTCACGGACGAAATTCTTTTTAGAGGTGTAGTATTGTACACCCTGTTTTTACGATTTTTACTATTTTGCTGTTTTTTACTTTTTTTCAATTATCGGTAGAATTTTACTTGTTTGTAATTTTCATATTAAATCTAGAAAAATAATTTTTAACAAAATAAAATCATAATTATACTCTACCTTATGGTAGAAGCTTACGGTAAAAATTTGGGTTCAAAACTCAGACGAAACCCGGTCTGCATTTTCACTGACAGTAAGATTTTACTGGTCAGAAAACCTAATTTTGACCCGTGAATGAAACAGTTAAGGTTTATATTTTATTTCCAACCATAGTGGTTATTTTGAAAATTTTCAAAATAAATAGGTTATTATAAGGTATTCGGGCGAATACTCGACGATCGGGGATCGACGGAATCGAGAACGGAGGTGTAGAGACAAAACCCGACCCCGGACGGATAAGAACAATGACTCATTGGTGAGTCATAAGGGGGTGAGTCATAGGAGTTAGTCACCATGCATTAAATGCATGTAATGATGACTTTTTAAGTGAAAAACCCAAATTACCCTAATCCTTCATTTTAACTACAAGTTTGCCATGATGCCAAATTACTCCTTGGACCCTTTTGTCCCTTGAAACTCACGGCCAAGCCCTTCAAAACCACACTTGGCCATTCATTTTGTTCACTTGGTTCATGTTCTTCATTTTTCTCACCAAAAACTCTTAAGTCTTACACTTGATTTACAAAGGAAGTCTAAGTTCTTGTTGGTTTCTTCAAATTCCAAAGGTAGATTCTTCTAATCCATGATCATACCTTCCTTTCCTTTCACAACTTTTCTTCAAATCTCAAGTTTTTACAAATTTCAAATTCTTAGATCTAGAACTTCAAAAATCTCTAGAAAATCATAGAAAATCCTTTTAATGTGATTCCAATTTCTATGATCTTCACATGACTTCTACTTTCATTATCCAAGAGCTTTTTTAAAATTTCGTGACCTCTAGCCTACTTTTCATAACAAGGCTAAACCTTACTCATTAAATGGGTTTGGTGGATTTCTTTCATTTTTAACTTGTTTCCTTGTTGATGATTCATGGCTAGGTTTTGTTGGTTCAAACCTTGAGCTTTAGGTGAACATCATCCTCTTCTTGTTTGAGTTCAAGTGATCATCAAAGGTATGGGGGAGATTACTATCATCCTACCTTAGGGTAGACATGTTGATGGTTTACTTAGTGTTATTTAGTGTAAATGGTCTTATAAGTTATAAGTATATAATTTGTGTAATTTATTGATTTATATGTGTGTGATCCTCTTGGAGGATGTGGTTGATACTTGATTTTGATATATGTTGATTTTGATTCAATGATTGCTAATTGGATACTTGATGGTTGTTTATTTGGTTTAACATGAAAAATGGCCTAACATGATAATATTTGGGCCATTCGGCCTTGAATGATTATATGGGTTCCATGATGTGTTAAATTGTTTGAATAATTTTTATGAGAAGTAGATGAATATATAAGAATGTAGAAATTGGTTTGGATTGATTTGGATGTGTATATTGAAAGTTATGGATTTATGAGTCCTTAGGGACTAAATTGCAAATTATGAGAATTTCAGTGGCTGCACCGAAATTCATGTGCTTGTATGTTAAGATTGTAGTCCTTGATGAGACAAAACCATAGAAATTGGTTTGGTGTTAATTGGATTAATACATAAAAAGTTATGAGTTTTTTTGTGATAAAGGACCTTTTTGCAATTATTGAAAAATATTTGGGGCAGAAAAGTGATTTCTGGAAAATTTGAAGGCAACTGAAAAATATTGCTAAGAAGTTGGTTTGGTGTGATTTGGAGTTTTAAATAAAAAAGTTATAAGGTTTTAAGTGAATATGGACTTTTTAGTAAATAATGGAAGTTTAGGGACTAAAATGCAATTTTCGAAAATTAAAGTAATTGGACAGTTAGAAACTGTTTTTCATGCTTACAAAACTGTTCTAAAACTCCAAAATGAGTTTTGGATTATTAGAGTGTAAAATCGTTGAAAAAGGATTTACGCGATTTACAAAATAAACGACGTTCGGTCAAATTCTAAAGAATTGTGTATAAAGGGAAATTTTGATGGAAAATTAGCATTTCAACATCTTCATAAAAGTAATAGAACCTAGGAGAATAAGAAATTTGAGGTGAAGAACCATATCTTCAAAAAGTAGAACTTTTGGGCCTAATTTCAGTAAAAAGCGGCGAAACCGTCGTTAAACGTTTTAAGGATTTTTGAGGAAATGTTTTGGAAAAAAAATTGATACCTAAGTATCTTTAAGGGAAATTACTCTTGAAAATGGATTTGGTTTTATCTAAAGGTTTTGGTTTTAAGCCAAAAGGATTTTTGTCTTCAAAGACGAGATTTTACTGTAAAACGTAAAAACCTAAGTCAAGAATGACTTAGTGAAAATACGAACGTAATCAATTATGATGTGGGGTGAAACACGACCTTATGTCATAAAGTATGGATAATTCATTATCCATATTCCATAAAATTTAATGGACTCAGAATGATTTGTTTTACTGAAAGCCAAAGAAAAAGGCTCAACTAGAAAACTACAGAGAAATAAATAAATTGGACCTATGTTCCAATCTCATAATGTGCTAGGATTTGTAAACAAATATTTTAAAGAAAACATTGCACAAAGATGAAAGGTTACTTGAGAACTTTAGCTTGATGATTAAGTACCGGTGATTCGGACTTAAGGACATCTAGCATCTGTTACGATACGCTGAAAGAATTCCAAAGGAATCACGATGTCATCCGTTGGATGGACGAGAAGAACGCATTTCCGGCAAATTTTGCCTAAACACATAGTGAAACTATATTCTGTAAGGTCGTTGTGCCTAGGAGATCGAGCTAACACTTTAATGCGGGTGCGAATTTCGTAGTGACGATCTATTGATGCTTGGGGGTGTCGGGGTATGAAATACTCATATAGGCCCAGTTGGTTGCTCTTCTGTGGTATGGTGATCTTGCAATACACCGACATACTCTACTAGACACTATGTATTTTCTGGTAGTGTAGGATGTTCCCGAAAAAGCCTATGTGCACCATGATGACTGTTGACGCATTTTATTGCCCAAGGCTGGCGTACTCCGAAACAATCCTCCGAACCACTCTCTCTGACTGTTTGTTAAAACCATGGTATAGGGAATTAGAGGTCATTCCTCGAGTCTTAGATGTCTTCTATCTAAGGAAAACGGTGCCTTGTGATTATGTTGTTGTGAAATATTATTATTTCTGTTGTGATTGATGATATAATTGTTTGTTGATATTTGTACGTACCTGTGTGTCGTACTATTGCATGTCTACGTTAAGTGTAAGATGAATTGAAATCTCACCTCATTTCTGTATTTTCTGGTTTGTTGTTTTCTATCTTGCGTTGATCGAAGATGACGACAACACCGTTTCTCCATCACACCCTGCTGGAGTTTGAGAGTGCTGGGAGACATGGACACAGTCTCGAGGGCTTTAGTATAATGGACTTTTGTCAGTATTTTGTGTCTGGCCAGTCTCGTGTCTATGTTATATTTTGTGGAGTTATGTCTCTAAAAAGCTATTATTATTATAAACATATTTTCAGTCTGTTGTTATTTACTGGCGTTGGTATTTCCGCCTTCTTTCTGAACATGTATGACTGATGGTACTTGGAACTTGGTTGTATAATATGGATGCATAAGTTTATGTTATATGTTAAAGGGTATGTATGGTATTATTTGTTAAAGAGAAAAGAAAAAAAATAAACCCGTATTTTTGACAAAATAATTATTTTTCGCTTTACTCGGTCTTATAAAAATAGAAATGTCACAGACAATGTAGCGCCCGAGAAGGGTGTTACAAAAGCTGCATTATGCAGTACATAGATCAGAAAATATATAGGACTCTAGACTAACAAACTAAGCTCAACAGCTCTAACAAACTAAGCTAACAGCCCTGACTTATCTAACAATAAATATGTTATCTCTAATAACAAACTAACCAAATAATAAGGCTCATCCTATCTTGACTCAGTTAATTGGATAACTGATCACATCAATGATATATCATAATAGAAATTTTGTATTGAAAAGAATAACTTTTAAACTTTCAAGATATTGAATACACAACTTCCAATACAAAATTTCTATCTTTGAAACTTTAACAAATGCTCTTAGGGCACTGGTTAGCAGTTGCTAAAAACAAAATCAATCAACGATTACAATGTCCAATTAAAAACTGGGTCTTGAGTGTGATATTCTAGAAATAATAAGTTTTCATTAGAAATCCATTTAAGTAAATTATTTCTCAATATATTAAATACTTCATTTTTCAACAACAAATAAAAATGACCGCGATAAACTACATGAAACAAATTATGGAAAAACAATAGAAAATTGATAATACATATAATTTATCTTCGCAAATGATTTTCTAAACATGGACAATAAAATGAATGTTCATGATGTCCAATTAAAAAATTCAAGGATATTAATCAATAATTGAAAGAAATTAAGAATCCAAATAAAAGAAACCAAAGAATAGTAATAAATGACATTAAACCAATTCTTAAAAATCACCACTGAAAATAATTAAGAAATATAAAGCACAATGAATTAAGGAATTTTGAAATAAAAGCAAATGTAAACAAGAGAAAGGGTTGAATAGTGTTTATCAAATTTTTCGAAATGAGATAAAATCTTTTGCAAACGCAAGCTAAAGACAAACGCTTGATGTAGAAGGTGTGAAGTCAACGTCGGTCGATGAAAAGTTGATAGAGTGGAAAATGCTTAGTAACTGTTTGAAGTCTTTGACCAAAGGGAGTTGTTGATCGGGCCGAAGATAGGAAAGGGCAATGGACGCCATGTTAGAAATAAGGGTGTTTTCGGATTGGATTGAATCAATTTTGAGCTAAAAAAATCATTTGATCCAAAGATGAAAACAATCTGTGGTTTGGATTGGATCGGTTTACTTCCTTAAAAAAACTCGATCCAATCCAATCCAATCAACTGCAGTTTGGATTAGATTGGATAATTTGATTTTTACCGATACATCATTACATAGTTATATTAGGTCACATGATGTCTAAGAACATATTACAAATATATTAATACAAAGTGTAGCAAAATATTTTTTTGAAAAGCCAAAAAAAAATTTATTGATTAACAAAGCTCAATAACAAACCACCAGGTATCCAAAAGCTGAACCAAACCCAAAACATAAAACTAAAATGAACCCCTAATACAAGAAAAGCACCCCTCAAAAGAAATAAAAAATATATCCCCTACGTTAGTTCTCCTACAGTCAGATGTCCCACATACAACGATTTTGACATTCCAAAATGCTTAAACTGTGAGGAGACCAAATTAATTTAAGAGTAGTCTATCCATTTCACAACACCCACAACCAAAACAATAGATAACAAATAATTTCAGTTGGTGGTTATTTATTGCTCTTGTATGCAACAGATCACAACAACTTTTGGCAGGTCATAGAGCAAGTATAGCCCAATTTTAGATTCCCAAGATAAATGTAGCTTCTCATATAGTATAATATTTCATTTTCAGATTGGAGATCTCAAGAGTCTATTTGGACCGTTAATGGTTAACATGCAAAATTTAAGAGCCACTCATTTTTGGATATCTCATAAGCTAAATTGAAATTTTCCTTTGGTGTCTAAACAACCATTCATTCTTGATCCTTGACCTATTTTTAGTCTACACTTGTGATATTCGATGTCAAATTTACAGCTCTGCAGGCAGAATCTCTTAACAAACACACATGTTGCAGACATGATTTTCTTGGGTTGGTGCTTTTTGCAGACATGTATTTGTTGCCAGTCTTTAAATGTTGGTATATTAACCTTTTTTGTATGAGGATTACTTATAGTCTTTCATTTTTTGATTTATAAGGATTACGTAGAGTTTAATATGAATTTTCTTAACTTTGTGAGATAGATTTTATGTTCATACAGTTTAGGGTGTTAGCTTTCATACAGAACAAGTCTCACTCAATTTGAAAATATGTGCTGGAGCCTGGAAGTATGTTGCTTATACTACATGTTGAATTCATAATGCATCACCTTGGTTCCCACTTGTTTGGCTGTATGTGTTAAGATGAAAGTTTTTTTTTTTTTTGAAACTGTGTTAAGATGAAAGTTGTTTGACTATAATCCATGCCAAAAACTTTTTATTTTTTAGGTTTTTGGACGCCTACAGTGCTTGTATCTATCCTAAATATAAGCAGTTATGGAAATTAATGAGCTTGAAGGAGTCTGACGCATGGCCTGGTGAGGTTTGTGGATCTTTTTAATTATTGGTTCTTCATTTTCACATTAGCACCGGGATTAGTGTGTTTAGATTTATGACTTTCTATAACGAGAAGAGTGCATTATAATAAAGATTTTGGAATTGAGTGTCGCATTCAGAGGTTCCATAACATATGGGATATGGCCCATTTGGGATATGGAAAGGTATGCTCTTAACAGAATTGCAAACAATATTCTTTTCCTTATGCTCTGGATGGCTAGAAACTACTTTCATATCCTTCTATGGTTAGAGTCTGGTTTGCCATATTTCGATGGCTAAGAGACGAGTAAAAAGTTTATCTTTTTGAAAAAAAAAAAATCTCCTGTCCAGGGAATATCTTTCATAGTCAATCAAATGATGTTATATATGAAATAACCAAAGTTAACATAAGAAAGAGGGTTGAATTATGTTTACCAACTTTTTACAGAACTTTAAAATTATTTTCGCAGGCACAGTACGTAAGCAAAACTAAAGCAAAGAAAATTAGACGGGTGACTTATCTAATTTTAAAGCAACACACGCGCACAAGCAGTGAAGAGTTAAAAGGAATTTGATATTCACAATCTTAACTCCCCAAGTTAAAAAGCTAAACAAGTAAACTCTTAAATAGATTTAAAGATATTAAGCAAAGGAATATCACTCAAGATATTTATACTAGTTCACCCTAAAACCAATAGGGCTACGTCCAATTCTTAGCAGCACCAATTTATTATCCACTATAACTGACCAGATTACAGTACAAGTATTCTTTTCACACTTAGCCTCTCCAAGTTCACTCTCAAACAAGTATTCTTTTCTCACCTAGCCTCTCTAAGCCCAACAATAAAAGAGTAAAAGAGTTTGTGTATTTAATATAACTTTGCAAATCTTTCTGTAACACTCAGAGAGTGAATTCAATATGAGAATGAAAGACTGCTAATTAATATCAAATGATTTTAGAGATAATCAATGAATGGATGAAGATTAAATGAGCAGAGTAAGTGCTTCTTGAATATGTTCAGAATCTCTCTTATCTTCATCTTCATGGTTTGCACTATCTAAAGGCTTCAATCAATTAATCCGTTAGACACAGGTTCAGAAAGTGAGTTCCTTTAACTTGAACTTCAGGGACGCCATTAATGCCAAAGAGTCATTCTGAATATTCATTAAATGCTTGGGAATGTTGAGCTTTGACATATGCGACCAAGAGTACACTTTGTTCTTAAGAGTTGTTGTTTCAGAGATGTAGCAGCAGAGCTTTTGTACTTGCAATAGAGAGCTTTCCCATTTCAGTGCAACACTCAGTTCACCTTTTGGAAAGTACTTTTGCTTTGTACTTGAAATAGCTAAAAGCAACTGACTTGGTACAGAGGTAGCGTGTTTATTCCTTAAAACCTTGAAAGAATAATTTCTTTATTCTTCATGCTTGGTTTTTTTGTCCAGAGATCTTTTGAGATCTTCAAAAGAGGCATCCTGATCTAAATATGTTGACTTGGACTTTATTCTGACAACTGATAAGTAGACGAGTGCAGTAGAGTCCATTTTTAGACGAGTGAACTGATCCAGCTTTTAGACGAGTGAGCAAGTTCTTTTTCAGACGAGTGACCCACTAAAAGTGCTTCAGGTCTTGACCTTTGCCATGTCATATTTATGAGCAGATCTTTGTCCTTGAGTTGACTTGGTCTCTGTTTGAGTTGTCCATTTTCCAGACGGGTGGTTTTTCAGACAAGTCAGAAAAATTGCTTCTTTGGAAAACTTAGACGGGTCAGTTTTAAACGAGTGACCTCAAGTCTGTTTTTATGCACACTTGGATAGACTTATTAGTAATTTCACATGGTTCAATATAATCATACTTAATATATTTGGAATCATCAAAACTTAGAGAATTTACACATTAAATGTGTTCCAACCTTACGAGGTCTCAACATTCCCCCTCATTTTGATGATGACAAATAACTTTTCTGATTTTATTGAACATCAACTATATATAACAGAATATAGACATGAGTTACTCAGACATATATTAGAACATTCATTAAGTATATCAGTTTATAAGTATGCTCCCCCTTAATTAATGCATTGGATGAAATAGGTTCAGGGTTACTTTAGTTTTACTTCTTCCCCCTTTTGGCATCAATCAAAAAGTATAAAGAAAGCAGTAATATGAAAGAGATAGCCAAAAGAAGTGCAGTCTTCATTAATAAGAAAGTCTAACGGACAAGTACAGGAAAAATTGATAAAAGAGATGTTAAGACATCATTGACAGTACATTGCATGACTCAGACTCAAAAAACTGAAGACCTAAAGACTAACTACTAGGTCCTCCTTGACCTTTGAAGAAGGCTTCCAGCATCTTCTGCATTGCAGCCTGTTGTGCCAAGACTGTGGCTTGAAAGGATGCTTGTTGTTCCATGGCTTGATCTTGCTTCTGCATAACTGTGTGCAGACAAGTGGCCATTTCATCCAGCCGTTGATGAGCAGCAGCGTAACACCCCGATTTTCCGCTTTCTAAGATCGGTATAAATATAAATAAACGTTTATATTTTTATCTGAAACTTAGAAAATGATTTTGGGAAAACCAAAGTAATCTTCATATCATACTTATTTTTATAAGTATACGGTTAAATTTTCGGTTGAAAATTCAAACGGAACCCGGTCTGCGTTTTTACTGACAGTAAGATTTTACTGATCAGAAAACCTAATTTTGACCCGAGAACAAAATGAATAAATTTTATATCTCATTTCCAACGATACAAGTTATTTTGAAAATTTTCAAAATAATTAGGTTTTATACTTGATTCGGACGTAAAAACACTAAAACGGGTAATCGGCGGAGTCGAAAACGGACGTGCAAAGACAAAACCCGACATCGGATGCTGAGATATGGTGCCACCTAGGGTAGTGAGTCATAGGGGTGAGTCACCAAGGTCATGATTACATTTAAACAAATATCTAGATATTTCTTCAAATTAATGTAAAGACTATTTTACCCTTGGACTATTTTACCCTTGAACTTTCATTGAAATGACAAGTTTGCCCCATAATTTGTTGACACAAATCAGCCACCTCTCCTTCAACCTCAACCACATAATTTTCATGATTACTTTAGGCAAAATTACCATTTTGTCCTTAATGTTGATTTTAATCACAAAATTGCCTAAAGAGAAATTACACCTTTGTCCCTAAAATGAAAAATTCTTGGACCCTTTAGCCCCCCTAATTCCCACGGCCCAACCCATCTTTGGAGGCCATTCCATTTCTATTTAAGCAACACTTCATCTTCTCCATGGAGCTTTCTCCATTTTCTTAAAAACTCTAAGTTTTCCATAGCCATTTTTGTGAAGCAACCACTTGATTCCTTGCTCATTTTTCAATTCTAAGAGGTATACCATGCTTCTCTCACTCAATCATCATCATGTTCTTCTTTTAGTTTTATGTTTTGAAGCCATGAGCATATTTTTCAATTCTTAGATCTAGAACTTTGAAAATTCATAGTAAATCATAGAAAAATCCAATGAGCATGAAACCAATTTCTATGATCTTATTATCCTTTCTATATTCAAGATCCAAGAGTGTGCATCAAACTAAAATTTTATGCCCTATGATCTTGTTGAGGCCGAACCCTAGTTTTGTGGGGGGGAGGACTTTGTTCATTTTTTTAAAACTAATCTTGCTTGATTCAACCCTTATAGCTCATATATGTATTGAATCCTTGATGTTGTATCAAAATAAAATTCTTAGCTCATGTTTTCATCCATGGCCGAAAATGAGTTTGTGAGGGTTTGAGATGTTTTGATTTTATTTTTAACTTAGGACAATTTTCCTAAACTCGATGATGCTCTAGGATCATAAATCTAAGAGTATGTATATTTTTTTTTTTGAAATCTCAAGCCTAATTAATTTATGTTGGCCGAAAGTCTTAACTTTGTGGTTAAGATGGTATTGATTCAATTTTTGTTAAGTAAGTGGTGTTTATGTCTTAATCTTGCTTAAGGATCCTTAATCCAAAAGCTTGCAAAATTTTATTATGCCTAGCCAATTTAATCACCCATGGCCGAAACCCTCCATGTAGGAACATAGGTGTATTTAGTTGTTTGATTGATGATTTTGATTATGGTTTGTTGAAGGGTGATTTTTGTGTGACTCGTGTACGTGTTTTGTGGAAACCGGAAGCTTGACGAAACTTTGGTTGGCAAGAAAAATCTTCAAGAGGTAATGGGAGTACCTGAGGGATTTTTCCGATAGCTATATCCTATTTGGTTGTGTCTGTATAATTTGGTTGATGTGTTAATTATTTTCTGTAGTTTGAAATTATCTGTTTTGCAATTATCTGCTTTTAAATATTTATTTATTTACATTTAATTATTATTATATGTCGTTGCATGTCATTAATTGTGCTATATGCTATATTATTGAAATGATTATTGTTGATGTGGATTGTGAATTGGAAAGCCTGACAGTGGTCAGAGCTTAATTAAATACCAGGTTAAAAGTATTTAAAAGTTTTTTTTGTGAAATAATGAGTTTAATTTAGTGGAAATAGTAATATAATATTACTTAATTAGTTATTTGGTGAAAAATGGGGAATAGTGAAAAATAATATTATTTTAGTGATTTAACGGCGAAAGAGCGTTTTAAGAGTCATGGTAAGGACGTAACCGTGAAAATATATTTGTACTGCTAGTTTATATGTAAGAAATTTCTAAATATTAGAAAATGTTATTTTAAGAAAATAAGTTTCAAAAATAATTTTATTATGGTGTTGGAAAAATTATTTTACTAGGAAAGTCATGTTTGGATTTAAAACGTTTTTAAAAAACGTCAAACGTCGGACAATGCCGACAATAATTACAGTAGGATTATTAAAAATGGTAATATTAGTTAAAACAGAGAATTTGTCTCGAAGCAATATTTTCAGGTTCAAAATATTGATTTTGAAAGAAAATGAATTTTAAGTGATTTTGATGATTTTATAAAACGAATTTCCAACGTAAAACGATTTTCGGTAAAGTGGATTTATACAACGGGTTATTTCCAACAACTTGGATAAGTTGAGGAAACTTTGTTTTTGGATTTGTGTTTCACGGAGCGAAAATGTTGTTTAAAGTTGAAAACGAACCTAGCTACCGAGATGTCGGTATCTAGTGTTCTATGATATGGGCCCGGGGTCCGAAAGGTGAAGTTATGGACTAGATGTCCTATAAAAATCTATATTGATTTTTGTGCGCCAAAAATCTACGAATCTAAATCTGGTGCATGGGTCTAGATTTCGTGATTTGCACATTTTTTACTTGGAGTCAATTTTATTGATTTGGACTTGGAGTCCTTTTTATTAGAATGGTTGTTTAACTTAAATGTTTAAACCTTGGTTTGGTCGTGACCCTTTGAGCCTCGACAAGGAAAGAATGAACACAAATAAAATGGCGTGAACAAAACGTTTTACATGCATTTTTGGGCAGACATACCTTTGTATAGGACTTAAATGCTTGATGGCAAGTCTTCATGCAGTTTGCATCACTGTGCCTTGATGGATATATGACCAAGAAAACCATGTGCTATACATAGTCACCACTTTACCTCGTTTTGGACTGTGGAATGGTTATTTGAACTTTGCCATATCTGGCATTGATTCTGCCTTATTTGGCAATTGGAGCCTAATCAGCTCAGTTATTTGGTATTTGGTGTTGGAAGCTCCGGAGATTAGATACAAAAGTTAGTTGATGAATATTGAAGTGTCATGGTTTTTAAAACAATGAAGATTGTCGGGTATGAAACCATTTGATAAATATATTGTTTATCTTTGAATATTCATGTTAAATGTTATTGGTGTGTCGTGCATATAGTTATCGTTTTAAGATCCATATATTGGAACTCACCCTTACAATATATCAGGTTTTATTTGTTATTGTTGTTGTACCTTGGTACTGTTAGTAGATGGTGCAGAGGAAGTCTTAACTTCAATCGAGGATCACAAGGTCCTATCAATAAGTGTCTTGTAGAGCGATCAGCTTAGGATTTTTCTTGGGTGATATGTTTTGGGAAAGATGTGTAGGTGTTTTAAAAATCTTTATATGATTTAAAATTCTGTCGTGAATAATATGGTTGTCACTATTGTGATATGCACGTTATGTTTGTACTTTGTAGTATTCAGAAGAAAAATTTTTATACCCAGATTTTCCGACATCAAAATAGATCAATTTCCGAAAGTAACCAGCAAAATTCTTTTTAATTTATTTCCGCACGTGTTATATAGTAATGCCCAAGGGGGTGTTACAAGCAGGGTCATGTGCAACAACAGTGGTGGTGGAGTCTGTGGTAGCCAAGGAAGTGGCAGAGTTGATATGCACAGGAGGAGGACTAGGAGGAAGAGTAGGCAAAATCTCCTCAACTTGAATTTCATCCTCAGGTTGAGGGTCCATAAAGACATTTGTTGACATAGTAGTTTCAAAATCATTGTTTGGAAAGAAATTATCTAAAAACCATTTAATCATGTCCTGTTGTAGAGGGGAGTCCAATTGAGTTAACATAAACTCATAGGATCTCCTGATGAGGTTAATGGGAGTGAAAGGTGTGGATTCAGGGAAATTGAGTAAAAAGAATGGTAATACAACAAAGAAGGGAGGGGATGAGTAAATAGAAGGTGAGAAGGGGTAAAGGGCATAGGCAGGCCTACCAACTGTGGGGATTTTCTTCTTCTCTTTGACAGAGACACCAGATCTCTGACCTACCTTTTTGTATGAAGTGAAGATTCTAGCTGTGACTATCTTCTTGAACTTCAGCTTTCTGTTTTTGAGATTAATCCGACAGTCTTCTTGCTTTCCTGGGAGGTCAACTACCTTCTGTTTTCCCTTCAGAACCATGGAATCAAGCTGAATTTTAATGACTGTGGAAGGCTTCATGATGATAGAAGGGTTCGGCTTCCACTTGGCTGTGTTCTTCAGAAGATCCTGCTTTTCAGCCATAACTTTCTCCATCTCCATAGCAGCAATAATTTCCAAATCTTTTCTAGTTACCTTTGCAGAAGGGCAATTAGCAGAGATTTCAAAAGGAACCTGATTTGCAGTAGGGAGTGGATTTGGGAATAGAATTGTGTCTGGTCTCAGAGAAGAGGTCAGGAAAGATAGTTCTAAGGGGAACTTGACATTGGTTCTTCACCCAATCAGGTGTGGGAGATCTGTATGGATTGAGGTGAGTTGGGTGAGTCAAGGATGTCAAATTCATGGATTTGATCATCATGGTGGGTTTCATAAGAGTGGGATGACTGTGGTGTTGAGGGTTCAGATAGCTATGTTTCAAGTTCATAAGTGGGTGATGGAGGTGGTGGAGTGGGAGCTTTTTGTGGTGAGGGTGATCTAATAACAGGTGAAGGTGATGGTGTTCTTTTTGGAGGTGGAGTTGGAGTTTTTGTAGGTGGAGGAGTTGGCATTTTGGTTTGAGAGGGTGATGAGGGTGGTGTTTCCTGCAAAACCAGCTTCCTTTTGATCATTGTAGACTATCTAAGAGGCTCAGATTCTTTCCTCTTAGCTCCTGTAGTTCTCTTTTTCTTAGGGATCACAGTCTCAGAGACTCTTTTCCTCTTAGCAGGCAGTTTCTGTGGCCTTGTAGCAGTAGCAAGTGCAGATGCAACATTGACTTGTTGAGGGTCTTCTAAAGAAGGTTCCTCAAAAGACTCCAATTGGACTTTCATCAGAGACAAAGTCTTGGTTGTAATCTCTGTCCAGATATTAACACTGAAGGCAGAGTCCAGATTCATCAGAGTATTTGCCCTAAACACTCGTGTCATAAGCATGCTATAGGAATAGCCTTTCATCTTTCCCTTAGTGGCCTTTTCCATGTGTCTAAACAGAAGATCAGTGATATCTATCTTAATCGTTTGAATTATATGATAGATAGCAAATTTTTCTATTTTTCTTACATGGTCTCTAGACCCAGTTCTAGGCATGACACAATTTATAATGAGGACATGAAAAATATTGCCTTAGGTGTCATATATTTGGAATCCAAGTCTTCTGGTTGTGGAACTCCGTAGATAGCAATGTTAACAGCTTCTTCCCATGTGGGATTCATTAATCAGCAGCAAACCCAGCACCTTCCCTTGGGCAGTTTGTCAATTCAGCAAGCGACTCATGGGTGATGATGACATGATCATCCCCAACGTCCCCAGAAATCATCGCTGTAAGGTTTTCCTTGGTGACCTTAGCACGTCTCCAGAAACCTAACTAGAGAAGGGTACACAACTTCCTTCAGATTGAAAAATGGTGCCCATCCAGCAACAGCAATCTCAGCTTGGACATCTATTCCCTTGTTTTTGAGTTCTTCGAAGTTTGGGACTTTCCCAGGGTGAACCTTTTTCATCTCACTCAGGGTGAGGTATGCATGTCCAGCAATGGTCTCGAGAAAGCTCTTGTAATACCCGAAAATTTTAAATAATTTAAAATTATAAGTTTTTAATTACATTATGTCAGATAATTTAAAATATTTATTTTCGTTTATAGATTATACATAGTTTTTTTTTTAAGACTTTGTAATTTATGCTATTCAATTACTCTGATGTATTATATTCATTATGTTATAGTTAATGAATGTAATTGTTTTCTTTGGATGAAACGAACTTTTATATGCTTGTGAGGCTGCGAAGGGGAAAGAGATACTTTCTTTTTCGGCTGGTCATGACTATGAAATTCGGGTCATGACAAAGTTGGTATCAAAGCTTAGGTTACAAAGTATCCTGGAAAAGGAAATTAAGTGTTGATAACATTTGTGGTTGGATCTCGAACCTGGGCGAGGTCTAAGACAAAGGTTATTACAACTTAATTACAATTTTGGTCTTCTTAAAAAGTTTTTAGTGTTGATCCACATGGCAGCAAGACAACGCTTAGATGACATAGTTAAATTTATATATAATTGATTTATCTTTTAATTCCTTTGTGCACTCTCTTGTGCACTATATAAATGTGTTTATGGGTTTACCTTGATATTTCGAAAATAATGAATGGTGTTAGATATAAAGAGAAATTTTGGGATGGTTTATTGAAAATAGTGATAAAGGTGAAGTATTGTATTGTATTATTAAGAAATGATGTAAGTAATGTTTAGAAAGTAATTATATGAAGCTTTGTTAAAATGGTACTTGATTTATGGTGGATTCTAACTATGAGCTTTTTTAGTAGACTAGTTTATATATTCATGAGGATATTATTTTTATTTGCTTAATGAATTATATAAATACATAATATGATTGTTTTGCTACAGCTCTTGGTATGTGTTCTTGGAATTCGAGCACGAATTCATTTTAAGGGGGGTAGAATGTAATACCCGACAATTTTAAATAATTTTAAATTATAAGTTTTTAATTACATTAAGTCAGATAATTTTAAAAATTTATTTCCATATATAGATTATACATAGTGTTTTTTTAAGACTTTGTAATTTATGCTATTCAGTTACTCTGATGTATTATATTCATTATGTTATAATTAATGCATGTAATCATTTTCTATGGATGAAACTAACTTTATATGCTTGTGAGGCTGTGAAATCAATACCTTCATGTTGATTATACCCTTCAGCAACTAGTCTTGCTTTGTTCCTTACCACTTTACCATCTTTATCCAGTTTGTTTCTAAACATCCATCTAGTTCCAATAATTGATTTATCATAGGGTTTAGAAACCAGAGTCCACACATCATTTCTCTTGAACTGGTTAAGTTCATCTTGCATGACTAGGATCCAACTTTCATCTTTTAGAGCTTCTTCAATCTGTTTGGGCTCTAAATCTGTTATGAAAGACATGTTGTTGTTTTCTTTGAAGGTGAATCTAGTTCTAACACCTTGAGATGAACTTCCAATGATGAGATCTTCTAGATGATAAGCTTTGAACTTCCAGTCTCTCTTCTCATTCTGTTCTTCAAACATTTGAGTACTTGTCTGGTTTTCTAGAATATTAGACATGTCTACTTTTGACTTTCTAATGGATTTTCTTTTGGAGGATTCAGATCAATACCTGCAATATCACCTTCCAGATCTGATAGTTCTTTATCAGTCCTTAAACCATCCTTAAATTTTACATGAATTGATTCTTCTACTATAGATGTTCTAGAATTAAATATTCTAAAAGCTTTAGATATTTCATAATAACCAATAAATATGCCCTTATCTACTTTAGAGTCGAATTTCCCCAAATGATCTTTTGTATTTAAAATATAACATTCACATCCAAATGCATGAAAATATGATGTGTTGGGTTTTCTACCTTTCCACAATTCATAAGGAGTCTTATTTAGGATAGGTCTAACCAGTATTCTGATCTTTCTCTCAACCACTCCGTTTTGCTGAGGAGTTCTAGGTGCAGAGAAACTGTGAGAAAAACCATTTTCCTCACAGAATAGCTTAAACTGCTCATTTTCAAATTCACCATCATGGTCACTTCTAATAGCTGAAATACATAAACCCTGCTCATTCTGTACTCTCTTACTAAATATTGTAAAGACCTTATAGGACTCATCCTTGTGGGTTAAGAAGAGCACCCATATAAATCTAGAATAGTCATCAACTATGACAAAACCATATTTCTTTCCACCTAGGCTAGCTACACTGACTGGTCCAAAGAGATCCATGTGTAACAATTGTAAAGGTCTAGAGGAGGTGACTTCCTTTTTAGACTTGAAGCTTGATTTTACTTGTGTTTACCACCAATTCTACCTACTCCAACAACCTTTCCTTTCTGCTTGCCTCCAAAAGTTACATGTGCACTTTTCTTAGGTTGGAGATCTAGGAACATAGATCTTTCTCCTGTCATGTGTCGCGAGCATCCACTGTCCAGGTACCATGATAGGTGTTTGTTTTGTTCTATTGAGCACATCTGCAACAATAATTATCATGGACTTAGGTACCCATATTTTTCTTTCTCTTTTTTTTAATACACTTGGACGTAATATGTCCAGTTTTTCCACAGTAGGTACATATGGGTTTATTTGAACTAATTGAAACAGATTTAACAGTTACTTTTCAGAACTTTTTTGATCCATTATGATGTTCTTGATTGGTATATCCTAAACCTTCTTTGTTTAGGGGGTGTCTCTGACTTCCCAAAAGTTTAGTCAGATTTTCTCTATCATTAACAAATCTGGCAAGATCTGAGGTGAGCTTTTCTACTTTCTGTTGAAGTTTAACCACTTCTCCAGAATGTAGAGTTTCAACTGAGATCTCAGCTTTAGACTTCTCAGTCTTAAGCCTACTATTTTCCTCAGTCAACTTGACACTCTTGAGATTTCTGTGTATACTCATTTGAGAGCTTAACATACTGTCTCTTGAGGGATTTGAAAGCTTTGGTTAAGCAGTTAGATTCTTCCAAAAGCTCATCATATGCATCACTCAATTTCTCAAGTTCAGAATGTACCACAGAGTTAGAGTCTGAATCTGTATCAGCCATACGACAGAGATTTGCTTCATGCTCCTCTCCTTCACTTTCAGTGGAGCTTTCATCCAAGTCTTCCCAAGTAGCCATCATTCCCTTCTTCTTTTTGTTGAAGAACTTTTTGGGAGCTTGCTTCTTAAGTTGAGGACATTCTGCTTATATGTCCTGCATTTTTACATTCATAACAAACAATGTCATTTTTGTCATTAGATCCTCCATCCTTGCTGTACTTTTCTTTGTTGAAGCGCCTGAATGGTTTATCCTTCTTGAAATTTATTTTCTTCCAGAGCTTTTTCATTTTTCTGGTAAGAAGATAAAGTTCATCATCCTCATCTTCAGAATCATCCTCATTTGATTCCTCAGATTCTTTTGAAGATTCATCAACTTTGAGAGCTTTAGAGGTAGATCCCTTGGATGACTTCTTGTCATCCTTGAGAGCAATGGATTTGTTTTCCTTTCCATTGTTTTCTTCAATCAGCTCTTGTTCTTGAATATGAAGAGTTCCAAAAACTCATATGGCTTCATTGTTGATAGATCATTGGCATGAGAAACAACAGTTACCAGAGGTCTCCATTGTTTTGGAAGACTTCTGAGAATCTTTTGAATGTGCTCCTCAGTTTTGTATCCTTTCCCTAGAGATTTCAACCCACTGGTAATAGTTTGAAATCTCCCATACATTTGGCCAATGGTTTCTTTTTATTCCATCTTGAACAATTCATATTTTCTGACCACCATGCTGACTTTGGTCTCCTATACTTTGCTAGTTTCTTCATGAGCAATAGCTAGTGATTCCCAGATTTCTTTACCAGATTCACAAGCACAGACCTTCTCAAATTCTTCTCTGCTCAAAGCACACATGATTGCATATCTAGCTTTGACATTGAGTTGCCATTTTGTCTTTTGTTCTGAGGTCATGCTTTCTTTTGAAATCTCTGCTCCTTTGTCATCCTTAGGAATATAGGGACCTGCTTCAATGATATCCCAAAGATCAGAGTTAGTGAATTGTAGAAACCACTTCATCTTTTCTTTCCAGTAGATGTAATCCTCTCCATTGAAGTATGGAGGTCTGGACATTGAGGATCCTTCTCCTGCATCTTCTCCAGGCATTTCCAAGATCTTTTTCTCTACGCTGTTAAGTGCTCAACACAGAGGCTGAGCTCTGATACCAACTGAAATAACCAAAGTTAACACAAGAAGGGGGTTGAATTGTGTTTACCAACTTTTTACAGAACTTTGAAATTATGCACAATAAGCAAAACTAAAGCAAAGAAAATTAGACGGGTGACTTGTCTAATTTTAAAGTAACACACACGTTTAAGCAGTGAAGGGTTAAAAGGAATTTGATATTCACAATCTTAACTCCCCAAGTTAAAAAACTAAACCAGTAAACTCTTAAATAGATTTAAAGAGATTAGGGAAAGGAATATCACTCAAGAGATTTATACTGGTTCACCCCAAAACCAATAGGGCTACGTCAAGTTCTGGGCAGCACCAATTTTATCCACTATAACTGACCAGATTGCAGTACAAGTATTCTTTTCATACCTAGCCTCTCCCAACTCACTCTCAAACAAGTATTCTTTTCTCACCTAACCTCTCCAGACTCAACAATAGAAGAGTAAAAGTGTTTGTGTTTTTAATACAACTTTGCAAGTCTTTCTGGTAACACTCGGAGAGTAAACTCAATATGAGAATGAAAGACTGCTAATTAATACCAAATTACTGAAGAGATAATCAATGAAGGAATGAAGAGTAATTGAGCAGAGTAAATGCTTCTTGAATATGTTCAGAATCTCTCTCATCTTCATCTTCATGGTTTGCACTATTTAAAGGCGTCAATCAATTAATCCGTTAGACACAGCTTCAGAAAGTGAGTTCCTTTAACTTGAACTTCTGGGACGCTATTAATGCCAAAGAGTCGTTCTGAATATTCATTAAATGCTTGGGAACGTTGAGCTTTGACTTATGCGACCAAGAGTACACTTTGTTCTGAAGAGTTGTTGTTTCAGAGATGTAGCAGCAGAGCTTTTGTACTTGCAGCAGATAATTCCATTTCAGTGTAACACCCAGTTCACCTTTTGGAAAGTACTTTTGCTTTGTACTTGAAATAGCTAAAAGCAACTGACTTGGTACAAAAGTAGCGTGCTTATTCCTTAAAACCTTGAAAGAATAATTTATTTAGTCTTCATGCTTGGTGCTTTTGTCTAGAGGTCTTTTGAGATCTTCAGAAGAGGCAACTTGATTTAAATACATTGACTTGGACTTTATTCTGACAACTGATAAGTAGACGAGTGTAGTAGAGTCCATTTTTAGACGAGTGAACTAATCCAGCTTTTAGACGAGTGAGCAAGTCTTTTTCAGTCGAGTGACCCACTGAAAGTGCTTCAGGTCTTGACCTTTGCCACATCATCTTTATGAGCAGAACTTTGTCCTTGAGTTGACTTGGTCTCTGGTTGAGCTTTCCATTTTCCAGATGGGTGATTTTTCAGACAAGTCAGAAAAACTGCTTCTTTGGAAAACTTATACGGGTCAGTTTTAGACGAGTGACCTCAAGTCTGTTTTTCTGCACACTTGGATAGACTTTTTAGTAATTTCACATAACCATACTTAATATATTTGGAATCATCAAAACTTAGAGAATTTACACATTAAATGTACATTAAATGTGTTCCAACCTTATGACTTCTCAACAATATACATATTGGTTGAGCATTAGTCTGATATAGAATGGAAATGCATTTCTACCAGTTAAAGATGGACTAAAACATGCTAACAATTGGTAGTCTTTAGATGGGAGACTACATCAACTTAATATCTCATGCTCCGTCAAAATTTCACATGCATGAGATTCTAGTTTGTGATTATGATATACTGTTGGCCATTCTTTTTTACTAACTTACAAGATGCTTTATTGTTTTGCAGGTTTGAGCGTTCAGGATCTATGAATGTGGTGACTGGAAAGGGCAAAAACATACACTTTTTCCATTCTTCTTTCTAGTGTATGATGTTTGCAGTTTCCTTCACTGTATTTGAAGCTCTAGATTTTAAGTTGGTCTTATATTTGATAATTAATTGCTTGAGGGCATGGTTGTTTTTCATTTGTTATGAAATATGAAACTTGATTTTCTTTCTAACGATAGATTACAGCACTATGAAATTGCAAATATAATTTATTGTCTTTTGTTATATCAAATACTATGGTGTGCTTGTTACGAAAGATACTCTTTTGAGCATCAGCTGCTCCTGTATGCTCTTCCATTTTATATGATTTTCTTGGAGGATGGAGGGTAAAGTGGAACAATTCAAATAATAGTATAATAATAAGTGGATCCCGTATAGATTAATTTTTCAGTGGCAAGTCAATTCGTGTCTATGTATATATAGGAAATTTATTGTAGATCCATTCATTGAAATAAAGATTTAAAGTAAATAACAACATTTTCAAAATGTTAAAAAAAAGTAATTAGTAACATTTTTGGAATGTTATCAAAAAAAGGTAAATTAGTAACATTTGTAAAATATTATAAAAATGATACATTAGTAACATTTTTTAAATGTTGTTAATGATATGTTAAAGTGTTATTAAAACCTTTTAGTAACATGGTTAATATATAACACTTGTCAAAATGTTACTATTGCATTAGTAACATTTTTTGATAATTTAGTAACATTTTTCAAATGTTGCTAAATCTCAATAATTTTTTAGTGTTTGGGTTCCTTAAATTTCAAATGGGTTCCTAATCTTAAAAGAGAGTTCTATAGCATTTAAATAATGTTTTTTACATTTGATAGTGTAAAAGAGGAATAGAGAACATGAGATGTTAAAGAGAGAAGTTAAGGAACTTAGTATTAAAAATTTCCATCGAAATAAAAATTGAGTGAATGTCATAAACTCTCGTGAACCCACTTAAAAACTTATAATGAGTTCCTTAAAATTTTGTTATCGGGAATGCTCTTATAGATCTGTGTTTTCAACCTTACAGTAATTATACTTTTGGTTGAAAAGTTGCCTTTTATCCTCTATTGTACATTCTATTCTACTTTGTTTACTGGTTTGAATACCCGTTATACTCAATTTAATATATATTTTAGTTTATAAAAACAATAAAAATTCGTGGTCGAGGCCTTCTTTTGCATCTAAAGCGTCGACGTCATATTGGAAGAGGAAGACAGTCCTTTAAATTCTTTAAAATCGGCAAAGGGTCCACAAAACAGCGAAAAGCTGTAGGATAGTAGGCGATGTGGTTGATCAAAAACTAAACAACATTGTACGTGGTGACTAAATAAGATTTACAACGTCGTCGTGTTGTTAATTAAGCTCAACATAACTTACCTATAATATTCCAACACCCAACTACCCAAATGAGGGACATGTATCTGATCGACATTATGTCTTGCCACGATTGTTAATAATTGATAAAGATTACGTGCAAGAAAACTGTAGAATCCTTTGGTTAGATTTCATTAACATAGACTTGCAATTGCAAACACATGGTGGGGGTTCTTGGTTTACAACTTATATATTATCAGGAGAATGCTAATTTCCTAAGGAATTGAGAATAATACCAAGATTTTATGGAAAAATAGTATATTTTAAATTCAAAAGTTATGTATTTAGTTTTTTCATAAATTCTTACTAATTTTGGATTCTTTTAACTAGTGTAGTGTCCTAAGGCCTAAGTGTAATGGTCAGCGAGACCCATATTATTATTATTATTATTATTATTATTATTATTAATTTTTTGCGAAAATTGAAAAAGCAATTAGCGGGCCACTAGCTATTAGCTACCATTAGCGGCATTGACTTTGAAATTCTCGTCAATAAATAGCTTTGCTCTCTATGACAAGCGATAACAACCCAGCACCAAACGCCACTTATCCAAGTTCCTGCACACATGAAAAGACTAATATTATACAAGAAACATCATCTTATAATTATTTTTTGGGTAATACTTGATAGTACGAAAGAGAAATTCGTCAAATGCACTTGTATTTTAATCCTTGAGTTCAAGTTATGCTTATACGGGGACTAATTTCCCTCGAGAGTTTGTTCGGCACCTTTAAGGGTGACATCCCTTTAACTGAGGTTTTTTCATATCTAAGACTCAAACTCGAGACTTTGATTAAGGAACGATAGGTCTTTAACTACTCACACCAACCTCAATTGGTACATCATCTTATAATATAATTATAATTATACGTCTGTCATCATATATCATTAATTTTGTCAAAAAAAAATCATATATCAGTAATTCATTATATTAAGTTACATTCAAGCTTTAAAATTGTGGTCGCACTTTCGGTCGTGACGCAACTGCATTATATATATATATATATATATTTTGTTATTATGGATAATTATGAAAAAATTGCGGTCGATAAATTCACAATTATAATTACGTATGGGTTCAGATACTACCAAATCTGTAATATCGCCACCTTTGTTGCAGTTTCGATATGAATTTAAAGCCTTAGTTATATTTTATTTTTTGTTTATTTACTTTTTTTTATGGTGCAAGTTACTTCCAAAATTTTCAACGTGAGAGGTGTAAGTTTATCTTAGATGAGACATGAAATGAGACATCATTTTGAGACACATAATCTATACATAAGTTATAAACTTACAATAATGTACATAGGGTATTAATTTTACCATATAAAAACCCTTTTACACTCGTGATCAGCTTCATTAATTGCTTAACCTTCAGCACACACAGATTATAGTAATCACAGAGAGAAAGCTATCATCATGGTGAACTTGGTGGCAGCACAGAGGCCATTGTTACACGGACTAATGAAGATGGCAGGGATAAGACCCTACACGGTGGAGATAGAGCCAGGAACCGTGATGACCTTCTGGGTACCTTCAGAAACAATCTCCAAACCCAAAAAAAAGGACGAAAAATCCAAACTCATCGCCAAACCAAACAAACCAACGGTGGTTCTAGTTCACGGTTTCGCCGCCGAAGGACTCGTCACATGGCAGTTCCAAGTTGGTGCCCTAACAAAGAAATACGCTGTTTATGTTCCTGATCTTCTATTCTTCGGAGGTTCCACCACTGATAAAACAGACAGGTCACCGGGTTTTCAAGCGGAGTGTTTGGCAACAGGGTTGAGGAAACTTGGGGTGGAGAAGTGTGTTGTGGTTGGTTTCAGTTATGGTGGGATGGTGGCGTTTAAGATGGCTGAGATGTATCCTGAGTTGGTTCAAGCTATGGTTATTTCTGGTTCTATAATGGCAATGACTGATTCTATAAGTGTGACTTCACTTCAAGAGCTTGGGTTTTCTTCCTCTTCGGAGCTCTTGTTGCCTACCTCTGTTAAGGGTCTTAAGGCCCTTTTGTCTGTGGCTGCTCATAAGAAGCTTTGGTTCCCCGATCGTTTACACAAAGACTTTCTTGAGGTATGCCTTAATTAAGTTTAAGCCCTTAATTTGCAGTCTTCACCCTTGGATCTCTTTTTTCTCTCTTTCTGCTGTTTTCCTTTTGTTTCCCTCTAAGCTGCTTTTTGTTGTGTTGAACTCAAGATATAAAACTAATTAGCAAGTAGTAACGGAGTGGGGCCTCTGAAAAAAATGTTCAAGGTTCGACTTCTTATAAAGAAAATTTGGTTGAGAAACCTTTAATTAATGTCCGTCCAAGTCCATCGACGGAGATTAGTAATTATTTATGATGGTGGATAACCCAAAGAAGATATAAGATTAATTTTACATGACTGCTTAAATATTTTAGAATAGTTGAATCTTTAATGATATCGAAGTTTCTTCGCTAGCTAAATTTTGTATTTGTTTGTTTGAGAAGTGTTGAATTTGTATGATTTACTTGATTGAACTCACGACTTTACATGAGTGAGACTATCCATACTCTCCTAATTACTTGTTCATATTATTTACTAATTAATTATAATTTTATAAAATAAAAAATTTTAATTAGCTAATAAAAAAATGTGTATTAAAAATTTAGACTGCAAATCGCATCTGGCCTGAAACACATCTTATTTCATTCTATGACATTATATCGATGTCACACTCAAGCATACTAATTTCTTTTCCACTTTGGGAAGGATTTGTCTATCACTTTCTTTCTTCCTTGCTTTGTGATTCCTTTTTTTTTTTTTTCCCATTTTTTTGTCTTCTTTTTCGCGATGTTTTATCATTTCTTTTATATATTCAATGATAGTCACCGCCAAGTATGTGGTATGTTTTTAATTTTCTAACAACACGGTGCATAGAGTTTTGTGCTAGTTTGCAATATTACATCAACTAATCGAGATCTAGTTGGAAATTTTCGGGTTAACAAGGTATAGAAATGTTAGAAAAGAATGGATTAACTTTGCCTTTCAATCTAAAAAAAAAACTTTGCCTTTCAAATAAAAAAACGGATTAATGATAATACATAATGTTTATGCAGAAAATATATATAAAAACCCCCATATCATTTTAAAAAATAAATAAATTGGGCTTATTAATTAGATTGAATTCGATTAGAGAGATCTAAATTCAAGTTGTGATAAACCTACGAGTGTGACTTAGTTGGTTACACATGCTGAGTTCATGTAGGAGAGCAGTGGCGGTCGATCCAGGACCCAAAGCCAGTAGGGGCAACTTATTTCCAAAAAATTAATAAATATTTATTGTCATACATATGATAATAAAGACATAAATGTTGAAATCATAAAATTTTAATGATTTGAAATCATAAAATTTTAATGATTTAATTAATTTGTAGATCCCTGAATTATTTGGGAATATTCAAATAGGTTCCTACACTTTAAAAAATTTTAATTGGGTCTTTGAAGACATTAAGATTTATAAATAGGTCCCTTATACACTTTTCTGTTAAAGTTTCATCTGGGTACCAAAAAGTACAGGGACTTAATTATTTGAATTTTCCTAGAGTATGAGGACCTATTTGAATTTTTTCAAAAAGTTCAAGGAGCCACAAAGACGAATGGATGGATTAGTTAGCAAATATTTAACGAAACTCTAACGAAAAAGTGTATAAGGGACTTAATTACAAATTGGTCTATGTGTTCAGGGACTCAATTACAAACTTTGAAAGTATAAGAACCTATTTGAAAATTCTCAAATATAGTTCGAGTACCGCTTCATATTAATTTAACCAATTTTAATATATCTAATAAAATAAATTTCATACCTCAAAATTGTCCTCTACGTGATTTTATGTTTATTGTCAATGTTATTGAACATATCTTTCTCAATATAAGTCACTAGACAAGTGATATGAACGTGAGATGTAGAAAGAAAGGAAAAAGGTAGAGTAGCATGGGTACAAATAAATCAACAATGGGGGACAATTAAAAATATTTAAAGAAGTTATAATTTGTTTAAAAAAATTGAGGGTGTGACCCTCGGCCGTACTTAGGTCCGTCCCGTAGCTAGGAGAGGACCTGAGTTCAATTAATCATGCAGAACATATCTTTAGGGAGGGGCGGTGGATTTTAATTTGACTAAACACCCGAGCGAAAATTAGTCACGTAATGAATTCAAAGAATCTAAGTTTATAGGATACTTCATTGATGAGGGGGGGGCCAAGACCCTAATTAATTATGGTGCCAATCAAAAAATTTCAAGTTGTGAATAATAATTTATAATAAAATATATGAAAACACATGTGTCAACGAGTGTTCCATAATAGCAGACAAAAGGAGGGCGGAATATGGCTTAGTTCAACTAACTTCACCTAAATGGCTAAGTGCAATAACATCGGAAAGTAGTCGAAGTTTTCAATATATATTTTTTCTGCCAACAATTTATCTATTGGCTGGCTTGACCAGAACAATTTTACTAATTTGTGTGGTGCTGACATAAACTGATCAAGTGTGTCCTGTTTGCGAGTTCTCGTGGATAACGTTTTATCACGGATAAAATAGAATTTTAAAAAAATCCCTATTAGTGAAAACATAATATCTCTTTTTTAACTTTAAAAAATAGACTGAAGATTGAATAAAACTATATATAATCATGTCCCACAACGAGGCTTTTTGTTAAACCTAAATAATTCCTTTCTCAATTACATTATAAGGAGACAAAAAAACTACATTAAAAACTTTTAAATTTAAAAACATAGTAACACTAAAACAAATCAGACCATCCTCTAAGCCTTCTGATTCGAAGTCTTTATAAATAGTTATATTGCACAAGAACGTTGCAAATTATCTAGCAACGTGTAAAAACCATGAAAAGTACCCTTTTTCTCTTACCCACCAATTAAAAGCAATTTACCGAAAATAATGAGAAGGAATCAGAGTGCTCTCTCGAAAAACCAGTTCACAAAACTGATCGATATCATCATATATAGCCTTCTTTATTTCAAAGCACATTAGAGCATCGGAGAACGTCACTTTGATTCTTAACTCTCATTTTGTGGGCTCATTAATGTCATATAAAATTTAAGAACTTTTGTCTAATTTTAGAGCCCGTTTGTTATTGCTTTTTTTCCTAAAAAAATCATTTTTTTTAACCATAAAATCATTTTTTTAAATTTTTAGTGTGTTTGTTTTTGCTTCTGAAAATAATCAGAAGCAGAAAAAAATCATTTTTGGGGTTAAAATGAAAAGCAACTTTGAGTTGCTTCTCATTTTGGTGATATGCGTTAGAAGAGAGAGAATATCAGGAAAAACACGGAAGTGAAGCTTTAAAGTTTTTTCTTGACAAAAATATCCTTGGTAGTTTTTTAAAATTACATCTTCTATCCCTTAACCTATTTCATACATACACTGTCCCGTCCCTTCAGTTTCACCACTGCCGAGTAGGTGCAGCGTCACTTCACGGTTGTGTCAGGTTCATCACTTTTTGACTTTTCTCTTCTTATGTCAGGTACATTTTTCTCTCACGTAGTGTTTTGTCTTGTGCAATTTCTCATGCATTTTGTTTCTTGCATTATGTCTCATGCAACTTTAATTTCTCGTGCATCATGTCTACTACATAATATACTAATGTAATTATAATATTAACACTATCTAATTATAATATACTAAAATAAAATTAACACAACGTAATAAAAATAAAGTAAAGTCCCTTGAGACGGAAGAATGAGATATGGGTGAGTGTTGTGTTTTTGACCAGAACTAGATGAAGGATGGCTTAATATATGGCTATAGTATGTTATTTAATAATTATCATTAATATTAGTTATGCCCCTTATAGTAATTTTACAAAAAAATAATCAATTTTGCATAGTTGGTATCCAAACGCACTCAAAATCAATTTTTTTTTAAAAATGATTTTTAGTTATATGCAAACAAACACAAATCTGCTTCTGCTTTTCTTTAAAATCTCTAAAAATAATCACTAAATTATTTTATAACAAAATCACTTATTTTTAATCTTAAACAAACGGGCCCTTAATCCAATGAAAAAACCATAATTTGGGTTCTCAACTTATTTTCTTTTTTAATTTACTTGTTTTTTAATTGAAAATTGTGATAGAAAAAAAAAAGTTTTTTTGGTAAGGACAATTCTTATAGAAAAACAGTTCTACACCATGACAGCCACATCATTCTCCTTCAATGAAGGATTTTACAAGAACATGTTCTTATATTTAAGAACTAACCTAAGAACTATCATTAAAGTTTGCCTTCTACGGTACTCCCTCTGGTCCACAATGTAAGCAAAAATTTCCAAATATTTTGGTCCAAAATATAAGCAAATTTCAATTACTTTCTTCTCATTTAATGAAGTTATTCTCAAAATACCCTTCATTTAATACAAATTTTGTTTTCCAATGACTCCTTTTATTCTCAATAACACAAGCTTAATAAATAAGAGGAAGGGTAATTTAGGTAACAAACTTAATTTTTTATTCCCAATGACTCTTTTAAATGAGATCAACTAACTATCTTAATATGTGTGTCCCATTTAATTTTTGCTTACAATAGAGACCGGAGGGAGTATCATTTTAAGCAATTTGTAATCAAATGAATTTAATATCATAAACCGTTGCACCGTTTTGGAAATTGCAATAAATTCATTGTCTGGTAGGAATTTTCTATGAGGAGAAAGAAGTCAAGAACCATTGAAAGTAATAAAAACCAATTAGAGAAAATTAATTATAATAAATAGTAGTAAAAGACATTTAAAACATTTTAAAAATAAATTGTTTTGGAATAAATTTTCCTACAGTGAATGTCTCATAATTAAAGTATATTTTTAATGTTATAAATAATGTTCACACATTTAGTATAGAGTGCCAGCAACGGATTTGGTTTGCGTGAATCAAATACACAATTGGATTAATCTTATTTTATTTTTTAAAATTTTTTAAATACGCATCCAAATGTATCTAATGATCTATATATAACAGTGAATATAAGAATGCGTGAAAATAATGAATGCAGAAAATTCAAATCCACCAGCAACTATGAATTTCTACAAAAAAAAAGAAAAAATAAAAGGACCGGTAGAGATTTAAATAAAACTTAAAAGTTCATGATCGATGGAGTACTGACTTCAAAATTTTAAATAATAAAAAGGCATCAACATTGACAAGTATTAGATATATATATATATATATATATATATATATATATATATATATATATATATATATATATATATATATATATATATATATATATATAAATAAATAAATAAAAATTGACGAGTATTAAGTTATCAGAAGTTCAAGCTTAAATACAATTATAATACATCGTCTTTTAATTTCTTTCTCTAAATAGATCGATTTTATATACTTCAAAAGGGTCCTAATAATTCCCAGTACAAATAAGAAAACTTGTGAAAAATCTCAGCAACTAAACCGCCTTGGAAGCTAAAAACAAAATCAACGAAATTTAAATAAAGTTGTTTGTGACTTTTAAAAAATAAGTAAAAAATTAGCTTTTTTTAATACTAACATTTTTGGTTAATTACGTGTAAATATATGGTTAATTCAGTTCATTATATGGTTAATGGGTCATCCTAAAGCTTACAATTATTTTCCACAACCATATAAATATTTGGTTAATCCTTTGAAAATGGATGGTTAATTCAGTTATATAAATGGTTAATTCAGCATCTGACACATCCAAGTTTTTAAACATCACTTAAAAATATTTGGTTAATCCTTTGAAAATGGATGGTTAATTCAATTATATAAATGGTTAATTCAGTTATATAACCATTTAAAAACTTGGAAGTGCCAGGATGCTGAATTAATCATTTATATAACTAAATTAACCACCCATTTTCAAAGGATTAACCAAATATTTTTAAGTGATGTTTAAAAACTTGGAAGTGTCAGGATGCTGAATTAACCATTTATATAACTGAATTAACCATCCATTTTCAAAAGATTAACCAAATATTTACATGGTTGTGGGAAATAATTGTAAGCTTTAGGATGACCCATTAACCATATAATGAACTAAATTAACCTTATATTTGCACGTAATTAACCAAAAATGTTAGTATTCAAAAAAGTTAAATTTTTTATTTATTTTTTAAAAGTCAAAATTTGTAAAAAAAAAAAAAAAAAAAGGTACGGTACTGTAGTGCTACAATATCGTAGTTGTCATGTAGATGTCCCATATGGGATGTTAGAATAACATTACTCCTATGAATATAGGGCGCTGAACTAGATCCAAAACTTTTGTGTTGTCCATACCGTTGAAATTAAGGATAGATATGTATTATGTATATGATATGAGTAATAAGGTACTATATTAAGATACTATACTACTCGTTTCTATACCCATATTTTGAAAAGATACATGTAGTCAGACCTATACTCATGAATAGTAACCTAATTCAGTATCCGTACCTTTACCCATTAAATACTTAAGTACTTATACCCATAGTTATTACTCGCACTTTTTTTTTGATAAAAAAAAGTCAATAAATAAAAAATATTATTAAAAATGTATAACATATAGAGAACACATATATAAGTCTGAAATATCATTACAGTATATAATAAGACAAACCATTCTAAAATGTTCTCACATTATACATCCATATCATGATATATCTGAGTCTGAAATGTAAAGGTAATACAAAACATCTAGAATTTTCAAAACATTGTGTAAATATTACAGTTATTCTCTAGAACAACAAATTCGTAAAGGTAAATAAAGGAAAGTTGGATGGAGAGGAAGTCTATAAAAGTGTGAACGACGCAGAAAGATAAGGAAAGTAATAACGGAACTTACATTTCAATTTTTATTATTTAATATATTATAGTTGTTGGAGCCTCACATTGGATAGATATGGCTAAAGTGATGGTCATAAGGCTAAGGCAATGATCACCTATTGAACTAGTTTTTAGGGTTGAGTTAGGCCCAAACCCAAACTCTAATATGGTATTAGAGTCTATCCAAGACCTTTTATCGGCCCAATATCTATATTATTCCACCTGTATTTGTTCACGTTCCAGATGTCCAGGCTTGGGCACTGGGGGGTGTTGAGATCCCTGTTATTCCACCCACGTCAGTCCACACTACAGATGTTCAATCCTGAGCGGGAGATGACCTGTGTATCGCCTGTTCTGACAGACATGGGGGTGTGTTTGAGTCCCACATTGGAAAAGATATGGTCAAATATAAGGCATGTGCAATCCTCACCTCTTGAGTTAACTCTTCGGGTTGAGTTAGGCTCAAAACCCAAATTCTAAGATGGTATCAAGGCCTATCCTAGATCTATTAATGGGCCAAGATATCTGTTATTCCACCCACATTTGTCCAGGCTCCAAATGTCTAGGCAAAGGCATGAGGGGTGTTTTGAGATCCTTGTTATTCCACCCGCATTAGTCAATTCTTCAGATGTCCAGTCCTAAGCGTGAGGGGTGTGTTAAGAATCCCACAATGACTAGAGATATGGCTTAATAAAGTGATGCTTATAAGGCTTAGGCAACTCTCATCTTACAAGCCAGTTTTAAGGTGTTAAGTTAGGCCTAAAAGCCCAAATTCTAAGAATGAATTATATATATGCGGGTATGGGTACTAGAGTACCCACACCCATATCCATTAAATTTCACAGGTGATTATCCGCCCCCGTAAATATACCCACAAAACAGAGAATCACCTTACCCATTAAGGGTAATTTTTACGGGTACCTATTGAGTAAAATACTCATTGTCATCCATAGATGAAACCTATAAATTGAGGGAGCGTGATGCATTTGGAGAATAAGCAAGAAGCGAGAAACAAAAGCTTCTTACTACGAGAGGAAGGTTTTAAAAGTCGGACCAGACCAATCGGTTGAACTGGGAAGCAATTGTGTCTGTGACTCGATTGGTTCACAAAAATCTAAAGATCAAACCGCCTGAAAACCAGTAGAACTTATCCAGAACTGGGAAAACCAATCGGTGATAACCGACAGTTCCCCCGATTTGGCCGGTTTGCGTAATTCCTATTTCTTTTTCCCTCATCTGGTCACGAACAGTAGAACAGAGAACATCGAATAGGGGAGCTTCCTTCCCTAAGCGGTGAGTAGTGAGCGGTAAGCGGTGACAAGATAGCGGAGCTTCCTTCTTTCTCATTAAAAGACAGTATGTCTCAAGAACAGGTGAGTCCTTTTACTTTGATCTGATTCTTTTAACAAGCATAGGAACATGGAGGAATGAGTTTAGTCGTGAGACATGCTGAAACATGTTCTTGAGTTGCAGAAAGGACGGGTCTCAATGGTTTTTTTTTTTTTTTTAGGGGGGGGGGGGGGGGGGGGGGCGTTATCCTGCCACTGAAAGACTATAGCCGCAGGCAACTGATATTGAATATTGATTATGTTTACTTAGCGATATTTAGGCTTAGGTAAGTTACGGATATCGACTATTGATTGTGGTCATAGAAAGTAAAGCTAGAGATGGCTTAATCCAGCCCAAGTGCGGTTTTGTTTTTGTTTTTTTTTTTATGGTTGGATAAAAAACATATAAAGGAACTTTGGGCTGATAGGCCCTTGAAATTGTTTTATTTTTACACTTTTAGGAGCAAATACCAGAATTATTCTTATAACTTAATTAACATAAATTACAAAAACTATTTTATATTTAAAATAATATAAGACTTTAAAATATATGTTAACATTACTTAATATATTATATTAAAAAATTAAAAATTAAAGATATATTATTTAATTATTATTGGTTCAACCATGGTCAGACCATTAAATCTTGACCTAGTGCTTTCACCAGTTTAATAATCGGTGCGATTTTAAAAACATTGGTTTCAACTACGAGAATAATAAAAATTATGTATGTAAATAAAATTTTGACAGGCTTACAAATTCTTTTCCTTCCTTGTGATGATGGAAAAATAGTAGAATTCATGCAAATTTCTTCCTTCCACATCATCCTCTTTCGATCCTCTCTTACAATGCATATACCAAACGATGGATCACTTTTTTCCCCCTATTTCCTTCCCCTCTCACTCGAAATGTGCATAACAAACATACTCCTGGAGAAAATTTACAGGTGATGTTCACGAATAGGAAGGAGCGAAGTGAGCTATTGGAGGGCTTAGTGATTAGCAACAGAGACATCACCATCCCTAATTTTCGACAGGTAATCCCCACTCTGCCTACTAAACTCATGTTACACGTTCTCCTATATACATATACTCTCTATTCACCAAAAAATATACATATACTCTTTCACTCCATTTGTAATTATCATTATTATAATAATTACTCATCTTCCTCATTGCAGAGAATACATCTTCTATGGGGCGAAAATGATCAAATTTTCAAACGGGAGCTTGCGCAAAATATGAAAGAGTAAGACTCTGTTTTTATTTTTTATTTTGAAAAAAATGGTAACACCCGTTTATAATCCCTACGGAGGAAGTGAGTATTTATAGATATTTGGTATCGAGAGTCATGGGAATCCCACATTCACACGGTCAGCTCACTTTACTATTATTTGATTTGTTTCTTTCACACTTTCAACCCATAATTTACTTTGTCTAAAAAAAAAAAAAAAAAAATACAAGTAGAAAGATTGGGATAAATGTTTGTAAGAAATCTACATCCATTCAGATATCAGTGAGTATAAAATATTCAGAATAGGTAAAATGTCGGTGGAATTATTTCTTCCTTAATTTTACCTATTCTGAGTATTTTTTACTCACATATATAAATATATAAATACCAGGTATTCTCCTTAATATAACATGATAAAATATAGGTAGAATTAAGTCTCCCAATTTTTTTTTAGCAAAATTATAGACATGACATGTGAATATATTAGTTGGCTCAGCTACTAAAGGCCTCTGTAGTTGGTCACGAAAATGACAAAATCATGTAATTAGTCTCGCTTTCATCTATTTGTGTCACATGAGCAAAGCTCAATGTGACTTGTCCTCTCAATTGTAGCATGTGCGTGCTTTTGTCTGAGAGAGTTAATTGCCGAGTGCAACTAGGAATAGAGTTATAAGATTTTTATTTAAGGGGTCAAGGAAAACAATATTTATAGGAGTCTTATTAAAGAATTTATATTTTTAATAAAACATAAATTACATTTAAAATTATAAATTCACATTTTACAATTTTTTTGGGATAACCATACATAACTACTACACACCTCATTTATACGCACCCCTGATTGAAACCTATAGAGGTTCCTTGTTCTACTATCTATCATAAAAACAAATATTATAGAGATGAAATCTTATATAATGGCCACCAAAATGAACTAAAGTCGAAATTTTGTAAAATATTTCAAATCAACTAAAGCCTTGTTTGACAACAGTTCATTCATGGTCAAACCATTGAATTATAATCAATCTCTTTATTAGTTCAATGGTCAGTCTTATTTTCAAAAATTCACGAAGCAGCATTGTGTCATTCTACTTACATTTTTTTTTTTTTACTTCTAATTATTAAATCTATTCCTAAAGTAACATACTAAATGAAAAAAGTCCTCATTCTTCTAAAGTTAACTTTTTGGTACAACAAAAGGGGGAAAAAGTATATACACCATCGAACACCTCTCTATATATTCTTACTTGTTAGAGAGTAGCTCATGGCGGTTGTACATATAGTATATAACATGTCTAATCTAATGACAGGCAACTAGGAGATAACACAACATTTGAAGGCATAACGAAAGCTGGTCACCTAGTTCACTTGGAGCGACCATGTGTCTACAATAGATGCCTCAAGCAGTTTCTTGCTTCGGTCTTGGCAACAAAGTGAAGCCAAAATCTAATCTAGTTACGTGTTAAAATTTATTCCGCATTCAGATTATTGGTCTCTTCAGCCTAAGATGGATTTATGATGTTAAAGAAATTGTCTCGGATATTTACTTGTTGTATTTTAATAAACAGTTATCCTACATTAATTCATAAGATGATCTTCATGATGTAAACGTACAGTGCTCCTTTTCCTCAATTTGCAAAAGGATTCAAGTATATGTTTCATCACTTGGTGTGATAAACCAACTTGATTATTCTGGTGTCCGAAACTTCAGAACCACTTATGATCCAACCATTTATACCACTTGTTGTTATTCCAAGAATCACTTGTTATGGCTAATCATTCAAATTATGCCGACATTTATTTGCTTCCTTTTTCACCCCTACAATAAGCACTAATGTAATCTTATACTCCTTTCTCGTGTATGTAAATATATATATATATATATATATATATATATATATATATATTTACATACACGAGAAAGGAGTATAAGATTACATTAGTGCTTATTGTAGGGGGAAAAAGGGAAGCAAATAAATGTCGGCATAATTTGAATGATTAGCCATAACAAGTGATTCTTGGAATAACAACAAGTGGTATAAATGGTTGGATCGTAAGTGGTTCTGAAGTTTCGGACACCAGAATAATCAAGTTGGTTTATCACACCAAGTGATGAAACATATACTTGAATCCTTTTGCAAATTGAGGAAAAGGAGCACTGTACGTTTACATCATGAAGATCATCTTATGAATTAATGTAGGATAACTGTTTATTAAAATACAACAAGTAAATATCCGAGACAATTTCTTTAACATCATAAATCCATCTTAGGCTGAAGAGACCAATAATCTGAATGCGGAATAAAGTTTAACACGTAACTAGATTAGATTTTGGCTTCACTTTGTTGCCAAGACCGAAGCAAGAAACTGCTTGAGGCATCTATTGTAGACACATGGTCGCTCCAAGTGAACTAGGTGACCAGCTTTCGTTATGCCTTCAAATGTTGTGTTATCTCCTAGTTGCCTGTCATTAGATTAGACATGTTATATACTATATGTACAACCGCCATGAGCTACTCTCTAACAAGTAAGAATATATAGAGAGGTGTTCGATGGTGTATATACTTTTTCCCCCTTTTGTTGTACCAAAAAGTTAACTTTAGAAGAATGAGGACTTTTTTCATTTAGTATGTTAATTTAGGAATAGATTTAATAATTAGAAGTAAAAAAAAAAATGTATGTAGAATGACACAATGCTGCTTCGTGAATTTTTGAAAATAAGACTGACCATTGAACTAATAAAGAGATTGATTATAATTCAATGGTTTGACCATGAATGAACTGTTGTCAAACAAGGCTTTAGTTGATTTGAAATATTTTACAAAATTTCGACTTTAGTTCATTTTGGTGGCCATTATATAAGATTTCATCTCTATAATATTTGTTTTTATGATAGATAGTAGAACAAGGAACCTCTATAGGTTTCAATCAGGGGTGCGTATAAATGAGGTGTGTAGTAGTTATGTATGGTTATCCCAAAAAAATTGTAAAATGTGAATTTATAATTTTAAATGTAATTTGTGTTTTATTAAAAATATAAATTCTTTAATAAGACTCCTATAAATATTGTTTTCCTTGACCCCTTAAATAAAAATCTTATAACTCTATTCCTAGTTGCACTCGGCAATTAACTCTCTCAGACAAAAGCACGCACATGCTACAATTGAGAGGACAAGTCACATTGAGCTTTGCTCATGTGACACAAATAGATGAAAGCGAGACTAATTACATGATTTTGTCATTTTCGTGACCAACTACAGAGGCCTTTAGTAGCTGAGCCAACTAATATATTCACATGTCATGTCTATAATTTTGCTAAAAAAAAATTGGGAGACTTAATTCTACCTATATTTTATCATGTTATATTAAGGAGAATACCTGGTATTTATATATTTATATATGTGAGTAAAAAATACTCAGAATAGGTAAAATTAAGGAAGAAATAATTCCACCGACATTTTACCTATTCTGAATATTTTATACTCACTGATATCTGAATGGATGTAGATTTCTTACAAACATTTATCCCAATCTTTCTACTTGTATTTTTTTTTTTTTTTTTTTTAGACAAAGTAAATTATGGGTTGAAAGTGTGAAAGAAACAAATCAAATAATAGTAAAGTGAGCTGACCGTGTGAATGTGGGATTCCCATGACTCTCGATACCAAATATCTATAAATACTCACTTCCTCCGTAGGGATTATAAACGGGTGTTACCATTTTTTTCAAAATAAAAAATAAAAACAGAGTCTTACTCTTTCATATTTTGCGCAAGCTCCCGTTTGAAAATTTGATCATTTTCGCCCCATAGAAGATGTATTCTCTGCAATGAGGAAGATGAGTAATTATTATAATAATGATAATTACAAATGGAGTGAAAGAGTATATGTATATTTTTTGGTGAATAGAGAGTATATGTATATAGGAGAACGTGTAACATGAGTTTAGTAGGCAGAGTGGGGATTACCTGTCGAAAATTAGGGATGGTGATGTCTCTGTTGCTAATCACTAAGCCCTCCAATAGCTCACTTCGCTCCTTCCTATTCGTGAACATCACCTGTAAATTTTCTCCAGGAGTATGTTTGTTATGCACATTTCGAGTGAGAGGGGAAGGAAATAGGGGGAAAAAAGTGATCCATCGTTTGGTATATGCATTGTAAGGGAGGATCGAAAGAGGATGATGTGGAAGGAAGAAATTTGCATGAATTCTACTATTTTTCCATCATCACAAGGAAGGAAAAGAATTTGTAAGCCTGTCAAAATTTTATTTACATACATAATTTTTATTATTCTCGTAGTTGAAACCAATGTTTTTAAAATCGCACCGATTATTAAACTGGTGAAAGCACTAGGTCAAGATTTAATGGTCTGACCATGGTTGAACCAATAATAATTAAATAATATATCTTTAATTTTTAATTTTTTAATATAATATATTAAGTAATGTTAACATATATTTTAAAGTCTTATATTATTTTAAATATAAAATAGTTTTTGTAATTTATGTTAATTAAGTTATAAGAATAATTCTGGTATTTGCTCCTAAAAGTGTAAAAATAAAACAATTTCAAGGGCCTATCAGCCCAAAGTTCCTTTATATGTTTTTTATCCAACCATAAAAAAAAAAACAAAAACAAAACCGCACTTGGGCTGGATTAGGCCATCTCTAGCTTTACTTTCTATGACCACAATCAATAGTCGATATCCGTAACTTACCTAAGCCTAAATATCGCTAAGTAAACATAATCAATATTCAATATCAGTTGCCTGCGGCTATAGTCTTTCAGTGGCAGGATAACCCCCCCCCCCCCCCTAAAAAAAAAACAAAAAACCATTGAGACCCGTCCTTTCTGCAACTCAAGAACATGTTTCAGCATGTCTCACGACTAAACTCATTCCTCCATGTTCCTATGCTTGTTAAAAGAATCAGATCAAAGTAAAAGGACTCACCTGTTCTTGAGACATACTGTCTTTTAATGAGAAAGAAGGAAGCTCCGCTATCTTGTCACCGCTTACCGCTCACTACTCACCGCTTAGGGAAGGAAGCTCCCCTATTCGATGTTCTCTGTTCTACTGTTCGTGACCAGATGAGGGAAAAAGAAATAGGAATTACGCAAACCGGCCAAATAGGGGGAACTGTCGGTTATCACCGATTGGTTTTCCCAGTTCTGGATAAGTTCTACTGGTTTTCAGGCGGTTTGATCTTTAGATTTTTGTGAACCAATCGAGTCACAGACACAATTGCTTCCCAGTTCAACCGATTGGTCTGGTCCGACTTTTAAAACCTTCCTCTCGTAGTAAGAAGCTTTTGTTTCTCGCTTCTTGCTTATTCTCCAAATGCATCACGCTCCCTCAATTTATAGGTTTCATCTATGGATGACAATGAGTATTTTACTCAATAGGTACCCGTAAAAATTACCCTTAATGGGTAAGGTGATTCTCTGTTTTGTGGGTATATTTACGGGGGCGGATAATCACCTGTGAAATTTAATGGATATGGGTGTGGGTACTCTAGTACCCATACCCGCATATATATAATTCATTCTTAGAATTTGGGCTTTTAGGCCTAACTTAACACCTTAAAACTGGCTTGTAAGATGAGAGTTGCCTAAGCCTTATAAGCATCACTTTATTAAGCCATATCTCTAGTCATTGTGGGATTCTTAACACACCCCTCACGCTTAGGACTGGACATCTGAAGAATTGACTAATGCGGGTGGAATAACAAGGATCTCAAAACACCCCTCATGCCTTTGCCTAGACATTTGGAGCCTGGACAAATGTGGGTGGAATAACATATATCTTGGCCCATTAATAGATCTAGGATAGGCCTTGATACCATCTTAGAATTTGGGTTTTGAGCCTAACTCAACCCGAAGAGTTAACTCAAGAGGTGAGGATTGCACATGCCTTATATTTGACCATATCTTTTCCAATGTGGGACTCAAACACACCCCCATGTCTGTCAGAACAGGCGATACACAGGTCATCTCCCGCTCAGGATTGAACATCTGTAGTGTGGACTGACGTGGGTGGAATAATAGGGATCTCAACACCCCCCCAGTGCCCAAGCCTGGACATCTGGAACGTGAACAAATACAGGTGGAATAATATAGATATTGGGCCGATAAAAGGTCTTGGATAGACTCTAATACCATATTAGAGTTTGGGTTTGGGCCTAACTCAACCCTAAAAACTAGTTCAATAGGTGATCATTGCCTTAGCCTTATGACCATCACTTTAGCCATATCTATCCAATGTGAGGCTCCAACAACTATAATATATTAAATAATAAAAATTGAAATGTAAGTTCCGTTATTACTTTCCTTATCTTTCTACGTCGTTCACACTTTTATAGACTTCCTCTCCATCCAACTTTCCTTTATTTACCTTTACGAATTTGTTGTTCTAGAGAATAACTGTAATATTTACACAATGTTTTGAAAATTCTAGATGTTTTGTATTACCTTTACATTTCAGACTCAGATATATCATGATATGGATGTATAATGTGAGAACATTTTAGAATGGTTTGTCTTATTATATACTGTAATGATATTTCAGACTTATATATGTGTTCTCTATATGTTATACATTTTTAATAATATTTTTTATTTATTGACTTTTTTTTATCATAAAAAAAGTGCGAGTAATAACTATGGGTATAAGTACTTAAGTATTTAATGGGTAAAGGTACGGATACTGAATTAGGTTACTATTCATGAGTATAGGTCTGACTACATGTATCTTTTCCAAATATGGGTATAGAAACGAGTAGTATAGTATCTTAATATAGTACCTTATTACTCATATCATATACATAATACATATCTATCCTTAATTTCAACGGTATGGACAACACAAAAGTTTCGGATCTAGTTCAGCGCCCTATATTTATAGGAGTAATGTTATTCTAACATCCCATCTGGGACATCTACATGACAACTACGGTACTGTAGCACTATAGTACCGTACCTTTTTTTTTTTTTTTTTTTTATACAAATTTTGACTTTTAAAAAATAAATAAAAAATTTAACTTTTTTGAATACTAACATTTTTGGTTAATTACGTGCAAATATAAGGTTAATTCAGTTCATTATATGGTTAATGGGTCATCCTAAAGCTTACAATTATTTCCCACAACCATGTAAATATTTGGTTAATCTTTTGAAAATGGATGGTTAATTCAGTTATATAAATGGTTAATTCAGCATCCTGACACTTCCAAGTTTTTAAACATCACTTAAAAATATTTGGTTAATCCTTTGAAAATGGGTGGTTAATTTAGTTATATAAATGATTAATTCAGCATCCTGGCACTTCCAAGTTTTTAAATGGTTATATAACTGAATTAACCATTTATATAATTGAATTAACCATCCATTTTCAAAGGATTAACCAAATATTTTTAAGTGATGTTTAAAAACTTGGATGTGTCAGATGCTGAATTAACCATTTATATAACTGAATTAACCATCCATTTTCAAAGGATTAACCAAATATTTATATGGTTGTGGAAAATAATTGTAAGCTTTAGGATGACCCATTAACCATATAATGAACTGAATTAACCATATATTTACACGTAATTAACCAAAAATGTTAGTATTAAAAAAAACTAATTTTTTACTTATTTTTTAAAAGTCATAATTTGTAAAAAAAAAAAAAAAAAAAAAAGGTAAGGTGCTGTAGTGCTACTGTAGCACTACAGTACCGTAGATGTCAAGTAGATGTCAAATTGGAGATGTTAGAATAACATTTCTCAATTTATAGCTTCACTTTTTTTTTCTACAAGCAATCTTTGCAAATTTGCATTCAATATTTTCCATTCCTCTTCATTTAATGGCTAGACCCCACGTACACAAACATCCAAACAACTTTATTTAAATTTCGTTGATTTTGTTTTTAGCTTCCAAGGCGGTTTAGTTGCTGAGATTTTTCACAAGTTTTCTTATTTGTACTGGGAATTATTAGGACCCTTTTGAAGTATATAAAATCGATCTATTTAGAGAAAGAAATTAAAAGACGATGTATTATAATTGTATTTAAGCTTGAACTTCTGATAACTTAATACTCGTCAATTTTTATTTATATATATATATATATATATATATATATCTAATACTTGTCAATGTTGATGCCTTTTTATTATTTAAAATTTTGAAGTCAGTACTCCATCGATCATGAACTTTTAAGTTTTATTTAAATCTCTACCGGTCCTTTTTATTTTTTCTTTTTTTTTTGTAGAAATTCATAGTTGCTGGTGGATTTGAATTTTCTGCATTCATTATTTTCACGCATTCTTATATTCACTGTTATATATAGATCATTAGATACATTTGGATGCGTATTTAAAAAATTTTAAAAAATAAAATAAGATTAATCCAATTGTGTATTTGATTCACGCAAACCAAATCCGTTGCTGGCACTCTATACTAAATGTTTGAACATTATTTATAACATTAAAAATATACTTTAATTATGAGACATTCACTGTAGGAAAATTTATTCCAAAACAATTTATTTTTAAAATGTTTTAAATGTCTTTTACTACTATTTATTATAATTAATTTTCTCTAATTGGTTTTTATTACTTTCAATGGTTCTTGACTTCTTTCTCCTCATAGAAAATTCCTACCAGACAATGAATTTATTGCAATTTCCAAAACGGTGCAACGGTTTATGATATTAAATTCATTTGATTACAAATTGCTTAAAATGATACCGTATAAGGCCAACTTTAATGATAGTTCTTAGGGTAGTTCTTAAATATAAGAACATGTTCTTATAAAATCCTTCATTGAAGGAGAATGATGTGGCTGTCATGGTGTAGAACTGTTTCTCTATAAGAATTGTCCTTACCAAAAAAACTTTTTTTTTTCTATCACAATTTTCAATTAAAAAACAAGTAAATTAAAAAAGAAAATAAGTTGAGAACCCAAATTATGGTTTTTTCATTGGATTAAGGGCCCGTTTGTTTAAGATTAAAAATAAGTGATTTTGTTATAAAATAATTTAGTGATTATTTTTAGAGATTTTAAAGAAAAGCAGAAGCAGATTTGTGTTTGTTTGCATATGACTAAAAATCATTTTTTAAAAAAAATTGATTTTGAGTCCGTTTGGATACCAACTATGCAAAATTGATTATTTTTCTGTAAAATTACTATAAGGGGCATAACTAATATTAATGATAATTATTAAATAACATACTATAGCCATATATTAAGCCATCCTTCATCTAGTTCTGGTAAAAAACACAACACTCACCCATATCTCATTCTTCCGTCTCAAGGGACTTTACTTTATTTATATTACGTTGTGTTAATTTTATTTTAGTATATTATAATTAGATAGTGTTAATATTATAATTACATTAGTATATTATGTAGTAGACATGATGCAAGAGAAATTAAAGTTGCATGAGACAGAATGCAAGAAACAAAATGCATGAGAAATTGCACAAGACAAAACACTACGTGAGAGAAAAATGTACCTGACATAAGAAGAGAAAAGTCAAAAAGTGATGAACCTGACACAACTGTGAAGTGACGCTGCACCTACTCGGCAGTGGTGAAACTGAAGGGACGGGACAGTGTATGTATGAAATAGGTTAAGGGATAGAAGATGTAATTTTAAAAAACTACCAAGGATATTTTTGTCAAGAAAAAACTTTAAAGCTTCACTTCCGTGTTTTTCCTGATATTCTCTCTCTTCTAACGCATATCACCAAAATGAGAAGCAACTCAAAGTTGCTTTTCATTTTAACCCCAAAAATGATTTTTTTCTGCTTCTGATTATTTTCAGAAGCAAAAACAAACACACTAAAAATTTAAAAAAATGATTTTATGGTTAAAAAAATGATTTTTTTAGGAAAAAAAGCAATAACAAACGGGCTCTAAAATTAGACAAAAGTTCTTAAATCTTATATGACATTAATGAGCCCACAAAATGAGAGTTAAGAATCAAAGTGACGTTATCCGATGCTCTAATGTGCTTTGAAATAAAGAAGGCTATATATGATGATATCGATCAGTTTTGTGAACTGGTTTTTCGAGAGAGCACTCTGATTCCTTCTCATTATTTTCGGTAAATTGCTTTTAATTGGTGGGTAAGAGAAAAAGGGTACTTTTCATGGTTTTTACACGTTGCTAGATAATATGCAACGTTCTTGTGCAATATAACTATTTATAAAGACTTCGAATCAGAAGGCTTAGAGGATGGTCTGATTTGTTTTAGTGTTACTATGTTTTTAAATTTAAAAGTTTTTAATGTAGTTTTTTTTGTCTCCTTATAATGTAATTGAGAAAGGAATTATTTAGGTTTAACAAAAAGCCTCGTTGTGGGACATGATTATATATAGTTTTATTCAATCTTCAGTCTATTTTTTAAAGTTAAAAAAGAGATATTATGTTTTCACTAATAGGGATTTTTTTAAAATTCTATTTTATCCGTGATAAAACGTTATCCACGAGAACTCGCAAACAGGACACACTTGATCAGTTTATGTCAGCACCACACAAATTAGTAAAATTGTTCTGGTCAAGCCAGCCAATAGATAAATTGTTGGCAGAAAAAATATATATTGAAAACTTCGACTACTTTCCGATGTTATTGCACTTAGCCATTTAGGTGAAGTTAGTTGAACTAAGCCATATTCCGCCCTCCTTTTGTCTGCTATTATGGAACACTCGTTGACACATGTGTTTTCATATCTTTTATTATAAATTATTATTCACAACTTGAAATTTTTTGATTGGCACCATAATTAATTAGGGTCTTGGGCCCCCCCTCATCAATGAAGTATCCTATAAACTTGGATTCTTTGAATTCATTATGTGACTAATTTTCGTTCGGGTGTTTAGTCAAATTAAAATCCACCGCCCCTCCCTAAAGATATGTTCTGCATGATTAATTGAACTCAGGTCCTCTCCTAGCTACGGGACGGACCTAAGTACGGCCGAGGGTCACACCCTCAATTTTTTTAAACAAATTATAACTTCTTTAAATATTTTTAATTGTCCCCCATTGTTGATTTATTTGTACCCATGCTACTCTACCTTTTTCCTTTCTTTCTACATCTCACGTTCATATCACTTGTCTAGTGACTTATATTGAGAAAGATATGTTCAATAACATTGACAATAAACATAAAATCACGTAGAGGACAATTTTGAGGTATGAAATTTATTTTATTAGATATATTAAAATTGGTTAAATTAATATGAAGCGGTACTCGAACTATATTTGAGAATTTTCAAATAGGTTCTTATACTTTCAAAGTTTGTAATTGAGTCCCTGAACACATAGACAATTTGTAATTAAGTCCCTTATACACTATTTCGTTAGAGTTTCGTTAAATATTTGCTAACTAATCCATCCATTCGTCTTTGTGGCTCCTTGAACTTTTTGAAAAAATTCAAATAGGTCCTCATACTCTAGGAAAATTCAAATAATTAAGTCCCTGTACTTTTTGGTACCCAGATGAAACTTTAACAGAAAAGTGTATAAGGGACCTATTTATAAATCTTAATGTCTTCAAAGACCCAATTAAAAATTTTTAAAGTGTAGGAACCTATTTGAATATTCCCAAATAATTCAGGGATCTACAAATTAATTAAATCATTAAAATTTTATGATTTCAAATCATTAAAATTTTATGATTTCAACATTTATGTCTTTATTATCATATGTATGACAATAAATATTTATTAATTTTTTGGAAATAAGTTGCCCCTACTGGCTTTGGGTCCTGGATCGACCGCCACTGCTCTCCTACATGAACTCAGCATGTGTAACCAACTAAGTCACACTCGTAGGTTTATCACAACTTGAATTTAGATCTCTCTAATCGAATTCAATCTAATTAATAAGCCCAATTTATTTATTTTTTAAAATGCTATGGGGGTTTTTATATATATTTTCTGCATAAACATTATGTATTATCATTAATCCGTTTTTTTATTTGAAAGGCAAAGTTTTTTTTTTTAGATTGAAAGGCAAAGTTAATCCATTCTTTTCTAACATTTCTATACCTTGTTAACCCGAAAATTTCCAACTAGATCTCGATTAGTTGATGTAATATTGCAAACTAGCACAAAACTCTATGCACCGTGTTGTTAGAAAATTAAAAACATACCACATACTTGGCGGTGACTATCATTGAATATTTAAAAGAAATGATAAAACATCGCGAAAAAGAAGACAAATAAATGGAAAAAAAAAAAAAAAAGGAATCACAAAGCAAGGAAGAAAGAAAGTGATAGACAAATCCTTCCCAAAGTGGAAAAGAAATTAGTATGCTTGAGTGTGACATATCGATATAATGTCATAGAATGAAATAAGATGTGTTTCAGGCCAGATGCGATTTGCAGTCTAAATTTTTAATACACATTTTTTTATTAGCTAATTAAAATTTTTTATTTTATAAAATTATAATTAATTAGTAAATAATATGAACAAGTAATTAGGAGAGTATGGATAGTCTCACTCATGTAAAGTCGTGAGTTCAATCAAGTAAATCATACAAATTCAACACTTCTCAAACAAACAAATACAAAATTTAGCTAGCGAAGAAACTTCGATATCATTAAAGATTCAACTATTCTAAAATATTTAAGCAGTCATGTAAAATTAATCTTATATCTTCTTTGGTTATCCACCATCATAAACAATTACTAATCTCCGTCGATGGACTTGGACGGACATTAATTAAAGGTTTCTCAACCAAATTTTCTTTATAAGAAGTCGAACCTTGAACATTTTTTTCAGAGGCTCGACTCCGTTACTACTTGCTAATTAGTTTTATATCTTGAGTTCAACACAACAAAAAGCAGCTTAGAGGGAAACAAAAGGAAAACAGCAGAAAGAGAGAAAAAAGAGATCCAAGGGTGAAGACTGCAAATTAAGGGCTTAAACTTAATTAAGGCATACCTCAAGAAAGTCTTTGTGTAAACGATCGGGGAACCAAAGCTTCTTATGAGCAGCCACAGACAAAAGGGCCTTAAGACCCTTAACAGAGGTAGGCAACAAGAGCTCCGAAGAGGAAGAAAACCCAAGCTCTTGAAGTGAAGTCACACTAATAGAATCAGTCATTGCCATTATAGAACCAGAAATAACCATAGCTTGAACCAACTCAGGATACATCTCAGCCATCTTAAACGCCACCATCCCACCATAACTGAAACCAACCACAACACACTTCTCCACCCCAAGTTTCCTCAACCCTGTTGCCAAACACTCCGCTTGAAAACCCGGTGACCTGTCTGTTTTATCAGTGGTGGAACCTCCGAAGAATAGAAGATCAGGAACATAAACAGCGTATTTCTTTGTTAGGGCACCAACTTGGAACTGCCATGTGACGAGTCCTTCGGCGGCGAAACCGTGAACTAGAACCACCGTTGGTTTGTTTGGTTTGGCGATGAGTTTGGATTTTTCGTCCTTTTTTTTGGGTTTGGAGATTGTTTCTGAAGGTACCCAGAAGGTCATCACTGTTCCTGGCTCTATCTCCACCGTGTAGGGTCTTATCCCTGCCATCTTCATTAGTCCGTGTAACAATGGCCTCTGTGCTGCCACCAAGTTCACCATGATGATAGCTTTCTCTCTGTGATTACTATAATCTGTGTGTGCTGAAGGTTAAGCAATTAATGAAGCTGATCACGAGTGTAAAAGGGTTTTTATATGGTAAAATTAATACCCTATGTACATTATTGTAAGTTTATAACTTACGTTATAGATTATGTGTCTCAAAATGATGTCTCATTTCATGTCTCATCTAAGATAAACTTACACCTCTCACGTTGAAAATTTTGGAAGTAACTTGCACCATAAAAAAAAGTAAATAAACAAAAAATAAAATATAACTAAGGCTTTAAATTCATATCGAAACTGCAACAAAGGTGGCGATATTACAGATTTGGTAGTATCTGAACCCATACGTAATTATAATTGTGAATTTATCGACCGCAATTTTTTCATAATTATCCATAATAACAAAATATATATATATATATATATATATATATAAAATATGCAGTTGCGTCACGACCGAAAGTGCGACCACAATTTTAAAGCTTGAATGTAACTTAATATAATGAATTACTGATATATGATTTTTTTTTGACAAAATTAATGATATATGATGACAGACGTATAATTATAATTATATTATAAGATGATGTACCAATTGAGGTTGGTGTGAGTAGTTAAAGACCTATCGTTCTTTAATCAAGGTCTCGAGTTTGAGTCTTAGGTATGAAAAAACCTCAGTTGAGAGGGATGTCACCCTTAAAGGTGCCGAACAAACTCTCGAGGGAAATTAGTCCCCGTCTCAGGTTGATGGTGGAATACTCCTTAAAGTAGATCGAAAAAAAAAAGAGCAGTTCTAATTAGTACGACGTATAATTTGACGAATTTGCCGAATAAGCATAACTTGAACTCAAGGACTAAAATACAAGTGCAGTAAAAATGAAGTGATTGAGTATTAAATGCAAACCAACCAATCAAATCCTTCGTATGCATTTGACGAATTTCTCTTTCGTACTATCAAGTATTACCCAAAAAATAATTATAAGATGATGTTTCTTGTATAATATTAGTCTTTTCATGTGTGCAGGAACTTGGATAAGTGGGGTTTGGTGCTGGGTTGTTATCGCTTGTCATAGAGAGCAAAGCTATTTATTGACGAGAATTTCAAAGTCAATGCCGCTAATGGTAGCTAATAGCTAGTGGCCCGCTAATTGCTTTTTCAATTTTCGCAAAAAATTAATAATAATAATAATAATAATAATAATAATATGGGTCTCGCTGACCATTACACTTAGGCCTTAGGACACTACACTGGTTAAAAGAATCCAAAATTAGTAAGAATTTATGAAAAAACTAAATACATAACTTTTGAATTTAAAATATACTATTTTTCCATAAAATCTTGGTATTATTCTCAATTCCTTAGGAAATTAGCATTCTCCTGATAATATATAAGTTGTAAACCAAGAACCCCCACCATGTGTTTGCAATTGCAAGTCTATGTTAATGAAATCTAACCAAAGGATTCTACAGTTTTCTTGCACGTAATCTTTATCAATTATTAACAATCGTGGCAAGACATAATGTCGATCAGATACATGTCCCTCATTTGGGTGGTTGGGTGTTGGAATATTATAGGTAAGTTATGTTGAGCTTAATTAACAACACGACGACCTTGTAAATCTTATTTAGTCACCACGTACAATGTTGTTTAGTTTTTGATCAACCACATCGCCTACTATCCTACAGCTTTTCGCTGTTTTGTGGACCCTTTGCCGATTTTAAAGAATTTAAAGGACTGTCTTCCTCTTCCAATATGACGTCGACGCTTTAGATGCAAAAGAAGGCCTCGACCACGAATTTTTATTGTTTTTATAAACTAAAATATATATTAAATTGAGTATAACGGGTATTCAAACCAGTAAACAAAGTACTACCTCCGGACCTAATTATAAGCAAAAAAAACTAAATTCACACATATTAAGAAAGTTAGTTAAGTTAGTTTGATTATCTTGATTTGTGTAAAAAAAAAGAGTTAATTATCTAGGGAATATGCAATGCTCCAGGAAAAGTAAATGGAGAATTGGTTTGATTGGTTAATTTTCTTGATTTTTGCAATACTAACATTTAATAGTGTTGACTTAATTGATTTTTGCTTATATTTAAGTCCAAATAATGTAGCTACTTTGTTGCTTATATTTAGGTCCGGAGGGAGTAGAATAGAATATACAATAGAGGATAAAAGGCAACTTTTCAACCAAAAGTATAATTACTGTAAGGTTGAAAACACAGATCTATAAGAGCATTCCCGATAACAAAATTTTAAGGAACTCATTATAAGTTTTTAAGTGGGTTCACGAGAGTTTATGACATTCACTCAATTTTTATTTCGATGGAAATTTCTAATACTAAGTTCCTTACCTTCTCTCTTTAACATCTCATGTTCTCTAATCCTCTTTTACACTATCAAATGTAAAAAACATTATTTAAATGCTATAGAACTCTCTTTTAAGATTAGGAACCCATTTGAAATTTAAGGAACCCAAACACTAAAAAATTATTGAGATTTAGCAACATTTGAAAAATGTTACTAAATTATCAAAAAATGTTACTAATGCAATAGTAACATTTTGACAAGTGTTATATATTAACCATGTTACTAAAAGGTTTTAATAACACTTTAACATATCATTAACAACATTTAAAAAATGTTACTAATGTATCATTTTTATAATATTTTACAAATGTTACTAATTTACCTTTTTTTGATAACATTCCAAAAATGTTACTAATTACTTTTTTTTAACATTTTGAAAATGTTGTTATTTACTTTAAATCTTTATTTCAATGAATGGATCTACAATAAATTTCCTATATATACATAGACACGAATTGACTTGCCACTGAAAAATTAATCTATACGGGATCCACTTATTATTATACTATTATTTGAATTGTTCCACTTTACCCTCCATCCTCCAAGAAAATCATATAAAATGGAAGAGCATACAGGAGCAGCTGATGCTCAAAAGAGTATCTTTCGTAACAAGCACACCATAGTATTTGATATAACAAAAGACAATAAATTATATTTGCAATTTCATAGTGCTGTAATCTATCGTTAGAAAGAAAATCAAGTTTCATATTTCATAACAAATGAAAAACAACCATGCCCTCAAGCAATTATCAAATATAAGACCAACTTCAAATCTAGAGCTTCAAATACAGTGAAGGAAACTGCAAACATCATACACTAGAAAGAAGAATGGAAAAAGTGTATGTTTTTGCCCTTTCCAGTCACCACATTCATAGATCCTGAACGCTCAAACCTGCAAAACAATAAAGCATCTTGTAAGTTAGTAAAAAAGAATGGCCAACAGTATATCATAATCACAAACTAGAATCTCATGCATGTGAAATTTTGACGGAGCATGAGATATTAAGTTGATGTAGTCTCCCATCTAAAGACTACCAATTGTTAGCATGTTTTAGTCCATCTTTAACTGGTAGAAATGCATTTCCATTCTATATCAGACTAATGCTCAACCAATATGTATATTGTTGAGAAGTCATAAGGTTGGAACACATTTAATGTGTAAATTCTCTAAGTTTTGATGATTCCAAATATATTAAGTATGGTTATGTGAAATTACTAAAAAGTCTATCCAAGTGTGCAGAAAAACAGATTTGAGGTCACTTGTCTAAAACTGACCCGTATAAGTTTTCCAAAGAAGCAATTTTTCTGACTTGTCTGAAAAACCACCCATCTGGAAAATGGAAAGCTCAACCAGAGACCAAGTCAACTCAAGGACAAAGATCTGCTCATAAAGATGATGTGGCAAAGGTCAAGACCTGAAGCACTTTTAGTGGGTCACTCGACTGAAAAAGACTTGCTCACTCGTCTAAAAGCTGGATCAGTTCACTCGTCTAAAAATGGACTCTACTACACTCGTCTACTTATCAGTTGTCAGAATAAAGCCCAAGTCAATGTATTTAAATCAAGTTGCCTCTTTTGAAGATCTCAAAAGACCTCTGAACAAAAGCACCAAGCATGAAGACTAAATAAATTATTCTTTCAAGGTTTTAAGGAATTAATAAGCACGCTACTTCTGTACCAAGTCAGTTGCTTTTAGCTATTTCAAGTACAAAGCAAAAGTACTTTCTAAAAGGTGAACTGGGTGTTGCACTGAAATGGAGTTATCTGCTGCAAGTATAAAAGCTCTGCTGCTACATCTCTGAAACAATAACTCTTCAGAACAAAGTGTACTCTTGGTCGCATAAGTCAAAGCTCAATGTTCCCAAGCATTTAATGAATATTCAGAACGACTCTTTGGCATTAATAGCGTCCCAGAAGTTCAAGTTAAAGGAACTCACTTTCTGAAGCTGTGTCTAACGGATTAATTAATTGATGCCTTTAAATAGTGCAAACCATGAAGATGAAGATGAGAGAGATTCTGAACATATTCAAGAAGCATTTACTCTGCTCAATTACTCTTCATTCCTTCATTGATTATCTCTTCAGTCATTTGATATTAATTAGCAGTCTTTCATTCTCATATTGAATTCACTCTCCGAGTGTTACCAGAAAGACTTGCAAAGTTGTATTAAATACACCAACACTTTTACTCTTCTATTGTTGAGTCTGGAGAGGTTAGGTGAGAAAAGAATACTTGTTTGAGAGTGAGTTGAGAGAGGGTAGGTATGAAAAGAATACTTGTACTACAATCTGGTCAGTTATAGTGGATAAAATTGGTGCTGCCAAGAACTTGACGTAGCCCTATTGGTTTTGGGGTGAACCAGTATAAATCTCTTGAGTGATATTCCTTTCCCTAATCTCTTTAAATCTATTTAAGAGTTTACTGGTTTAGATTTTTAACTTGGGGAGTTAAGATTGTGAATATCAAATTCCTTTTAACCCTTCACTGCTTGAACGTGTGTGTTACTTTAAAATTAGACAAGTCACCCGTCTAATTTTCTTTGCTTTAGTTTTGCTTATTGTGCATAATTTCAAAGTTCTATAAAAAGTTGGTAAACACAATTCAACCCCCCTTCTTGTGTTAACTTTGATTATTTCAGTTGGTATCAGAGCTCAGCCTCTGTGTTGAGCACTTAACAGTGTAGAGAAAAAGATCTTGGAAATGCCTGGAGAAGATGCAGGAGAAGGATCCTCAATGTCCAGACCTCCATACTTCAATGGAGAGGATTACATCTACTGGAAAGAAAAGATGAAGTGGTTTCTACAATTCACTAACTCTGATCTTTGGGATATCATTGAAGCAGGTCCCTATATTCCTAAGGATGACAAAGGAGCAGAGATTCCAAAAAAAAAGCATGACCTCAGAACAAAAGACAAAATGGCAACTCAATGTCGAAGCTAGATATGCAATCATGTGTGCTTTGAGCAGAGAAGAATTTGAGAAGGTCTGTGCTTGTGAATCTGGTAAAGAAATATGGGAATCACTAGCTGTTGCTCATGAAGGAACTAGCAAAGTATAGGAGACCAAAGTCAGCATGGTGGTCAGAAAATATGAATTGTTCAAGATGGAATAAAAAGAAACCATTGGCCAAATGTATGGGAGATTTCAAACTATTACCTGTGGGTTGAAATCTCTAGGGAAAGGATACAAAACTGAGGAGCACATTCAAAAGATTCTCAGAAGTCTTCCAAAACAATGGAGACCTTTGGTAACTGTTGTTTCTCATGCCAATGATCTATCAACAATGAAGCCATATGAGTTTTCGGAACTCTTCATATTCAAGAACAGGAGCTGATTGAAGAAAACAATGGAAAGGAAAACAAATCCATTGCTCTCAAGGCTGAAAAGAAGTCATCCAAGGGATCTACCTCTAAAGCTCTCAAAGTTGATGAATCTTTAGAAGAATCTGAGGAATCAAATGAGGATGATTCTGAAGATGAGGATGATGAACTTTATCTTCTTACCAGAAAAATGAAAAAGCTCTGGAAGAAAATAAATTTCAAGAAGGATAAACCATTCAGGCGCTTCAACAAAGAAAAGTACAACAAGGATGGAGGATCTAATGACAAAAATGACATTGTTTGTTATGAATGTAAAAATGAAGGACATATAAGCAGAATGTCATCAACTTAAGAAGCAAGCTCCCAAAAAGTTCTTCAACAAAAAGAAGGGAATTATGGCTACTTGGGAAGACTTGGATGAAAGCTCCACTGAAAGTGAGGGAGAGGAGCATGAAGCAAATCTCTGTCTTATGGCTGATACAGATTCAGACTCTGACTCTGTGGTACATTCTGAACTTGAGAAATTGAGTGATGCATATGATGAGCTTTTGGAAGAATCTAACTGCTTAACCAAAGCTTTCAAATCCCTCAAGAGACAGTATGTTAAGCTCTCAAATGAGTATACATAAAAATCTCAAGAGTGTCAAGTTGACTGAGGAAAACAGTAGGCTTAAGACTGAGAAGTCTAAAGCTGAGATCTCAGTTGAAACTCTACATTCTGGAGAAGTGGTTAAACTTCAACAGAAAGTAGAAAAGCTCATCTCAGATCTTGCCAGATTTGTTAATGATAGAGAAAATCTGACTAAACTTTTGGGAAGTCAGAGACACCCCCTAAACAAAGAAGGTTTAGGATATACCAATCAAGAACATCATAATGGATCAAAAAAGTTCTAAAAAATAACTGTTAAATCTGTTTCAATTAGTTCAAATAAACCCATATGTACCTACTGTGGAAAAACTGGACATATACGTCCAAGTGTATTAAAAAAAAGAGAAAGAAAAATATGGGTACCTAAGTCCATGATAATTATTGTTGCAGATGTGCTCAATAGAACAAAACAAACACCTATCATGGTACCTGGACAGTGGATGCTCGCGACACATGACAGGAGAAAGATCTATGTTCCTAGATCGCCAACCTAAGAAAGGTCATGTAACTTTTGGAGGCAAGCAGAAAAGAAAGGTTGTTGGAGTAGGTAAAATTGGTGGTAAACCTCCCTTACCTATTATCTGTGATGTTTTATTAGTCAAAGGATTGAAACATAATCTGCTTATCATAAGTCAATTATGTGATAAGGGGTTCTTTGTGTCTTTTTCTAAGGATGCATGTATAGTCAATAACAAAAATGGAAAGACCCTCTTTTCTGCCAAAAGGCAACACAATCTGTATAAGATTGACCTGTCTGAACTCTCAGATCAATGTGTAAAATGTTTTATGTCTAAAGAGGATGAAAAATGGCTATGGCATAAGAAACTAGGACATTTTAGTATGAAACAAATTTCTAAATTGAAAAAGCATAACCTTGTGAGAGGATTGCTTGATATTTCTTTTAAGAAAGATGTTTTGTGTGATGCATGTCAGAGAGGTACACAAGTAAAATCAAGCTTCAAGTCTAAAAAGGAAGTCACCTCCTCTAGACCTTTACAATTGTTACACATGTATCTCTTTGGACCAGTCAATGTAGCTAGCCTAGGTGGAAAGAAATATGGTTTTGTCATAGTTGATGACTATTCTAGATTTACATGGGTGCTCTTCTTAACCCACAAGGATGAGTCCTATAAGGTCTTTACAATATTTAGTAAGAGAGTACAGAATGAGCAGGGTTTCTGTATTTCAGCTATTAGAAGTGACCATGGAGGTGAATTTGAAAATGAGCAGTTTAAGCTATTCTGTGAGGAAAATGGTTTTTCTCACAATTTCTCTGCACCTAGAACTCCTCAGCAAAACGGAGTGGTTGAGAGAAAGATCAGAATACTGGTTAGACCTATCCTAAATAAGACTCCTTATGAATTGTGGAAAGGTAGAAAACCCAACACATCATATTTTCATGCATTTGGATGTGAATGTTATCTTTTAAATACAAAAGATCATTTGGGAAAATTCGACTCTAAAGTAGATAAGGGCATATTTATTGGTTATTCTGAAATATCTAAAGCTTTTAGAATATCTAATTCTAGAACATCTATAGTAGAAGAATCAATTCATGTAAATTTAAGGATGGTTTAAGGACTGATAAAGAACTATCAGATCTGGAAGGTGATATTGTAGGTATTGATCTGAATCCTCCAAAAGAAAATCCATTAGACAAGTCAAAAGTAGACATGTCTGATATTCTAGAAAACCAGACAAGTACTCAAATGTTTGAAGAACAGAATGAGAAGAGAGACTCGAAGTTCAAAGCTTATCATCTAGAAGATCTCATCATTGGAAGTCCATCTCAAGGTGTTAGAACTAGATTCACCTTCAAAGAAAACAACAACATGTCTTTCATATCAGATTTAGAGCCCAAACGGATTGAAGAAGCTCTAAAAGATGAAAGTTGGATCCTAGCCATGCAAGATGAACTTAACCAGTTCAAGAGAAATGATGTGTGGACTCTGGTTTCTAAACCCTATGATAAATCAATTATTGGAACTAGATGGATGTTTAGAAACAAACTGGATGAAGATGGTAAAGTGGTAAGGAACAAAGCAAGACTAGTTGCTGAAGGGTATAATCAACATGAAGGTATTGATTTCACTGAAACTTTTGCACCTGTAACTAGACTAGAAGCAATTAGAATTCTTATGTTTTATGTTGCACAACATGATATAACTCTTTATCAAATGGATATTAAAAGTGCTTTTCTAAATGGGATAATAGAGGAGGAAGTTTATGTTAAGCAACCTCCTGGGTTTGAGGATACAGAAAATCTCACCATGACTTCAAGCTTAAAAAGGCTTTATATGGACTCAAACAAGATCCTAGAGCTTGGTATGATAGGTTAAGCACTTTTCTAATGGAAAATAACTTCATTAGAGGAAAAGTAGACACTACACTTTTCAAGAAATGCTCTAAGAAAGACTTTATTGTAGTACAAATATATGTGGATGATATTATTTTTGGTGCTACTAATGAAAAGCTCTGTAAAGAGTTCTCCAAGTTGATGCAGAATGAGTTTGAGATGAGCATGATGGGAGAATTGAAATTCTTCCTTGGTCTGCAAATAAAACAGACAAGTGATGGAATCTACATCCATCAGCAAAAATACACCAAGGAGCTTCTAAAGAAGTATAAGATGGAAAATTCAAAGCCTACGAGTACTCCTATGCATCCATTTGTTGTTCTAAACAAAGATGAGGAAGGTAGAAAGGTAGACCAAATTGTCTACCGAGGTATGATTGGATCTTTATTATACCTAATTGCTTGCAGTCCTGACATTCAGTTCAATGTTTGTCTTTGTGCTAGATTTCAATCAGACCCTAAGGAATCTCACTATAAGGCTGTTAAAAGAATTTTCAGATATCTCATTGGAACCACTAATCTTGGTCTGTTATATAAGAAATATGAAGATTTCAGGTTAACTGGATTCTGTGATGCTGATTTTACTGGAGATAGAATTGACAAAAAAGCACCAGTGGAGGATGTCATTTCATTGGAGCAAACTTGATCTCCTGGTCAAGCAAAAGGCAAAGCACGATTGCTCTCTCAACTGCTGAAGCTGAATATATATTTGCAGCAAGTTGTTGTTCATAACTTCTTTGGGTAAAATATCAACTTGAGGATTATTCTATGTTTGAGCATATCATACCTGTTTGGTGTGATAATACTAGTGCTATTAACTTGTCTTAAAATCCCATACAGCATTCTAGGGCAAAACATATAGAAATAAAGCATAATTTTATTAGAGATTATGTGCAAAAAGGAGTTTTTGAAATAAAGTTTGTTAACACTGATAATGATTAGGCTGACATTTTTAACTAAAACTTTAAGTGAAGATAGTTTTTTTTTTATTAGAAGGAATCTTAACATGCATAATGTGTCTGAATAATTGTATGTATACTTGTCTGAAAATTTACTTGTCTAAATTCTTTGCTTTACTCGACTATTTTGGAAAAGCGTCTGATGGCGTGGCCAAAGGCACTCATAAGTGCAAACCCTGACCGAGACACGTGTACATTGCAAAAATTCCCTCCTTTTCTCAAAAACGCTTTGTCTTCTGACAACTATCATTTCAAATTTATTACTCTTTATGACAAAACAACACTCCTTGTTCCCAACACAAAGGCACTCATTATTTCCTTTTCTTCTAGTAAAAGCTACCAAAACGCTTCAGAAACCTTTACGCCTTCTGAAACCTTTTCTCTATCTGAAATCTCTTCGTCTTCAACTTCAAAAATCCCTATTTTCATAAACCACAAAACTTTCTTCTTCTCAGAACAGAAATGGCACCTAAGAGTTGTCATGACCTGAATTTCATAGCCATGACCGGCCGAAAAAGAAAGTATCTCTTTCTCCTTCACAGCCTCACAAGCATATAAAGTTAGTTTCATCCAAAGAAAACGATTATATACATTAATTATAACATAATGAATATAATACATCAGAGTAACTGAATAGCATAAATTACAAAATCTTAAAAAAACACTATGTATAATCTATATACGGAAATAAATTTTTAAAATTATCTAACTTAATGTAATTAAAAACTTATAATTTTAAATTATTTAAAATTGTCGGGTATTACATTCTACCCCCCTTAAAATGAATTCGTTCTCGAATTCCAAGAACACATACCAATTAAGAGCTGTAGCAAAACAATCATATTATGTATTTATATAATTCATTAAGCAAATAAAAATAATATCCTCATGAATATATAAACTAGTCTACTAAAAAAGCTCATAGTTTAGAATCCACCATAAATCAAGTACCATTTTAACAAAGCTTCATATAATTACTTTCTAAACATTACTTACATCATTTCTTAATAATACAATACAATACTTCACCTTTATCACTATTTTCAATAAACTATCCCAAAATTTCTCTTTATATCTAACACCATTCATTATTTTCGAAATATCAAGGTAAACCCATAAACACATTTATATAGTGCACAAGAGAGTGCACAAAGGAATTAAAAGATAAATCAATTATATATAAATTTAACTATGTCATCTAAGCGTTGTCTTGCTGCCATGTGGATCAACACTAAAAACTTTTTAAGAAGACCAAAACTGTAATTAAGTTGTAATAACCTTTATCTTAGACCTCGCCCAGGTTCGAGATCCAACCACAAATGTTATCAACACTTAATTTCCTTTTCCAGGATACTTTGTAACCTAAGCTCTGATACCAACTTTGTCATGACCCGAATTTCATAGTCATAACTGGCCGAAAAAGAAAGTATCTCTTTCCCCTTCGCAGCCTCACAAGCATATAAAAGTTCGTTTCATCTAAAGAAAACAATTACATTTATTAATTATAACATAATGAATATAATAGATCAGAGTAACTGAATAGCATAAATTACAAAGTCTTAAAAAAAAAAAAAACTATGTATAATCTATATACGGAAATAAATATTTAAATTTATCTGACATAATGTAATTAAAAACTTATAATTTTAAATTATTTAAAATTTTTGAGTATTACAAGAGCTTTCTCGAGACCATTGCTGGACATGCAAACCTCACCGTGAGTGAGATGAAAAAGGTTCACCCTGGGAGAGTCCCAAACTTCGAAGAACTCAAAAACAAGGGAATAGATGTCCAAGCTGAGATTGCTGCTGCTGGATGGACACCATTTTTCAATCTGAAGGAAGTTGTGTACCCTTCTCTAGTTAGGTTTCTGGAGACGTGCTAAGGTCACCAAGGAAAACCTCACAGCGATGATTTCTGGGGATGTTGGGGATGATCATGTCATCATCACCCATGAGTCGCTTGCTGAATTGACTAACTGCCCAAGGGAAGGTGCTGGGTTTGCTGCTGATTGATGAATCCCACATGGGAAGAAGCTGTAAACATTGCTATCTATGGAGTTCCACAACCAGAAAACTTGGATTCCAAATATATGACACCTAAGGCAATATTTTTCATGTCCTCATTATAAATTGTGTCATGCCTAGAACTGGGTCTAGAGACCATGTAAGCAAAATAGAAAAATTTGCTATCTATCATTTAATTCAAAAGATTAAAATAGATATCATTGATCTTCTATTTAGACACATGGAAAAGGCCACTAAGGGAAAGATGAAAGACTATTCCTATGGCATGCTTATGACACGAGTGTTTAGGGCAAATACTCTGATGAATCTGGACTCTGCCTTCAGTGTTAATATCTGGACAGAGATTACAACCAAGACTTTGTCTCTGAAGAAAGTCCAATTGGAGTCTTTTGAGGAACCTTCTTTAGAAGACCCTCAACAAGTCAATGTTGCATCTGCATCTGCACTTGCTACTGCTACAAGGCCACAGAAACTGCCTACTAAGAGGAAAAGATTCTCTGAGACTGTGATCCCTAAGAAAAAGAGAACTACAGGAGCTAAGAGGAAAGAATCTGAGCCTCTTAGATAGTCTACAATGATCAAAAGGAAGCTGGTTTTGCAGGAAACACCACCCTCATCACCCTCTCAAACCAAAATGCTCCACCTACAAAAACTCCAACTCCACCTCCAAAAAGAACACCATCACCTTCACCTGTTATATCACCCTCACCACAAAAAGCTCCCACTCCACCACCTCCATCACCCACTTATGATCTTGAAACATAGCTGTCTGAACCCTCAACACCACAGTCATCCCACTCTTATGAAACCCACCATGATGATCAAATCCATGAATTTGACATCCTTGACTCACCCAACTCACCTCAATCCAGATCTCCCACACCTGATTGGGTGAAGAACCAATGTCAAGTTCCCCTTAGAACTATCTTTCCTGATCTCTTCTCTGAGACCAGACACAATTCTATTCCCAAATCCACTCCCTACCGCAAATCAGGTTCCTTTTGAAATCTTTGCTGATTGCCCTTCTGCAAAGGTAACTAGAAAAGATTTGGAAATTATTGCTGCTATGGAGATGGAGAAATTTATGGCTGAAAAGCAGGATCTTCTGAAGAACACAGCCAAGTGGAAGCCAAACCCTTCTATCATCATGAAGCCTTCCACAGTCATTAAAATTCAGCTTGATTCCATGGTTCTGAAGGGAAAACAGAAGGTAGTTGACCTCCCAGGAAAGCAAGAAGACTGTCGGATTAATCTCAAAAACAGAAAGCTGAAGTTCAAGAAGATAGTCACAGCTAGAATCTTCACTTCATACAAAAAGGTAGGTCAGAGATCTGGTGTCTCTGTCAGAGAGAAGAAGAAAATCCCCACAGTTGGTAGACCTGCCTATGCCCTTTACCCCTTCTCACCTTCTATTTACTCATCCCCTCCCTTCTTTGTTGTATTACCATTCTTTTTACTCAATTTCCCTAAATCCACACCTTTCGCTCCCATTAACCTCATCAGGAGATCCTATGAGTTTATGTTAACCCAATTGGACTCCCCTCTACAACAGGACACAATTAAATGGTTTTTAGATAATTTCTTTCCAAATAATGATTTTGAAACTACTATGTCAACAAATGTCTTTATGACCCCTCAAATTCAAGTTGAGGATATTTTGCCTACCCTTCCTCCTAGTCCTCCTCCTGTGCATATCAACTCTGCCACTTCCTTGGCTACCACAAACTCCACCACCACTGTTGTTGCACATGACCCTGCTTGTAACACCCCTTTTGGGCATTACTATATAACACGTGCGGAAATAAATTAAAAAGAATTTTGCTGGTTACTTTCGGAAATTGATCTATTTTGATGTCGGAAAATCTGGGTATAAAAATTTTTCTTCTGAATACTACAAACATAACGTGCATATCACAATAGTGACAACCATATTATTCACGACAGAATTTCAAATCATATAAAGATTTTTAAAACACCTACACAACTTTCCCAAAACATATCACCCAAAGAAAATCCTAAGCTGGTCGCTCGACAAGACACTTACTGATAGGACCTTGTGATCCTCGACTGAAGTTAAGACTTCCTCTGCACCATCTACTAACAGTACCAAGGTACAACAACAATAACAAATAAAACCTGATATATTGTAAGGGTGAGTTCCAATATATGGATCTTAAAACAATAACTATATGCACGACACACCAATAACATTTAACATGAATATTCAAAGATAAACAATATATTTATCAAAGGGTTTCATACCCGACAATCTTCGTTGTTTTAAAAACCATGACACTTCAATATTCATCAACTAACTTTTGTATCTAATCTCCGGAGCTTACAACACCAACTACCAAATAAATGAGCTGATCAGGCTCCAATTGCCAAATAAGGCAGAATCAATGCCAGATATGGCAAAGTTCAAATAACCATTCCACAGTCCAAAACGAGGCAAAGTGGTGACTATGTATAGCACATGGTTTTCTTGGTCATATATCCATTAAGGCACAGTGATGCAAACTGCATGAATACTTGCCATCAAGCATTCAAGTCCTATACAATGGCATGTCTGCCCAAAAATGCATGTAAAACGTTTTGTTCACGCCATTTTCTTTGTGTCCATTCTTTCCTTGTCGAGGTTCAAAGGCTCACGACCAAACCAAGGTTTAAACATTTAAGTTAAACAACCATTCTAATAAAAAGGACTCCAAGTCCAAATCAATAAAATTGACTCCAAGTCAAAAATGTGCAAATCACGAAATCTAGACCCGTGCACCAGATTTAGATTCGTAGATTTTTGGCGCACAAAAATCAATATAGATTTTTATAGGACATCTAGTCCATAACTTCACCTTTCGGACCCCGGGCCCATATCATAGAACACTAGATACCGACATCTCGGTAGCTAGGTTCGTTTTCAACTTTAAACAACATTTTCGCTCCGTGAAACACAAATCCAAAAACAAAGTTTCCTTAACTTATCCAAGTTGTTGGAAATAACCCGTTGTATAAATCTAATTTATCGAAAATCCTTTTACGTTGGAAATTCGTTTTATAAAATCATCAAAATCACTTAAAATTCATTTTCTTTCAAAATCAATATTTTGAACCTGAAAATATTGCTTCGAGACAAATTCTCTGTTTTAACTAATATTACCATTTTTAATAATCCTACTGTAATTATTGTCGGCATTGTCCGACGTTTGACGTTTTTTAAAAACGTTTTAAATCCAAACATGACTTTCCTAGTAAAATAATTTTTCCAACACCATAATAAAATTATTTTTGAAACTTATTTTCTTAAAATAACATTTTCTAATATTTAGAAATTTCTTACGTATAAACTAGCAGTACAAAATTATTTTTACGGTTACGTCCTCACTATGACTCTTAAAACGCTCTTTCGCCGTTAAATCATTAAAATAATATTATTTTTCACTATTCCCCATTTTCACCAAATAATTAATTAAGTAATATTATATTACTATTTCCACTAAATTAAACTCATTATTTCACAAAAAAAAACTTTTAAATACTTTTAACCTCGCATTTAATTAAGCTCTGACCGCTGTCAGGCTTTCCAATCCACAATCCACATCAACAACAATCATGTCAATAATATAGCATATAGCACAATTAATGACATGCAACGACATATAATAATAATTAAATGTAAATAAATAAATATTTAAAAGCAGATAATTGCAAAACAGATAATTTCAAACTGCAGAAAATAATTAACACACCAACCAAATTATACAGACACAACCAAATAGCATATAGCTATCGGAAAAATCCCTCAAGTACTCCCCTTACTTCTTGAAGATTTTTCTTGCCAACCAAAGTTTCGTCAAGCGTCCGGTTTCCATAAAACACGTACACAAGTCACACAAAAATCACCCTTCAACAAACCATAATCAAAATCATCAATCAAACAACTAAATACACCTATGTTCCTACATGGAGGGTTTCGGCCATGGGTGATTAAATTGGCTAGGCATAATAAAATTTTGCAAGCTTTTGGATTAAGGATCCTTAAGCAAGATTAAGACATAAACAACACTTACTTAACAAAAATTGAATCAATACCATCTTAACCACAAAGTTAAGACTTTCGGCCAACATAAATTTATTAGGCTAGAGATTTAAAAAAAAAAAAATACATACTCTTAGATTTATGATCCTAGAGCATCATAGAGTTTAGGAAAATTGTCCTAAGTTAAAAATAAAATCAAAACATCTCAAACCCTCACAAACTCATTTTCGGCCATGGATGAAAACATGAGCTAAGAATTTTATTTTGATACAACATCAAGGATTCAATACATATATGAGCTATAAGGGTTGAATCAAGCAAGATTAGTTTTAAAAAAATGAACAAAGTCCTCCCCCCCACAAAACTAGGGTTCGGCCTCAACAAGATCATAGGGCACGAAATTTTAGTTTGATGCACACTCTTGGATCTTGAATATAGAAAGGATAATAAGATCATAGAAATTGGTTTCATGCTCATTGGATTTTTCTATGATTTACTATGAATATTCAAAGTTCTAGATCTAAGAATTGAAAAATATGCTCATGGCTTCAAAACATAAAACTAAATGAAGAACATGATGATGATTGAGTGAGAGAAGCATGGTATACCTCTTAGAATTGAAAAATGAGCAAGGAATCAAATGGTTGCTTCACAAAAATGGCTATGGAAAACTTAGAGTTTTTAAGAAAATGGAGAAGGCTCCATGGAGAAGATGAAGTGTTGCTTAAATAGAAATGGAATGGCCTCCAAATATGGGTTGGGCCGTTGGAATTAGGGGGGCTAAAGGGTCCAAGAATCTTTCATTTTAGGGACAAAGGTGTAATTTCACTTAAGGCAATTTTGTGATTAAAATCAACATTAAGGACAAAATGGTAATTTTGCCTAAAGTAATCATGAAAATTATGTGGTTGAGGTTGAAGGAGAGGTGGCTAATTTTTGTCCACAAATTATGGGGCAAACTTGTCATTTCAATGAAAGTTCAAGGGTAAAATAGTCCAAGGATAAAATAGTCTTTACACTAATTTGAAGAAATATCTAGATATTTGTTTAAATGTAATCATGACCTTGGTGACTCACCCCTATGACTCACTACCCTAGGTGGCACCATATCTCAGCATCCGATGTCGGGTTTTGTCTCTGTACGTCCGTTTTCGACTCCGCCGATTACCCGTTTTAGGGTTTTTACGCCCGAATCAAGTATAAAACCTAATTATTTTGAAAATTTTCACAATAACTTATATCATTGGAAATGAGATATAAAATTTATTCATATCGTTCTTGGGTCAAAATTAGGTTTTCTGATCAGTAAAATCTTACTGTCAGTGAAAATGCAGACCGGGTTCCGTCTAAATTTTCAACCGAAAATTTAACTGTATACTTATAAAAATAAGTATGATATGAAGATTACTTTGGTTTTCCCAAAATCATTTTCTAAGTTTCAGATAAAAATATAAACGTTTATTTATATTTATACAGATCTTAGAAAGCGGAAAATCGGGGTGTTACACTGCTGCTCATCAACGGCTGGATGAAATGGCCACTTGTCTGCACACAGTTATGCAGAAGCAAGATCAAGCCACGGAACAACAAGCATCCTTTCAAGCCACAGTCTTGGCACAACAGGCTGCAATGTAGAAGATGCTGGAAGCCTTCTTCAAAGGTCAAGGAGGACCTAGTAGTTAGTCTTTAGGCCTTCAGTTTTTTGAGTCTGAGTCATGCAATGTACTGTCAATGATGTCTTAACATCTCTTTTATCAATTTTCCTGTACTTGTCCGTCAGACTCTCTTATTAATGAAGATTGCACTTCTTTTGGCTATCTCTTTCATATTACTGCTTTCTTTATACTTTTTGATTGATGCCAAAAGGGGGAAGAAGTAAAACTAAAGTAACCCTGAACCTATTTTATCCGATGCATTAATTAAAGGGGAGCATACTTACAAACTGATATACTTAATGAATGTTCTAATATATGTCTGAGTAACTCATGTCTATATTCTGTTATATATAGTTGATGTTCAATAAAATCAGAAAAGTTATTTGTCATCATCAAAATGAGGGAGAATGTTGAGACCTCGTAAGGTTGGAACACATTTAATGTGTAAATTCTCTAAGTTTTGATGATTCCAAATATATTAAGTATGATTATATTGAACCATGTGAAATTACTAATAAGTCTATCCAAGTGTGCATAAAAACAGACTTGAGGTCACTCATTTAAAACTGACCCGTCTAAGTTTTCCAAAGAAGCAATTTTTCTGACTTGTCTGAAAAACCACCCGTTTGGAAAATGGACAACTCAAACAGAGACCAAGTCAACTCAAGGACAAAGATCTGCTCATAAATATGACATGGCAAAGGTCAAGACCTGAAGCACTTTTAGTAGGTCACTCGTCTGAAAAAGAACTTGGTCACTCGTCTAAAAGCTAGATCAGTTCACTCGTTTAAAAATGGACTGTACTGCACTCGTCTACTTATCAGTTGTCAGAATAAAGTCCAAGTCAACATATTTAGATCAGGATGCCTCTTTTGAAGATCTCAAAAGATCTCTGGACAAAAACACCAAGCATGAAGAATAAAGAAATTATTCTTTCAAGGTTTTAAGGAATAAACACGCTACCTCTGTACCAAGTCAGTTGCTTTTAGCTATTTCAAGTACAAAGCAAAAGTACTTTCCAAAGGGTGAACTGAGTGTTGCACTGAAATGGGAAAGTTCTCTGCTGCAAGTACAAAAGCTCTGCTGCTATATCTCTGAAACAACAACTCTTAAGAACAAAGTGTACTCTTGGTAGCATATGTCAAAGCTCAACATTCCCAAGCATTTAATGAATATTCAGAATAACTCTTTGGCATAAATGGCGTCCCTGAAGTTCAAGTTAAAGGAACTCACTTTCTGAACCTGTGTCTAATGTTTTAATTGATTGAAGCCTTTAGATAGTGCAAACCATGAAGATGAAGATAAGAGAGATTCTGAACATATTCAAGAAGCACTTACTCTGCTCATTTAATCTTCATTCATTCATTGATTATCTCTAAAATCATTTGATATTAATTAGCAGTCTTTCATTCTCATATTGAATTCACTCTCTGAGTGTTACAGAAAGATTTGCAAAGTTATATTAAATACACAAACTCTTTTACTCTTTTATTGTTGGGCCTGGAGAGGCTAGGTGAGAAAAGAATACTTGTTTGAGAGTGAACTTGGAGAGGTTAGGTGTGAAAAGAATACTTGTACTATAATTTGGTCAGTTATAGTGGATAATAAATTGGTGCTGCCAAGAACTGGACGTAGTCCTATTGGTTTTAGGGTGAACCAGTATAAATCTTTTGAGTGATATTCCTTTCCTTGATATCTTTAAATCTATTTAAGAGTTTACTTGTTTAGCTTTTTTAACTTGGGGAGTTAAGATTGTGAATATCAAATTCCTTTTAACCCTTCACTGCTTGTGCACGTGTGTTGCTTTAAAATTAGATAAGTCACCCGTCTAATTTTCTTTGCTTTAGTTTTGCTTACTGTGCCTGTGAAAATAATTTCAAAGTTTTGTAAAAAGTTGGTAAACACAATTCAACCCCCTTTCTTGTGTTAACTTTGAGTATTTCATATATAACATCATTTGATTGACTATGAAAGATATTCCCCGGACAGGAGATTTTTTTTTTTTTTTTTTCAAAAGAAAAACTTTTGACTCGTCTTTTAGCCATCGAAATATGGCAAACCAGAAATCTGTTTTGAGGTACTTGTGGAAAATGGTATCATCGATCAAAACTCTAACCATAGAAGGATATGACAGTAGTTTCTAGCCATCCAGAGCATAAGGAAAAGAATATTGTTTGCAATTCAGTTAAGAGCACACCTTTCCAATATCCCAAAAGGGCCATATCCCATATGTTATGGAACCTCTGAATGCGACACTCAATTCCAAAATCTTTATTATAATGCACTCTTCTCGTTATAGAAAGTCATAAATCTAAACACACTAATCCCGGTGCTAATGTGAAAATGAAGAACCAATAATTAAAAAGATCCACAAACCTCACCAGGCCATGCGTCAGACTCCTTCAAGCTCATTAATTTCCATAACTGCTTATATTTAGGATATATACAAGCACTGTAGGCGTCCAAAAACCTAAAAAATAAAAAGATTTTGGCATGGATTATAGTCAAACAACTTTCATCTTAACACATACAGCCAAACAAGTGGGAACCAAGGTGATGCATTATGAATTCAACATGTAGTATAAGCAACATACTTCCAGCACATATTTTCAAATTGAGTGAGACTTGTTCTGTATGAAAGCTAACACCCTAAACTGTATGAACATAAAATCTATCTCACAAAGTTAAGAAAATTCATAAACTCTACGTAATCCTTATAAATCAAAAAATGAAAGACTATAAGTAATCCTCATAAAAAAAAGGTTAATATACCAACATTTAAAGACTGGCAACAAATACATGTCTGCAAAAAGCACCAACCCAAGAAAATCATGTCTGCAACATGTGTGTTTGTTAAGAGATTCTGCCTGCAGAGCTGTAAATTTGACATCGAATATCACAAGTGTAGACTAAAAATAGGTCAAGGATCAAGAATGAATGGTTGTTTAGACACCAAAGGAAAATTTCAATTTAGCTTATGAGATCTCCAAAAATGAGTGGCTCTTAAATTTTGCATGTTAACCATTAACGGTCCAAATAGACTCTTGAGATCTCCAATCTGAAAATGAAATATCATATATGAGAAGCTACATTTATCTTGGGAATCTAAAATTGGGCTATACTTGCTCTATGACCTGCCAAAAGTTGTTGTGATCTGTTGCATACAAGAGCAATAAATAACCACCAACTGAAATTATTTGTTATCTATTGTTTTGGTTGTGGGGGTTGTGAAATGGATAGACTACTCTTAAATTAATTTGGTCTCGTCACAGTTTAAGCATTTTGGAATGTCAAAATCGTTGTATGTGGGACATCTGACGGTAGGAGAACTAACGTAGGGGATATATAGATATTTTTTTCTTTTGAGGGGTGCTTTTCTTGTATTAGGGGTTCATTTTAGTTTTATGTTTTGGGTTTGGTTCAACTTTTGGATACCTAGTGTTGTCTGGGCTTTGTTAATCAATAAATTTTTTTTGGCTTTTCAAAAAAATATTTTGCTACACTTTGTATTAATGTATTTGTAATATGTTCTTAGACATCATGTGACCTAATATGTAACGATGTATCAGTAAAAATCGAATTATCCAATATAATCCAAACTGCAGTTGATTGGATTGGATTGGATCGAGTTTTTTTAAGGAAGTAAACCGATCCAATCCAAACCACAGATTGTTTTCATCTTTGGATCAAATGATTTTTTTAGCTCAAAATCGATCCAATCCAATCTGAAAACACCCTTATTTCTAACATGGCGTCCATTGCCCTTTCCTATCTTCGGCCTGATCAATAACCCCCTTTGGTCAAAGACTTCAAACAGTTACTCAGCATTTTCCACTCTATCAACTTTTCATCGGCCGACGTTGACTTCACACCTTCTACATCAAGCGTTTGTCTTTAGCTTGCGTTAGCAAAAGATTTTATCTCATTTCGAAAATTCTGATAAACACTATTCAACCCTTTCTCTTGTTTACATTTGCTTTTATTTCAAAATTCCTTAATTCATTGTGCTTTATATTTCTTAATTATTTTCAGTGGTGATTTTTAAGAATTGGTTTAATGTCATTTATTCCTATTCTTTGGTTTCTTTTATTTGGATTCTTAATTTCTTTCAATTATTGATTAATATCCTTGAATTTTTTAATTGGACATCATGAACATTCATTTTATTGTCCATGTTTAGAAAATCATTTGCGAAGATAAATTATATGTATTATCAATTTTCTATTGTTTTTCCGTAATTTGTTTCATGTAGTTTATCGCGGTCATTTTTATTTGTTGTTGAGAAATGAAGTATTTAATATATTGAGAAATAATTTACTTAAATGGATTTCTAATGAAAACTTATTATTTCTATAATATCACACTCAAGACCCAGTTTTTAATTGGACATTGTAATCGTTGATTGATTTTGTTTTTAGCAACTGCTAACCAGTGCCCTAAGAGCATTTGTTAAAGTTTCAAAGATAGAAATTTTGTATTGGAAGTTGTGTATTCAATATCTTGAAAGTTTAAAAGTTATTCTTTTCAATACAAAATTTCTATTATGATATATCATTGATGTGATCAGTTATCCAATTAACTGAGTCAAGATAGGATGAGCCTTATTATTTGGTTAGTTTGTTATTAGAGATAACAGATTTATTGTTAGATAAGTCAGGGCTGTTAGCTTAGTTTGTTAGAGCTGTTGAGCTTAGTTTGTTAGTCTAGAGTCCTATATATTTTCTGATCTATGTACTGCATAATGCAGCTTTCACATATTGAATCAATACAATTCATATTTCAAAGTCTATTATGGTATCAACAGAGCAGGACGATGATGGGAAGAAGCTGAAGCAGCAGGAGATGGAAAGTACCTCCGATGGTGATTCTAAACCATTCATTGTCACACCCTCCTCGCCTTATCATCTGGGTCCGTCTGATAACCCAGGTACACCATTGGTGGCTGTGCCTCTTAATGGAGAAAATTATCGCAACTAGGCAAGGTCCATCAAGACTGCATTGCGTGCGAAGACCAAGCTCGGATTTGTGGATGGTGTGGTCAAGAAACCATCAGAAACATCACCGGAGTTCGATGCTTGGGACAAAGCGATTCCATGGTAACTGCATGGATCATAAACTCAATCGATTCTTCATTACATGGAAGTATTTCACACGCTACAACAGCAAGAGATATCTGGCTTGACCTGGAGGAACGTTTTTCGCAAACAAATGCTCCAAGAATCCACCAGCTATGGCGCACACTCAGTCTCATTCAACAAGAACCCAATATGACCGTCACTGAATATTACACCAAGTTCAAGAGTCTCATAGACGAGCTCAGTGAACAGCAGCCCCTTCCTGTGTGCACTTGTGGAGCATCAAGACAGCTTCTACAAAGGGAAGAAGAAAATCACGTTCACCTTTTCCTTGGAGGTCTTGATGGAGATCGGTTTGCACACATCAAAGGCACCATCCTTAATAGTGATCCCTTACCATCTCTTAGGAAAGCTTTTAGTCACATCTTAAGGGAGGAGTCACGGTTTAATACAGAAAGAAGCAGAGAAGTTAAACAAGAGATTGGTGCAGCTTTTCATTCTTACAAGCCAAGAAAAAAGGATGAAGCAAGGCCAAAGTGTGAGCATTGTAGCAAGTTGGGGCATGAGAAGTCCAGATGTTTTGAGATCGTTGGATACCCATCCAACTGGGATACTCGCAGAACCAATAAAAGAAATAATAAATATGGCTCAAACTCAGGGGGCGGAGCCAAATTCGCTTGGGCAGAAGGAAATCAGCAAGCAGCAGCAGGGCATGATCACAGTCTGAGCAATTCTGCTCTTCATGGTTCACAGAGAAAGAATCATGAGCAGCATGATGCCAATGGCATAACTGGTAATCATAAATGGATCTTGGATAGTGGAGCCTCACATCATATGACTCCATTGTTCTCCATTCTTGAAGATATGAGGGATCTCAATGAGCCTCTACACATATCTTTACCTACAGGAAAAACTGTTTCTATCACTAAAATTGGAACAATTTTTCTCGATAACAATTTAAAACTGCATGATGTCTTATTCATCCCTGAATTTAATTGCAATCTCATTTCAATTCATAAACTCATTTGTGACATGAGATGCATTGTAACTTGTTATATTGATGGCTGTGTTATACAGGACAAAACCACGAAGAGGATGATTGGATCCGGTGATTTGCAAGAAGGGGTCTATGTCCTTAAGGTAGAAGCAAGAGGTTCTTCATCAGCAGCAAATGCAGCAGATTTGCAACTCACTTGGCATGCTAGAATGGGACATCCTTCTAGCCAAAATCTGTTGAAACTCTCTAGAGATCTTAGTTTTAATTTTGATAGGAATAAAGTAGGATGTTGTGATGTATGCCATAGAGCAAAACAGTGCAGAAATCCTTTTCCTTTAAGCAATAATAAAGCTGATAAAGTCTTTGATTTGATCCATTGTGACTTATGGGGAAGATATGCTACTGCATCACACAAAGGTGCTCATTACTTTCTCACAGTAGTGGATGATTACTCTATGGCAGTGTGGGTCTACATGCTAAAAGAAAAATCAGAAACAGTCACTCATTTAATCAACTTCTGTAAGATGGTGCAAACTCAATTTGATACAAAGGTGAAAGTTTTGCATAGTGATAATGGAACTGAATTTGTCAATGCCAAAATGCAGTCTTTCTTACAAGAAAAAGGCATCATTCATGAGACATCATGTGTAAGGACTCCACAACAAAATGGTCGTGTGGAGAGAAAGCATAGACATATTCTTGAGGTGGCAAGAGCACTTAGATTCCAATCTAACTTGCCTTTGTCCTTTTGGGAAGAATGTATCTATGCTGCCACCTATTTGATTAATAGGACTCCAACAATGGCTAATGAGGGAATTACACCTTATGAGATGATCTATAAGAAAAAGCCATCTTACAAACATTTAAGGGTTTCTGGATGTCTTTGCTATGTCAAAGTCATTAAACCAGGAGATAAGTTTGCACCTAGAGCTAGAAGATGCATTTTTGTTGGCTATCCTAAAGGGCAAAAAGGCTGGCGAGTATATGATATGGAAACACATGAATTTTCTACTTCCAGAGATGTTGTCTTTTATGAGACTACATTTCCATATGACTCTAAAGGCCAAAATCTGCCTGAGAAGACAGCAATAGTAAATCAGGAATAATTCATTGATGTGGAATATGTTGAGTTTCCTGATAACACAACTGAAGTTGAACTCTTGGAAGCACAAAACAGTGACCACAACATGCACAATGAAGACTCACAAGAGGATTTTCTGGTTGAACAACAAGAAGAACATGCCACTGCAGGTCCATCCGAGGAGCATCCTGTTACTGATATTTCTGGAGATCAAGTTCCAGAATTTCCAGCTCGAGCACAACGAAATAGAAGGCAACCTGAGTACCTTAAGGACTATGTCTGTCACTCTATTGACCTAGGACCCTCTTGCAAGTCTCAGGAATCATCAAACTCTTCTGGTAAGCCCTATGCTATTTCCAATTATATCAATTATAATCATGTTTCTTTCAAACATAAGGCATTTCTTGCAGCTCTTATGTCTCACACTGAGCCAAAGAGTTACACACAAGCAGTTAAACACCAAGAATGGTGTACAGCTATGGAACAAGAGATTCATGCACTAGAAGCCAATGGTACATGGACTCTTGAACCTTTACTAGCAGGAAAGAAATTGGTTGGATGCAGATGGGTTTATAAAATTAAACATAAAGCCAATGGACAGATAGACAAGTATAAAGCTCGCTTAGTTGCTAAAGGATTTACTCAAGTAGAAGGAGAAGACTTTCGCGAAACATTTGCTCCAGTAGCCAAGATGACCACAGTTAGATGCTTATTAACTGTGGCTGCTGCCAAGGGTTGGCAATTACATCAAATGGATGTAAGTAATGCGTTTCTTCATGGTGATTTAGCAGAAGAAGTATACATGGCAGTTCCACCAGGGTATATTGTTCCTAGACCAGATCTTGTTTGCAGACTGAGAAAATCCCTATATGGATTGCGACAAGCCTCCCGAAACTAGTATGCTAAACTCTCAGAAAGCTTAGCTACATATGGTTTTATTCAATCCAATGCAGATCACAGTTTGTTCACTTACTCACTTGGCCACACTTTCCTGGCTGTTCTTATATATGTGGATGACTTGATTATAGCTGGTAATAACACAGCAGCTTGCAATAGTTTTAAAGACTACTTGCACACTTGTTTTCATATGAAGGATCTAGGAGGACTCAAGTATTTTCTTGGCCTCGAACTGGACCGAAGTTCAAAGTGGATTCTTTCTGTCAAAGAAAGTATACCCTTGATATTCTTGAAGAATGTGGCATGACTAATTACAGACCATGTGGATTTCCTATGGAGCAAAATCACACTCTATCTTCTGATACTAGTGACTTATATCCGGATCCCTCACAATATAGACGTCTCATCGGTCGTTTAATTTATCTAACAATTACACGACCTGAAATTACCTATTCAGTCCATGTTCTAAGTCAATATATGCAAACTCCAAGACAAGGGCATTGGGAGGCTGCCTTGAGAATTTTGCGCTATTTAAAGTCCTCTCCTGGTCAAGGCATATTTTTGCCTAAAGACAATGATCTACACCTTGTTGGATTTTGTGATTCGGATTGGGCAGCATGTCCAATTACTCGTCGCTCAATTTCTGGTTACCTAATGAAGCTTGGCTCAACTCCAATCTCTTGGAAAACAAAAAAGCAATCCACAGTATCTCGCTCTTCCAGTGAAACGGAATATCGAGCCATGGCACATGCTACTAGTGAAATCATATGGTTACGAAGTCTTCTTTCTTCTTTACTAGTCTCATGTGATGGTCCTACTTCACTTTACTGTGATAATCAGGCTGCATTACACATAGCGGCAAATCCAGTTTTCCACGAAAGAACAAAACACATCGAGATAGATTGTCATTTTGTTCGAGACCATCTACAGTCAGGCACCATTTCTACCTCACATGTTCCTACTCAACAGCAACAAGCAGATATTTTCACTAAAGCCTTAGGGTCCAAGCAGTTTCATGTCTTGTTGGGCAAGTTGGGGGTTTACAATCCTCACTCTCCAACTTGAGGGGGAGTATTATGATATATTATTGATGTGATCAGTTATCCAATTAACTGAGTCAAGATAGGATGAGCCTTATTATTTGGTTAGTTTGTTATTAGAGATAACAGATTTATTGTTAGATAAGTCAGGGCTGTTAGCTTAGTTTGTTAGAGCTGTTGAGCTTAGTTTGTTAGTCTAGAGTCCTATATATTTTCTGATCTATGTATTGCGTAATGCAGCTTTCACATATTGAATCAATACAATTCATATTTCAAAGTCTATTAATTTCTATTTTTTGCTTTCTTAATCAATGCTCTTTGGACACTGGTTAGCAAGACCTTTGTTTTTTAATGTTCAGAAAAACTTTTAAGACAACCATAATTCCTTAATTCATTGTCCTTTATGTTTCTTAATAATTTTTTTGGGTTAAATATGTTTTTAGTCCCTCGTGTTTGAGTGATGTTTGATTTTAGTCCCTTATTTAGAAAACATACCTTTTTTAGTCCCACAAATTCTAAAACATGTCAGTTTTGGTCACCAAACGAGACTAAAACGTACGTTTGGATAATTCTAAATGTATGTATGAGGGCCAAAAAGTATATTCGAGGACCAAAAACATACGATCAAAACTGACACATTTTAGAATTTGGGACTAAACAAATACGTTTTCCAAACGGGGTACTAAAACCAAACATCACCCAAATTTGAGTGACTAAAAACATATTTAACCCTATTGTTTTTAATGGTGATTTTTTTAGAATTGTTTAATGCCATTTATTATTCTTTTATTTCTTTTATTTGTGATGCTAATTTGTTTCATCTTATTAGTTATTAGTATTAGTATATATCCTTGATTTTTTTTTTTTAACTGGATATCACGAACATTCATTGTTTTTGTACATGTTCAGAAAACCATGTGTTAAGACAAATTATATATGTCAGTAACAATTGACATTATGGCATATATTTTTAATTAATTGTCATTTATGTTTCTTAATTATTCTTAATGGTATTTTTCAGAATTGGTTTAATGTCATTTATTACTATTCTTTTGTGGTAAAACTTATTACTATTCTTTGATTTCTTTCATTTGTGTCGTTATTTCATTCGACTTATTAGTTAGTTTCCTTGAAATTTTTAATTGGACACAATGAACATTCATTTTGTTTCAAAAAGACAAATTTTATGTATTATCAATTATCAATTTTTTATCGTTTTCTATAATTTGTTTCATGTAGCTTATCGTGGCTCTCAATTATATTATTTTATTTTATTTCTTGTCTTCCACGCTATACACATACCCTTTGGATGTGAGACTAATTTCTGCCTGAGATACTAGGCAACTTCTTTTTTTTTTTTTTGGTAAACAGAACTTTATTGAAGGGGTACATTGGGTCCCCAAACCCATTTACATCAAAAGTAGAATGGCTTTCGTGAAACTTAGAATTAAAGAAGCCTTTCAATGGTTGAAATCAGTTTGGCTTACCATTGCGGCATTGGCACTTGAGCAACCCCTCATTGGTTGCATTTTTTTTGGGTACAAATTGGTTGTAGTTCTCAATTGTTAGGCATCCTTATTTTTCTAACTCATTTGTTAATATTATTAATTAATAATTAATTTATTAGATTAAATTATTAAACTTCTTCCAACTCATTTATTGTTGTTCTTAAATTCTTGTAAATGACATTTATCTGAATAATAAATATTACCGGATTTTTAGTCCAAATTCAGAAAACATTTATTGATATTTTCAAAAGTTTCTCATTTAATCACATTGACCTTTTTTTCTTCTTATTAGCGTGTACACACGCACACACAAATATATATATATGGAGGCACACAGCCAAAAATAATATATGTTCCTTGAAGATAAGATTGGCTTCAAATATTCGATCGATGGCGTTGTTTCTGTTTCTAGTTCTTAGTTTGTGCATACCATGCTACATAGTTGATGCCGACAACAATAGGCAGCAAAGCTTGACTACATTGCAAGAGTTCAATAACATCCAATTGGTATTATATATAGTTTTAAACTTATATCTTGTATAAATCTATGATTAATGCTAGTCATTTCTTGATATGTTTCTACCATTTACCTCATTGTCATTTTGTTGACATATACAGGTTACAAAAGAAAATGAATTTGACTGTGTTGATATCTATAAGCAGCCTGCTTTTAGACATCCTTTACTGAAAAATCACAAAATTCAGGTAACTATGTAGTCATATGTAATCACCAAATGTTATGTCTTTTAAATTTTAATTATATGTTAGAAAATTTGTAAAACTAGTCACTAATTTTGTGTGAAAATTTATATGGTCACAACCCGAGGATTGTAATCAACATATAGCCTAATCGAGTAAATCCATCTTAAGTTGATGCACATATATAATGATATTGGCTTGTTTATTTGGTTTAGTAGACTTGCTTGAAATGCCCTTGGTTCTGTATTTTTATTTATATTTTGATATAAATTTAACAATCTTTTTTATTCATTTTAAGATGAAGTAATTTAATAAATTTGTAAAACTTGTTCTTCATAGCTACACTGAGATTTTTTTATTGAAAAATATCTAAATATCAATTTCTAAAAGTGATTTAATAGGATATATTGGGACCTACTATTCTGTTGTGGCCCTCAAAATCTCTTTTCTATTATTTATTTTATCAATTTGGTCATTTATTCAAATATCGTATGAATACTTACTAAATTGGATTATTTGTTCTTGACTTCTTGTGCATTCTTTTAAACTCAAATCTGACTATAATTAATGTTTAGATACAAATTTAACCTTTTGTTTTCTCTATTCTTTGTACCAAAGCTTAATCCAAGTTTTGCAAGGGACACTACGCGAAGAAGATCATCGTATATCAATAAAGCTTTTAAAGGTGATCGCTTCACATGTCCACCAGGAAAAGTGCCTATACAAAAGAAGCCAATAAAGCATCAAACGATCACTGATTCTTCGTCAGAAAAACAAATTGGAGATTTTTATCAATATTCCCAAAGTAACCCCGGTCATCATGTAAGTGGATATATATTATATAATAGCCTCTAGTCGGTAATTTGACCTTAATTGGAAATTTTGTGCTTGGTTGGTGAGACATAGCGGCAGAAGCATTACTTTATGAGTTTAATTTGTACAGTGAGGCTTTGTCAAAAATAGTTGATAAGCTAATTTTTAGCTGATAGTCTATAACTGATAGTGATAGCTAAAAAGTCAGCTGATTGAATTTGAAGTGTTTGTTAAAATTGGCGGTTGAACTAACTTATAAATATAAAATGACATAAAATAATACATTTATGATAGACATGGTAAAGTGAGATTTCATTAAATGAATGAGAGTAAAAACGAGAGAAAAGTCAATAAGATATAAGCTGCTAATCATAAGCTAAATAAATTAGCTTATGAAGAAAAGCTATAAGCTAATGAGATAATTTTATTTACCAAACAACTTTATTTCAGTCAAACAAGCTTATAAGCTAGTCAAATAAGCTATAAGCTAGCTTATCGGACTTGCCAAACTGAGCCTTAGTGTTACACTTTTTATATTGTCAACCAATCAAAAATCATGATAAGTGTGATTTTTAAGATAGTTAGGATAAGAGTCAAATATTCTTTATGATTTGTCAATTTCAGATTGGTTGATAGTATAAAAAAATTCTTTACACTAACAATATCTATCAATTAAGTCCTTAGTTTATAAGTATGATTTATTTGATTATAATGCTTATAGAGATTATCTTATAACCCTTGAGTTGGGAGTTAGGGCGGCGATTTGGGCACAATTCACTTCCACTACGATAAATCACTTTTGGATAATTAATTACTTCATTGTTTATAATCTTATTTCTATAATTCATAATTTAAATTAATTAATCCAATAATTTCTCAGCTAAAGTTTACATGTTAATCTATTATGTTAATTCTCATTAAAAATATGTTAATTAATTATATTATATGATGTCGTATTATATTGTTAATGCATTAGGATAATACATTAAATTTATTCTAAATATTATATTGTTATTATTCTTCAGTTTGTTACCTTAGATACAACCCAAAACACAACATATCATGGAGCAAATGGATTCATCGCATTGTATAATCTATCGCTGCAAGCGAATCAATATAGCTTCTCCCAGATTTGGCTTCAAAGTGGTCCTCCAACAGAACTTAATAGCATACAAATCGGATATGGTGTAAGTTCACATTTATATTTATGTCAAACGAGGCTCTCTCTCTCTCTCTCGATAGGCTCAAACAAATGCTCTTTTAAAGACATTTTTTTAAAAAAAAAGGGAGAATTAATGCTTTTTTAATGATCTAATTTTGTAATATCAATGCTGTGGATCTTTTTTCCTCAGTATGGTGGTTACATCGGTCTTTCCTCTCCTTAGGTTGTTTTTTATTTCTTTATTTTTTATTTTTTTTATTGTTCTTGTATATGGATTGAGGTATCCCTTGTACTTCCTAATCTATATAATTTTTTGGCTTATAAAATAAATTGTATGTTACACGACATCGAGTATTTGGAGTTTTATATTCTAGTTATGATTATATTTTCACAACTTGCTTTTCAGGTTCATCCAAGCTTATATGGAGACAGTCAAACACGAATTACTGCCTATTGGACAGTAAGAAACCGAAATTAATTAATGTATATTTTAAAATGATTGACCTCTACGATGGTGCTTAATTACATGTTTACATGCAGGCGGATGGATATAAGAAAACTGGATGCTTCAATGTTTTGTGCCCAGGTTTTGTGCAAGTCGATCCAACTTTTCCCCTTGGATCTATTGCAACTCCTGCGTCCACAATTGGATCTAAACAGTTTGCTTTATATATCAAAGTCAAACAGGTAAATAAAAAGGCATTTATAGAGATTATATATTTTAATCGATGTTCAAGTTTGTCAAGAGTAATTGTATTAATATTAATGTCCCTTATTGTTTGTATTAGACACACCCAGTACCTTTTTGGTTTTGAAAATTATGTCTACATTCCTGTATTATTTACATGGAAAAATTCAGTAGAAACTATATTTAAAATAAGGGAGGCAGATGAAATTTCGCAAACAAAGAAGGGTGTCACGACTTTAAAAACAACGCATAAACAAGACATAATGTAATTACCTAAACAAATAGGATGTTAGGTGTAATAAATTCTAATTTCTAGTAAGATCAGTGCAATAGCCCTTCTTTTTATATTCTAATGACTTTATAGAGGTTTGAGTGTATATCTTCACTTCTTGCAAGGGAAATTAACCCTTCATTATTATTCTTTTCCTAACGGCAATTTGTCATTCAAGGCATATTAGTTGACAAAATAATTGTTAATAAAATTTATTTTATATAGATCTATGATTAACGGGTCATATAGAGGATTGAGTGTATATCTTCACTTCATGCAAGGGAAATTAACCCTTCATTATTATTCTTTTCCTATTGGCAATTTGTCATTCAAGGCATATTATTTGACAAATTAATTGTTGATAAAATTTATTTTATATTGATCTTCGATTAACGGGTCAAATTATTTTGCTACTTCTTTTTTATTTATTCATGCATTTTATCAAGTATTGTTTCTAATTTCTTAAATTATTCTAAACTAAATGATGTTTTAAGTGCGGTAATTTATTTGTCTATTTAGCAAGCTAACAAGTTGAGTAAAAAAGAGTTAATAGTAACTGTAAATAGGAAAATTGAAGTATCAATATGTTCTCCTTAAATTTTGTTTCTTCCTTTGTGTGTGCTTGTTAATTATCATATGGGTCTTGGTAACCAGTACCCTAAGGATATTGGTTAAGGAATAAAAAAGTAGAAACTTTGTATTGAGAATTGTAACTTTTAAACTTTGAAAAAAATTGAATACATCATTTCCAATATACAATTTCTATTTTGTTTCCTTAGCCAATGCCCTTAGGGCACTGATTAGCATTTGCCTTATCATATATTATTAGAAACTTATTTGGGTGCAGTAATGTTAATTGTTTAATTATTTGCAGGATCCATTAACAGGTCATTGGTGGATTACTTTGACTAAAGCTCATGTACAAATTGGGTATTGGCCAAAAGAAATATTCACTCACTTAAACCAAGGATCATCTTTGATTCGATATGGAGGTGAAACTTTTGCTCCACCCAATATGATCAGTCCCCCAATGGGTAGTGGGAGATTGCCCAAGGAACTATTTAGAAACTCGGCTTTCATTTCAAACCTTGAAATTGTGGATTCACAATATAATGAAAATGAAGTAAAACCTGAAGACATGAAGTCATATATTGATACCAGCTCAAATTGCTATGACTTGTTGTACCATGGTTACGAAGGAGAATTCTTTGAGCAAGCTTTTCTTTTTGGTGGACCTGGCGGCCAATGTGGTATATGATTGTGTTACCAAATGTATTTAATAAAGGCTATTTAATCCGAGACAGAATATATGACACTTGAAATTTAGTGCTGATGAAATTCAATAATGTCTGTCGGTGGAAAAGTGACAAAATAAAGACTTTAACGAAATTCTTTGTTCTACTTTATCCATCATAATATTCACACAATATATTTATTGAGATCGTCTCTTTCTTTTGCTAAATCAAAGATGTAGAAGATATCGACTGATTTTTGCCTCTCTTTCCAAGTTTCTTGCCACCATTGTTCGTTGCCTCCGCAACTCATAATTGTCGGTGTTTGCAAGTTAAAAAAAAAAAGTCAAATAACGACTGCAAATTGCGATTGAAAATAGCAGTTGCTATTAGTAACCGAATTCGTGACTGATTTTAGGATCTATTAAAAAGCTGGTAAAAATGTATTTAACGATCGATTTAGCGACAGAATTACTAGGTAGCAAAGCAATCGGTCATCAAATTGAGTGAATAAATTTAAAAGTCAAAATTTGTTAACTATTTGGCGACCGAAGTTGCCACCGATAATAGTCCTAATGGTAAATTTTAAATAGTTTGCGACCGATCTACATTTCGGTTGCTAACACGCATGTACAAATATGTTGGGTTATTGGAGCCACGAAACGTCCAAGGCACCATGAAAACAAACTCAAGAACATTAAATATGCAAATCAACCATGATAAAGAACAAACCGAAAACTAAAGAAGACACAAAACGGTAAAAGAAGATGAACACCGAGATTTTAGTGGTTCGGCCATTGTGGCATACGTCCACGGGAGAGAGAGCAACAAATCATCATCTTCCCTTTACTATTTTGAACAATGAGTATTGATCATGATTACAATAGAAAACTCCTTGTGTTCTTTCCCCCTTTCATCCTCTTGATGAACCATGGCAAAACCCAAGCTTATCTCTCTATTCTCTCAACCCTTGATCCCCAACTCACAATCACCCTATGATTTCCCTCAAGACAGTACTGCCACACACTCAATCCCTCTCTTCTTTTCACACACTACATTGTGTCCCTCATGCACTCATCACATTACATGATCTCTATTTATAGACTTATGTGAGTCTTGATCCATATGAAGTTACCGATCCTTGTGAAGCTTGATCCAAGTTAGTTACTGCACCAACTAATCAGCTTCTCAACTAATTGCAACTAGTCGCTCCGTAATTTATTATCCGGTTGACCATAATTGATTATGTTATCTCTGTCTCAGACGCCTTCTCTGATACTAGCCATAATCGATTATCCTAATCGATAACTCCATTACCATAATCGATTATGCCTCTGCAAATTCAACTTCATATTGCTGATTTTGAGACATATATCAACAAAATATTTAAAATGGAGCCCTTTAGCTACCGATTCGTATTCGGTCATTAAATAAGTTAATGAAAAATTCAAAAGCAACCAAACAACAACTGATTTGGCCACTGATTTTAAAATTTAGTTATTGCTACCAATTTAGCAACCGAAATATTCAGTCACTAATATTAAAATCCCTAAATCACCCAGATCCCCCTTTCTTCTTCATTTTTGCTCGAACTCTCTTCCTCTCTCACTCTATCTCTCTTTCTCGCTCTCCTCTCCTCCGACCACCATAGTATGCGGTTTCCTTCATCTTCTCCGGCTACCGCCATCCTCTTTTCTCCTCAGGCAAGCTTTCCTATCCTCTCTATCTTTATCTCTCGATTCTCTCTCTGTCTCTCTCGGTTTCTGTCTCTATCTCTGTCTCAGGTTCTCTATCTTCCTCATCCGGCCATCACCACCGCTCATGGTCCCTCTCCCTATGCGACCACCACCCCCCACAAGCTCCTCTATGTTCCGTCTCAGGTTAGGGTTTATATTCAGCCATAACCTTTTCTTCTTTTTTTCTTTTTAATCTATCAATTACAAGATACTGAGTGGTATTGCTTTGGTATTGGCTACCAAGCTTATGGGCTTAATGAAAAATTATAGGCATAGAAGACCTGACTACAAATGAAATGAATGGCATGTACCAGAATAAAAGTGCAAGAATTTTTGGTTCATATTCTTCTGTTAAGATCTGAAATCACAGCATGTGTCTAGTACGCTTGTCATTTGTGTTTTGTTTCCAGTGTTGTCGATGAGGTATTATTTGTGAGACATTTGGGTAGGCGTTGAGTTAGCATATGCAGCCCAAGGGACTTAAAATCTGAATTGAAACTGTGTTTTATCTGAGCCATATTTGTGAGTGGATATGTACTTTGAAAATGAAACCCGGTTGCTAGTTTTCTATGAATTCACATTTCAAATTAAGGATTAAGGTTTAATTAAGTTTGGAATCTGGTTGTGAAGCCTCAGTGATTGATTATTAAAGTAAATGGAAGGAGTTTTTTATTGCCTATGCATTGCATATTCCAGGTTCTGTTATTCTTTTCTTTAAAATTTCACATGTTTGTTTGCTAGTGTTTGCTACAGAAACTCCTTGGCCTTTTGATATATTCATATAAAATCCTGCAAAGTTTTTGATGTTCAACTTTGCTTGTTGGTTATGGATCATTGGTGGCTGCTTGTTTATGCTTGTAACATAAGCTTTAAGCTTTAAGTTCACCCATTAAGGTTTTTCTAACTGTGTTGTTATCTCAGAGTTGCAAAGAGATTAGGTATCACAATCCTCTTGATTTGGGTTTCACTTGTTGGAACCAAAATAATTTGGATTAAATAATCTCTAGGTTTTGATGTTAACAATAAGAATTAATTTTTTTGTAGCAAAGTGTTAATGCTTTAAATCTAACAAGTGCCTTTAGTCTTAAAGAATCTCTGTTCTTATAAGCTAAAATGTTAAGTCTTTTCTCCTTGCAAATCCGCGTCCATATGTTTTCTATTGAATATCTTATGCTGAAAGTATGGTCGAGTCCACTCTCCATTATAACTCTAGTGCCACGTCAGTGGACGAGCGCTTGAATGCTTTTAGTGGACGGAGAATTTCTCTTCGTGTAGACGAGAGCTTCTCTCTAATAATAACCTTAGTCTGCTATTGCCACGTCACTGGACGGAGATTTTAGTTATCTCAGGTACTGGCAAGACCGTTGTTTTGAGTAGACGAAGTTTTGGTTGCCACGTCAGTGGACGAAGCCTTAAAACTCTTTTTGCTTATCTTGCCTTTACGGTAGTTTGCTGGACGAAGATTTTTTTTAAGCATTTATACCAATTTGAACCAAAGCGAATTTATTTCTTATGATTGATATTCATTTCATTTATAATGGTTCTTCTCGTTCTCTATTAACGATTCCTTTTGCCTTGTTTCATTGAGAGAGACATAGTACAAGTCAGGACTTGCAAAAAGCAGAATAGTACAACGCAAAACGTTTTTGTACCCTGTCACCTTTTACGCTGATATAGTTGGAACTTGTACAAAGGAGGCAAAACTTTTTTTGCAAGCTGCTTTTGCTCAGAGGTGTGCTTTTTCATGCAAGAATTTGTCTCACAGTACAAAGGCCTCGAGCAAGCTGAGTCACAACGGATATTTACCTAGTTGACTCTATTACTAAACGGGTATTTCAAATACAACCGTTGAAGACTCTGAAGAGAAGATCAAGGACCCTATAAATAGAAGACTAAAGCTTTTGAAGAAAGAATTTTTGCGTATACAAAGAAATCTCAAGAAATCTCTCGCGAAGCAAATATTTTCTTATTCATTCAAAAGCAAAAGTCTGTAATATTATAGTTTGAATATTGCTATAATATTTATCTGATCTTAAACTTTCATACTCTCACATATAGTGAGTTAGAAGATCAAAGAAATCAAAACTCTTTATTAGAGGTAGAGCCTGAAGAGGCTTGGCAAGAAAGAAATACTTGTGAGCCTGGAGAGGTGTTGAATACTTGGTGTAATCTATTTGAAAATAGTGGAAAAATCCTTCAAGTAGAAGGGACTGGACGTAGCTCTTGGTTGGAAGAGAGTGAACCAGGATAAAACATCTTGTGTAAATCTTCTTATCCCTTATCTCTTTGGTTTTACGTATTTATACTAACTGTGGGGATTTGAACTTGAATTTGTTAATCCTTCAAAAGACTTCTTTTCTGTGTGCTTTATTCTGTCCTCCTTACTTTGTGTGAGAAAATCTTTTTGAAAAGGCTGTTTTCGAAAAATATTAACAAACACAATTCAACCCCCCCTTCTTGTGTTTGCCTGTGTCAACTTCAGTTGGTATCAGAGCTCAGCCTCGAAAGGGTTGAGCATCTAACAAGTGCTGAGGAAGTACGATCCTATCACCATGGATGCAGAAGGACAAGCTATCAACAGACCTCCACTCTTTGATGGAACAGATTACGACTATTGGAAGAAGAGAATGATGGCCTTCCTAGATGCACAGAATCTAGACATCTGGGAACTGATAGAGAATGGCTACACTGAGCCAAGAAGTGAAAATCAAGCATGTACTGGCTAGAGCAGATTGGAGTGTTGATCAAAAAGCCAAACATCAACTAAATCTCAAAGCCAAACATTACTTGATGTGTGCTATTACCAGATCAGAACATGATAAAGTTCACAGCTGCAACACAGCAAAAGAAATCTGGGATACACTGGCTCTCGCTCATGAAGGCTCATCACAAGTGAAGGAGTCAAAGATAAGCATGCTGGTTCACCAGTATGAACTCTTCAAGATGACTGATCATGAGTCTATAGATCAGATGTTTGGAAGATTTCAAACAATAACAAACAGTCTCAGATCTCTGGGAAAAGTATATGAGAATAGAGATCATATCAGAAAGATTCTGAGAAGTCTCTCCAAAGCAGTGGAGACCAAAGGTCACTGCTATTCAAGAAGCTAAGAATCTGAATACTCTCTCTCTGGAAGAACTTCTAGGATCATTAAAAGTTCATGAACTTGAACTAAATGAGGAAGACAATTCCAGAAAGGGAAAGTCCATTGCTTTAAAGGCAAAGAAAGCAAGTTCTTCAAAAGTTCTCAAAGCTGCTGAGTCTTCAGATGATGCTGAACCCTTCAGACAGTGATGAAGGATCAGATGAAGATGAACTATCTTTCATCTCCAGAAAGATACAACATATGTGGAGAAGAAAAAGGTAATTTCAAGAGAAAGCCATTCAACAAGAAATTTTCTAAGGAGAAATCAGACTCCAAAGAAAAAGGTCCACCTTTGTGCTTTGAGTGCAAAAAGCCATGGACATTTCAAAGCTGACTGTCCCTGACCTAAAAGAGAAGAAGAAGTTCTTTAAGAAAAAGAAGGGCTTAATGGCTACATGGGAGGACTTGGACTTATCCTCATCAGATGAGGAAGAGGAAGCAGAGGAAGAGGCAAACATTTGCCTCATGGCAGACACATCATCAGAGAATGAGTACACTGATGATGATGAGGTAACAGATTCTGAACCTTCAACTCTCAAAAATGCCTTTGATGAATTACTGCATGACTCATCCATATTATCTCATGAATACAAAAGTCTTAAAAAGAAGTTTGCAAAATTAACCAAAGAATATGATAGAGTTTGCATGGAAAACAAAGTTTGTTTCAAGAAAATGATAAGCTGAAATCAGAGAATGTCAGTCTAACTGACAAATCTGAATGTGAGCCTGACAATTCTTGTGAAGTTGCAAAACTAAAACAAGATGTAAAATACTTGACAGACTCTCTGTCAAAACTGGTAGGAGGCTCAGATAAGCTTAGTCTTATCCTAAGGTATTCTAGGTCACCCTTTGATAAATCTGGCCTTGGTTATGACAATAAGAAGCATGAGGCATCTTACACTAAGTCAAAACCACCTATGTAGCAAAGAGCTTCAAAAGCTCCAGCTAGGTATGCAAAAACCAAATCTGGCCCGTCCAACACCTTTTGTAAAGTGTGTGGAAAAAGTGGGCACTCTACATCTAGATGCATACATAATAGGCATACTAAATATTCTCGTCCAAAGAAAACTAACATGAAAGGACCCAAGTCAGTTTGGGTACCTAAGAACAAGATAATACCTGTTGCAGATCTGCTTAACAACAGGAAAGAAACAAACATCCTGGTACTTGGACAGTGGATGCTCACGTCACATGACGGGAGAAAAGTATATGTTCCAAGACCTTAAACATAAGGATGGTGGCTGGGTGACATTTGGAGGAAATCAGAAAGGAAAGATCACTGGTATAGGTAAAAATCGGTAAACATCCTTTTCCCTCCATTGATAATGTTCTTTTGGTGAATGGTTTAAAACATAATCTACTGAGCATAAGTCAATTATGTGACAGTGGATATGATGTTTCTTTTAATAAGAACATGTGTTATGTCAAGAAAAATGATGGATCAATTTATTCACTGCTAAGAGGCAAAACAATTTATACAAAATTGACTTGGAGGACCTCTCAAATCAAAGTGTCTCATGTTTAGTGTCCATTGAAGATGAACGTTGGATTTGGCATAAAAGGCTAGGTCATGCAAGCTTGAGATTAATCTCAAAGCTAAATAAGCATAACCTCGTGAGAGGATTACCAAACCTTAAATACAAATCTGATGCTCTCTGTGATGCATGTCAGAGGGGAAAACAAGTCAAAGGTTCTTTTGAATCTAAGAATATTGTAAGTACCAAGAGACCACTAGAACTGCTACACCTTGATCTTTTTGGTCCAACAAGGACTGCTTCTATCAGTGGTAAGAAATATGGTCTAGTCAATTGTGGATGACTATACTAGATGGACATGGGTTATGTTTCTTGCTCACAAAGATGAGTCCTTCAAGGTCTTTTCTGTATTCTGCAAACGTGTACAGAATGAAAAGGGGATGGGTATAGCTTCAATCAGAAGTGACCATGGGGGGAGAATTTGTCAATGAGCTATTCAATGAGTTTTGTGAAGAAAAAGGAATTCAACACAACTTCTCAATACCAAGAACACCACAGCAAAATGGTGTGGTAGAGAGAAAGAACAGATCTCTTCAAGAGATGGCTAGGACTATGCTCAATGACAATTCTGTCCCTAAGCACTTCTGGGCTGAAGCTGTGAACACTGCCTGCTACATTCAGAACAGAATATACATTAGACCAATTCTGATAAGACTCCCTATGAATTGTGGAAAGGCAGAAAAACCCAACATATCTTATTTTCATCCTTTTGGATGTAAATGTTTTATTTTAAATACAAAAGATCAACTTGGTAAGTTTGATGCAAAGGTAGACAATGGAATTCTTCTAGGATTTTCTGAAACCTCAAAAGGTTTTAGAGTGTATAACTCAAGAACTTTAACAGTAGAAGAATCTATACATGTTAGATTTGATGACAAACAGCCTGATAAGAAACTATCAGAGCTAGATGAAAGTTTTGCAGATCTTGACTTAAACATCACAGGAGAAACAAAATGAAGTCAAAACTGATGATCCAGTTGAAGACCCTTCTCATCAACCAGAAGCATCCACCTCTCAACAAGACAATGCTCAGAGAACTTGGCATTTCAAGAATTATCATCCACCGGATCAAATAATAGGAAATCCAAGCGATAAGCTAAGAACCAGATCAACTTTCAGAGAGCAAGAAGACTCTGCATTGGTGTCTGAATTGGAACCAAAAACTGTAGATGAGGCTCTGCTGGACAATGGTTGGATTTTGGCAATGCAAGAAGAGCTGAATCAGTTTGAGAGGAGTGAAGTTTGGACTCTGGTAACCCTACCTAAGAATAAATCTGTTATAGGAACAAAATGGGTTTACAGAAACAAGCTTGACGAAAATGGTAAGGTTATAAGAAATAAAGCAAGATTGGTTGCACAAGGTTATTCTCAAGAAGAAGGTATAGACTATACTGAAACCTTTGCACCCGTTGCAAGATTGGAAGCAATCAGAATTTTACTCTCATTTGCTGCACATCATAATATTATGCTTTTTCAAATGGATGTAAAAAGTGCTTTTTTAAATGGTTTTATCAATGAAGAAGTTTATGTTATGCAACCACCGGGTTTTGAGAATGAAACCCAACCTGAACATGTATACAAGCTTAAGAAAGCTTTATACGGCCTAAAACAAGCCCCAAGAGCTTGGTATGATAGGCTAAGTTCTTTTCTAATGGATAATGGTTTTGTCAGAGGAAAGGTAGACACCACCTTATTTAGAAAATCAATTAATTCCAACTTCATTGTAGTACAGATCTATGTAGATGATATTATTTTGGTGCTACTAATGAATCTTTGTGCAAAGAATTCTCAAAGCTAATGCAGAAAGAGTTTGAAATGAGCATGATGGGAGAACTCAAATTCTTTCTTGGACTTCAAGTCAAACAATCTATGGACGGGGTGTTCATCCATCAAACTAAGTACACAAAGGAACTTCTCAAAAAGTTTAAGATGGATGATTGCAAACCTATGAACACACCTATGCATCCCACGTCCACACTGAACATAGATGATAAAGAGAAAAAGGTAGATCAGAAGGTATACAGAGGTATGATTGGATCTCTCTTGTATCTAACTGCTTCTAGGCCTGATATAATGTTCAGTGTTTGCTTGTGTGCTCGTTTTCAATCTGATCCTAGAGAATCTCATTTATCAGCAGTTAAAAGAATCTTTAGATATTTGAAAGGTACTACTAATCTTGGTCTGTGCTTTAAGAAAGATGGAGATTACAGATTAGTTGGCTTTTGCGATGCTGACTATGCTGGAGATAGAATTGAAAGAAAAAGCACCAGTGGGGGATGTCACTTCATTGGAGCTAATCTAGTATCATGGTCAAGCAAAAGGCAGAGTACCATTGCCCTATCAACCGCTGAAGCAGAATATATATCAGCTGCAAACTGCTGCTCACAACTTCTCTGGATCAAACACCAATTGGAGGACTATAATGTGTCTGTAAGTAGTATTCCACTAATGTGTGATAATACTGCTGCAATTAATCTGTCTAAGAATCCAATTCTTCATTCTAGGGCTAAGCATATAGAAATCAAACATCACTTTATCAGAGACTATGTGCAAAAGGGTGTTTTTGATATTCAATTTGTAGATACTGACCATCAATGGGCAGATATCTTTACTAAACCTCTTGCTGAGGACAGATTTACTTTTATCAGAAAACATCTTAACATGTTGTATGTGGTTTAAAATGGTATATGTATTGATTGCATGTTTTATCTGCGCGTCCACTAGTTTTGGCGTCCAGAACTTGTGTAGTCTACGCGTCCACTTCGGTTGGTGTGCCGCGTCCACTACTTATGTTTTTGTGCGTCCACCCTCAACCTTATGTGGACCCAATCTTACATACTTTTGTCTTTTAAATTTTTTTTAAAAAACTCAGTGATATTAAAACGTTTGATTTTAATCATTTCCTTGCTGAGTCAGCGACTTCCATCAATCCCATCGTAACCTTTTTACGGTCCCAATATACCAACGCCGTTTTTTTTTTTTTTTTTAGTCTTGTCTAATCAATCTTTTCTTTTTGGAAACTGTTGGTATTCGAAAACTCTTTAAAGGTAACTCCTTTCCCTCTGAAAAACCTTTCGCTACTCTTCATCTTTGATAACTTCTCTCTGAAAAGTTTTCGAACTCTCTTTCTTCAAACCTTAACCTACTCAAGAACTCAACAATGGCTTCAACCTCAACTCCCGAACCTGCCTATGTTACTGACATCATCAATATCGCGGCTGAACATCATTTTAACTTTGAAATTTTGTGTGAGTACAACTTGGATGTAAGCAAGTTCATCAACGCTGCTGGTTGGGACGGATTGTTTCTGGAAAAGGTCTCGATTTATCTAGACTTAATAAGGGATTTCTGGAGGAAACCAACGATTACTGAAACTGAGATAGTAGGGTTTGTCCAAGGAAAGAAGATAACTGTCTCTGAGAAGACCATCTCTGATGCAATCGTTTGTGCCCAAGAGGGTTTAATCATGACAGAAAATTGGGAAGAAGATCTTGGTGGTATTGAAAACCATCGCTGTTACACTGATGCGAGATGACACAGTGAGGACTCACTCATGGAAGTCATCTGAATGAAGGATCACATCAGGATTCTTCATCAGATTCTGAACAAGACAGTGCTTCACAAGGCAGGGTCTAAGGACAACCTCTCTGCCCTTCACAAGTTTTGTCTCTGTAACTTGGTCTATGAGACAAAAATAAACTTGCCATGGATCCTGTTTCATCGTTTCAAGGATGCCATCACACACAGGGAAACAGCCTCTCATATCACTTTCTCTCATCTTCTGTCAAAAGTCTTCAAGCAGCAAGGCTTGTATGATTACTTAGATGCAAAGCCTCAAGAAGAACAAGACAAGATCTTTCGTTCAAAGGGGATGCAAGCTGCCATTTTTGGAAAAAGCAATCTAAGTAGCATGCACCTTGACACATACAAGCTTGTTGAAATGTCAAAACAAGAAGAGAAAATGAAGATTAAGGAAGAAGCAGTTGAGGCCAACAATGTAGCTATTCTTGGTCTCAGGAGAGGAACTAGAAGGAAAACTATGGCTGTCAGAAAGCCTGCTCCTAGAAGGCCTACCAGAGGCATTGTTATAAATGAGCCTGGCAGTGAGGCTCCTCAACTTGCTCCTCAACCTGCTCCCAAGAGAGCTAGAAAACTAATTCTGCCTTAAGACGATGATGAAGATGATAATGTTCCACTGGGAACAGTTTTAAAAGAGGAAAGCAGCTGTTGCTGTTGATGCTGCTGTGCCTACCAAGAGGAGGCAACCTGCAAGGAAAGCAAGAACCTTTGCAGCCTCTGAGGTCAACACATCCTCTGGTGTTCCTCCTATTAATGTGAGTGATGATGTCCCTACCCCAAGTGTAGATTTCTTTGATAATGTATATAGACCTTCTTTACCCTCACCCCAACCCTCACCACAAAGAGAACAACCTGACCAAACCACAAATTCATCTTCACCACTAAATAGCCCAACTCACTTAACCTCACCTCAACCTACACCACTCAAAACCCTCTTTCCACCCATTATTCCTGATTCAGATCCCTGGTTTCATCAAGAGGATGATGGAATCTGCAGAGGTGCCCCCTTCCCTAAACAACTAAGAAAACTTTTTCCACCAATCATACCTTCATCCACTATTTTTGCCAATAGGTCCGAGAACTGGGCTCAGGTCAAAAGAAATTGGAAAATTCTGTTCCATACTCACCAACCTGACCCTGAACTTAACCTTGAAACTCCTCTGACCAGGTGGTACTCCCATCCTGAGTATGACTATGAACCTTATGAGGAATACCCCTGGACCACCAAATACCCAAACTCTCAGCCCCCAAAAGGTCCCTTTCCATCAGAGATGAACACCCACCATGGCCCTCTCCTCACCCATCTACCCCTCAACCGTTTCCCTCCAAGAAAAATTTACCCCAACCTACAAAAAACCCCACCTCTGATTCCTGACACTCAAGGAGTAGCACGACACATCATTTCCGTATGGGAAACTGATCCTAAAAGGAACCATCTGCCTACCTTACCTGAGAGGAGAGCTCGATCATCTAGGCACGTTCCAATTATTCTGGATGCAAACACACAATGGATGAAATTTGAGCATCCCAGCATCTATGGAAGTGCCTCAGACCACTTTGCAGATCAACTGATTTACAACATTCTGAAGTGGGAGTTCAGCTACTTCCAGATTGAAAGAGCTGCACGATGGGTTCCTATCACTTGGCTGAGACACCATAAGGAAACTCGAGTAGGCATTGCTCCCTACCCCATCTGTCCAAGGCTTGGCATGATAGACCTCAACAAAGACAAAGACATGAGGTGCAGAAGAAATAAAGGGGTCATGCCTGAAGCTCACTCTGCCATTCTGGACTTGTCTCAGGAACTCTTGATCACTCCGAGCTTGACTTCTATCTATATATGGAGGATGTGCAGAAAATTGGAGAAATGAAGGCTGCAGACTTCTGGTTATCTCACATCATCCACTGCACCAGGAAAGCCTCTTCTTCTGGTTTGACTCAAGAAGAGAAGAAGGAAATTCCTAAGTACAGAGGAAAATGTGGCCTATCCAAAGTAAGGCACATGATCTACAAAGATCTGTGGGGACTTCCTATTACCAGCAGGGATGTGGAGGAAATCATACCTATCCACTGGGCAAAGGATTTACCTCAGAAACCTATCACAGTTGCCACTGCACCTCCAGCAACTTCTTCCTCAGATCAGGCAGCCCAAGAGTTAATTGTAGAAGGCCCTGAACTTGATGAGCAAATGTCTTCTCAGCCTACTTCAGTTGAACCTTCATCTGCACAAGCTAAGCAGTCTGCTGAGGCTGGTGTCTCTAAGCAAGGAGCTGAGTCTGCTAAGACTTCTTCTCAACCATTAGCTCTTGCTATGGTCAGAACAGCAGCCCAGGCTCAAGACACTGTCTCTGACACTGCTGAGAGCTCAAGACAACTTACCTTGCCACCCAATCTTGAAGACATCATTGGAAAAATTGTTGATGATAAGGTTGGCAAGATAGTTGAGGAAAAGACTGAGCAGATGGCTCAACAGCTTGAAGAAAGGGTGCAGAAGCAAGTTCAAGACTCTCTGGCCCCTACAAATGCAGTGATGAACCAAATGCTGGCTCTGATCTTGGAGTTTCAGAGGATTCAAAATCCCCAGCCTAATCAACCACCTCCTCCACCACCTCCTTCTATCTAAATTTTTTTCTGTTCTTTTCTCTGTCTTTATCCTTTTCTTGTGTGCTGACAATGATGGTCCACTCCCTTTTGCCTTTTTGTCTGATGACAAAAAAGGGGGAGAAAGGAAAGATTAAATTTTATAATTAATACAGAGATTTTTTTTTAAAAAGTACATAGTTGTCTGCATATGCATAAATATATACTCATCTTGCTGATACTATGCCTTGACTTCATGTTTATGCTTCAATACTGCTTTGAACTCTAATGTTTTATAGGATGCTATCTTGATTTGTTAATCAATGTTATTGCAAATGAGACTTGACTTATTATGCCTTAACAGCATTTATCTGTTGACTGCCTTGTCTTAGGGGGAGCCTTGTAAGCTCTCTTAATATTTGCAAAATAAATTTAATTAGTTTTTGTCATCATCAAAAAGGGGGAGATTGTTGGAACCAAAATAATTTGGATTAAATAATCTCTAGGTTTTGATGTTAACAATAAGAATTAATTTTTTTGTAGCAAAGTGTTAATGCTTTAAATCTAACAAGTGCCTTTAGTCTTAAAGAATCTCTGTTCTTATAAGCTAAAATGTTAAGTCTTTTCTCCTTGCAAATCCGCGTCCATATGTTTTCTATTGAATATCTTATGCTGAAAGTATGGTCGAGTCCACTCTCCATTATAACTCTAGTGCCACGTCAGTGGACGAGCGCTTGAATGCTTTTAGTGGACGGAGAATTTCTCTTCGTGTAGACGAGAGCTTCTCTCTAATAATAACCTTAGTCTGCTATTGCCACGTCACTGGACGGAGATTTTAGTTATCTCAGGTACTGGCAAGACCGTTGTTTTGAGTAGACGAAGTTTTGGTTGCCACGTCAGTGGACGAAGCCTTAAAACTCTTTTTGCTTATCTTGCCTTTACGGTAGTTTGCTGGACGAAGATTTTTTTTAAGCATTTATACCAATTTGAACCAAAGCGAATTTATTTCTTATGATTGATATTCATTTCATTTATAATGGTTCTTCTCGTTCTCTATTAACGATTCCTTTTGCCTTGTTTCATTGAGAGAGACATAGTACAAGTCAGGACTTGCAAAAAGCAGAATAGTACAATGCAAAACGTTTTTGTACCCTGTCACCTTTTACGCTGATATAGTTGGAACTTGTACAAAGGAGGCAAAACTTTTTTTTGCAAGCTGCTTTTGCTCAGAGGTGTGCTTTTTCATGCAAGAATTTGTCTCACAGTACAAAGGCCTCGAGCAAGCTGAGTCACAACGGATATTTACCTAGTTGACTCTATTACTAAACGGGTATTTCAAATACAACCGTTGAAGACTCTGAAGAGAAGATCAAGGACCCTATAAATAGAAGACTAAAGCTTTTGAAGAAAGAATTTTTGCGTATACAAAGAAATCTCAAGAAATCTCTCGCGAAGCAAATATTTTCTTATTCATTCAAAAGCAAAAGTCTGTAATATTATAGTTTGAATATTGCTATAATATTTATCTGATCTTAAACTTTCATACTCTCACATATAGTGAGTTAGAAGATCAAAGAAATCAAAACTCTTTATTAGAGGTAGAGCCTGAAGAGGCTTGGCAAGAAAGAAATACTTGTGAGCCTGGAGAGGTGTTGAATACTTGGTGTAATCTATTTGAAAATAGTGGAAAAATCCTTCAAGTAGAAGGGACTGGACGTAGCTCTTGGTTGGAAGAGAGTGAACCAGGATAAAACATCTTGTGTAAATATTCTTATCCCTTATCTCTTTGGTTTTACGTATTTATACTAATTGTGGGGATTTGAACTTGAATTTGTTAATCCTTCAAAAGACTTCTTTTCTGTGTGCTTTATTCTGTCTCCTTAACTTTGTGTGAGAAAATCTTTTTGAAAAGGCTGTTTTCGAAAAATATTAACAAACACAATTCAACCCCCCCTTCTTGTGTTTGCCTGTGTCAACTTCATCACTGTAACTGTGTTTTTTTCTATTTTTCAGTTTGTGCTATTTGTTTTCTCTGGCTCCTCCTCGGAGTAAGTTGGTTGGTTTTGTGTTTTCTCTCTTAGGTAAGTTGTCTCAACACTCTCTATTAAGCTTGTGAATTGTAAATAGCTTCTGATTATGTGATGTATGTAATGTGTTATGTGAATTACTGTGTTTTTTGTTAGTAGAGAGCATAGCTCAATAGGATGCGATCCTGTCTGAAAGGAGAGATGCTGGTTGTGTGCTGATAATTTTGATGCATGTGTTTGTAAATTATGTGTTGTTTGTTAGTGAAGAACGGAGCTCAATAGGATGTGATCCTGTCCGAAAGGCAGGATACTGGTTGTGTGCTGATAATTTAGAAATGATGCACGTGTTTGTCAATTATGTGTTGTTCGTTAGTGAAGAGCGGAGCTTAATAGGTTGTGTGGTTAGGGAATTATGCTGGTAAATTTTATCCAAGTTTGTTGAGTACCCCTAATAGTTAAAACATAATCATGGTTTTATTTTCTGTGACTGATAATTATTTACGAAAGCCTTAGTTTCCCATTTTAGATTCAATATTAATGAGCAAGATACGCATGCTCATTGTATTGAATCTTGAATTGTCCAAATGGACCAGTTTAGGGAAAAACCTATTTCATACTTGTATAATAGTCATTTCCATGTTCAAATGCCTTATATACTTGATGAAATCTCGGTCTGATGCATTTTCTTTTGTTCTCCGGGTACATACTTGATCACGGTGGATCTCACCATGCTCAAGTCATGTACTTGGAGACTGATAGGAAATGCTGCCGAAATTTTGTTAAGTATAAGGCATTTGAATGAGGGGATAACTATTATTAACCAAGTGTGGTACAGGTTTCTTCTCGAATGGGATAGGTGTTGCCTTAAAAACAGATGTCTTTAAGCTTGTGCAAGTATACACAAATCACAACAAGTAGTATAGAAAGTAAGTCAGATATCGTTCCCACGGGGATTATAATGTTGTAGCAAATTCCAATTTAGACTAAATGCTCTTGGAGTTAGATTTGGTAACAAAAATAGTTGTGTGTATGCAAAGTAAGTAGTAAACAGACTTGTGAAAATAAAAGTTTCAAAAGGAAAAGTTAACAAAAGTTGTGTTGTCAGATATGGGGAAACAACTCTAGGTATGCTTCTACTTAAATCCTGCTTAGCTTACTTTATGCTCTGCGTATGCTGTAGCATTTAACTTCAGGAAATAAATGTATGTTTTCCAACACTGAAAGATTAGGTTCATTAATTGCTTTCTATTCCTAGTTTTTAATTAATTACACCATCTTTTTTAATAAGCATGTTCTAGCTAGTTTAGGGACTCAAGCAACTATTCCTAGTCTACTCAATGTCAAATAATTTTCCAATTAAAGACTTAATCTCTATCCTTTATCTCTTTCCACTTTACTCAATTCTTCCAAACCAAACATTCAACGTATATAAAGGAGGTTGAAGAAGGTGAGCTCGGCGCTGTTGACTCTTAGGTCAGGACAAAGGAATATGTCATAAAAGTATGCCCTTTCTTTAGGGTTGCCAAATTTGTTTTATGCCCCCACTCTCTTTCATCCATTTTGGGCCAACAATAGAGTATTAATAAATTAAACCCTGGCCCATTTCCAAAGGTGCAGGACAGCTAATCCCTAGGCGTGTAGGCTCCACATTTCAGAGGTACCAATGCCCGTGAGGAGAGAGAAAAGGTGTCCACATTAGCTTTTGTCCTCTTGTGCGGAGTTCGACTTTCTGCAACAGTCAAGGACTCCTTGTTCAATGCTTCATCCCTGCTTCAGCAATTCTCCGCGTAAGCACACAAAAATATGAGACAATGATGTAGCACAATAAGAGCAAATAACTGACATTCGCATACTTCAACACTAACATTTACAAACTTGCAAATTATTCGCACGAACACAAACTTAAACCTAAAAGACAACAATAATTAAAGGTAAAAAGGTAATGAATAACTCTTCTTTCAAAGAGTTATCACACCCCCAAACTTAAACCATTGCTTGTCCTCAAGTAATGCAAAAAAAAAAAAAAAAAATACTAACAATTCTATCCAATGAATGGCATGCAAGGCCCACACTGCCAATTTTTTTTTTCTTTCTTTTCAAGACACATAATTCTACACTTGCAATCATGACCAAAACACTCTTCCTATCATACACCATTATCACAAAACTGGTCTAGATTCAGATTAACACATGCTGTAGCAAATTCACTTAGAACAGTTGGTTCCGTTTCTCTCCCTCTCATCAAAATTTCACTCTCAACACAAACATGCATCTCAAACCCACACTTTATTACTTTTGTTGAGAGCAAAGAACAGATTCTTGTTATACTTTCAGGATATGCACTGTTCTTTGTTCTTGTTTTTCAATTTTTCAGTTTTTTTTTTGTAAAAGGAAAACACAGCTTCACATTTGTGTGTTCTTTATTCCTTTGCTGCTTTCCCTATTTGCAATTTTCTATACATAAACTATACAACATAGCACCCGCAAACTTAAATTGGTGCTTGTCCTCAAGCCACCCTCAAACTTGTTTCAACACATAGCCATAAAAAGCATCCTTAATCTCTACCTATTTGGGTATTTTTTTGTTTTTCCAGTTAAGGACTTGTAATGTGCTAGATATCACAACAAAGGGCTAAGGCTCAAAGGGGTAACACTATGGACATATCTATTCAAAGGGTTGGCTGTTAAGGCTCTAGCTAAAATGAGAAAAATTCAAGAAAATGCCTTAGGAATAAAGTGTGTGCAAACAATGTATATTCCGATTAAACAGAATCAGAGCAAGCCTTATAGATAATGCATGAGTGTGATGTATATGTGCAGTGTAGTTCTAACACTCATGCTCACATTTAATGGTTCATGCAGTAGCAAATGTGTCTTCTTAGCTAAGCCAGTGTTGCAGCAAGGTTAATAGTGCACAATCAATTCAGAGCATTAAGTCATTTAGCAAGTGTTTCATTCATTAAGTCCAATTGAAGCACACCAAAAAGGACAGATGCCACTTCCATTGAATCGTTAATCATATGGAATAAGATAGGTGGGGCACATGCATAGCCATTCATCAGACAGAAATTGAAACAACTATGGCCCTAGTGGCCCTACAAATAGACAGAACAGAAAAAGTCATAGTGACCACTACTTGCAGAAATTAAAAACATAGTTTTTAGTAATGAGGTAGAGGGCTCAGAATTGAAACCTGTTGTGGGATGCTGCTACAGCTCTAAGGCTCTGTTTCAAGCCAGTGGCACTTTGACGCGAGAACTCCTCCTGGTACCCCTACTTTTGGTGGAAGGTGCCTTCTTTGCTGTTGCTCCAATGATCTAGACATCTTCTCCTCCTTCTTCATTTTCTTCATCTCCCTCCTCTTCAGCATCTTCCTCCTCAGTTCCTTTATCTACTTCCTCCTCTGCTTCAGCCTGCTCAGCTGCTCCATCTTCTTCCATTTCATCATGTTGTACTGCAACCTTCTCCTGTTTAATTTTGGATGCAGCAGATGATACAAATAGCTTTGTTTTCTTTGAAGAAGGAAGAATTAGTGCATCTTCCTCCTCCCCTTCTTCATCAGTTGAAGCATACTCAGCAGCGATTAGCATGATGGTGCTCCCCCTTCCAGCAGTACTTTTGAATTTCTTGAATTGTTTGGGGAGCTGAGGAGTAGCCTTTGTTGCTTCAGTGGCAGAGGGAAAGACTTCGTCTGATGCTGCAGCACAGGCCCTTTTTGCGCTCTCCTGGTCTTGTTGGTGGCTTTTTGGGATCAACTTCTTCTTTTTGGGCTCAAATGCCATAACCATAGCTTGCTGTTCAGGGGGGGGGACACCCAGCCACGCGTGGTTAGATGAAGTGCTATTGGCAGGTGTGGTGTTGATGTTGGGATTGTCAGTGGCAGGATTTGGGATAACTTTTTCAGTAGGGACTTGGTCATGCTCTTCAACGGCTGGTAGCAGTTCTCTGTGAAATTGGGGAATGGGGGTCTCTAACTTCCAGTTGTTAAGCTTCATCATCTGTTTTTCCCACTGGAACTTCACGAAGCAGAACTCCCAAAAGCTTTTCTCTTGCTGTATCCAAGAGCTGATCTATCTTTTGCTCCAGCATCCCAGAGCGATCCTGCTGCTCTTGGGTGCTTGCTCGTGGTGGCTTACTAGCACTTACGTCAGCTTTGTCTGATTTGGAGTACATCCTTAGGATGTAGGTCATGTCAATGGGCTCGGAGTTTGTCTCTAAGCCTTCTCCAGGGTGATACTTAACACCTTGCTGCAGACAGAGGTCAGTGATCAAGCAGTGAAAGATCAGGTTACCTTTCTTTTTCATTGCAGCATAGGCCTTGGAAGCTTCAGTTGGCCCTCAGGTTGTTGGATCCACTCTGCTCCAGCAAAGGCCAAGTCTTTCTTGATTTGCTGCAGCTTTTTGTCAGTCATCTTCTTCATAATCTCGTTGTACTCATCTTCTACATCCTCCAGTCCCAGATTCAGGTTGATTGTTCAAGCAGAGAAGGAGACCTTCCTACCTCGTATCACCACAAAAGTTTGTGCTTCTAAGCTTATGCTGGCATAGAACTCTCTCATCAACGGAGTACAGTAGCCCTCGGGGTGTTCAACAAAGGTTTTCCAGTTGAGGGCCTCTATGACATCCACCAGCTTCCCCAGGATTCCCAAGTTGGGACCCTTCCCGTACTTAAATCCCTTCTCATGGTGCAGGATGTGGCTTAGGGTTTCGGTTTCGAACTTCAATTTGGCCTCAGCATTGGCCCAGGAAGCTAGTTGGTTCTTTTCAGTACCAGAGGTGGATGGGAGTGTTTTGGTGGCACGGTGCTTGATGCAGCTACCCTTCTTGGTGGTCATTTTGGTGTGGTTGGGTGAGGTTGAGAACGAAGTGGGAACGTTAAGGTTGTATGAATAGAGGAAGGGGAAGGTTGTAGAGCAGGTGAGTGAGTAAAAGAGGGGCTATTTAATGTGTCAGGGTAGGGTATGGGTTGGCTCATTTGGGTGGTGAAGCGTGGGGGTGTGGGAAATACAGTGGGAGAGAGAGTGGGAGTGTACGGTTGGTGGAGAGGTGTAGGTAACCGTGATTTTCTCTCTCCAAAATCCCCACTATTTAATTCAATTTTCAAATCCGCAATAGGCAAAAATGCGTTGGTCCCCACATTGTACCTGTGTTAGGTGTTGGTTCCCTATCCACAAATGTCCTTCACTGCACTCAGAATTTAGGAGTATGATGTAGCATTGCCTACAGCAAAATAGTTCCTTCTTCATGCTGTAGCCTGACCTCAATTCTTTCCTCTTTTATTTTCTGTGTATTCACTTCTTGCCCTTGTGATGCTCAAACACAACTGCACTTCTATTTGAATTTATTGATGGGCTGCCTCCCATGAGCGCTTGGTTTATAAGGTCCTCATCCAGACCACGATGCAGCATCATGCAGTGTCATCTAGAGTGGTGGTGACCTTCATTCTGTCTAAAGGCTCACCAAAATAATGCTTAATCCTTTGTCCATTGACCTTGAACTCTCTGCATCCAGCAAATCTACAGCTCCATGTGGAAAGACTTTCATGATCTTGAATGGGCCAGACCACCTTGATTTCAGCTTGCCTGGGAAGAGCTTCAGCCTTGAGTTGAACAACAGTACTTGTTCTCCTTCATGAAATGATCTGTGGTGGATCTTTTTGTCATGCCAAGCTTTGGTTTTAGCTTTATATGCTTCAGCATTTTCATAGGAAAACAACATGTGTTCTTTTAGTTCATTAAGCTGCAGCATATGCACTGCTCCAGCACCCTTAAGATCAAAGTTCAGTTTTTAACTGCCCAAAAAGCTTTGTGCTGCAGTTCCAAAGGTAAATGGCAAGCTTTCCAATACATAAACATGTATGGGGACATCCTCAGGGGTGTCTTGAATGCAGTCCTATAAGCCCACAAGGCTTCATCTAGATGTGTGGACCAATCCTTTCTTGTGGGATTAACCATCTTTTCCAGAATTCTTTTGATTTTCCTGTTAGACAACTTAGCCTGCCCATTAGTTTGGCGATGATAGGCAGTGGCTACTTTGTGTTTAACTCCATATTTTGCAAGTAGTTTGGAACAAACTTGATTGCAAAAATGGATTCCTTCATCACTTATGATAGCTCTAGGGGTGCCAAATCTAGAAAAAATATTTTTTTGTAAGAACTTTGTCACCACCCTAGCATCATTTTTTATTGTAGCCACAGCCTCCACCCATTTAGACACATAATCAACAACTACAGAATATAGAGGTTGCCAGAGGAAGGGGGAAATGGTCCCATAAAATCAATACCCCATACATCAAAAGGTTCAATCTCTAGAATAGTATTCAGGGGCATTTCATTTTTATTGGAAAAATTCTCTACCATTTGGCACCTATAACAATGTTTGACAAATTCATATGCATCCTTAAATAGAGTAAACCAGAATAAACCTGATTGGAGAACTTTGGCAGCAGTTCTCATGCCACCAAAATGTCCTCCATATGCTGAAGCATGGCACTGGGTCAGTATATCCTGGAACTCTTCATCTGCAGCACATCTTTTATTCAAATTATCTGGGCACATCTTGTAGAGGTATGGTTCATCCCAAACATACTGTTTTGCTTGATGAAAGAATATTGTCTTTTGCTGTGAATTCATGTCTGGGGGAACCACACCACTAGCCAAAAAGTTTACTAGATCATCATGGAAAGATTCATCAATGGCTATTCCCCTTGATGTTACAACATCCTCTGGTAACCTTGAGAGATGATCTGCTACTTGGTTCTCCACCCATTTCTTATCTCTCATTTCCATGTCAAATTCCTGTAGCAGCAATACCCACCTTATGAGCCTTGGCTTAGCAACCTTCTTATCAATGAGGTATTTGATGACTGAGTGGTCAGTGTAAACCACTACTTTTGTACCAACCAGATAGGATCTAAACTTCTCAAAGGCTAATACCACTACTAGCAGCTCCTTTTCAGTGGTATAGTTTATTTGAGCATCAATCAAGGATTTGCTTGCATAGTAAACAGGGTGAAAGACCTTGTTATACCTTTGTCCCAAGATTGCTCCCACTGCAAAGTCGCTTGCATCACACATAAGCTCAAAAGCTTTCTCCTAATCATGTGGAACTGATAGGTGCAGTGATGAGATCATTTTTCAGAAGCTCTAATGCTTTTAAGCACTCAGCAGTGAATTCGAAAGTCCTATCATGCTCCAACAACTGACACAGTGGCTTTGAGATCTTGGAGAAGTCCTTGATAAACCTTCTATAAAAACCAGCATGGCCAAGGAAGCTTTTGATGCCTTTTACTGATGTGGGAGGGGGAACTTTTCAATAACTTCAATATTTGCTTTATCTACTTCAATGCAATTTGTGGAAATTCTATGACCAAGCACAATTCCTTCTGTCACCATGAAGTGACACTTCTCCCAGTTCAACACAAGATTAATTTCTTCACACCTATCCAGAATTTGCTCTAGATTCACCAAACAGTTCTAAAAGGTTTCTCCAAATACAGAGAAATCATCAACGAACACTTCCATGGATTTCTCAATCAAGTCAGAAAACATTGCCATCATACATCTCTGGAAGGTTGCTGGAGCATTGCATAGACCAATGACATCCTTTTGAAAGCAAAGGTGCCCTAAGGACAAGTGAAAGTTGTTTTCTCATGGTCTTCTTGTGCTATAGCAATCTGATTGTATCCAGAATAGCCATCCATGAAACATTAGAAATCCTTTCCAGCCAATCTATCCAGCATTTGATCAATAAATGGCAAGGGGAAATGGTCTTTTGTAGTTGCCTTATTTAGCTTCTTGTAATCCATGCAAATCCTCCAACCAGTTACAGTCCTTATTAGAATGATTTCATTCTTTTCATTTGTAATGACAGTCACACCCCGCCTTTTTAGGCACACACTGGATATGACTCACCCACACACTATCTGAGATGGGGTAGATGATGCCAGCATCCAGCCAATTAATAACCTCCTTCTTAACTGCCTCCTTCATGATTGGATTCAATCTCCTTTGGCTCTCATTGTTGTTCTTTGAATTGTCCTTCAAAAGGATCCGATGCATACAAATAGAGGGGCTAATTCCCTTAATGTCTTCCATTTGCCATCCTATTGCTTTTTTTATTCCACTTTAAAACTACTAACAAATGTTCTTCTTGAGGACAGGTTAGTGAGGCAGAAATTATCACAGGCAGTGTGTCATTATCACCAAGATATGCATATTTCAAACGGTTTGGCAGTTTTTTCAATTCTAAGGTGGGAGGTTTAACAATGGAGGGAATATTATCCTTAAAAGTACCATCAGTTACCTCCAATGACTCATATTTTCTGGACCACACGTGTTGAGCTGCCTTGCTATCCAGGAATTCCACCACTTCCTCATCAGATGAGTTATCAGTTGCCACTGATGCTGCAACATTGTCGTAATCAGACTGATTCTTCCAGAAATGTTGTTGTACCAGATCATCAAAAGACCGTATGAAGGAGCATTCCTCCATCCCTTCATCTGGATACTTGAGGGCATTGAAAACATTGAATGTGACCTATTGATCATTAACCCTCATTGTCAGTTCTCCTTCATGCACATCAATTATAGTTTTTCCAGTTGCCAAAAATGGTCTCCCAAGAATGATAGGGACTTCCCTGTCTGCCACAAAATCCAATATAATGAAATCCGCAGGGAACACGAATTTGTCAACTTTAATCAAAACGACTTCAATCTTTCCCTCTAGACAAGCAATGGATCTATCTGCCAACCGAAGAGTAACAGAAGTAGGATGAGCCTCACCAATTCCCAGCTTTCTAAAAATTGACATGGTCATAAGGTTGATACTTGCTCCTAAGTCACATAAAGCTCTGCCACAGTAAGTATCTCCAATGGAACAAGGTATGGTGAAACTTTCAGGATCCTTCATTTTTGGTGGGACTTTGTTTTTGCAGCATCATACTGCATTCCTCAGTCATGGCCACTGTTTCAAACTCTCCTAGCCTTCTCTTCTTGGTTAACACATCTTTCAAGAATTTTGTGTAGTTTGGCATTTGTTGCCAAGCCTCTACCAAAGGTATGTTTATATGAAGTTGCTTAAACACATCCAGGAACTTGTTAAACTATTTCTCTTGGTGGACCTTCTTTAATATCTGAGGAAAAGGTGGGAGAGGTCTTTCTGGAATCATCTTAGGAGCAGTGTGTGATGCTGCAACATTGCATGTTTTCTCAGCAACTATAGATTGTTTTGTTACAGCTTCTTCCCCTGTTATCATCTTTTCAAGTTCTGCCTTCTTCACCTCTGGTTTCTTCTTTGGTTCAGCAACCTCTACATCTTTGCCACTCCTCAAATGGATAACCTTGCATTGCTCATTACCTCCAGAACTTGAAGGTTTTGGGGTTTCAGTTGTTGTAGGTAAAGTACCAGTTTGCCTTGAGTTGAGTGCATTAGCTAGATGTCCCACCTGAGTTTCCAGATTTCTCATGCCAGCTTTAGCCTCTGTCATAAATGCCTTTAGAACAGATTCTAGAGATGGTTCTAGAGCTTTTCGTTGCACTTGTGGTTGTTGTTGAGGTTGTTGTTGTCTAGGTTGCTGCTGCCGATTAAATCCAGAAGGTGGATTCAGAGTGTTATTGTAATTTGAATATGAAATATTAGGATGCTGCTTCCACCCTGAATTGTAGGCATTACCTTATGAACTGTATCCTCTGTTGTTGTTTCCCACATAATTAACTAAGGCAGGGTTTGTAGAATAGTTTTCAAAATGGTGCTCTCCTCCACAATATACACATGGAACAACATCTGCATTGTAAATATACTCTTGCACTATTACTGTGGAGAATTTGGGCCTGGGGTGTTTGAAAATTGATTGTTGCCTCAATGGATGTATGTTTTACTATAAGGATGATTTAGCAGAGAGCATAACATGTTGCCTATTTTATGGAGCGGATCGGTATAAGACAACCACTAGGAGGGGCACTCAGAAGAAGACCACTCTAAAAAAGATGTGGTATTTTCCTCTCGTCCCAAGACTCAGAAGATTATACTCTTCAACGGACACTGCAACTCACATGAGGTGTCATAGTGAGAATCAGAGGGAGCAAGATGACTTGTGTCATCCATCGGATGGAGAAGCTTGGAAGCATTTTGATAGGGTGCACATGGCGTTTTCGCAGGACCCTCAGAACGTCCAATTAGGATTATGAATGAATGGATTTAAACTTTTCGGCCAATCTGGAAAAGTTTATTCTTGTTGGCCGGTTATCCTGACTCCGTACAATATTCCCCTTGGGATGTGCATGAAGCAGGAGTTTATGTTCCTAACAATCATAATTCCGGGTCCGTCTAATCCAAAAGGGAAGATTGGTGTGTACTTGCAGCCGCTGATAGATGAGTTGACAACGTTGTGGAATGATGGTGTGTTGACTTATGACGTATCGTTGAGGCAGAATTTCATTATGAAAGTAGCTTTGGTGTGGATTATCAATGACTTTCCGGCCTATGGGATGATATCGGGTTGGATGACTGTGGGGAAGCTTGGTTGCCCAATATGTATGGAGTGATTGAAGGCATTTGCTCTTAAAAACAGTCGAAAGATCTCATATTTTGATTGTCATTGTAACGCCCTTCGTTACATTAGTAACCCAAATAAATTCAATAAATATCCTTTAAAACATTCAATTAAAAATATGCTAATCATAAAAATTTTCTCGATTATATAAGTCTGGAAAATGTTTCATATTAAATAAAATAATAATAATGTATCAATGTAATAAATATGATATTAAATCCATACATCTGAATAAAATCAAATAAAAAGAAAAGCCTTCAAACCGGGTGTCTAATTACAATCCGAGAATATATTACGTAAACCAAAGAACGTCGTCCGCATAATAATCTCAACCATACTATATTGCTAACCCACTAGCTAATCCAAAGGATGACTCTTCAGATCTCTGGGCCCTCAACAGCGATGTCCTCGGATTCTGAAAACAATACTTATAATGAGATATAAAATCCCAGTGAACAACAATATAGTTTATAAAATATTTTCGAAAATAGTATTGTTCTCAGCTGGCGCGTTAACCAGAAAAACTGTCCATGGTATCCGCTAATTTTTCAAAATAATATATAAAGATACAACAGTCATTTCGGCAACTCATAGACATAATAAAATATCACATATTCAATAATTAAAGTGAACCACACATCACAACAATAACATCATTATTCAAGTGGCTCGGAAACCCTACTCTGTGTTGGTTTCTTGCCCAAATCGGTGACTCGAGAACCTTGTTCTAGAATTGATTCCTTGACCCCTCTTTACGGTGCCTCGGGAACCTCGTTCTAGAATTGATTCCTTGTCCCTATGGTGACTCGAGAACCTCGTTCTCGAATTTATTCCTTGACCCCTCTTTACGGTACCCCAAGAACCTCGTTCTAGAATTGATTCCTTGCCCCTATGGTGACTCGGGAACCTCATTTCAGAATTGACTCCTTGTCCCTATGGTGACCCAAGAACCTCATAATTAAATTGGTTCCTTGCCTCCCATTAACGGTGACCCGAGAGCCTCGTTCATAAAATGGATTCCTTGCCCCATATACTCATCTTCGACATCCCACTAAGTGGTGATGTTATAAGCCATTGCCCCTAACTTAGGGGGCATATCATTAAATTCCACATATCATGCATATACTCATTCATCCATATTCTAAATCATAAAACCATCAATCACAATTGACAGACTTTCCAAAGCATAAGACAATTACAATTCCATATCATCATATAATCAACTCATAAATACCAATTAAAAAAATATCATGTTATCACATAAATTTACAAATACAATATAGCAATCATAAACACAAGGCATAATATATGTCAACAAGTATATCAATCAACCAATACAAATACCAGTCATGTATTTCATATCATCAATTACAAGAGTAAATAGTCAATTTAATCATCTTTCGTCTTAATTGAAAACCCCCAACTTTAGAAAACAGGTTAATAACAACATGCCTCAATTTAATTTGAAAGTCCCCGAAACCATAGGATAAACCCTTACTCACACAAACAAACACTTATATCATGGAAAGAGTTTGTAAAGGTATTGTTACTCACCTCTCGAAGACCTCCAAAATGCATTAAAAATTATATATGATAAAAACTGGTGCTTCTTTAAAAATTCTTCTTCCCTTCATTGGCATTCTTGAATCTGTGTGCTATTACGGTTGCACTGCCGGAGAAGAGAAATGCCTCTCTCCCTCACTACGCTCACTGTGTGCGGCGCTAAACCCGAAAGCTACCATGTCTCCTCTTTCTATCTTAAAAAGAAACCCTCAATATGAAAAGGTTTGTTTCTCTCCAATCTCTCACATTAAATTTATAGGCCCCATTTCTCTTCTTTTTTTTTTTCCTATTAAGCCAAGTTCCCTAGTAGCCCTGTAACGTGATTGACTTTTCACGTTACTTTTTGTTTTTTTTTTTATATTTTTTTAATTCTTTTATTTATTACATAAGAATTCTAACTCTAATAAGCTAAGGTGCTTGTGTGGCATCATATTTCTATTTCAATTTCAAATTTTGAATTCTTTTAATTATTAGGCAATTCCAAAATATTTTTACACTACCAATTTTCTGTAATAAAACATATACTAGTTTAATCTAAATAATAAAATAATCATATTAAAATTTTAGGATGTTATCATCGTCAATTCCTTTCACAGGATCATCCTTATAGGAGGAACAAAAATCCATTCAAGAAACGTTGTGCGGAGACTACACCCCCTCCGTCGCGTTTGTCTGGTCCCAATGTATGGTGGAGAGTAGAGAATTTACTACTCGTCCATGAATCGCAAGGAGGACATATTCCTGATTATGGCGTTAAGCATAATTGGACTAAACAAAGTATATATTGGAGGTTACCGTATTGGAGAACGTACCTACTCCGTCACAACATCGTTGTCATGCATACTGAGATGAATGCGTTTATGAATGTGTTTGACACTATGATGGACATCAAGGGGGGACAAAGTATACAAATAAAGCCCGATTGGATTTGGCAGAAATTTGTAGTCGGAAGGAGCTTGAGTTGCAAGACGGTGGTGGTGGCAGACTTATCAAACCGAAGGCATGTTATACACTATGCAAGCCATAGAAAGTAGCTGTCTGTAAGTGGATTAACAAACTGAAGTTGCTTGATGGGCATGTTTCCAATCTGGGAAGGTGTGTCGACATTAGGGAAGCAAAGTTACTTGGAATGAAGAGTCATGATTGTCACGTATTCATGCAATGATTGCTTCCCATTGCGTTCTACTCATTACTGAAACCAATTTGGAACCTTTTTGTTGAGCTTAGCCACTTTTTCAGGGAGCTGACTTTTGACAACACTATGTGTGAAACAAATATGGGATATGGAAGAGAATATACTCGTACTATTATGTAAGTTGGAACAAATCTTCCCGCCTGGTTTCTTTGATTCAACAGAACGCTTTCCAATTCATCTACCTTACGAAGCAAGAGTTGGTGATCCAGTCTGATACCGCTTGATGTATCCATTTGAGAGGTATACAACATCAAATATTTTAAGTTATATTATACTCGCAAGTCGTTGTTGAGGTTTCCTTAAATGTTTTAATTATTTGTATGTATCCCTCTTAATTAGGTTTTTGCACTCCCTGAAACACAAAGTCAAGAACAAGGCTCGAGTAAAGGGTTCCATTTGTGAAGCCTACTTAGTAGAGGAGACATCCACCTTTGCCTCTTATTACTATCCGGAAGAAATTGACACGAGAAGGACTAGAATGCCTCCGAATGTTGGTTCGGGTGAAGGTTGTTCATTTAGTCCTCCTATATCAATATTCAACTATCTGGGCAGATTTAGTGGCAAATCAAAAAGGATATTTCTTGGAGCAGCTTGACATTAATGCTGCCCATTTCTTGTCCTCCTACATTGTGTTTTATAAGTTCAATGGCCATTTATGGTTATTAATCACCCTGTTTTTAACCTCCCTCGTGTAGGATGTATGCCAATTTTCTAAAGGAGATCCAACATGACATTTTAGAAACTTAGATTGATCAAAAAATTACTCCTCACTCTCCTGTGTGGTTCAGTAAATATGTTAGCTCGGTGTCTTCATTTGTCGTAATATTTTTTCTCTCCTTAAATATATATGGTTAATAAGTTCGATTATTAAAATTTGTAGGTACTAGATCCAATAAATAATGTTCAAAATCCATTGTTGACTAATTTGGCACGGGGGCCTAAAAGATGGGTTACATCATGGAATTCTTACATTATAAATGGATATAAATTTAACACAAAACAATGGAGTGAATGAATGCAGCCGTGTAATTATGGTGTTTCTGTGCAAGCCACTGATGGCCAATTAGAGGATGATTTTTATGGGGTTCTAACTGACATTCTTGAATTTGAGTACACCGATTTCCCCTTGATGAAGTCAGTTCTCTCCAAGTGTGATTGGTTTGATCCTACTCTTAACGTAGGGACAAAAATAGATAAAAAAAAAGTACGACGTTGTTGAAGTTAGGCAAGCTCGTAGATATATTAAGGCATACGACCCAATCTTTTTTGCACAACAAGCCGAACAAGTTTATTACACTCCATATCCTGCGGGACATCAAGGCTGGTTGGGTGTCATCAAGTTAAAGGCTCGCAGTCCAATTACTGATAACATAATCAACCAGCCTGAGAAAGAAGCTCCTTACCAAGATGATGAGTTCTACATTTCATTGGATATTACGCCCGACATAATTGTTAATTCTCTAGCGGACGTTTCTGGCGATAAGGAAGAAGTTGAAAGAATGGATTAGTGTGAGTTGGACGAATCTAGCGAAGGCACATTCCAATCAAGTGAGAATGAGAGTGAGGGTGAATTTAGTGATACAGATTCTACTTAGGTAACTTATGTATTATTCATTGAGCTGTGTTTATTCATTTTTTAAATAATTGAATAATTAGTTAATATTGAAATAGACAACTATAAACACGAGAAGGGGGGTTGAATTGTGTTTATCAGAAATTAAAATAAAGTTGAAAACTTTTCACACACATAAGCTAGGTTCGGACAGGTGTAAAATAAGTTACACAGACAGGTGACCTGTCTGTTGTATCTTCACAGAAAACCACACAAGCGTACAGATAAAAAACAAGCTTGATAGAAACACTGTTAACCCCTTTGTTAGAGTGCAGATGATATATAATAAAAACAACTAAAGAGTTTAAGAGAGGAGAGATTAACACAGTGATTTATCCTGGTTCACTCTTTAACACAAAGAGCTACGTCCAGTCCTTGGCAGCACCAAGATTTATCCACTATAACTGATCAGGTTACAGACTCCAAGTATTGTTTGCACACCTAGCCTCTTCAGGCTCCAAGACAAGTATTCTTTGCACACCTAGCCTCTTCAGGCTCACTCAGATTTGTTTGAGAATTTTGGTTTGTAATAAATACAATTTCAGATAGACAGATCTTTCACTAACACTCAGAGAGTGGTTTAAATGTAAAGCTTAGGAAAGTCTGCGTAATAACTTCAAATGATTGAAGAATACAGATAGAAAGAATGAACAGAGTAATGGCTCTTTAATGCTTTGTAATCTCTAATATGTTCATCTTCAATGACTTCTATATTTATAGCCTTCAAACATTTAATATCTGTTAGAGACATTCCTTGCAACGATGGCTTCAAGCAGAGCTTCATTAAATGCAATAGGGTCGTTTTGGGCAGCCATTAATGCAATGGAAATGTTGGCTATACTCTAACATGAAGGATCATGGCTTTATGCATCGTGCAGTAGCCAAATCAGAGTTGTGCAGAATGCTTTTGTACTTTTGCAGGATACATTTCCCTTCTTGTGTAATAACCGAAAGTACTAGGGAATAAAGCATGTTGGAAACATTCTTTAACTGGAAGTTTGTCTCTGACTTCCTAGGTTGCTTGAGAGAATAACCTTCTGAGTTTCTTGATAAGCGTGAGAGAGAGATTCAGAGTCTTCTGCATGAGGGGACAACTTCCAAAAGCTTCGTGTACTTCGAGTTCTTAACAAAGAACCTTAGACGAGTATGAAAGCAGAGTAGAGACAGGTTGAAACCAATTTGTATAAAGTCAACAATCCTAGTCAGCAGACAGGTTGACTTTTTGCTTATCCAGACAGGTTGTTACTTAGGTAGACAGACAGGTGAGTTTTGCTATTTTCTGATTTGTACACTAAGTAGACAGGTTAGCAACCACAAAATAGATTAATTAAATCATCAACTAATGTTTAGTTTTCATCAAAACTTAGGGAAATGCATACAGACATTTTAGAGACTTAACAAATATTTATACTGTGATGTGTACATTTTATAATTTTTAAAACAGATGGCGGATTCCTTTAATGGTAAAGGGCAGCGTGGTGGTAGAGCCCCTGGCAGAAGTGCCAGCAGAGGTCATGGCAGAGGTCGTGCTGGGAGAGATCCTCCCACCACCAACTCACTGACTTCTGATCGAGTTGCCCCTGCCAGTAAATTTTTGGATGAGTCTCGGGCTAATGGATCAGCACTCGTTATGCCGCCCTCAGATGTCGGGGCACGGGTTGGACCGTCATCATCCACACCCGTGCCACCAACATCATCAGCGGTGCCGCTGGAGAGCTGTGATTCAGCTGACCAGAGGATTCTTCTTATCACCAGGGGCATTAAAGAGTAAGCTAATTTAATTTTTTTTTAATATAAATATCATTTATTTCCATATTAGTTATTTAATTATTCATAAAAATAATTCTTTAATTCTTTAATTTTGTGGGTTGGTTTGGGTGATTGGGTTGAGTAAAAACAAAGAGGAGGAGTATGGGTTAGGTAGTGGGTTTCAGAATTGCAAACTCACTCAACCCAACCAAACCCAGTCAAAGCATAGAAAGTTAAAAAACCTAGTTTATTTTTTATCTTGATCAGACTCTTTTTCTCACGTTGCACGACTCTTCTTCCTTCACGCACGACCCTTCTCTTCTCCCACGCAAGACTCACTCAGTCGCTCTTAGTCTCACTCACGCAGCCACCGCTCACTTAATGGATGTTTTTTTTACTTAGTTTTGTGCTGATGACTTTTTTTTTTATGACTTTTACTTTCTCATTAAATACTTTATACTTTTAATTGATGGTTTGTGATGATTTTAGGCTTTTAGACTTTTAGTTGATGGTTTAGAGTTTAGACTTTCAGTTTCAATTACTTTTATCATAACATGATCTTCTTTTTAGTTGTGGATAATTGATAGTTTAGATTTTTAGACTTTTAGATCATATTATCATATTTTGTTGATGTAATTTAAAGTTTTAAACTGGTTTATTTGTGATTTTAGGCACTTTTTCAAGATTTTGTCATGACAAACCTGCAGATCCGAATCAACACGACCCAAAGGTGAAAATATGTGTGTTTCTTGCCAAACCCAACGACCCACCCAACCCAACCCATGAATGGTTGGGTTGGGTTTCATAAATTTTTTTTTTTTGCAAACCCAAACAAACCCAACCCACTCACCTTTGACTGAGTTGGATCCTAAAATCCACTGAACCCAACCCAAACCAACCCATAGACACCCCTAGGTTCAATGACCGATTCGGTTTTTAAAACCTTGTTACCTACCGATCCGGTCACAAGTTAATCCCAACTCTTTTTTATGCCAATCCAACGATGAAAATAACATCACAATGAGAGAAGAAAAATGCACCCGTTTTGAGGTTGCATAGTAGAACGAACCATAACTTCCCCTTGATTTCATAATAACGATGAATATGTATTTTGATGCTGTGATCATATGAACCATACTTGGCCTCTGAGTGGTTAGGGTGTAGAATCGAATAGAGTCATTTTATTGATGGGTTTATAGGCTGAATGGGATTCTCCTTACTTGTTTTTGAAAAATGCTTTAACATTTTTTGTTTTCTTTCTATAATAAGAATTTGGAAGCCTGAGTTGGTTTTGCCACTGCATAATATTCACTGATGTTATTAAATCAAAAAACATAATTTTTTTCCTCCAAGCTGTGATTGATTTGTTTTCATTTTTGATTTTTAATTAATATATGAAATGATTATAAAAAATAATGTTACACTAAATTATATATGTTGCTTCAAATTAATTTATGCTGGATTAATTTTTTTTGTTTTGGATTAATTTTAAATTAAATGAACTTTAAAAACATAAAGCAAATAATAACGTGATGAAAGGAATGAAAACTTGATCACTAAAGTGCACTGAACATTTCAATTCATTCCAACCCAACTGCTTGATATCAAATGCATACTTTTTCATATAACAAATATCATTAACCATTGTCAACTTCTACCACACAAATAAAATACATTATATCATCAACTTCTAAATACAAAGACCTTTGACAACATAAATATTCACCATCTCTAACACACCAAGTCATTCTTCCTAATTAAAATTAAATTCAATGCTTCAAAGGAAAAACCTTAAATATATAAACTCAAACTATGACAGCCATACTAATATCTCCACCTAAAGGACCTAGAATATCATGTCTACACACTGGACAAGTAGTTTGACCGCGTACTAAATATTTGGCAAGACACTTCTTGTGAAAAGTGTGTCTGCATGGCAATTTAAGTAACCTTTGTCTGTTTGTGAAATTAGTTAGACATATAGAGCATTCGATCTGTTGGAAGGGAAGAGGGTTGGATGAGTTGTAAGACAACTCGAATAACCGTGATCCAAAAGATCGAAGAATGATATTTTTTTTAAATTCCTTGTATAAATAAATTAGGATTGCCATTACTGCCATTATTGTGAGGATGGCAGCAACTATTGCAAGAAAAACTATAGCCATAGTCCGAGTAGAGGTAGAAACAGTGTACCCTGCTGCCGGATCGCCTGAGCCCATTTTTCCTGAAATGAACAAAAAATAACATTGAATCAAAAATGCGCGGAGGTGTATTTTTATTGTTGGAATTACAGAGACAGTAGAGAATAGAGGGTTCCAATACCCTTTATAACTTTTATCTTATTTACTATAATTTTATACCTATTTAAATTAAATTAAATTAAATTAAATAATATTTTATTCTTTATTCATAAGTGTATGGCAGTTGATCAGTCTCTTCACATGTCACTGTTTAACTTATATTTACAGACATGAAGCTGAAAAAAGAAAACATTGCAAACATATAGCGTAAGCGAAACAGTGATTAACTAAGATAATTGTGGTGATCGTGGCTATATTGTTTCTACCAAGTAACAAAATTCATCACAAACAAAGCAAGAAAACTCGAATTTAATCCAAGAAACAAAGAATTGCATCATTATCAAGAAATAAAATATATATGATTGAGGCGGTTAGAAAGAAAATATACATTCACAAACAATAAAATAAATGATATATACCTGAGGAAGTTGAATGGATCGAAGGGATTCAAAACGTAGAGGGAAGAGACAAATCTGAGAGTGCGAGCTTCGACATTGCAAAACGACACCGTTGTTGGAGAATAAGCAGCAGGAGCGGAAGCAGAAGTAGAAGAGGAAGCTGTAGAAGAAGCAGTTTGGCCATTGTGGGTTGAGAGAGAAAATCAGAAATTACATTGCAATTTATTAAAGCAACCGATATAATTGGTTGGTTTGAGCGAGCGAGAGAGAGAGAGAGAGTTGAGACTTTTATTAGACTATGACTCCCCGTAAAGGTGACCCTCACGCTTTTGGATTACCCTCTCTAAAGTGATTTTGGAGTTTTCTGATACACATTATTCTAAAATTAGATTGAATTTCGATTAGTCTTGGTTAAATTAGCAAGATCCGTTTAATGGAATGGAGCTCTCCCATCAATTTTTTTTTTTTTTCATTCATAAAACTCAAATGTAAAGACCTTGCTTAAAGGGAATTAAGCTTTTTGTCAAATGGAGTAGGGTGGTGATTGAGGCGGTTAGAAAGAAAATATATATTCACAAACAATAAAATAAATGATATATATCCCCTTCACATAGCTAGGTTCTGGTTCATATAAGGTTGTCCAAAAAGAGATACTGCCCTAGAATCATAAACGCTAGCTATCCCCTTCACATAGGACCTTACTAAAAGTTACCATATGATGAATATGTGAAGAAACCAAATAAAGCACAAGTCCTAAGCATTAAGCAACGTTAACATCATTATGATTAGAAGGTCAAAAGGAATTAAAGTAAGAATTAAATAAAAACCAAGCACATTGCATATCACTAAGATATATAGTTCAATTAATATGGGTCTAAAAAATCAAGCACATTAATTGCATATCACTAAGATAGTTTTGAAATAACATGTATATATTGTGATTAACAAAGTGTGGGAGGAGATATTTGAGTGGAAAGAATTGGAGTGGGTGAGGGAGTGAAATATGGAAAGTAAACACTGAGAGTTTGTGCAGAGGTGAGAGTGAATTGGTATCTTGGTGCATGACAATGAAGAGAGTGAGTACTGATATAAACAAAAAATCACCTTCCTTGGAGTGTGAGGTTTTTTACTAAGTAACAATGTTGTGGTTGCTGCAAGATGAGTGTGAAAACTGCAACAATGAGTGTGACCAATATTCTGATGAAAGTATATACAAACACTAAATTTGGAGAGATAGAGTTGAGGTTTTATCTAACCTTTGTGCGGTAATGGAAGTTTTTATCTTTGTTTGCAGGTTATCTTTTTCTGAACTCCCAAAATCTGCAGATGAATGCTCTAAGTTAGTGTGAGGAAAAAGAGAGCAAACACTTGAAAGGAGGGCTTTTGGGTGTATTTGAGATGAGTGAGAGCAAACCTCTTAAGTGTGTTGTTATGTGTTCTCTTCTGTCCTTATAAAAGGGAAGTCGATGGCCTTCTCATGTGCTCCTCTTGATATCTGGTAAGAGCATGGAAGAGGTTTTGGAACTCTGGATGCTTGGTAGATTAGTCTAAAAGTCTCTTTAGCTGGAATAACTAATTAATGAATCTTCAAATGGATGGTGACACTGATTTTGATATGTGATTTGTTTGGATGATGATTGTGATTTTTTTAGGTGACCCTTTTATTTCGCTGGCACAAGGCAAGATGCAAGCTATACTTTTTAGGAAACCTTATTTGCATTGAGGTTCTATTCTGTATTTACTTGTTTTGGTAGCCTCATATGAAATAACATGTATTTATTTGAAATAAACTAATTAACCAGGTACTAATAATTGCCAATTAATCTTTCATGAGAGGAAATATATATAAATATATATAATAAAGAAAATGCTGTAATGCATTTAAATTCACCTTCCCAGATTAGAAAAATCCATAATGCATGCTATATACAAACCTAGTACGTAGATTCAAATATCAACGTTTAATGAAGGCAAGTTTTATATGGATCTAGTCAAAATGCACATGGCTTACCAACATGAATTTAATTTTATCAACAATTTAAAGATAATTAAAGATTAATATTAACTTTAATATTTCACGTGAAAGTGTAACTCATATTGCTTATTATGAAGTTATATATGACGTGAAATCTACTGATGGGATTTATTATTAAACTTCGAAAAGAAAAATTAAGCTTTGTAAAGAAAAGTGAAAAAAATAAAAGTGATTGTAACTTTTAAAATATTCCTGACATCTATATATCTCAATGGATATATTTTTTTTTTTAAATAAAATGGCTGAGATATCTTTTAAATACTAAAATTTGGGGTCATAACATGCCAATTATATTTAGCAATCCCATTTGACCTTAAATCAGACAATTTTTTTTATGCAAATTTTAATCATTTAATCATTTAAATTATGCATGTGGCCCTTTGATAAATAATTTGATATTAAATGTTTTTACTGTATGAAAATTAATGAAAAAGTTATTCTTGGTTTTTACTATTAATATATTAAAAAAGTTGCTTATTTGACTTTACGTATGAAATTTAACTTTGTCATTTTAATTGAAGATATGTGGATCAATGAAGATAGGTTATTGCTAAAATGGGAGCGGGAGTTACAATCAGTATTTGCAAATGAATGAGCCATTATAAGAGGAGCTTACAATTAACATTTTATACTAATTAGTAATAGTATGAATCAAATTGTTAAATGCTAGATACCAAAATAGAAACAATCATAATCGAATTCCAATATGACCACATTTTTAAACTGATCTAAATTCAAAATAATTGTTAGCACTTATTGAATTTCTCAAATTGAATATCAATGACTTTCAACAATGAATTAAAAGCCCGTACACTCAATCAACATTAACATAAAGATAAAGGGCAGCAATATATTTAGAAAATTATCAACACTGGCGTGATAGTGATCCGTGCAATTTAAATCATCTAAATCAGCTACTCTCCACGAAAGCATTATTAGAATATCCAATTTAAATTAATAACAAAAAAGCATTAATCAGTCACCGTCATTCTTCATCCGAGGAAAAAAGGAAACCATTATTAGAATCATGTAATTTTGAAATGAAGCAATTGAAGATCATGTCATTAATAAGCAGTAGCAGAAATCAAGCAATCAGTGTTACTGAAGCTGACTATATTATTTCGAGAATGATTATTGAAGCTGAATAAGGGAAGAATTCAAAATGATTGGTAAATGAGTGTTAGTAACATGAGACAAGCAATCAGTAGAGATGATACGCAAATTTTTTTTGGTTGCCGATGATATGTAATTTGAAAATGACTGTATTATTTTTCACTTTTCTTTACAAAGCTTAATTCTTCTTTTCGAAGTTTACTAATAAATCTCATCAGTAGATTTCACGTCATATATAACTTCATAATAATTAAGCAATATGAGATACATTTTCACGTGAAATATGAAAGTTAGTAACATATATTTTACACACTCTTTTTAACATACTTTTTATTATTAGGTCAATGGGATGCATTAAATCATATGCCTTTACAATTCTATTTGGTGAATCGTAAACAAATTCCTTCCAATAAAAAAAAGTATGTTTTTTGGTAAAGGAAGGGAAACAAAGCAAAAAGGAAAAGTATATTAAAACTTAAAAGAGTATGTTGCTAATATTATTCTTCAATTATCTTTAAATTGTTGATAAAATTAAATTTATGTGAGTAAGCCATGTGCATTTTGACTAGATCCATATAAAACTTGCCTTCATTAAACTTTGATATTTGAATCTTGTGGCTTGTATATAGCATGCATTATGGATTTTTCTAATTTGGGAATGTGAATTTAAATGCATTACAACATTTTTTATATTATATATTTATATATATATGTTTCCTCTCACAAAAGATGAATTGGCAATTATTATTTTTTTGTTGATAAATTGCCAATTATTAGTTCCTAGTTAATTTATTTCACAATATAAACATGTTATTTCAAACCATGAATACAAAAAACAACATTCTTAATTTCAAAGCAAAAATGCATATTTATTAATCTTTTCATCTTTATATAGCTATAGCAAATTACACTAATGCATGCCACCAAATGACCATCGATGATGAGGAGTATGCTATTATTTTATTAAGTAAATTTAGACCCATATTTAACTATCTTAGTGATATAATGTGCTTTTTTTTTTTTTAAATTTATTTCTTACTTTCTTTTGGCCTTCTTAAATTTGGATTTGGGCCTAACTCAACCCCAAAAGCTAGCTTGTAAGGTGAGGGTTGCCTCTTACTTATAAGCACTATTCAGGCCATATCACTATCCAATGTGGGACTCTAACACACCCCCTCACGCCCAGGACTGGACATCTGGAGCGTGAAGTTTGCAGGACTGGACATCTGCGGATGGTCCAACGGATCAAGGATAGGCTTTGATACCATCTTAAATTTGGATTTGGGCCTAACTCAACCCCAAAAGCTAGCTTGTAAGGTGAGGGTTGCCTCTTACTTATAAGCACTATTCAGGCCATATCACTATCCAATGTGGGACTCTAACAGGCCTTCTAATCATATGATATTGACGTTGCTTATTGAAAATGTGCTCGTGAATATCTTATGACTTGTGCTTTATTTGGTTCTTTTCTTGATTTCTTCACATAATCACCATATGGTAACTTTTAGTAAGGTCCTATGTGAAGGGGGATAGCGTTTATGTTTATATGGTAGTATCTCTTTTTGGACAACCTTATATGAACCTATGTGAAGGGGATACATAGCATTTTATTGTGAGAGTGATGTTTTATCTAGAGAGCGAGAGGAGCAAATCTGGGCCATTAAATCATACATGAATTGTTAGGATTAGAAGTTATTAGGTAGTCATATGATCAATTAAAAAAGTCATATGACTTTATGTTCTAATCTTGATCATTCATGTATGATCCAAAGGTCAATATTTACTCATCTTATCTCTCATAACACACTCCTCTCACTTGAGTTGCTCCCTATATATTTTATTTTATTCCCTGCATAACCGCTTACTCTTCAACCCGTCTCAATCATTCATTATTTTCTTTCTAACCGTCTCAATCATATATATTTTCTTTCTTGATAATGATGAAATTCTTTGTTTCTTGGATGTACGTAGGTGCATTAAATTGGAGTTGCTTTGATTGTGATGAATTGTTTGTTACTTGGTAGAAACAATATAGCCATCACCACAATTATCTTAGTTAATCAGTGGTTTGCTTACGCCTATATGGTTGCAATGTTTTCCTTTTTCAGCTTTATGTCTAAATATAAATTAAACAGTGACATGTGAAGATCAACAGCCATACACTTATGAATAAAGAATAAAATATTATTAAATTAAATTTAAATAGGTATGAAATTAAAGTAAATAAGATAAAAGTTATAAAGGGTATTGGAACCCTCTATTCATTAAGGGTACCAGAGCAATCCCCAAAAGAAAATTCAATTCTCTACTGTCACTGTTTTTAATTCAATGTTATTTCTAACTCAATTCTCTACTGGCTCTACTATGGATGTTGCTCAGCAAGTTAATATGATGTTTCTCTGGGGTTAGGAGCCTGTAATACTAATACTATTTCGGTTAAGGAGTTGTATCTTGTATATGGGTTAGAGTACCTCTAGTACTATATTTCAATATACTTTTTGCTTATAAAAAAAAAAACGATCCGGCAACAGGGTACATTGTTTCTACTCGGACTATGGCTATAGTTTGATCTCTTGCGATAATTGCTGCCATCCTCACAATAATGGCACGCAGCTCTTGCTAGAGGATGTAATGCCTCCTTCTTGGTACTAATCCCAAAAAATGATAACCTTGTTGGCCTAAATGATTACAGACCGATATCTTTGTTAGGCTGTTTTCTAAGGTTATAGGAAAACTATTTGCTGAAAGGTTGAGCAAGATGTTTTCAAAGCAATGTGGCTTCTTTTCAACCAAAGTCTTCTAGGGAAGTGGAGGTGGACACTATTGGTTGAAAAGGACTCCCTTTGATGTAAGGTATTAGCTGCAAAATATGGGATGAAGGTTTGTGAAAAGCCGAATCTACTCTATAGTATAGTAGAAATAGGTTGGCATCGGTTTGGTGGAATGATCTTTGTTCACTAGGTACTAGTAGAGATGAGGTGGGGAATTGGTGGGTGGAGAGTGTGTAAAAAGGTAGGGGATGGTAATACCATTAGCTTTTGGAAGGATATTTGGTTTGGAGGCTCTAGCTTGAAAGAACTCTTCCCAAGGTTATTCGAAGTGTATTTGCTACAAGATGATGTTATCTCTGCTTTTGGAGGATGGGGACCGGAGGGTTGGTTTTGGGACTTCAACTGGCGTAGAAGTTTCTTTGTTTGGGAAGATGAGATACTCGGGAGTTCTTGAATACATTCTAGTGGGTTCGGTTAAACCATTGTGAGGACTGTTGGGTGTGGAAATTACACCCTTCGGGGGCTTTTAGTGTCAAGTTTATGTATGAGTCTCTTATTGGCAGGGAAGACCAGCATGTACAGCACCTAGATGGGGAGGAAAAGGCATTCTCTTTGCTCTGGAAAAGCTATGCTCCTCTTAAGATACTTGTTCTCTCATGCCAAATACTTTTAGGAAAGGTAGCAACTAAAGATAATCTTATGCGCAGGGGGTTGTGGGTGGGGAGGAGGGGGAATTGTGTTGTGTATTATGTAAGCAGCATATGGAAATAGTTTCCCATTTATTTCTTTTTTGTCCTTTCAGTTGAAATTTATGGAATTTGATATTGAGTTGGCTTGGGGTAGAAATTTTTTCTGTAAGGTCTATTGCTGATTTTCTGGTTAAGTTTGTGGAGGGGGTGTAGCGGAAGGTTGAACTTGGGTGTTGGTTTTTGATCTGGTATGTTGTTATTTGGTGTATTTGGGAGACCCGTAATGGGATCGTTTTTTGTAATGAAACTGCAGTTATGATTGAATTGGTGGATAAGGTTAAGGTTTGCTCATGGAGATAGATTTGTGCAAGAGGACATGTTACTCAACCTACCTTCTTAGATAGGAGTATTGCACCATGTAACATCCCAATGTTTTGAAGACTTTATCTAAGTTGGAGTTTAAGTCATAAGGATGATTTGGGGTGATTAGAGATGATGAAAATGGTTAAAAGCTGAAATTTTAGTGATGTAATCGATTACCTTGTTATGTATAATCGATTACGGGTTCTCTGGAACAACAAAATGACAAACAGACAGCAGATAATCGATTATGTTGCTCCTGATAATCGATTATACACATGATAATCAGTTATGTGTTTTCTCATAATCGATTACAACAGTAAATTTTCTATAAAAACCCTGTTTCGGATCAGAAACGCGAAAAATAGGTCTAGGGTTCCAAAAACTCATTTCTAGAGAGAGAAAGAGGGTGAAAATGAAGGGAAATACATGGGAAATGAATGAAAATCAAGGAAATCAAGAAGATAACAAGGATTGAAGAAGAATCAAGCTATTTTGGAGGTTGAAGAACAAAGAGATTGAGGAAGAAAAGAAGAAGAGGAAGAGAAGGAAGAGATGCAAGAGTTCAAGATCTTCATAAAAGGTGAGGAAATACAATCCTTAAACCCCTCTAGCTTTAATCACATGTTTATGATAGAAAATACATGAACATGATTTGTATGAAAGATTTAAGGAGTTTATGTTTGAAGGTTTTTATGTTATGGAGATTTATTCTTTCAAGTAGTTTATTTTAAAGAATATATTTTGAAGAATCATCCTTTTGTTGATTCTTGATGTGAGTTTTGGGTATTTATGCCCTAAAAGCCTTTCTATTTTGAAAGAAGAAGAAATAGCCCTAAGGTGTTTGATGAAATGCTTGAACCAATATCTTGATGTTTTGAGCTATTTTTCTAGATATTGGTCAAGTGTTATATACTTATTTGAAACGTTAAAGGTTTATGATTTATAAAGAAGATGTGTTCATGAAAAGCTTGAAGATAATGTTTAACGTGATGTTTTTATGAAATCACAATAATGTTGAGGGTCATGAAGCATATGACGAATAAAGTTGATAATGATGTTATTATGAAGTTATTTATGAAATGAAGTGAAGGGAATGATGTTATGATGTTATTATGATGTTATTATGAAGTTATTTATAAATGTGAAGTTAAGGGAATGTGCTTATTATAAGGTTGAGGGTCATTTTCATGGCATTTGCATTGAGGTAAGGCAGTGGGACGCCCTGTCAGGTAGTGGGACGCCCTGTCAGGTAGTGAGCTCACGTACCAATAAAGTTGAGGATATATTCCCTATGAGTTGAGGTTATTCATGATGCTGTATTTGTGATGACATTATAATGATATTTATGATGTTTCCTATACTATGAAGCTATGAAGTCATTTATATGAAGTTTTCTATGTGATGATGATGTTTTATTGAAGCTTATGATGCTTAATGTAATTCATGATGTTTCACTAAAGCTTTTGATGTTATAAGATTATGATATGATATTTTATTTAAGACTGTGTTGTTATAAGGATATTTATGAGGTTTCATTAAAGCATAAAGAGTATGATATGAAAAAGGTTAAGGTAAAAGTATAAAAGTACTTTATGATGAAGTTTGAAGTAAAAGCATACAAATATTTGATGATGAAGTACATATATTCTTGTTCTTAGTATTGATGATAGCTTAAGGGGATTTTCCGGAGTTCTCCGACTGGTTGTACCACTGTTTTATTAAATGAATATAATTCCTCATTGAGACGTAGTCTCACTTAGTAATACAACCAGTTGTGGATGCAGGTTTTAACAAGGATTAACGTGAGGAAGTGATGATGAAGAATGGAAGAGTATCATAAATAGGTAGATGCCCATTGACATGTCAAAGTTATTAAGTTTATGTATTTTAGTATTTTGATGAAAAAAATGTAATTTATTGGAAGTAAGGAGTTTGTATAAAGAGCTTTTATTAAGTTTTCAAAATCATGTTTTAAAGAATTGTATGAGGTTTTTTTTTTATTCTGATGCACATATAATAATTAGACGCGTATAATTGTTATATGTGACGTAACCAAGTTGAAGTGCTACACACCATGTTACTGTATTGAAAAATAGGAGATTACTTGATATGTAGTTTAATTGGAAAAAAGAGATACTGATGTCTTCCTGGTTGTAATTGCTCAATGTAAATGGGTTCTTTGAGTACCCAATGTACTCACTGTAATGAATTTTGCTACTTTGCTTGTTCAAAAAAAAAAGGTTGAGCAAGGTGTTGGGTTCGGTCATCTCAGAAAACCAAACTGCCTTCTTGAAAGCATACTAGATGGTGTGGTGGTAATAAATGAACTGCTGAAATTTGCAAAGAAAATGAGAAAATCTTGCATGATCTTTAAAGTGGACTTCAAAAAGGCTTAGACTCAATTAACTGGGAGTTTCTCGACTACATGCTTCTCAAAATGGGTTTCGCTATCAAATGGAAAGTGTGGATCAAGATCTGTTTATTGTTGGCTACAGTTTCTATTCTTGTGAATGGGAGCCTTACAAAAGAGTTCTCAATGTCCAAGGGCATTCATCAAGGAGATCCAATGGCTCATTTCTTATTCCTCATCGTGGCGAAAGGTCTAATTGGGCTTATTAGAAGCACGGTGGAAAAGAACCTCTACAAGGAGTTTCTTATTTCAGGTAGAGCAGCAGAAATAGGGATCTCGCATGTCCAATATGCTGACAACACAATCTTGGTGGGAGAATGGTCAATTTCTAATGTTCGGGCACTGAAATGCATAATGAGGCTATTCGAGTTAGTGGCTGGCCTAAAAGTAAATTTTCATAAAAGTGGATTGATAGGACTAAAGGCAAACGAAGGTTCCATTCAACTTGCTGCCCATATTCTGAATTGCAAGATAGCTAAGTTACCTTTTAAGTTTCTAAGCATATTGGTGGGGCCAAACCCAAGGAGGGCTATCACATGGGATTCTTTGATCAATACAATCAAGCAAAGACTACATGGCTGGAGAAATAAATACTTATCATTCGGGGGACGTGTTATCCTAATCAATGCAGTCATTTCAAGCTTGTCGGTCTATCAGTTTCCTTCTACAGGGCTGTGAAGAAGGTGTTAAACAAAATCATTCAAATCCAAAGAAGATTCTTGGGGGGGGGGGGGGGGGGGGTAGTGAGGAGTGTAGGAAGATTTGTTGGGTTAATTGGGATTTGGTGTGTAAAAAAAGAGAGGTGGGCGGGTTAGGGAATAGAAACATAGATGCTTTTAACTTAGCTCTGCTAGGTAAATGGAAGTGGCGGTTCTTCATGAAATCGGATGATTTATGGGCTAGGTTTCTTAGAGTTAAATATGGGCTCACTCATCTTGGAGGTCAATTTGGCAGGACAGAACAACAGAAGGGGTTAAGGGGTCTTCTTGGTGGTGTGATTTAGGAAATTTGGAGGGGGGCAATGTCCTAAATAGGGGTGGTTGTCTAATGGTATTTATAGAGTAATTAGGAATGGTGAGTCTATATCCTTCTGGTTTGAGACTTGGGTGACTTCGAAACAGGTTGTTTCATATTTCAGTGGCAAAAATGCAACTGTGGGACAATTGGGAGAGTGGAGATATAGTGCTTGGTTCTAGAAGCTTCAGTGGATGAGGAGGCTATTTGTTGGGGAAGAATTTCTCAGGAACTTGATGTTAGCAATAGAAAGTAAGGTACCTGTGGCAACCAGAGATGACTCTTGGCAGTGGCAGTGTAACACCCTGCTTTTTATATATGCTGTATTACCGGCAATGATATATTTATTTATATTTTTATCTGAGATAAAGAAAAATGATTTTGGATAAAATAAAATCATCTTTAGACTCTACTTCATGGTAAAATTCTATGGTTAAAATTTGGGTTTAAAATTTTGACGGAAACCGGTATGCGTTTTCACTAACAGTAAAATTTTACTGAGCAGAAAACCTAATTTTGACCTGAGAACGAAACAGTTTAGATTTATATCACATTTCCAACGATATAGGCTATTTTGAAAATTTTGCTCAAAAATAAATTATTATACTTTCTTCGGGCGAATTTTTGAAGAAAACACGCAAGAAAATCTAAATCAGGTAAACGACGGAGTCGGAAACGGAACTGCAGAGATGAACCGGACACCGGATGGAGGTGACACTTGCCACCTGGGGGTGGTGAGTCATGGGGTGAGTCACCACCACGACTCACCAAGTGATGGAGTTTCAAATTAAATGCTAACCTCCTTAAGGAAATGTCCTTTTTGCCCTTGACCTTTCTTTGTATTTCCAACCTTGTCCCAACAATTTGTGACCTAAATGCCCCCATAAATGGCTTCCTCCCCATTCAAGCACTTGGACACTTCATTTTCATCAAATTACTCTAAGTTCATTCTCTCAAAAACTCTAAGTTTCCTTTGTTGAAAAGCTTGCATATTTGATCATTTTTCTTCACTTCCTTCATCATTTAGAGGTATATCCTCATCAACTATGAGCATGACTACTCTTCTATCCATTCATTTCAATTCATTAATGTCAAGATCCTTATATTTTCATTCTCTTGGAATTTCTTCATTTAATCCTAGAAAATCATAGAAAAATGATTTTGATGTGGTAACAATTTCTATGAAATCTCTAAGGCTTCTACACTATAGATCCAAAAGGATGAGAGCAAAAGAAATTTCTAGCCAAATTTTCCTATCATGGCCGAATGCCCCTCAAAGTGGGTTAAATGAGTTTTCTTCAACCTTTAACTTGTATGATGATTTTTATAAGCTATCCAAGATCCCTAGATTGATGATCCAAGATCTTATAATCAAAAGAAATTTCTAGCCCTATTTTGATCTCATGGCCGAAACCGTATCTAAGTGGGTTAGATGAGTTTTGTTTCAATTTTTGACTAATGACAATCTTTCCTATGCTATCTAAGACCCTAGCAATTAGTATCCAAAAGATTGAAAAGATAAAAGAACCCTAGCCTCCTTTTGGTTTCTTGGTCGAACCCTAGTCCTTTGTTAAGCTAGATGGATTTTTTTAACTTAGCTTGTTTTATGTTGTTTAGGTTGAAGGTTGATTGGTAGCTTGTGGTGTGGTAAAGAGGAGCTTCAATTTCGTGATTCCAATGTTAGCTGTATACACCTCAGGTGGGAGAAATAACCATCCTATTGTCGGAACGGCTAAGTAGCATGTTTTATAAAAACGGTGTAAGGCGACCTAAACCCTACTAGTGGGCGAGTAATCGATAATACCAAAATCACATTGGCAACTACCTTGTAGTACCAATGATGATTTTGGGATTGTAGGTTTAACTCCATTAGGATAATTTGATTATATTCTAGGATGTATGATTTTATCCATGTTGAGCTGCTTGTGATGCGCTGGTTGTGATAAACTGTTTATGTGATGTTTGGTGATACATGAATATTTGTTATTATTTATTGTGTATAATATGCTTTATCTGATAACCTGCAATATTTGTTGGTTTATGCTTAGTTGACATCTAGGCAATGATATATGTTAGTCGGGAGATATGTATATTGGAGAAAGAATGAATGTGACTTAGAGGTGCCTAGCCTGATTAAATATTATTTTATATATGAGATGTGACATGGAATAAGTGTTGAGAGTGTGATGGAAGGTTGAGGCACTAGGTTGTAACCCGATGCGAGTCAGTGAGACTCATAGATGCATTATTGTTCACAGCCGTGTGACTGGAACACACGAGGTCAGAGTATGCTATTACGGATACCAGATATTGTGGGTGAGTGCCCTACAGATGTTGAGGTTTGGGAAAGACTACCGTAATACTCTTTTAGTCCTTGACGAGTTGCTCTGAGTATCCTATCGAGGATAGAGATACTATGTATTTTATGCTTATGTGCTATTTCCAATGGGGAATAGTGGCACACTGTGCTTATGCACTATTATCTACTAGAGATAAGGGAATAGAGGCGCACCGAGTTCTTGGCACCGCACCGTTTGGACTACTGGCTAATATCCCTAACGGAAATGGGGATGGTGACAGGATTAGAGATGGCCACGTCAGCATAAAGGCTTAGTTGCATGAGATTAAGGGTAGAGGATGATATCATAAATTACGGATGAATGTAATATATATGTGATGCGTGTCTTTGACTATTGTTGTATTGCATGCTATGTATTCCTTTTCTGCTTATGATGATAGAACTGTTTCTTATCTCCTATTTTGCTATATTGTATATGTTTTGGTTATGTGATCTTATGAGAAGACCCTGCGGAGGAGCCAGCTACTGAGGATCTGGATGGAATTCCTTATGAGCTAGATGCTGGAGAACGAGCTGTGGATTCTAGCGGTAGAGTTTAGGGTCTATGGCCAGTGCGTCTTTTGAGACATTTTATTTTCCGTTTGTTATGACAGTTTGTAAAAGTATGTACCTGCAAGGGATCCTACTGATGGGATACCCTAGGCAGTGTTTTAATATCTTCGTTTTTCTGTATATACGTTTAACGTTAATGTCGCGATTAACTTTTAATTAATGAGGTTTTAATTTAATGGCACAACGGGACATCTCATTTGGTGGTATCATAGCAGTTTGATTTTGTTCAGACTGTGAGGTTAGGGTGTACTGGCTATTTAGTTGAATCCACATTGGATATCGACTATGCTTAGAAGTGGGGTAGTGAGTCCAGACGCGAACTACCATTGGTATGGAATATAGTATATATATACTTGTTTATGTAGTATTATATGTCATACGGATGTGAGCTGGTGATTTCTTTTACAGGATCATGGCTCGAGGTAGAGGACGTGGTACAAATGGTGGTGATAGAAGCCCCGAGAGAATTGCCGGAGGTGGCAATGGTGAGACTGATCATACGGAGGTGGAGGAGAGTCATATGAGACTCTCAAGACCATCAGAGATCTAGCTACTGCAATGTTACAGTAGACACAGCATAGTGCACAGATGCTGTCGATGACCAAAGAGCAGCAGGAACTGGAGAATCAGAGGAGAGCTGCAGAAGCTGAGGATGCAGGGATGGCTACCTTCCTGAAAGGGAAGCCACCATAGCTCCGAGGAGATTATGACCCAGATAAGGCAGAGTGGTGGGTACAGGTGCTAGAGAAGATATTTGATACCATGCATAGAGAGGATAGAAAGGTGACTTATGCTGCCTTCATGTTGACTGGAGGAGCAGAGGCTTGGTGTAGAGGCAAAAGGAGATTATTGGAGGCAGAGGGAAGACTTATCAGCTGGCAGTAATTTCATGAATGTTTTCTCGAGAAGTATTTCCCGTGATTGGTCTAACGCGAGAAGGAGAGGGAGTTTATGAGTCTTAAATAGGGCAACATGACTGTTGGTGATTATGCATCACGTTTTGAGGCTCTGATTTAGTTTTCAGATTTCTACCAGAGATTTCCAGATGAGGATTGGAAATGAAAACGGTTTGAGGATGGCCTGCGACATGAGCTATAGAGAGCTATAGTGCCTCTTGATATTCAGAGTTTCCCAGAGCTGGTTGAGAGATACAGTGCCATAGAGGGCATAGATCAGAGGCAGGCCGAGCAGAGGCAACAGAGGAGTGGAGGCCCTATTCGATCAGGTTTTCAGAGGAGAGTAGGCAGTGGTTCCTAGTGGAGACGGGGACATATACCATACCAGTGCAGATAGCTGCACCAGTACCAGTTTCTACAGCACCAGTGGTTAGAGCGGGCCAGCAGCAGCAAGGCCTAGTTTGTTACAGATGCGGAGGACCGCATTATCAGCGGGATTGCAGGGAGAGACTAGTTGTTTCCATTGCGGTAAATCAGGAAATTTTGCTCGTGATTGTAGACAGAGGGGTATGCAGCAACCGGTAGCTGCTGGTAGAGGAGCTGGAGGCTATAGAGGTGGAACTGGGAGAGGAGTCCCAGTAGCAGGACCATAGATGGCCAGACCTCAGGTCATTGGGAGAGTGTTTACCGTGAGGGGAGTTGAATCCTCTCAATCTGCAGATTTTATATAAGGTATGTGTTTGATATCTGGTAGACTCTCGTCTGTATTGTTTGACTCAGGTGCTACACATTCATTTATTTCGCATGACTGTGTGGATCATTTACAGTTGCTTGTTTCTCAGTTACCTTATACCCTTACCATATCTACTCCGACTAGCAATTCTTTGACTACCATGTTTCTTTGTTTACAGTGTCCTATAGTTGTTGAGAATAGGACATTTATTGTAGACCTTGTCTGTTTGCCTCTGCAGCAGATAGACGTTATCCTTGGCATGGATTGGCTTTCGGCTAACCATGTAATGTTAGATTGTTCTAGTAAGACCTTGTCATTTCTTGAGCCTTCTAGCATAATATCTATCTATGAAGGAGTATCCATGAAGAGTGATGATTCTCAGCAATTCGTGATACTTTTCTCAGTGGAAGCTAAGGAGACTCCTAGTATAGATTCTATGCCTATTGTGAGAGAGTTTCCTGAGGTTTTCCCTCTAGAAGTTCCAAGTTTGCCACCAGAGAGAGGTGGAATTCACCATAGATCTTGTACCAGGGACAGGACCTATATCTATAGCACCTTATCAGATGTCACCCATAAAGTTAGTCGAGTTAAAGAAAAAATTGGATGATATGTTGAAAAAGGAATTCATCAGACCCAGTGTTTCACCATGGGGAGCTCCGGTGTTGTTTGTTAAGAAGAAGGATGGAAATGCTAGGTTGTGCACAGATTATTGGCAGCTGAATAAAGTGACGATCAAGAATAAGTATTCGTTGCCTAAGATAGATGATCTGATGGATCAGCTGAAGGGGGCAACAATGTTTTCTAAGATTGATTTGAGGTCTGGATACCATCAGATTAGAGTAAGGAAGGAAGATATACCCAAGACGGCTTTTAGGACGAGGTACTAGCACTACAAGTATCTAGTTATGCCTTTTGGTGTGACTAATGCGCCAGCAGTATTTATGGATTACATGAACAGAATCTTTAGACCGTTCCTCGATAAGTTTGTTGTAGTGTTCATCGACGATATCCTTATCTATTCCGTATGCGGGAAGATCATGAGGAACATCTGAGAGTGGTGTTGCAGGTTTTGAAGGATAGGCAGCTTTATGCTAAGCTTTCCAAGTGTGAGTTTTGGATAGAGGAAGTTCCGTTTCTTGGACATGTGATCAACAAGGAAGGAATACCAGTAGATCCAGCTACGGTTGAGGCAGTTCTTAAGAGGGAACGACCTAAGTTTGTGATTGAAGTACGAAGTTTTCTAGGGTTAGCTGGGAATTATCGGAGGTTTATAGAGGGTTTCTTGAAGATTGCATTGTCTATGACGCAGTTGACTAGGAAAGATACATCTTTTGTATGAACAGACGAGTGTGAGCAGAGTTTTTAGAAGCTGAAGGACAGGTTGACTACATCACCTGTGTTGACTTTACCAGATCCTTTAGGATAGCTTGACGTGTACTGTGATGCGTCATACAAGGAGTTCACCATTGATCTTCCCGACAATTGAGTGTTGATGAAAGGAACCATCCGACCCATGATTTGGAATTGGCAGCCATAGTGTTCACATTAAAGATATGGCGACACATGCTGTATGGAGCGAAGTTTAATGTTTATAGTGACCACAAGAGTCTGAAGTATCTCTTTGATCAGAAAGAGTTGAATATGAGACAACGAAGATGGCTGGAGTTTATTAAGGATTATGAGTTTGATCTAATGTACCATCCTGGGAAGGTGAATGTTGTAGAAAATGCTTTGAGTAGGAAGTCCTTGCATATGTCCGCGATGATGATTAAGGAGCTGGAATTGCTTGAATAGTTCAGGGATTCGAACTTAGGTATGGTGTTGGTTGAGGATAAAACATGCTGAGGTTATGATCACTGTTAGTAGTGAGTTTCTGAGATAAGGATGAACATGTTCGAATCAATATCTACAAGAGGTGAGTAGAGGTATAGATGAGGGTAAGATCTCAGAAATTAGTAGAAGGCCAGATGGTGTGTTGAGGTTTAGAGATAGGATATGTGTGCCAGAGGATGTAGAACTTAGGAAGATGATCTTGGAAAAAGCACATAAGAGTAAGTTGAGTTTTCACCCTGGATCCACGAAGATGTATCAGGATTTGAAGAAGATGTTTTGGTTGCCGAGGATGAAGAAAGTGGTAGCAGAGTATGTTTTATCTTGCCTGGTGTGTCAGAAGTCTAAGATAGAGCATCAGAAGCCAGCTAGTTTATTGCAATCGTTGGATATCCCAGAGTGGAAATGGGATAGCATAGCTATGGATTTTGTAGTTGGTTTACCACGAACTTCTAAGAGGCATGATGCGATTTGGGTTATCATTGATAGGTTGACGAAGTGTGCTCACTTCTTACCTATTGGTGAGAGTTATAGTTTGGAAAAGTTGACTCAGATCTACATTAAGGAAGTAGTTTGATTGCATGGTGTGCCGTCTAGCATTGTCTCAGACCGAGACCCTAGATTCACATCTAGATTTTGGAGACAGTTGCACAGTGCTTTTGGGACGAAGTTTAGGATGAGTTCTGCTTATCATCCACAGATGGATGGGCAGTCAGAGAGGACGATACAGTCATTAGAGGATCTTTTGAGAGCTTCTGTGTTGGAGCACACTGGCAGTTAAGATGAGTTCTTGCCATTGATTGAGTTTACCTATAACAACAGTTTTCATAGTAGTATCGGAATCGCACCATATGAGGCTTTGTATGGCAGGAAGTGTAGGACCCCGTTATGTTGGTATGAGACTGGTGAGAATCAAGTTTTCGGTCCAGATGTGGTGCAGCATACTACGAAACAAGTTAGGAAGATAAGGGAAAAGATGAAGGAAGCATAAGATAGGCAGAGGAGCTACCGTAACAAGAGGAAGAGGCCTTTAGAATTCTAGGATGGTGATCACGTTTTTTTTAGAGTCACTCCGAAGACTGGAATTGGCAGAGCTATCAAGTCTAGAAAACTTACTCCTAGATTCATTGGACCTTTTCAGATTCTTCGACGGATTGATCCAATAGCTTACCATATTGCTTTACTACCTAACCTTTCTAACCTTAATGATGTCTTTCACGTCTCTCAGTTGAGAAAATATTATCCTGATTCTTCACATGTTATTGAGCCCTAGTCTATACAACTGCGTGAGAATCTAGAGTATGATGCTTTACCTGTTAGGATCGTAAATAGACGGATTAAGGAGCTTCGCAGTAGACAGATCCCTTTGGTTAAGGTCATATGGGATGAGACTACTGGAAATGCTACTTGGGAGCGTGAGATAGATATGCAGCAGCAGTATCCACATCTTTTCTGAGGTACGTAAATTCCGAGGACAGATTTTATTTCTAAGTGGGATAGTAATGTAACACCGTGCTTTTTATATACGCTGTATTACCGGTAACGATATATTTATTTATATTTTTATCTGAGTTAAAGAAAACGATTTTGGATAACGAAACAGTTTAGATTTATATGACATTTCCAACGATATAGGCTATTTTGAAATTTTTGCTCAGAATAAATTATTATACTTTCTTCAGGTGAATCTTTGAAGAAAATGCGGGAGAAAATCTAAATCGAGTAAACGACGGAGTTGGAAACGGAACTGCAGAGATAGAACCGGACACCGGATGGAGGTGACACTTGCCACCTAGGGGTGGTGAGTCATGGGGTGAGTCACCACCATGACTCACCAAGTAATGATGGAGTTTCAAAGTTTCAAATTAAATGCTAACCTCCTTAAGGAAATGTTATTTTTGTCCTTGACCTTTCTTTGTATTTCCAACCTTCTCCCAAAAATTTGTCACCAAAATGCCATCCCCCCACCCATCAAATGACTCTAAGTTCATTCTCTCAAAAACTCTAAGTTTCCATTGTTGAAATTTCAGCTTGCATCTTTGATTATTTTTCTTCACTTCCTTCATCATTTAGAGGTATATCCTTATCAACTATGAGCATGACTACTCTTCTATCCATTCATTCCAATTCATTAATGTCAAGATTCTTAGATTTTCATTCTCTTGGAATTTTTTCATTTAATCCAAGAAAATCATAGAAAAATGATTTTGATGTGGTAACAATTTCTATGAACTCTCTAAGGCTTATATATTATAGATCCAAAAGGATGAGAGCAAAAGAAATTTCTAGCCAATTTTTCCTATAATGGCCGAATGCCCCTCAAAGTGGGTTAAATGAGTTTTCTTCAACTTTTAACTTGTATGATGATTTTTATAAGCTATCCAAGATAGATTGATCATCCAAGAGCTTATAATCAAAAGAAATTTCTAGTCCTATTTTGATCTCATGGCCGAAACCCTATCTAAGTGGGTTGGATGAGTTTTGTTTCAATTTTTGACTTATGACAATTTTTCCTATGCTATCTAAGGCCCTAGCAATTAGTATCCAAAAGATTGAAATGAGAAAATAACCCTAGCCCCTTTTTGGTTTCTTGGCCAAACCCTAGTCCTTTGTTACTCTAGAAAGATTTTGTTAACTTTGCTTTGTTTTGGTTGAAGGTTGATTGGTAGCTTGTGGTGTGGTAAAGTGGAGCTTCAATTTCGTGATTCCAGTGTTAGCTATATACACCTCAGGTGGGAGAAAGAAGCATCCTATTGTCGGAACGACTAAGTAGCATATTTTATAATAACGATGTAGGGCGACCTAAACCCTACTAATTGGGGAGTAATCGACAATACCAAAACCACATTGGCAACTACCTCGTAGTACCAATGATGATTTGAGGATTGTAGGTTTATCACTGTTTATTATATTCGAGGATGTATGATTTTATCCATGTTGAGCTGGTTGTGATGTGCTGGTTGCGATAAACTGCTTTATATGATATTTGGTGATACATGAATATTTTATTATTATTTTGCAGTGTATAATATGCTTTGTCTGATAACCTGCAATATATGTTGGTTTGTGCTTAGTTGACATCTAGGCAATGATATATGTTGGTCGAAAGATATGTATATTAGGGAGATAATGAATGTGACTTTGAGGTTCCTACCGTGATTAAATATTATTTTATATATGAGATGTGACATGGAATAAGTGTTAAGACTGGGATGGATGGGTGAGGCACTAGGTTGTAACCCGATGCGAGTCAGTGAGACTCATATAGATGCATTGTTGTTCACAGTCGTGTGAGTGGAACACACGAGGTCAGAGTATCCTATGATGATAGAACTGTTTCTTATCTCCTATTTTGCTATATTGTATATGTTTTGGTTATATGATCTTATGAGAAGACCCTGTGGAGGAGCCAGCTACTGAGGATCTAGATGGAACTTCTTATGAGCTAGATGCTGGAGAACGAGCTGTGGAATCTAGCGGTAGAGTTTAGGTTCTATGGCCAGTGCGTCTTTTGGGACGTTTTATTTTCCGTTGCTTATGATAGTTTGTATTAGTATGTACCTGCAGGGAATCATACTGATGGGATACCCTAGGCAGTGTTTTGTACCTTGATGGATAGACATATGTTGTGTATGTGTATTATGTCTATGGTGTGATGGTTAAACTTTCAGAAGTTGTATTCTTTATAATTAAGTTTTTAATATCTTCGTTTTTCTGTATATACGTTTAATGTTAATGTCGTGATTAAGTTTTAATTAATGAGGTTTTAATTTAATGGCACAACAGGGCATCTCATTTGGTGGTATCAGAGCAGTTTGATTCTGTTCAGACTGTGAGGTTAGGGTGTACTGGCTATTTAGTTGAATCCACACTGGATATCGACTATGCTTAGAAGTTGGGTAGTGAGTCAGGACGCGAACTACCATTGGTATGGAATATAGTATATATATACTTGTTTATGTAGTATTATATGTCATACGGATGTGAGCTGGTGATTTCTTTTACAGGATCATGGCTAGAGGTAGAGGACGTGGTACAAATGGTGGTGATAGAAGCCCCAAGAGAATTGTCGGAGGTGGCAATGGTGAGACTGATCATACGGAGCTGGAGGAGAGTCATTTGAGACTCTCAAGACCATCAGAGATCTAGCTACTGCTATGTTACAACAGACATAGCAGAGTGCACAGATGCTGCAGATGACCAAAGAGCAGCAGGAACTGCAGAATCAGAGGAGAGCTACAGAAGCTGATGATGTAGGGATGGCTACCTTCTTGAAAAGGAAGCCACCACAGTTCCGGGAAGATTATGACCCAGAGAAGGCAGAGTGGTGGGTATAGGAGCTTGAGAAGATATTCGATACCATGCGTTGCAGAGAGGATAGGAAGGTGACTTATGCTGCCTTCATGTAGACTGGAGGAGCAGAGGCTTGGTGGAGAGGCAAGAGAAGATTACTGGAGGCAAAGGGCAGACTTATCAGCTGGCAGTTATTTCATGAATGTTTCCTCGAGAAGTATTTCCTACGATTAGTCCGACACGAGAGGAGAGGGAGTTTATGAGTCTTAAACAGGGCAACATGACTGTTGGTGATTCTACATCACGTTTTGAGGCTCTAGTTCAGTTTTCAAAGTTCTACTAGAGATTTCCAGATGGCAGTGTAGACTGTTTGAGGAGGGCCAGTGGCATGAGCTACAGAGAGCTATAGTGCCTCTTGATATTCAAAGTTTCCCAGAGCTGGTTGAGAGATGCATTGCGATAAAGGGCATGGATAAGAGGCAGGCTGCTGAGCAGAGGTAACAGAGGAGTGGGGGCCCTATTCGGTCAGGTTATCAGAGAAGAGTAGGTAGTGGTTCCCAATGGAGACGGAGGATCTCATTATCAGCAGGATTGCAGGGAGAGACCTGGTTATTTCCATTGCGGTAAACTAGGTAATTTTGCTCGTGATTGTAGACAGAGGGGTATGTAGCAACCGGTAGCTGCCGGTAGAGGAGATGAAGGCTATAGAGGTGGAGCTGGGAGAGGAGTCCCAGTAGCAGGAATACAGACGACCAGACCTCAGGCCATTGGGACAGTGTTTACCGTCGGGGGAGCTAAATCCTCTCAACCTGCGGATCTTATACAAGGTATATGTTTGATATCTTGTAGACTTTCGTCTGTGTTGTTTGACTCAGGTGCTGCACATTCGTTTATTTCGCATGAGTGTGTGGGTCATTTACAGTTGCTTGTTTCTCAGTTACCTTATACCTTTACCGTATCTACTCCGACTAGCTATTCTTTGACTACCATGTCTGTTTGTTTACAGTGTCCTATAGTTGTTGAGAATAGGACATTTATTGTAAACCTTGTCTGTTTGCCTATGCAACAGATAGACGTTATCCTTGGCATGGATTGGCTTTCGACTAACCATGTATGTTATATTGTTCTAGTAAGACCTTGTCATTTTTTTAGCCTTCTTGCATAGTATCAGCCAATGCAGGAGTATCCATGAGAAGTGATGATTCTCAGCAGTTCGTGATGCTTTTCACAGTGGAAGCTAAGGAGATTCCTAGTATAGATTCTATGCCTATTGTGAGAGAGTTTCCCGAGGTTTTCCCTCAAGACGTTCCAGGGTTGCAACCAGAGAGAGAGGTGGAATTCACCATAGATCTTGTACCAGGGATGAGACCTATATCTATAGCACCTATCGGATGTCACCCGTAGAGTTAGCCGAGTTAAAGAAAAAATTGGATGATATGTTGAAAAACAAATTCATCAGACCCAGTGTTTCACCGTGGGGAGCTCCAGTGTTGTTTGTTAAGAAGAAGGATGGAAGTTTTAGGTTGTGCACAGATTATAGGCAGTTGAATAAAGTGACGATCAAGAATAAGTATCCATTGCGTAGGATAGATGATCTGATGGATCAGCTGAACGGAGCAGCAATGTTTTCTAAGATTGATTTAAGGTCTGGATACCATCAGATTAGAGTAAGGAAGGAATATATACCCAAGACGACTTTTAGGACAAGGTACGGGCACTACGAGTATCTACTTATGCCTTTTGGTATGACTAATGCGCCAGCAGTGTTTATGGATTACATGAAAAGAATCTTTAGACCATTCCTCGATAAGTTTGTTATAGTGTTCATCGACGATATCCTTATTTATTCCCGTACGTGGGAAGATCAAGAGGAACATCTGAGGGTGGTGTTGCAGGTTTTGAAGGATAGGCAGCTTTAAGCTAAGCTTTCCAAGTGAGTTTTGGATAGAGGAAGTTCAATTTCTTGGACATGTGATCAACAAGGAAGGAATAGCAGTAGATCCAGCTAAGGTTGAGGCAGTTCTTAAGTGGGAACGACCTAAGCCAGTGAGTGAAGTTTGAAGTTTTCTAGGGTTAGCTGGGTATTATTGGAGGTTTATAGAGGGTTTCTCGAAGATTATGTTGTCTATGATGTAGTTGACGAGGAAAGATACATCTTTTGTATGGACAGACGAGCGTGAGCAGAGTTTTCAGAAGCAGAAAGACAGGTTGACTACATCACCTCTGTTGACTTAAACAGATCCTTTAGGACAGTTTGACGTGTACTGTGATGCGTCATACCAAGGTTTGGGTTGTGTTCTGGTGCAAGAGGGAAGAGTTGTGGCTTATGCTTCCCAACAATTGAGAGTTCATGAGAGGAACTATTCGACCCATGATTTAGAATTGGCAGCCATAGTGTTCGCATTAAAGATATGGCGGCACTTTTTGTATGGAGCGAAGTTTAATGTTTATAGTGACCATAAGAGTCTGAAGTATCAGTTTGATCAGAAAGAGTAGAATATGAGACAACAAAGATGGATGGAGTTTATTAAGGATTATGAGTTTGATCTACTGTACCATCCTGGGAAGGCGAATGTTGTAGCGGATGCTTTGAGTAGAAAGTCCTTGCATATGTCCTCAATGATGATTAAGGAGCTGGAATTGCTTGAATAGTTCACGGATTTGAACATAGGTATGGAATTGGTTGATGATAAAATATGCTTAGGTATGATCACTATTAGTAGTGAGTTTCTGAGAGATCTTAAGGATAAACAGGTTCAGGATCAATATCTACAAGAGTGAGTAGAGGCATAGATGAGGGTAAGATTTCAGAAATTGGTAGAGGGCCAGATGGTGTGTTGAGGTTTAGAGATATGATATACGTGCCAGATGATGTAGAACTTAGGAAGATGATCTTGGAAGAAGCACATAGAGTAAGTTGAGTTTTCACCCTAGATCCACGAAGATTTATCAGGATTTGAAGAAGATGTTTTGGTGGCCGAGAGGTAGGAGAGTATGTTTTTTCTTCACTGGTGTGTCAGAAGGCTAAGATAGAGCATCAGAAGCCAGCTGGTTTATTACAATCATTGGATATCCCAGAGTCGAAATGGGATAGCATAGCTATGGATTTTGTAGTTGGTTTACAACGAACTTCTAAGAGGCATGTTGCGATTTGGGTTATCATTGATAGGTTGACAAAGTGTGCTCACTTCTTACCTATTGGTGAGAGTAATAGTTTGGAAAAGTTGACTCAGATCTACATTAAGGAAGTAGTTCGATTACATGGTGTGTCGTTGAGCATTGTCTCAGACCGAAACCCTAGATTCACATATAGATTTTGGAGACAGTTGCACAGTGCTTTGGGGACAAAGTTGAGGATGGGTTCTTCTTATCATCCACAAACGGATGAGCAGTCAGAGAGGATGATACAATCATTAGAGGATCTTTTGAGAGCTTGTGTGTTGGAGCACACTGGCAGTTGGGATGAGTTCTTGCCATTGATTGAGTTTACCTATAACAACAGTTTTCATAGTAGTATCGGAATGGCGCCATATGAGGCTTTGTATGGCAGGAAGTGTAGGATATCGACTATGCTTAGAAGTTGGGTAGTGAGTCTGGACGCGATAACTACCATTGGTATGTCATACGGATCTGAGCTGATGATTTCTTTTGCAGGATCATGGCTCGAGGTAGAGGACGTGGTACAAATGGTGGTGATAGAACCCCCGAGAGAATTGCCGGAGGTGGCAATGGTGAGACTGTTCATACCGGAGATGGATGAGAGTAATATGAGACTCTCAAGACCGTCAGAGATCCAGCTACTGCTATGTTACAGTAGACATAGCAGAATGCATAGATGTTGCAGATGACCAAAGAGCAGCAGGAACTGCAGAGTCAGAGGAGAGCTGCAGAAGCTGAGCATGAAAATGAAAAGACACAGATATTACCGAAGGAACGACGGTAGGTAACGTTACCTACGGACGTTAAACGGTGGCGCGAAAGGGAAAAAAATTGGCGCGTGGATGTATCGACGGATTAGCCACGGCTTTGTCCATCGGAAAGTTTTTTTATATTATCGACATACCAGCCCGTCGGAAACATTGTCATTTAGTGCCAGAAAACCCTTCTCCCTCCCTCACTTTCTTCTTCCTCTCTTTTCCATCTCTTCTCACTCTTTCTTCTTCTCTGTCACCGCTTCCTACCACCGCGCACCGCCGCCTACACCTCTCTTCTTCTCCTCTCTCCTTCTCTATTCTCTCCTTCTTCTCCGCTCGCGCTCCAGCCCCACATCCTCGTCATCACCCACGCGCCACCCACACAACCACCGCGCACCACCACCACATTGTCCCACCACCATTGTTTCCTACCTCCCCCACTGCCAGAACCGCCAGCCACCACCACCACAACCTTCTCCCTCACTGCGAGCAGCAACCCTAGGTATTTAGTTTTGATTTTCTTTTTTGATACAATTTTGTTTAATTTTTAATTAAATTTTTAATGTTTGTTAATTAAGTGTTGTTTGTTAATTAAATGTTTAATGTTTGTTGGTTACATAGTTGCTCTTACCATATGCATCATCACCACCACTGCCTAGGAGCCACCACTGTCTGCACTGTCAGGTTTCTATTTTTTTATTATTTTAATTTATTTGAAATTGTGTATTTTGTTAAGTGTTTAATGATATGATACATTTATATTTGTGAATGTGCATGCACATCACCTAGCAGGGAAATCTGTTTTGTATCCAAGGAGTTTTATCTTTCATGTTTTTCCTGATTGTAATCCTGACCTTAGTGTTTAGTTAATGTTATAAGCATCTTGTTTCAAAATAAAATAAAATGATATGATACATATGTTGCATCTATATATTTAAAAACAATAGTTATGTTTTTTTGGGACTGGTTGTACGATTATATGTATTGATTTGGAATAATGAATTAAGTATTTATCGGATAATGTGTAATTAATTAATTAAGTATCAAACAATAATGTGTAATTAATTAAGTAGTTAATTAAATCATTCATCTCACAAATAAGTTAATAGTTGCACATGCCGCATCCGGAATATCTGTTAATGGAGTGTCGGGAATATTTGCTCATGGCGCATCGGGAAGCATGGACGACGAAATCTTTTAAAATATTTGCATAACAATAAAATTAGATTGAATAAATAATTAAAACATTAACGATTAAATAAGTAAAAACACAAAATATGAAAATAGTTGAATATATAACTATAATTATTATTTTTTCAACAATAATAAACTTAAATATGTAATAACTTAATAATTACGTAACACCAAAATTAAATTAATTAATCAAATAAAAATGATTGAATAAATTAAAATAGTATAAAAAATAAAGATTTAATCAAAAGAGTTGCGAGCAATTTAATAAATTTTGATTATAATAAGTGATTGTTTTTTTGCTAATGTTTTGTTTATGATGGTTGCTTAATTATTGGTTTGATTGATTGCTAATAATGACAAACTTTATGTAAATTATTTTTTTTACTTAAAGTTTTATTTTATCTTAGAGTATATATATATATATATATATATATATATATATATATATATATAATACATAATCGAGAAAAACCATAGTTTCCCATTCAAGGTTCAATATTGTTGAGCATGTGTATTCGTGGCCATGGTATCACTCATTTTATTTAATCTTTAATTGTCCAATTGGGACAATTTGGGAAGAAATTTTTTGTCCACTGCTATACTAATTACTCGTTGATTCTCATTTGTTAAATAGTTGTTGAAATGAGAATTTTAAAAATTTAATATAAAAAAATAGCTCGTTTCCGACAGACTTATCCGTCGGTAAGTGTAGATTAGAATTTCCGACGGATATGACCGTAGGTAATTTCCACTGACACTTACGACGGATATATCCGTCTGTAAGGAGTGGCTCCGTGTGACGAGTTTTTCGACGGACAAGGCCGTCAGAAACCCTTTCCTACGCGCTTATTACCGACGGACACTTGTCCGTCGAAAAGTCCGTCGGAAACACTGATTATCGACGGCTTTTTGCCTTTTCCGATGGCTTTTGGCCGTCGGTAATCAGTTTTTTTTTGTAGTGTTCTCTGTTGTATCCGAAAGTTGCCTTTGGTCTTTCTTTCTTTGTACAGGGTCAACTTTGCAGCAGCTTGTGTCAGAGTACAAAGTATTTGTGTAATCGATGGTACTATGTTTCTCTTACCAAAAAACAAAGCGTAAACAATTGAACCAACACAGGCAAAGATATGGAAACAATCGAATTAAATAAACAATCATTTGAAATAAAAGCGCTGACTAGAAGGGTTCAAAAGCAGTAGGTCTTTGGATGTGCATTTTCAATAATGAACAAGAGCAATTAGGTAGTCCATTGATAGATCGTTTAGATGTTCTACCGGGTAGAATAGTATAAATTAACTTTGCTTTTACCGGGTAGTCTACATAACTATTCGTCTAGCTTCTATCGGGTAGTCCACTTATAAGATCTTTAATCTTTTCTTGGGTGGACTACAAGTCTTTGGACTTGCTAGATTTATTGGACTTGTTCTTTTACGTGATAGACTTAGTGACTCGTCTCGCACTTGTTAAACTTACGGCTCGTTTAGCGATTCTCTTTTAGACTTGTTCTTTACTAGATGAGTTTAAAGGCTCGTCTAGCGAACATAGTTTGGAAAAGCGATGCCTTTGGACTTTCTTAAAGGAACTTTAGACTTGTTCCATAGACTAGCGATATTTAAAATAGTCATGCACACTAGAATAGGCGAGTTAGTTCATAACTTAACTTTGCCATACAAATTTAATCTTTTTGTTAACATCAAAATATAAGAGATTATTTAACCATAACCACTTTGGTTCCAACAATCTGCCCCTTTTTTATGATGACAAAAACTTATTAAATTTGATTGAACAAAGTCTAAGAGAGCCAAAATGGGCTCCCCCTAAGACAAAGTATTCAAACATTATAACCAGTCTAATATCAATCAGATATGCAAAACAAATATGTCATCTATCAGAGCATATAAACTTAAGCATATAAACAAGTATCAGAGCATGAATGCATAAATACAAAAATGCATGAATCAGAGCTATATGCATCAAATCAGTTATATATACTAAGATATTTAAAACAATGTTTTGCAAAACTTTTCAAATTTATATATCTCTCTATTTCTCCTCCTTTTTTGTCATCAGACAAAAAGGTAATAGGAGATGAACCATCACTGTCATTTTTGACACAAAAGATAACAGAGAAAAAAGGGAAAAGGTTTAAGAGGATGGAGAAAGAGGTGGAGGTGGGGAAGGAGGGCCTTGATTTTGCTGAAAACTCATGGCAGAAAGCATTTGAAACATTTGCTGGAGCAAGGCATTGGTATGTTGGATAGCACATTGAACACTCCTGTCAACTTGTTCTTCAACCTTCTTAGCTATAATTTCATCAAGCTCTGGAGGAATGGTAGCCCTGGAACTCTCAGCAGTGGCATCTAAATGACATTGTTCAGGCCTTGTACTTAGAGCAACTGATTGTTCTAGATGGATAACAGAAAGAGGAACAAAGTGTGAAGCTTGTTTCTCAGACCTTTGTGCCACATCCTCAGACTCAGCCAGATGTTCTCCTTGTTGCTCTGCTTGAGGTGTTGGTGTAAGCCCTAGTGACTAATCTATTTTGAATAGATCATCATTTGTATCATGAATTTAATCATATATTTGATATATGAATAACTCCTTAGAATAGGCAGTTCATTCAATGAGATATTAAGTATGTGACTTAATCGTGAGACCTCATTGAATAATAGAACGCTATTCTTAAATATCCGTAGTCGAGTATTATTGTTAATTAGGATGACAATAATACATAGAGACTATTGTGTGAGTAGATTGATGACCACATCTCACGGGTCATGGATATGTGATATCAAGTCGGCACACGGGTATAAATATTAGGAGTAATATTTATACCGGATGACCCACTATGAGAATACTTCATAATAGTTATGAAGTGTCATAAGTATTCTCATGACGACCATAGTGAAGTAGTCCTTCAACTTGAAATCACTACGATTCCTACATGAGGAGTTGTAGGCTTTAATGCTATCAAACGTCACGCGTAACAAGGTGATCATAAAGATAGCTATTGGGCTTGCAATAAATTATGTTGAGGAGTGTGAGTGCTGTAGACAGGATTCGTCCCTCCTACATAACATGGGTAATGTCTTAGGCCCTTCGATAGAGTGAGACGTGAAATATGCGTGGCCATGCGGAAATGGATCAGTAAGTGATATTGGACCAGTTTGTGATTACACGTCTACATGGGGATCGAGGAATAAATAATTGAACATAACAATGATGACACTCTTATGCCTTGTGTTCAATTAAGACATATGGATGAAGGGACAGTTACTACACGGTAAATTTTGGTCGCGGTAAAGCTAAAATCGGATCACCGATACTCTTGCTAATTGGGTAGTAATGATGCATTGCTAGATGCCGCTCATTATGTATAATATCTAATAGGCTTAAATATCATTTTGACCCTTAACTTATTTTTCAGATTCAGTTTGGTCCCTTAACTTTTAAAAGGTTCAATTTGGTCCCTTAATTTGTCTTTGTTGACCCAAGTTAGTCCTCTCTGTCAATAAAGCTAGTAACAGTGTTAAATGATGTTCAATTTGGTACCTTATGTTTTAAATGAGTTTCAAATTGGTCCTTTAAATTGTTAATTTGTTTCAAATTGGTTCTTTTAATTATTAATGAGATTCAAACTGGTCCTTTAAATTGTTAGCGAGCTTCAACCCGATCCTCAAAAAGTTAACATCATTACTGACTCATTGGCGTAGAGGACTAACTTAGATCAATAGACACAAATTAAGGGACCAACTTATAAATAGAAGTGCTCTCCCCTCTAACCTTGTCTAGCTAACCATGCCTCCCCGTAGTCGTAAGCTAGCACAAGACGCATAGCTCCGACGCCCATTTGCTCGCGTGGACTGAGTAGAGGTGCTACCCCTTCGTGGCACTGGTGGTCGAAAAAGTAAAAGCATGCTTCAAGAGGTAAACGCTAATGCCCTATGTGATTCACGTTTGTAATACGCGATCTGTGGAAATGGTTTTCTTCAGCCTTGAGATATGATTTTTTAAGATGATTATCTCATGAAAACCCAACAGTGATATCAGAGCGCATTGTCGTAGTTACCTAGAATCCATTTGTGCTTGTTTGCCTTGTTTGATAACATGTTTTATTGCTTTTGAATTTGATTCAATCGAGTACATATTGTATTTTGTGATCACATGTTTGTTCTTGTATGATATATATGCTGATTTATATTTACGCTGTCACTGCGAAATTCACAAAAATGCGAATTTATGTGAATATTATTTCATATGCACGAAATTCACCTAAGGGCCGTCATTGTGCACATAATTTGATCCATCGAACTGGTCTTTGAATAAGTTCATTTGTTTGTGATTCAAAATGGTTTGAAGCACGTTTGAAAATTTGTTATCAATTAAAACCAATTGATGCGTGCATTACGAGAATTGGTTTTTAAATAGTTGACCTTTGAATGGTTTTTCAATTGGAACAATACATGGTAACATGCGCCGAATCAATGTGCCAATTTCAAAAGATTGTAATATTTGATTTTAAAGCAAGTCAATTAATAGCAAAAGGTGGAGATCAATTTGGCTTTTAATGTGCCCAGACCTTACGTGATATTGATAAATCTTTTGCTTAAAAATAATTGATTTAATGAATTTAAAATTATTTAAAGATATTAATAATAATAATGAGTTATTATTATGTATAATTAAGTAATTTTTAATGTAAGGTATATGGTTATGACACCTAGATTTTGGTGTTATTTATTTTGGATAAATACAACCTGCATGTCGTGATTTATTTATTTAAATACGGTCTGTATATCGTGCCTTTATTTATTTATTTATTTATTTATTTATTTTACATAAATATAATTACTCAAGTTGAAGAGGAGGCAGCACCAAATGATGACGCCATGGGAGAAGCTTGAGAAGTTTGCTCGAGGGTCAAAAATTTGTAATAATTATTTATTTAATTTTACGCTTTAGGAGGCCATAACTTTAATACCTTATATTGTATGTTTATGTATGAGATGCATGAAATGTATAAGATGTATGTATGAGATGCATGATGTGTATGTTTATATGTGTATATGTCTTGTATGCTTTTTATGTTGGTTGAATGTATGATAGCATGTATTTCATGCACTACAAGAATTTTCGCTATTTCCCAGGGCCTTTGGCCCTGGGAAATTCAACAAATCCGTGGGAAAATACACATTTCCCACGGATGACCCACGGATCCAGATCCGTCGGTTTTCAGGGCGTCGGAAACAGTTTCCCACGGGTTGATCCCTGGGAAAATTTTCCCAGGGTTTTAGCCCTGGGAAATGTTTAAATTTTCCCAGGGTTTTAGCCCTGGGAAACAGTTAAATTTTCCCAGGGAAAAAGCCCTGGGAAACCTCATTTTTTAAAAAAAAAAAAATTCATTTACAGCTTAATGAATGAATAAATTTTTTTTTTTTGAAACAAAATGAATTAATTAATTATAATTAAACTAGATAGATAAATATATAAATTTCTTACATAGATGCATAAACAAAGACATTCAAATTTGAGGAACTAGAGAGACCTTTTGGTACCCATTTCATATTGGGTCCTTGAAGGTTAGTGGACAAATTATTTTTGCCTTTAGGCACCCAGGCAACTTTATTTCTCATGGAATAGTTTTTCCTATACTTGCACATATGAGAAATATGTCCTAATTTTCCACAATAATTACATGTTACATCCTTTTCATTTCTAAGATGAGAATTTTCATTTCCAACTATGGAACATTTGTGATCTTCATATGTATCCTGATTAACAGTAGACAAATCATAGTTGACATGAACTTCTTCTTTTTCGAAAGATGATTGTACACATGTGGATTCTTTTGATTTTTCAATTTCATGAAATAAGTCCTCAACTTGATTATCAAGAATCATACAATTTTCATAACATGGTGAGGATTCAAATTTCACAATACTTTCTTCACTAAAACAAGTATATTCATTTTTCACGTTTTCCAAATCACTTTCAATAGATGCAATATTTTTCAAGTAATTCAAGCTCTTATTTTCTAAACTCATCAATTCATCACACAAATTATTGTATGTATGTGACCATTCATCTTTCAAAGGATTGAGTTTAGAATCTATTACCTCCAAGTTTCTTTGTGATGCTTGGAGAGTTGTTTCTATTTTCTTGACCATGAGCTCTTTGCTTTTGTGGTCCTTCTTATTGGCATGTTCTTGAGGATTTCTTTCCTCTAATGAGTTTTGCCCTTTGCTGTAATTACTTTCAATCTCAAAAGTGTTAGTGACAAGGTAATTATAATCAAGCACATTCAGAATATCCTTGGCACAATCACAATTCTTAATTTTCTCATAAGCATCATCGCACAAACAATTCCTAAGAATTTGCATAGCTTTGAGATTCAAGCAAAAACAATTTTTGTCCAACTCAGTCTGATGTTGTTTGGGTTTGAGAATGAATCCATGGACTCCAATATCCCATAAATCAACATCAATTGACTGCATAAAAATTTCTATTCTCTTTTTCCAATAAATGAAAATCTCACCATCAAAGAATGGTGGTTTGTCAATTTCAAAACCATACATTTTTGGAAAACTTGAAAAGGTTGCCAACAGGATCTTAACTCTAAGCTGTTAAGCTACTAACCAGAGCCGAAGCTCTGATACCACTTGTTGGCCGTGGCAACCATTACCCAAGAGGGGGGTGAATTGGGTTTTAAATAAAAATGAAATCTTTTTCGATAACTCAAAAACCCTTTTAAAATATAGACACAAATCGCAGCGGATAAATAATTGTTTTCAAATTAAGGCGCTTTGAAAGATAAATCGTTTGAAATTAAAGCGCGATAAATAGAATGAGGAAATGTAAAGAGGATAGGGAAAGAGAATGAACACAATGATATATCCTGGTTCGGCCACAGACTACCCACGTGGCCTACGTCCAGTCCCCAAGGCAATACGACCAAGGGATTTCAATCAACTCTAGTTTTTAAACAGGATAAACTAGAACCTTTACAATGTAGAGCACTCCTCACAGACCAGGGATATCACCTCCCCCAGTGAAAGAGTCTCAAGACAATAACCCAAGAGATATCACCTCTCTTGTCAACCACAAGGAATATCACCTCCCTTGTAAACACTTGGAAATCACTTCCAAGAAAATACCACAAGAGATATCACCTCTCTTGTAAACCACAAGGAATATCACCTCCCTTGTAAACACTTGGAAATCACATCCAAGACAACACCACAAGAGATATAACCTCTCTTGTAAACTTGGTGTAGGAAAGAAGGGTTTGAGTCAATCTGACTCTTACCAATAATATGCACTCTTAATAGTGCTGATAAAAACAATTTGAAGCCCAATTACAATAACACCTATATGGTGTGTAGAACTCTCAATATAATATGGTCAAAGTGATAGTGCAAGAGAGATAATAGAGAAAATGGTTTTCAGAGTTTTAGCACAGAAAATATTGCAGTGTTCTCTATTTTGATGGCTGCTAAACTTTGCTTTTATATTAGAAAGGTGAAGGTTCAAAAGAAATTAGGTCAAGCCTCTTAAAATTCATTTTTGTCGCAGAATAATCGATTATTACATTATCATAATCGATTATTTAAACCAATTTCAGGAAGCGCTCACTTTGACAGAATAGTCATAATCGATTACACTAATCGATTACGAGTCCACTGACTTTCATATAAAAAGCCATAATCGATTACATAATCGATTACGGGGTTTCTGTTTGAAGTACGTTGAAAGCCAGAAAGACATAATCGATTATACATTTCACATAATCGATTATTCTATTTGAAAATTCAAATTCAACGGCTTTAATAACATAATTACTCATTAAACTCATTTAAAGCCTTTTAATACATATCATAATCGATTATTGGTTTCCCATAATCGATTATGGCTCGAAGCATATTTGAATTTGAAAATCTTAACAATTAATATTTGATTACTCATTAAGCGCAATTAATTGTCAGATATAAAACATGTTTAAAATGTTTTTGGCACATGTTAAAAGTGTGTGTGTGAGACCAATATTAAATTGAGAACTCTACTTACCATTTACACACTTTTTCTAAAACAACCAATACAAATACTGAAATTCCCATTTTGCCCCTTGTGCTTGCTTTCTTTATAGCTTTCCGCTTTTTGCAATTTAGTCCTTCTGGACCTTTCCTTTTTGTCATTCATCAAAACTTAAAGTACCTGTCAAGGCATATATTCACAGAAAGGGAAAGTCTTAAGCCTGCTAAACAAGGAGAAGAACAAGGTTAAGAACAAGTTCAATCCCAGTACTTCTGTCTTGAAGCTAATGGCAGCGTTGCAAAGGAAGGTAGTTGATTTTATTGCAGTTTGACCGGACATTTTAAAACTACTAGAGATACCAGAAAGAGTATGAGAAAAGAAAGGAAGTACGACTTCCTCTTTGAGAGTTGTGTTGTAGAAGTCAACCTACTTCAAAATCATGGGTATTTGATATAGCATGTGGATCTCACATTAGTGTAAAGGATCAAAGCGAATCGGACGTTGACTAAAAGGCGAAGTCAACCTGTGAATAGGAAATGGAGCAAAAGTTGCTACATTAGCTATGAAGTTTTTAACTTTGCCTTCGGGGTTTGTTTTGGAACTAAATAAATGTTATTATGTTCCAGCTATTGGTAGAAACATCAGTCACATGATATTTTCTAGGCAAAATTACATTTTTGGTCCCGTAAGTTAGGCTCAGGTTTCAAATTGGTCCCTTAAGTTTTAAGTTATGTTCGGGTGACAAATTGGTCCCTTAATTTGTCAAAGGGACCAATAAATTAGACCCTTAATTTATTATTTTTAATAACTTAAGGGACCAATTTGTCACCCGAACAATACCATAAGGGTCTAGTTTGTCACGAAAAAACTTAAGGGTCTAATTTGAAACCTGAACCTAACTTAAGGGTCTAGTTTGTCACAAAAAAAAAACTTAAGGGACCAATTTGAACAAAACAAATAACTTAAGGGACCAAAAATGTAATTTTGCCTATGTTCTATATAAATGTGATAGGGGTCACACCAAGTGATTTGAACCCTACATGCCTTTGACACTATCGTTTAGGCCATATAGGTAAGAATCATATCTCCAAACTCCATAAGGATGGACTCTTGGACTCATCGATTATGAATCGTTTGATGTATACGAGTCTTGCTTATTGGGGAAGATGACTAAGGCCTCATTCACCGGGCAAAGTGAAAGGGCCAGTGATCTTTTGGGGTTGATACATAGCGATGTATGTGGGCGCTTAAACAAAGTATGCTAGAGGAGGTTATCCTTACTTTGTCATGTTTACTAATGATTTCAGTAGATATAGATTTGTATATCTTAGGAAACATAAGTCTAAAACCTTTGAAAAGTTCAAAGAGATCAAGAATAAAGGATGGGCCGAAGGCCCAGTTTGTCATTTAAGAGGATTTGGGGATGTCAGGTTTATGTCAAACGTCTTACAACAGGTAAACTTGGGTCCAAATCGGATAAGTATATATTTGTAGGATATCCTAAGGAAACCTAAGGATATGATTTCTACAACCCCTTCAAGGACAAAGTGTTTGTTGTTAGGATTGGAGTGTTCCTTGAGAAGGAATGCATCTCCAAAGGAGACAGTGGGAGAAATGTAGAACTTGGAGAAATTCTAGTACCACAAAATATCGACCCGCCTACAATGGAGCAAGAATCGGTTCTACAAGATGTTGTGGTTGAACCACCATTTCAAGTAACACAAAACTTGTGTAGGTCTAACATGCCACGCCACCAACCTGGGAAATATGGACTTCTCCTGACTCAAGAAGGTGATGTGCTGTTCATGGATCAAGATGAGCCTGTAACCTACCAAGAGGCCTTAATTGGCATAGAATCTGAGAAGTGACTTGAGGCCATGGGATCCGAGATGGAATCCATGTTCACAAACTGGGTATGGACCTTGGTTGAGCCACCGGAAGGGGTAAAACCTATAGGGTGCAAGTGGGTCTTCAAAAAGAAGACTGACATGGATGATAAAGTGAGTACCTTTAAGGCTCCACTGGTTGTGAAAGAATTCAAGTAAATTCATGGTGTGGACTATGATGAAACTTTCTCCCAAGTAGTGATGCTTAAATCTGCTCGGATTCTACTTGCTATTTCTACATACTATGACTATGAGATCTGACAAATGGATGTCAAGACTACATTCCTTAACGAAATCTCCTTGAGGGTGTGTACATGACACAACCTGAGGGTTTTGTCGATCCAAAGGATGCTGGAAATATATTTAAGTTGCAGAGATCCATTTATGGATTAAAGCAAGCTTCCAGAAGCTGGGATCTTCGTTTTGATAAAAGCTGTAAGACAATTTGGATTTATCAAGAACAAGGATGAACCTTGTGTGTACAAGAACTGAGTAGAGGTGCTACCCCTTCGTGGCACTGGTGATCGAAAAAGTAAAAGCACGCTTCAAGAGGTAAACGCTAATGCCCTATATGATTCATGTTTGTAATGCGCGATCCGTGGAAATGGTTTTCTTCCACCTTGAGATATGATTTTTGAAGAGGATTATCTCATGAAAACCCAACATTAGGTGATTGCTCAGCTTGCTAAGGACCTGTTGTAACAAGTTCTTCGATCTCCTCAGAGTGAGTTGTAGCTTCATGAATAGAGGGTTCTGGCTCAGGTTCAGGTTCCACCCAATGGTCTTCATCCTTATAGATATAAGAGCTTCTGAGAGGGATGCCAATGGTGTCACTGTGAATGAAGAACCTGACTTCAGAGAAGCCATACTCTCTCTCACTACTGGAGTCTCTTCTTTCTCTTCAGCATAGAGATCAGAGGAGGATGCTTGCTTGGAACAGATCTTCATATGGCTCTCCCAGTAACCCCAAGCTTCATTGTCAAATCTTTCTTCTTCCCGAGAAAGATAGATGTGCATGACATCCTCATCCATTCTTTCTTCCTGACTGACTTCCAACATACACTTGTCAAGCAGAGGAAGGTCTAAATTTTTCATCTTTGTCCTTGTTGATGTCTATTATAGGTAGCCTCAGACAAATCTTGGACATGTCCACACCAACCCTGGTCTTCCAATTGTAATTCAACCAAGTAATAGGCACAAAATTTTTAACCTTGATGTACTTGGCATAGAAAACTCTACAATCAGAGAGCCATACATCATTTTTTTTTTTTGAAAAAGGCAAAATATCATTCATAGAGTACAAGGGGTACTCACAACCCTTTTACAAGAAGGATTGTATTGACAGTTCATCAAGAATTCCTAAATACATATACATCCCCACCCCCTATTTTACTAAACAACTCATTGGATTTATACACCAATCCGAGAAAGAGTAAGAGGAACACTCCTTGCCTGCAGAGAACCATTTCCATGAGAGCACTTTCACCCTATCCATAAGATGTACAAAATCTGCCGATTCGCCTCGGAAGGTAATCCCGTTACGAAGTTCCCAAATGCACCACGCCACCGCATGCCATAGCAGGACACAACCACCTTGCTTGTCCCGAGCACTAATACCCTCACCAAACAAAACTAGGAGAAGCAGAATAGATTCTGGAATTACTAAGTCCACACCTAACCATAAGGTAATTCCAGCCCATACTAATTTGGAGAAGGGGCATAATAGAAATATGTGTTCAACAGATTCATCCACACAATTGCAAAACACACAAAGCAAGGAGACATCTTCATCAATAGCCCTCCTATGGAAGAGGTTTACCTTGGAGGGAATCCTATCTAACAACAATTGCCAGGAAAAGGCAACCACCTTTAGTGGAGCCTTACTCTTCCAGATCAGTGAAAGAGATTTTTGTTGAAGAGCAGATTGCTGGACATGCTGTTGAAGCCGAGAGGAAAGCTCATCATAGGCCGATCTAACACTGAACTCCCCACAAGGGTTTGGCTTCCAGATCCACCAATCCTCCCTTTGGATAGGACTAACCGTGCTTAGGTTATTGTACAGCTCCTGTATGATTTCCTCCTCCCAAGTAAAAGCTCTTCTTCTCCACTTAAAGTCCCACACCCAATTCAAACCTTCCCATTTTCCACACTCAAAAATTGTTCCAGCTTGCAGATTAGATAGTACGAATAACCTTGGGAATAGTTCTTCCAATGATGAGCCACCATACCATTTATCCTTCCAAAAGGAAATAGTCTTGCCATCTCCCAATCTTTTGTAAACTCCTTCCTGAAACCAATCCCCCACCACCCCCGTACTAATTCCAACCTTACACAAGTCCTTCCACCAAACCGACCTTTGTCTTGCTCGACCCACAGCATCCAGATTTGGATTATGACACACCTCCACACCATATTTGGCTTTCACCACCTTACACCAAATGGCTTCCGAGTCAGTCAATAGCCTCCACCTCCATTTGGCCAGAAGACTTAGGTTGAATAGAGCAAGGTTTTTGACCCCGAGACCCCCCTTATACTTTGGTTTACATACATCGGACCATTTTACCCAAGCAATCTTCTTTTCACCCAAAGTCCCTCCCCAAAGGAAGAAGGTTAAAAATGTGGAGGAAGCTAAACAAGCGTCAGATCCAGCTCAAGGTAGAAGACGATATGTTATGAGGGTATTTCTGGAGCAAGAAACAGGGCACGAAGATGAAGTGGACAAAGGAATTTCAACTTTTAATTTGTCTTTAATGCTGAGAGTCCATACATCATATAATCTCCATAATCAGCGATAGCCTCGTATTCACTTGGAGGAACAAAAGCTGTCCACATAACTTCCCTGCTCAAAATGAATATCCTGTAATTGTAAGTCCTGGACCTTCTGCACTGCAAGTCTTGGTGGTTCTTCTTGCCAGGAACAGTACCCCAAATAGGGATAATATCCTTATCAACACCAGATATGTGTGGGATAAAGGGTTTCATTTTGATAAGGTTGGGATAGATTTTCTTAGGTGTGAATTTTTGTTGAGGTAGGTGAGTTAGAAAAGGGCCATTGGCAGTGTAATGTTCAGATGGAAGAGGTTTATTAGGCTAATAGGGATAACCTATAAAGCCTCTGGGAATTAAGATTTCAGGCTAATATTCATACACAGGTAGAGGGTAGAATGACCTGGGTTCAAGTGTAGGTGGGAAACTATGGTACAAGAGTCTTCTATTCCTTTTAACTTTGGCCCAATTTTCAGCTTGGCCATCATAGAGGGTAGAGAGGTCAGTATATGGAAATTGGACTTTGGGTAATTTAGGGAATGGTTCTCCAAGAATGACACCATCATCTGGTTGATTAAACCAGGGATCATCAGCAGGAATAATGGATGGAAATTGTGGTTAAGGTGGGGAGTTGTGAATAGGTGAGTGTTCAATTTAGTGTTGGGTGAGAATTGTGGTTGTTCTTGTATGGGTGAGAGTGGTTGGTTCTGTGTTTGTGATGGTGATGTGGTGTTGACAGGAACATTAAAACTACCAACAACAGCAGCAACAACATTTTCCACAAGAGAGTGGGATGGTGGAGTTACCTCAGCAGAAATAAAAGATTTGGCCTTTCTGGCAGGTTGCCTTGCTCTGGTAGGCACAGTAACAGAAGTAATAACTTCCTTCTGCTTCTTCAGAGCAAGTCCAATGGGCTGATCATCTTCATCATCTTCATTATGAGACAGAATGATCTTCCTTGCTCTTTTCCTCTTTTGAGCAGCTTGGGGTTCATTAGTCCTTGGTTCCCTAATAACAATCCCAACAGAAGGCTTCCTTGTCCCTGATGGAAGATTTGCTTGAGCAGGTCGTCTAGCCGGCTTCCTCTGCATGGCTTGACCCTCAGCTTCGTTCAACTCTATTTGCTCTTCCTTAACTTTCTTCATTTCTTCCTTCCTAGCTAATTCCACTTGAATCACAGGATCAAGCTTCATCATAACCAAATTCATCCTACCAAAATAGCATGGGACATGCCATAAGTTTTCAGATAAGTAGCTTGCTCCTCTAGAGTTCCAACTTCCAGCAATTTGGTGAGATTTGAGAACTTTGGAGAAGATATGGCAGTAAGGTATGGCAGTGCTCTTCTCCATGTTTATCACAAAGTTTTTGAACCTGGTGAAGAGAAGGTTGGGTAGATTGACAGCAGCCTCAGTCATGAGATGACAGAGTCAGAACTTGTGAAGTGTAGAGATGTTATCCTTCGACCCAGTCTTGTGAAGGATAGCCATGTTGAGGATTTGCTGAAGAATTCTGGTTTGATCCTTCATGTTAACAGATTTCCACTCAACTTTTTCTACATTCTCTGGTCTCAAGAGCAGGGATAGCGTGACTTCCTCACCACCTATTTCTTGTTCCCATTCATCAGTTATGGTTAACCCTATTTGGGGACAGTTAATTACAGTTGTGATTGTGGCTTAAGATACTATCACCTGGGTGCCCATGACATAAGCTTTCAACTCAGTTGCAGTTACTGTAGGGTTTCTCCAGAAAGCCCTGATTAGGTTTGGGAAGACGGAGACTTTCTCAGCAAAGAATCCTTCCTAACCAGCAGCATTAAGATACTTACTTACATCCACATTATACTCCTTGAGGATGTTAAGATCAAAGTAGTGCGCTGTTCCAAGTTCTAGAGAGTTCACATCAAAGGCAGCATTTGTAGAAGATGAGGCCATTGTTGAAGGTTCAAAGGTAAGAGAAACAAAGAGTACATTTTTTCGCAAAGGGGACTTAGAGTTTCAGAGCAAGTGCAAGGTTTTCAGAGGAATCCTGACACGGCGCAGGTTTCTTGAAACCCTAAAAAGCAGCTTTTATAAATGATGAATTTAATTGACTCAGTAGAGAGAATTTGAAATTAATATGTCTTGAAACATATTAAATGCAAATAATAAATGAAATGTATAGACGAGACAGATTATAAAAGCATACAAGCACCTTACCGAAAAAATAAAATAAAGCATACCAGCATTAGGCTGCTTATGCAATGGACGAGCAGAACGAGCACTTAACACTCATTAGTCGACCTTTACTGGATGACATATCAACCAATACAAATCATGTTACGATGCTTTCTAATAAAGATGAATATGTTATCGGCAAGAGGTTTAGTAAAGATATCTACCAATTAATGGTCAATATCCACAAATTGTTTATCAAACACACCTTTTTGCACATAATCTCTAATGAAATGATGTTTAATTTCTATGTGCTTTTCTCTTGAATGAAAATTGGATTCCTATATAGATTGATTGCAGCAGTGTTATCACACATAAGTGGAATACTACTTACAAACACGTTGTAATCCTTCAATTGATGTTTGATCCATAGAAGTTGTAAGCAGCAGCTCGCAGCAGATATGTACTCAGCTTCAGCAGTTGATAAGGCAATAGTATTTTGTCTCTTTCTTGACCATGAGACTAGATTGGCTCCAATGAAGTAACATCCTCTACTGGTGTTTTTCCTTTCTATGCAATCTCCACCATAGTCAGCATCACAAAAACCAATTAATTTGTAATCATCATTTTTCTTAAAGCACAAACCCAGATTAGTAGTACCTTTCAAATATCTAAATATTCTCTTAACTGCAAATAAGTGAGATTCTCTAGCATCAGATTGAAAACGAGCACACAAACATACACTGAACATAATATCAGGCCTAGACACAGTAAGATATAGAATAGATCCTATCTTACCATTGTGTACCTTTTGGTCTACCTTTTTATCTTTATCATCTTTGTTCAGTGTGGACGTGGGATACATTGGTGTATTCATTGGTTTGCAGTCATCCATCTTGAAATTCTTTAAGAGTTCCCTTGTGTACTTGGTTTGATGGATGTACACCTCATCCACTATTTGTTTCACTTGAAGTCCAAGTAAGAATTTGAGTTCTTCCATCATACTCATTTCAAATTCCTTTTGAATTAACTTAGAAAATTCCTTGCACAGAGATTCATTAGTAGCTCCAAAGATTATGTCATCAACATAAATTTGCACAATTATAAAGCTGGACTTGTTGGATTTTCTAAACAAGGTTATATCAACCTTTCCTCTACTGAATCCATTGTCCATTAAGGATGGACTTAGTCATTCATACCAAGCTCTAGGAGCTTGTTAAAGACCGTATAAAGCTTTATTTAGCTTATATACATGTTCAGGATGGGTTTCACTTTCAAAACTCGGAGGTTGCATGACATACACTTCTTCATTTATGAAACCATTTAAAAATGCACTGTTTACATCCATTTGATAAACATGATGTTATGATGTGCAACAAATGATAGTAAAATGTGTATTACTTCTAGTCTAGCTACTGTATCAAAGGTTTCAGTGTACTCAATACCTTGTTCTTGAGAGTAGCCTTGAACAACTAATCTCGCTTTGTCCCTTACCACCTTACCATTTTCATCAAGCTTAATTCTGTAGATCCATTTGGTTCTTATGACTGATTTGTCCTTTGGAAGAGGTACAAGAGTCCAGACTTCACTTTTCTCAAATTTATTCAGCTCTTCTTGCAAAGTCAAAATCCAACCCTCGTCTAGTAGAGCCTCGTCTACTGTCTTTGGTTCCGACTCAGAGACAAAAGCATAATCAGCTTGTTCTCTGAAGGTTGATCTTGTCCTTATCTTATCACTAGGATTTCCAATTATTTGCTCTTGAGGATGGTAATTCTTGAAGTGCCATGACCTTTGAGCATCAGCTTCTTGAGAAGTTGAGGCTTCTGAGTCACTCTGATGGTCGTCCACTAGTTCATCAGTTTTGACATTTACCGGACCACCTGAATCTTTGAGATTCAAATCTGCAAAAGCTTCATCAAGCTCTGTTAATTTCTTATCAAGCTGTTTTTCATCAAATCTAACATTTATAATTTCTTCTACAATTAAAGTTCTGGAATTATAAACTCTAAATTCCCTTAGACGACTCAGAATATCCTAAAAGTATTCCATTATCTACTTTTGCATCAAACTTACCAAGTTGATCTTTAGTATATTTAATATAAAACATTTACAACAAAATAAGATACGTTGGGTTTTCGTCCTTTCCACAATTCATAAGGAGTCTTATTCAGAAGTGGTCTGATGTATATTCTGTTTTGAATGTAGCAGGCAGTGTTAACAACTTTAGCCCAGAAGTGTCTAGGGATAGGGTTATCATTGAGCATTATTCTAGCCATCTCCTGAAGATATATGTTCTTTCTCTCTACCACACCATTTTGTTGTGGTGTTCTAGGTATTGAGAAGTTATGAAGAATACCACTTTATTCACCGAACCTTTCAAATAGCTCATTCTCAAACTCTCCCCCATGATCACTTCTGATTGAAGTGATACACATGCCCTTTTCATTCTGTACACATTTGCAGAATATAGAGAAGACCTTGAATGACTCATCCTTGTGATCTAAGAACATAACCCATGTCCATCTAGCGTAGTCATCTATTATGACTAGACCATATTTCTTACAACTGACAGAAGCAGTCCTTGTTGGACCAAAGAGATCAAGGTGTAGCAGCTCTAGTGGTCTTGAGGTACTAACAATGTTCTTAGTTTCAAAAGAACTTTTAACTTGTTTTCCCTTTTGACATGCATCATAGAGAGCATCAGATTTGTAATTAAGGTTTGGTAATCCTCTCACGAGGTTATGCTTATTTAGCTTTGAGATTAACCTCAAGCTTGCATGACCTAGCATTTTGTGCCAAATTCATTGCTCATCTTCAATGGACAGTAGACATGAGACACTCTGATTTGTGAGGCCCTCCAAGTCAATCTTATAAAGATTGTTTTGTCTCTTAGCAGTAAACAAGATAGATCCATCATTTTTCTTGACACTACACATATCTTTGTCAAACGAAACAGCATATCCCAATATCGCACAATTGACTTATGATTAGCAAGTTGTGTTTTAATCCTTCAACTAACAAAACATTATCAATAGAGGGAAAAGGATGTTTACCAATTTTACCTACTCCTATGATATTTCCCTTCTTATTACCTCCAAAGGTAACCCAACCACCATCTTTGTGTCTAAGGTCTTGGAACATACACTTTTCTCTCGTCATGTGAAGTGAGCATCTACTATCCAAGTACCAAGATGCACATTTATTTTTTGTTGTTAAGCAAATTTGCAACAGGTATGATCATGTTCTTAGGTACCCAGATTGACTTGGGTCCTTTCTTGTTAGTAGTAACTGGACGAGCATGCATAACATGTTTATTATGTATGAATTTAGATGTAACATGACCACTTTTACCACATATTTTACAATATGTATTGGACGAGCTAGATTTTGTTTTATTATGATGCACATGAGTTTTTGAAACTTTGTGTTGTGCATGTGGTTTTGATACTTTGTGAGATGTATCCTGCTTTTCTTTGTCATAGCCTAAGCCGAACTTGTCATGAGGTGATCTTGAGTACCTCAGTATCAAATTTAACTTTTTTGAGCCCCCAACAATTTTAGATAGGCTGTCTGTCAGATATGTCACATCTTGTTTCAGTTTTACAACTTCACAAGGAACATCAGTCTCAACTTTGATTTTGTCAGTTAGACTAACATTCTCTGACCTCAGCTTCTTGTTTTCATCAACAAGAGCTTGCTTTTCAATGCAGACTCTATTGTACTCTTTAGTTAACTTAGAAAATCTCTTTCTAAGGTTTTTATATTCATGAGACAGAATGGACTAGTTACTTAACAACTCATCAAATGCTTCTTGAAGAGTAGATGAGTCAGAATCTATTACCTCATCATCTTCATAGTCACTGTCAGAAGAAGTGCTAGTCATGAGACAAATGTTTGCCTCTTCCTCAAGAAAAGCCATCATTCTCTTTTTCTAGTAGTCATAATCACTACCATCAAAGAGAGGAGGTCTGTTGATTGCATGTCCTTCTATATCCATGCTTGATGGATCGTACTCCCTCAGCACTTGTTAGATGCTCAACCCTTTCGAGGCTGAGCTCTAATACCAACTGAAGTTGACACAGGGAAATACAAGAAGGAGGTTGAATTGTATTTTTTAACAGATTTTTCAAAATCCTTTTGAAAACTCTTTTGCAAGCAAGCAAAGAAATAAGCACACAATAAAAAACTTTCTCAAAGAGTTAATAAAGTCAAAATCAAATCCCCACAGTTAGTATAAACGAAATCTAAAAAGATATAGGGATAGAATATTATTCATACAAAGTGATTTTATCTTGGTTCACTCTCTTCCAACCAAGAGCTACGTCCAGTCCCTTCTACTTGAAGGTTTTCTTCACTATAATCCAATAGCTTACAAGTATTCTTTCGCTTGCCTCTTCAGGCTTACAATCTCACAAGAATTCAACACCTCTCAGGAACTCAAGTATTCGTTTTCAGTCAAGCCTCTTCAGGCTCTCTCTAACTTTAGAGATTAAAAGATTGATCTAAGAAAAACTCACTATGTGTGAGGGTATGAAAGTTTAAGATCAAAAGATTACAAAGTAGTTGAGAGAAGATTTAACAGAGTTTTGACACTTTCAAATATTAGAGCTTGTAGTAGTTTCGGTAACCTTCTTCACTAGCGGAATGTGTGAAGAGTCACTACTATTATCATTAGGACAAAACTAACCTACAGTACTATAGGTTTTTGTGGTACTGTTCACCATTTAAAAACTGACGCATAGAATTTTTTCCACCTCAGTAATAAGTTCCAATACTTAACTCCGTTAACACTTTGCGGTTTCATTTTCCCCATCCCTTCCTCTTTCTAGCGTTCGAAGAATCGCAGGCGCATTCCCTCAACATTCACCAATCATCTCCTCATTCTCACCAGTGGTGGCCCTAAGCATGATTTGGTGGTGCGACCGCACAGGGTACCAATTTTTTTACTTAGTATTATTGTATTAATGTATATATTAAAAGGCTTAGGTCATTTTCTGATAAGGACTTGAAATTATGTGGCAAAAATCTTGAAACTTGTTTAAAACATGGTGATTATTTGATGATGAAATTCTATTTAAAGAGTTAAAAGTAATTATTAGAGAGGTTTTAAAAGTTGAATCAAAATTAAGCTTTATGATATTGAGTTCTTTGAAGAAATTTAATTGTTTTCCTAATGCATGCATAGCTTATAGAATAATATTAACTATCCATGTTTCTGTTGCATCTGCTGAAAAAAGATTTTCTAAATTAAAAATGTTAAAATCTTTTTTGCGATCTACCATGTCACAAGATAAATTAAATACTCTTGGTTTGATTTCTATTAAAATGATTTTTTAAAGAACCTTGACTATGAACAAATTATTAATGATTTTGTAGCAAGAAATGCAAGGAGGACAATATTCAGAGATTAATAGGGCATCAACTTCTCTTGTGATTCATTTGCTGTTAGTGGAGGATATTGCTGGTGTAGGGATGTTGTTGTAACATGTTCGGGTTGATAGATATAAGTATAACTTGCTATAATTCAATTCAAGTTTGCTACTGTAATATTTTCCTTTTATTCGGTAAAATTTTGTTTCACTTAAGGTTGTATTAAAACAATTAATGACTAGTTTTTTGCACCTCTTAGTGTGCTTTTGATAATATAAGAAAAAAGGGCACCAATTTCTCAGTTCGCACAGGGCACCTAAAATCTCAGGAACCACCCTGATTCTCACTTTGCCTCTCCTTCACTCCAACACCCTTCATCACCATTCTTGCTATTGCGTGGATCCTTCCTTTATTTCTGCTACTGTTGCGAGTTCCTCTTAAACTTGTTTCTACTTGTTCAAAAAGGGGAAGAACAAGTGTTTATCACCTACACGCATTGGAGGCTCTTATAGTAGAAATTTTTGGTTGGTTTTTCTCATTTTTCATTGTTGTTGAAAAATAGAACACTTACAACATCATAGCAGCGATTGGGTCGTTGTAATTTTTCATTGTTACAAATCTTTATCTGCCCTAACTTTATTAAATTTCTTAAACTTCATTTTTTAACTTGATACTTGCGACAAGTTTTTGTTCTTATATACTAATTTTTCCCCTCTTTTGTTTTCTTGAAAACACAGGCAAATAATTTCTCTAAGATTGATTGTTTATTATATGACATTGAAGTAGAAATTCTCTCAAGATATCATGAACAACAGAATTTTTAATTTTAGTTACACTACAAGAAAATACATTTTTTGTGATGACAAAAATCGTCATTAAAAGCTTTAAAAATCGTCACTATGACCATTTTGTGACGATATTTTATTTCGTCACCGTTCGTCACTATAACTCAAGTCACTATTTAATTAGTGACGATTTTTTGAATTGTCACTAAAAATAGACATTTATTATGACGAAAACAGCATCACTAATATTTATAAATAACAATGACAAACACGAATTCTCACAAATACAAATCACAATAGTGATGATTTGTCGTCACTATTAAAACTTATAGTGACCAATAAATTGCAAGTATTTTGACACAATTTACTTTTACTGATTGTTAATATTTGTCACTAAAAGTATTAAAAATCGTGACCATTGTCTTAGTTGTCACTAAAACATATTACTATTTTGTTTTGTACAAAAAAAAAAAAAAGATTACTATTGTTGTCACTTTAAGTTATTATAGTAATACTTTTTTATAAGCAAAATGAATATTCCTAAGATGCGTACTAAGGGTACTCAAACCCAAGTACAAAGGACAAAGTCAAGTACACAACGATACATATATACATACAAATTGACCACAAGTCGTGTTACTACTAAAAAAGATAAGTGACTAAAATGTATTCTCAAATGCTAAATATTAACAGAAAATTCTGTATTACAGCTAAAGAAACTCCACTTGCAACTTGAAAAACTAACAACACCAACATACACTACTTTCATGACAATTAGGTAAAGTAGATCAACTCCCAACTTCAACCAGAAAGACATCTAACAATAGCAGGAATATCTCATTTGTTTCATCACTACTGGCACAACTCTTATCCACCAAAGCCTTCACACACCTGCAACAAGTAAATCCCAATAAAATGACAAATTCAAAATACCTATTAATCAACTCAATACAAGAATATGAACATTTTAAAATTCTTAAATTAAAATAAACCTTGCCTAAGTACCAAACTAAATATCTGAAATGATGGTAAAGAAACACATCCTCATGGATTTTGATCCTGCAATCAAACAAAAGAAATACAACAATCAATGCTAATAAAACTAAAGTAATTTGTAACTTTTGATGTTAAGCAAAATAATTTATTGATCAATGTAACATAGCAATGACAAGACATAATAGCATTTTTTTTATAAGCAAAATAATTTGTTGATCAAAACACAGCCAACAATAGTACAAGGTGTACAAATTGTTGAGCTGACCGAGAGATTACAAGAAAAGCTGCTAAAACAAGGAAAGCAGCAGGCAAAATCACCCTCCCAAGGAACACATAAATGGCTAACCAAACACCAAAACCATAGGAAGAATTAGAGAAAGAAAATCCTCAACAAGTGGAACAGAGACATGAAAAAGAATTTTACAAATGGTTTAAAAGACATGTACGTATGATTTTAGATTTGTCTACTATTATATAGCATTTATATGATTTATATGATAAATTTTGTTTTGTTTTTTGGACAGGTTACATTTTTGAAAAAGAACAAAGATAAAAGTATGAATGAATCATTATTTGACTTGGCTTGTGGGCCTGATTCACGTGTTTTTCGATATACAAGTTATCTCATAAATTGTTGGAGGTTTACTGTAAAGGATCATGATATACATTTAAAATCACAGAACAGTGGGGTCTTAGTTATAGGCGATGAGAGTATAGGTAACTTAGATTATTTTGGTGTCTTGAAAGATATCGTTGAATTAACCTATTTTGGTGGAAATAGTGTTATTTTATTTAAATGTGATTGGTGGGATGTGTCTTCTAAAGGAAGAGGATATAAGGAAGATAAATATGGATTCTTTCTTATCAATGTGAATCGTAGATTGAACACTAATGAGCCATATGTTTTAGCCATACAAGCTCAGCAAGTGTATTATGTCAAAGACACCAAGGACCCTAATTGGCTAGTTGTTGTGAAGACAAAGCCTCGAGACTTGTATGATATGCCCGAGGAAGCAACACATGAGGCAACACATGAGGCATGTCAAGAAAATGATGAGATTGGCTTGATCCGCCTTTTGCCTAATACAATAGATGATGAACAAGTGATGTCTTTGGATAGGGATGACTTAGCACGACCCGAAGTTGATGGAAATCCAGTTATGCCTACAAAAATTGTTGAAGATGAAGAGATAAGTGATTGTGAGAGTTTTGATTCAACTGAAGATGAGGAAAATACTGATATTGATGAATACGATACTGATGATAATTAATTAGTATTATATGTTGCTTTGTGAAACAAACTTTGTTATTAACTATGTTTAGTTGTCCTTTCTTGAAATTAGATATTGTTTTTACTGTATAGTTAATTATTGTAGCACCATATTCAATTGTTTAATTATTTTAATATCAACTAAATATAATAAACACTCAATCAATTTATATTCTAACATTTATTTTAAAGTAGTAATAAAATAATTATTAATAATATTTGCTACTTAACAATTTTTTAACAATTAAGTTAATTAACAATAGCACGAAGAATGATCGAGACAATTTCGAGTTTCCACAAACGCGCTAAGTTGCATCTCCCAAAACATTGTCAACGTCTCGTGCGGTTGTTTGTTCAAGCAATAGCCCTCTGTCATAACATTATCCTTTTTTCCAAGCAATAAATCTTAAAAATTTTGTATAAAAAACCTGATTGGCAGAATAAGATGAACAATTTGTGATTATTAATTTATAGTGGCAAATTGTCGGTTAGTAATTATTATGAATAATATTAGCGATAATTTTTTTGTGACGCATATTTTGGTCACTAATATTAAATTTATAGTGACAAATTGTCGCTTAGTCACTATTCTAAATAATATTAGTGGCGAATTATTTGTGACACATATATTTGTCACTAATAATAAAATTTAGTGACAAATTGTCACTTAGTCACAATTATGAATATAATTAGTGACAAATTAGTTGTTACGCTTATATTTAGGTCACTAATAATAAACTTATAGTAACGATTGTCGCATGGTCACTATTATTAATAATATTAGTGACGGATTATTTGTGACGCATATATTTTTGTCATTAAAGACATAATTATAATGACGAATTGTCGTTTAGTCACTATTGTGGATAATATTAGTGACGAAGAAATACAAAGTCACTAATAATATAGAATTAGTGACCAATTTTATATTCGTCACGAAATTTTGGTCACTAAAAATCACATTTCTTGTAGTGTTAATTTTGTATTTGCCCATTTGCTGTTGAATTGCCTTGTATATCAGAACCTAGCATTATATTAGATTCAAGCTAGGATTTTATATCAAAATTCTCTTTTAGCTCACAAGCTAGCATTAAAGAATGAAGGTCTAAAAAAAATCCATTGATTAATGCCAATTTCTAGAAAGAGTCAGTACTTTCACCAATAATATTGTATTATTTATATTCTAATAATCTTGTTTGGACAAATGAGGTTGCAAATGCATATCAGAATTTTAGTTTGTTATATTTGTATATGGACCAATTCACCTTGATGCTTGGTTATAATTCAAACCCTCTCCCCCCTTTTGAGATTGAAGCCACTTGGTAACATGTGGTATCAGAGCTAGACTCTTTATTAAGGCAGTTGATATGAATGTCTGGGATGCTGTAGAAAATGGGCCTTTCGTTCCTACTCATATAGTGAATGGGTTCCTACTCAGCAAGGACAAGAATGAATGGAGAAGAAGGTTCAATACAATCTCCTTGCGAAGAACATCATCACTTCGGCCTTGAGTGCGGATGAATTCTTTAGAGTTTCTAATTGCAAGACAAATCAAGAGATATGGGACACTCATCAAGTCACACATGAAGGCACAAGTGAAGTCAAGAAAGCAAGAACAAACACCTTGATTCGTGAGTATGAGCTTTTTCGAATGAATCAAGGAGAAAACGATCAAGAGATGCAAAAGAGGCTCACTCATATAGTGAATCAACTTGCTTCAATGGGGAAGACATTTCCAAATGAGGATTTGATCAATAAACTCCTAAGGTGCTTGAACAGAGAATGGCAACCCAAAGTCACCGCAATAGCAGAACCAAGAAATCTAATAACTATGACTTTGGCCACCCTCTTCGGAAAATTGCAAGAGCATTAGTTGGAGCTTAATGGCTTAGCCCTTAAAGCATAAACCTCCTATGCAAGTAATGATAATGATGAAAATGATGATGAGGATGAGGTAAACGAAGATGATGAGAACATAGCTATATTGGTAAGAAAGTTCAACAAGTTCATAAAGAAAAAGAATTTTCAAAGAAGGAGCTTTCCACCAAAGAAGTTCTTAAGAAAAGAAGGTCCCTCAACTCCTTCAACATGCTATGAATGTGGCAAGCCGAGACAGGTGAAGATGGAGGCCCCCAACTTGCATGCCTAAAAAAGGACATACCACATCCATTTGCATGCCTAGAAAAAAATCAAGTGAGAAAAGGATATGGGTTCCTAAGGGGAGTATTACTAGGGGAGTATTTTGTTGGCGATTGTATTTCTGCCATTTTTAATTTCCGTCTTTAGTTATGACTTTTACCTCTTGGAGTTTCTAACATTTACTTAAAAAGGTTTTATGTTGGAAATCGATGATGTAATACTTAATTATGTTTACTTTACTATTTGCCAAAAGAAAAAAAAATAAAACCTGTATTTCCGATAATATTTATTTTCCGCTTTACTCGGTCTTATAAAGTGTCACGGACAATGTAGTGCCCGAGAAGGGTGTTACAGCGGCTCCTCCGGTGAAAGTGTCCGTTCACAAAAACCATCTGGTGCAAAAGGAAGAGGATGATGAGGGGAGTCTAAATCTGGGTTCCTTTATCAACCATGGCCGAAAATCACCGTGGGGGTGGTGAAAGGTGGTGGTTTCTAAAGAGAAGAGAGAGAAAGGAAAAAGAAAATGAGATGAGAAAGAAAGAGAGAGATAGAAAGAAAGAAATTCAATTATGGGGGTGAGGATAAGGTTGGATGATTGGTTATTGGGATGGAGAATTGAGATTGAATCTTGAATAAAAAGTAGACCTTGACCGTTGGATCTAAAGGATAACGAGGGAGTTTTGAAATTTAAATTAATGGGTGGTATTGATGCTTGACTTGGTCAACCAAGATAATCAATCGTCCAAAATTAATCAGTGATTTATTCTAAATAAATTTTTTAAAATTCAGAATTAAGTAGATTAAAAATATAAAATTAATCTCTTTAAGAAATATTATTCAAAATATTTTTTTCTAAATAATAATAATAATTTAATATTATTGCCTCGAAAAGCATGCATTCACTGCTGTAACACAATATTAACGCAACCAGTAAAATAAAAAAATATATCAAATAAGCCAAATACATAAAAAAAATAAAAAAAATAGTTGACTAATCAACCATTCTAACTATTAAATAAGCACATATGTAAAGAAGGTTAATATGATAGTTACAATGTGTTGCTTAATCTGATAGTTTCCAATTCTCCTTTAAGGAAGGCTATGTAGCAGTGACTTTCTTTAGTGGCATCAGTTGTTGGTGGCTTTGAGCAACCTGCGAGAGCTTCTTTGATCATTCTGCTGGTGATAATAGAAACTTTGAGTGGCAGAAATATTGAGTCTCCAATTGTCTAATGTGCACTTTACCCTTTGTTTTGATGTAACTAAACATTTGTTAAATGCTTGAGTTGAGCCATCAGATATCTTTTAACATGTCTACTTAGTGTACTGATACATTCTTAAGTTACATATGACCACACGTCTGTTGTAAGTTAAAAGGATGAGCCAAAGGAAAATATGCTTCATCTGTCTACTGAAGTAATGTGACTCATCTAATAAAGATGCTTCACATGTCTAATGAACTTAGACACCACTCGTTTAGTGAAGAGATTTCAAGCGTCTAGTGAGCTCAAACTTCACTCATCTAATGAAGAATCCTGAAGCGTCTACTCACTCAAGCAACATGCGCTGATCAATCTTAAGACTTAGTAAAGCGTCTAATGAAGTCAGAGTTACTTTGAAGATATTCATACAAGATTCAAACACAAAAGTCATACTGATAAACCAACATTGTATCCCAGATTAGTGCAACAAAAAAGAACTTTATCTATGATCTTTCTGAATGTTGCATAAAAGAAGCTATATGTGCAGCACAAGGACAAAAGCAACACTTTCGCTACTCTGTTATGGTTGTCGCTCAACATAAATCAAGAACTTCTCTGTTAGAGTACAAAATAATGTTCTTAACTAATAATGACTAAGCAAACCAACTCTATTTGCATTTATGGATATCATCCGTTCAAAACCAAGCTTCAAAGGAATGTCTCTAATGTGTTTATTTTGAATGAAGACTATAAACACAAGACATCGAAGACATGCCGAGAGTAATGAAGCCAAGGACTAGACTTGACGTAGGAACCAGGATAAACAAGTTGTCTGATCTTCTAACCCATATCTGTTACATTATTGTTTGCTTATCTAACTTGTTTTATAATCAAAGGGGATTATTAATATAAAGCAAAATAATGATTTTTCTTATAAAAAAAAAAAAGCAAAATAATGATTTTATAGTGTTTGTCCATTTGTTGTCAAAACCATCAGATGGGTCCCTAGTCTGGTTGAGCTTTTCAAGCATCTGTCTTTAAGCTTCAAGTTTTCATCAGTTTTCAAAAATGTTTAGTCAACACAATTGAAAGTCCTAGGAGTGCTTCGTTTTCTAATGTAAGGAGGAGACACCCATACTCGAGGGCCATGCCGTGTGTGTGTGTATATATCATGAGGGTAGTTAGCCATTCACTAGTACAAGAAGCACTTTTTACGTTTGTTAAAAGTGCTTTTTAACATCACAAAAAAGCCAGACGTTAATACAGCAGACAAAAAAAGTGTGTTGTCTAAAAACAGACGTTAAAAGTGGAAAAAAAACCATTCCATCAGTTAGCCCTCTCCTTCAATTATTCTTGACATTGCTGAATATGTTCCAGCAGAACCGCTTACTACCCCCACAATAATGATCAAAATACAATTGTTATCTGAAAATCAGAAGATTTAAATTATCATTATTGTAACATACAATTAAAATTTGTTTCAAAATGATTTATAAGACAATTTCTACCTACATTTTTTATAATGTGCCACTGTGTAGCATGAGATAACATGTGCAAGGATAAATAAGTGCCTGCCACAAAACATGAGAAACAAATACATAATAGTGCTTTCATGATTTGCACAACAAGAGTGAACATGTAGAGAGAACTTACAACTAGCATCGACATGAAAGAACCAATTAGGGCCATCAAAGAACCTGCAGTAAAATTGAAATAACAGATTAACAAGCAACACAGTTGTGCTCTATGATGTAACTGTTGAAACCAAAGTAATTTGGATTAAATAATCTCTAAGTTTTCATGTTAACAAAAAGGATTAAATTTGTATAGCAAAGTGTTAGAAGTAACGAAACAAGTGCCTTCACCCTTTAAGGATCTCTGATTTTATATAAGTTAAAATGTTAAGTCTATTTACTTTGCAATCCGCGTCCATATATTATTTTATTGAAACATTCCCTGAGTGGTCGAGTCCACTCTATCACTGGAAGGATCTCCCTTAACTCAAGTGCCACGTCAGTGGACGAGCGCTTCAATGTTTTTAGTAGACGGAGAAATCCCTTGTTAAGTAGACGCGAGTTACTCTCCGAGAATAACATTAATTTATAAGTGCCACGTCACTGGACGGAGATTTCTGGTAACTCAAGTTCTGGCAAGACCGTTGTTTTAAGTAGACGAAGAATCTTTGTCACGTCAGTGGACGGAGCCTTAAATCTCTTCTTACTTACCTTGCCTTTACATTTGTTTTGATGGACGAAGATTTTGAGCATTTATATCTTATTTAAATCAATCTGAACCAAAGTGAATTTATTTCATATGATTGATATTTATTTCAAATATATATATATTGGTCCTTCTCATTTGCTATTAACGGTTTTATTGTCTTGTTTCTATGAGAGAGACATAGTACAAATAAGGAATTGCAAAAAGCAATATAGTACAATGCAACACGACTTGTACCCTATCACCTTTTACGCTGGAATAGCTGGAATTTGTACAAGGAAGGCAATACAGTTTTTCAAGTTGCATTTACTCAGAGGTGTGCCATTTCATGCAAGAATATTGTCACATAGTACAAAGGCCACGAGCAAGCTGAGTCACAACGGATATTACATGGTTGATTCTATCCCTAAACGGAAACTTCAAATACAACCGTTGATGATTTTGAAGACTAGAGCAAGGACTCTATAAATAGAACACTAAGGCTTTTGAAGAAAGAACTTTTGCGCATATACAAAAATCTCAAGAAATCTCTTGCGAGAAAACATTCTTTTATTCTTTCAGAAAGCAAAAGTCTGTAATATCTTAGTTTGAATATTGGCATAATATTCATCTGATCTTAAACTTTCATATTCTCACACATAGTGAGTTAGAAGATCAAAGAAACCGAAAAACTCTTTATTAGAAGTAGAGCCTGAAGAGGCTTGGTAAGAAAGGAATACTTGTGAGCCTAGAGAGGTGTTGAATACTTGCTGTAATCTATTTGAAGAAAACCTTCAAGTAGAAGGGACTGGACATAGCTCTTGGTTGGAAGAGAGTGAACCAGGATAAAACAACTTGCGTCAATCTTCTAATCCCTTATCTCTTTAGTTTTACGTGTTTATACTAACTGTGGGGATTTGAACTTGAATTTGTTATTCTTTCAAAAGTTTGTTTTTCTATGTGTTTGCTTCTGCCTCTTTATCTTTGTTTGAGAAAACTGTTTTTGAAAAGGTTATTTTCGAAAAATATTAACAAACACAATTACACCCCCCTCCCCCCCCCCCCCCCCCCCCCCCCCCCCCCCCCCCCCCCCCCCCCCCCCCCCCCCCCCCCCCCCCCCCCCCCCCCCCCCCCCCCCCCCCCCCCCCCCCCCCCCTCCTTGTGTTTGCCTATGTCAACTTCAGTTGGTATCAGAGCTCAGCCTCGAAAGGGTTGAGCATTTAACAAGTGTTGAGGAAGTACGATCCCACAACCATGGATGCTGAAGGACAAGCTATCAACAGATCTCCACTCTTTGATGGAACGGACTATGATTATTGGAAGAAAAAAATGATGGCCTTCCTAGATGCGCAGAACTTAGACATATGGGAACTGATTGAGAATGGCTATTCTGAGTCAAGAGGTGAAGATGGAGCAGTCTTGGCTAGAGCAGATTGGAGTGTAGATCAAAAGGCCAAACATCAACTAAATCTCAAGGCCAAACATTACTTGATGTGTGCCATTACCAGATCAGAACATGATAAGGTTCACAGCTGCAACACAGCAAAGGAAATCTGGGATACACAGGCTCTTGCTCATGAAGGATCATCACAAGTGAAGGAGTCAAAGATAAGCTTGCTGGTACACCAGTATGAACTCTTCAAGATGACTGACCATGAGAGTATAGATCAGATGTTTGGAAGATTTCAAACAATAACAAACAGTCTCAGATCTCTAGAAAAATATATGAGAATAGAGATCATATCAGAAAGATTTTGAGAAGTCTCTCCAAGCAGTGGAGACCAAAGGTCACTGCCATTCAAGAAGCTAAGAATCTGAACACTCTCTCTCTGGAAGAACTTCTAGGGTCATTAAAAGTTCATGAGCTTGAACTAAATGAAGAAGATAATTCCAGAAAGGGAAAATCCATTGCTTTAAAGGCAAAGAAAGCCAGCTCTTCAAAAGTCCTTAAAGCTGCTAAGTCTTTAGATGATGCTGAACCCTCAGACAGTGATAAAGGATCAGATGAAGATGAATTATCTTTCATCTCCAGAAAGATACAACATATGTGGAGAAGGAAAGGTAATTTCAAGAGAAAGCCGTTCAACAAGAAATTTTCTAAGGAGAAATCAGATTCCAAAGAAAAAGGTCTACCTCTGTGCTTTGAATGCAAAAAGCCAGGCCATTTCAAAGCTGACTGTCCTGACTTAAAAGAGAAGAAGAAGTTTTTCAAGAAAAAGAAGGGCTTAATGGCTACATGGGAGGACTTGGAACTATCCTCATCAGATGAGGAAGAGGAAGCAGAGGAAGGGGCAAACATTTGCCTCATGGCTGACACATCATCAGAAAATGAGTACACTGATGATGATGAGGTAACAGATTCTGAACCTTCTACTCTCAAAAATGCCTTTGATGAATTACTGCATGACTCATCCATACTGTCTCATGAATACAAAAGTCTTAAAAAGAAGTTTGCAAAATTAACAAAAGAATATGATAGAGTCTGCATTGAAAAACAAAGTTTAGTTCAAGAAAATAATAAGCTGAAATCAGAGAATGTCAGTCTAACTGACAAATCTGAATGTGAGCCTGACAATTCTTGTGAAGTTGCAAAACTGAAACAAGATGTAACATACTTGACAGACACTCTGTCAAAATTTGTAGGAGGCTCAGATAACCTTAGTCTTATCCTAAGGTATTCTAGATCACCATTTGATAAATCTGGCCTTGGTTATGATAATAAGAAGCATGAGGCATCTTACATTAAGTCAAAACCACCTATGCAGCAAAGAGCTTCAAAAGGTCTAGTTAGGTATACAAAAGCCAAATCAGGCCCGTCCAACACCTTTTGTAAAGTGTGTGGAAAAAGTGGGCATTCTGCATCTAGATGCATACATAATAGAAATACTAAATATTCTCGTCCAAAGAAAACTAACATGAAAGGACCCAAGACAGTTTGGGTACCTAAGGACAAGATAATACCTGTTGCAGATTTGCTTAACAACAGGAAAGAAACAAACATCCTGGTACTTGGACAGTGGATGCTCACGTCACATGATGGGAGAAAAGTATATGTTCCAAGACCTTAGACATAAGGATGGTGGCTGGGTGACATTTGGAGGAAACCAGAAAGGAAAGATCACTGGTATAGGTAAAATTGGTAAACATCATTTTCCCTCCATTGATAATGTTCTTTTAGTAAATGGTTTAAAACATAATCTACTGAGCATAAGTCAATTATGTTACAGTGGATATGATATGATGTTTCTTTTAATAAGAACATGTGTTATGTCAAGAAGAATGATGGATCAATCTTATTCACTGCTAAGAGGCAAAACAATTTGTACAAAATTGACTTGGAGGACCTCTCAAATCAGAGTGTCTCATGTTTAGTGTCCATTGAAGATGAGCAATGGATTTGGAATAAAAGGCTAGGTCATGCAAGCTTGAGATTAATCTCAAAGCTAAATAAGCATAACCTCGTGAGAGGATTACCAAACCTTAGGTTCAAATACGATGCTCTCTGTGATGCATGTCAAAAGGGAAAACAAGTCAAAGGTTCTTTTGAATCTAAGAATATTGTTAGTACCAAGAGACCACTAGAACTGCTACACCTTGATCTTTTTGGTCCAACAAGGATTACTTCTATCAGTGGTAAGAAATATGGTCTAGTCATTATAGATGACTATACTAGATGGACATGGGTTATGTTCCTTACCCACAAGGATAAGTCCTTCAAGATCTTTTCTGTATTCTGCAAACCTGTACAGAATGAAAAGGGCATGTGTATAGCTTCAATTAGAAGTGATCATAGGGGAGAATTTGTCAATGAGCTATTCCATGAGTTTTGTGAAGAAAGTGGTATTCAACACAACTTCTCAATACCAAGAACACCACAGCAAAATGGTATGGTAGAGAGAAAGAACAGATCTCTTCAAGAGATGGCTAGGACCATGCTCAATGACAATTCTGTCCCAAAGCACTTCTGGGCTGAAGCTGTGAACACTGCCTGCTACATTCAGAACAGAATATACATTAGACCTATTCTGAATAAGACTCCCTATGAATTGTGGAAAGGTAGAAAACCCAACATATCTTATTTTCATCCTTTTGGATGTAAATGTTATATTTTGAATACAAAAGATCAACTTGGTAAGTTTGATGCAAAAGTAGATAATGGAATTCTACTAGGATTTTCTAAAACCTCCAAAGGATTTAGAGTGTATAACTCAAGAACTTTAATAGTATAAGAATCTATACATGTTAGATTTGATGACAAACAGCCTGATAAGAAATTATAAGAGCTAGATGAAAGTTTTGCAGATCTTGACTTAAACATCTCAAGAGAGTCAACAGAAACTAAAGCTGATGATCAAGTTGAAGACATTTCTCATCAACCAGAAACATCCACCTCTCAACAAGACAATGTTCAGAGAACTTGGCATTTCAAGAATTATCATCCACCGGATCAAATCATTGGAAATCCAAGTGATAAGCTAAGAACTAGATCAACCTTCAGAGAGCAAGAAGATTCTGCATTAGTCTCTGAATTGGAACCAAAGACAGTGGCGAAGCTCTGCTGGACAATGGTTGGATCTTAGCAATGCAAGAAGAGCTAAACCAGTTTGAAAGGAGTGATGTCTGGACTCTGGTAACCCTACCTAAGGATAAATCTGTTATTGGAACAAAATGGGTTTACAGAAACAAGCTTGATGAAAATGGTAAGGTTATAAGAAATAAAGCAAGATTGGTTGCACAAGGTTACTCTCAAGAAGAAGGTATAGATTATACTGAAACCTTTGCACCTGTTGCTAGATTAGAAGCAATCAGAATTTTACTTTCATTTGCTGCACATCATAATATTATGCTTTTTCAAATGGATGCAAAAAGTGCTTTTCTAAATGGTTTTATCAATGAAGAAGTTTATGTTATGCAACATCCGGGTTTTGAGAGTGAAACCCAACCTGAACATATATACAAGCTTAAGAAAGCTTTATACTGCCTAAAACAAGCCCCAAGAGCTTAGTATGATAGGCTAAGTTCATTTCTGATGGATAATGGCTTTAACAGAGGAAAGGTTGATACAACCTTGTTTAGAAAGTCAATTAAATCCAACTTCATAGTAGTACAGATTTATGTAGATGATATTATATTTGGTGCTACTAATGAATCTTTGTGCAAAGAATTTTCAAAGTTAATGCAGAAAGAGTTTGAAATGAGCATGAGCATGATGGGAGAACTCAAATTCGTCCTGGGACTTCAAGTCAAACAATCTATGGACGAGGTGTACATCCATCAAACTAAGTATACAAAAGAATTACTCAAAAAGTTTAAGATGGATGACTGCAAACCTATGAACACACCCATGCATCCCACGTCCATACTGAACAAAGATGATAAAGAGAAAAAGGTAGATCAGAAGGTATACAGAGGTATGATTGGATCTCTCTTATATCTAACTGCTTCTAGGCCTGATATTATGTTCAGTGTTTGCTTATGTGCTCGATTTCAATCTGATCCTAGAGAATCTCATCTATCAGCAGTTAAAAGAATTTTAGATATTTAGAAGGTACTACTAATCTTGGTCTGTGCTTTAAGAAAGATGAAGACTACAGATTAGTTGGCTTTTGTGATGCTGACTATGCTGGAGATAGAATTGAAAGAAAAAGCACTAGTGGAGGATGTCACTTCATTGGAGCTAACCTAGTATCATGGTCAAGCAAAAGGCAGAGTACCATTGCTCTATCAACTGCTGAAGCAGAATACATCTCAGCTGCAAATTGCTGCGCACAACTTCTCTGGAGCAAACACCAATTAGAGGACTACAATGTGTTTGTAAGTAGTATTCCACTTATGTGTGATAATACTGCTGCAATCAATTTATCTAAGAATCCAATTCTGCACTCTAGAGCTAAATATATAGAAATCAAACATCATTTTATTAGAGACTATGTGCAAAAAGGTGTTTTTGATATTCAATTTGTAGATACTGACCATCAATGGGCAGATATCTTTACTAAACCTCTTGCTGAGGATAGATTTATTTTTATTAGAAAACATCTTAACATGTTGTATGTGGTTTGATTTAGTATATGTGTTGATTGCATGATTTCACTATGCGTCCACTAGTTTTGGCGTCCAGATCATGTGTAGTCTACGCGTCCACTACTGTTGGTGTGCCGCGTCCACTACATATGTCTCTACGCGTCCACCCTCAATCGTGTGTGGACTCGTCTATGCTTAAAACTTTTTTAATTGCATTAATTTGTCTCTGGACATATTTGTTTTTAAAACGTTTGGTTTTAATCATTTCCTTGTTGAGTCAGCTACTTCCATCAATCCCATCATAACTTTTTACGGTCTCAATATACCAACGCCGTTTTTCTCTAAAGAATGGTCTTACCAATTATTTCTTTTTGAATTTTCCTTGAAAACTGTTGGCATTCGGAACTCTTTAAAAGTAACCCCTTTCCCTCTGAAAAACCTTTCGCTACTCTTCTCCCTGTTAACCACTCTCTAAAATTTTCGAACTCTCTGTTCTTCAAACCTTAACTCATTTACTCAACAATGGCTTCAACCTCCGCTCCCGTGCCTCCTTTTGCAACAGACATCATGAGTATTGCTGTGGAACATCATTTTGATTTTGAAATTCTGAGTGAATACAACTTGGATGTAAGTAAGTTTATCAACGCTGCTGGTTGGGATGGGTTATTTCTGGAAAAGGTCTCAATATATCCCGACTTGATAAGGGAATTCTGGAGAAGACCGAAGATTTCTGAAACAGAGGTAGTAGGGTTTGTACAGGGGAAGAAGATAACTGTTTCCGAGAAAACCATTTCTGACGCTATTGGAATTAATTGATTTTCTAAACAAGGTTGTATCAACCTTTCCTCTGACAAAGCCATTAACCATTAGAAAAGAACTTAGCCTATCATACCAAGCTCTTGGGGCTTGTTTTAGGCCGTATAAAGCTTTCTTAAGCTTGTATACATGTTCAGGTTGGGTTTCACACTCAAAACCCGGAGGTTGCATAACATAAACTTCTTCATTGATAAAACCATTTAAAAAAGCACTTTTTACATCCATTTGAAAAAGCATAATATTATGATGTGCAGCAAATGAGAGTAAAATTCTGATTGCTTCCAATCTTGCAACAGGTGCAAAGGTTTCAGTATAGTCTATACCTTCTTCTTGAGAGTAACCTTGTGCAACCAATCTTGCTTTATTTCTTATAACCTTACCATTTTCATCAAGCTTGTTTCTGTAAACCCATTTTGTTCCAATAACAGATTTATTCTTAGGTAGGGTTACCAGAGTCCAAACTTCATTCCTCTCAAACTGATTTAGCTCTTCTTGCATTGCTAAAATCCAACCATTGTCCAGCAGAGCCTCGTCTACAGTCTTTGGTTCCAATTCAGAGACCAATGCAGAGTCTTCTTGCTCTCTGAAGGTTGATCTGGTTCTTAGCTTATCGCTTGGATTTCCTATGATTTGATCCGGTGGATGATAATTCTTGAAATGCCAAGTTCTCTGAACATTGCCTTGTTGACAGGTGGATGCTTCTGGTTGATGAGAAGTGTCTTCAACTGGATCATCAGTTTTAACTTCTTTTGTTTCTCCTGAGATGTTTAAGTCAAGATCTGCAAAACTTTCATCTAGCTCTGATAGTTTCTTATCAGGCTGTTTATCATCAAATCTAACATGTATAGATTCTTCTACTATTAAAGTTCTTGAGTTATACACTCTAAATCCTTTTGAGGTTTCAGAAAATCCTAGTAGAATTTCATTGTCTACCTTTGCATCAAACTTACCAAGTTGATCTTTTGTATTTAAAATATAACATTTACATCCAAAGGGATGAAAATAAGATATGTTGGGTTTTCTGCCTTTCCACAATTCATAGGGAGTCTTACTCAGAATAGGTCTAATGTATATTCTGTTCTGAATGTAGCAGGCAGTGTTCACAGCTTCAGCCCAGAAGTGCTTAGGGACAGAATTGTCATTGAGCATAGTCCTAGCCATCTCTTGAAGAGATCTGTTCTTTCTCTCTACCACACCATTTTGCTGTGGTGTTCTTGGTATTGAGAAGTTGTGTTGAATTCCATTTTCTTCACAAAACTCATTGAATAGCTCATTGACAAATTCTCCCCCATGGTCACTTCTAATTGAAGCTATACACATGCCTTTTTCATTCTGTACACGTTTGCAGAATACAGAAAAGACCTTGAAGGACTCATCCTTGTGAGCAAGGAACATAACCCATGTCCATCTAGTATAGTCATCTACATTGACTAGACCATATTTCTTACCACTGATAGAAGCAGTCCTTGTTGGACCAAAAAGATCAAGGTGTAGCAGTTCTAGTGGTCTCTTGGTACTTACAATATTCTTAGATTCAAAAGAACCTTTGACTTGTTTTCCCTTCTGACATGCATCACAGAGAGCATCAGATTTGAACTTAAGGTTTGGTAATCCTCTCACGAGGTTATGCTTCTTTAGCTTTGAGATTAATCTCAAGCTTGCATGACCTAGCCTTTTATGCCAAATCCAACGTTCATCTTCAATGGACACTAAACATGAGACACTTTGATTTGAGAGGTCCTCCAAGTCAATTTTGTATAAGTTGTTTTGCCTCTTAGCAGTGAATAAGATTGATCCATCATTTTTCTTGACATAACACATGTTCTTATTAAAAGAAACATCATATCCACTGTCACATAATTGACTTATGCTCAGTAGATTATGTTTTAAACCATTCACTAAAAGAACATTATCAATGGAGGGAAAAGGATGTTTACCGATTTTTCCTATACCAGTGATCTTTCCTTTCTGATTTCCTCCAAATGTCACCCAGCCACCATCCTTATGTTTAAGGTCTTGGAACATATACTTTTCTCCCGTCATGTGACGTGAGCATCCACTGTCCAAGTACCAGGATATTTGTTTCTTTCCTGTTGTTAAGCAGATCTGCAACAGGTATTATCTTGTCCTTAGGTACCCAAACTGACTTGGGTCCTTTCATGTTAGTTTTCTTTGGACGAGAATATTTGGCATGCCTGTTATTTATGCATCTAGATGTAGAGTGCCCACTTTTTCCACACACTTTACAAAAGGTGTTGGACGGGCCTGATTTGGTTTTCGCATACCTAGCTGGAGCTTTTGAAGCTCTTTGCTGTATAGGTGGTTTTGACTTAATGTAAGATGCCTCAGACTTTTTATTGTCATAACCAAGGCCAGATTTATCAAAGGGTGACCTAGAATACCTTAGGATAAGACTAAGGTTATCTGAGCCTCCTACCAATTTTGACAGAGTGTCTGTCAAGTATTTTACATCTTGTTTTAGTTTTGCAACTTCACAAGAATTGTCAGGCTCACATTCAGATTTGTCAGTTAGACTGACATTCTCTGATTTCAGTTTATCATTTTCTTGAAACAAACTTTGCTTTTCCATGTAGACTCTATCATATTCTTTGGTTAATTTTGCAAACTTCTTTTTAAGACTTTTGTATTCATGAGACAATATGGATGAGTCATGCAGTAATTCATCAAAGGCATTTTTGAGAGTTGAAGGTTCAGAATCTGTTACCTCATCATCATCAGTGTACTCATTTTCTGATGATGTGTCAGTCATGAGGCAAATGTTTGCCTCTTCCTCTGCTTCCTCTTCCTCATCTGATGAGGATAAGTCCAAGTCCTCCCATGTAGCCATTAAGCCCTTCTTTTTCTTAAAGAACTTCTTCTTCTCTTTTAGGTCAGGACAGTCAGCTTTGAAATGGCCTGGCTTTTTGCACTCAAAGCACAGAGATGGACCTTTTTCTTTGGAGTCTGATTTCTCCTTAGAAAATTTCTTGTTGAATGGCTTTCTCTTGAAATTACCTTTTCTTCTCCACATATGTTGTATCTTTCTGGAGATGAAAGATAGTTCATCTTCATCTGATCCTTCATCACTGTCTGAAGGTTCAGCATCATCTGAAGACTCAGCAGCTTTGAGGACTTTTGAAGAACTTGCTTTCTTTGCCTTTAAAGCAATGGACTTTCCCTTTCTGGAATTGTCTTCCTCATTTAGTTCAAGCTCATAAACTTTTAATGATCCTAGAAGTTCTTCCAGAGAGAGAGTATTCAGATTCTTAGCTTCTTGAATGGCAGTGACCTTCGGTCTCCACTGCTTGGAGAGACTTCTCAGAATCTTTCTGATATGATCTCTATTCTCATATACTTTTCCCAGAGATCTGAGACTGTTTGTTATTGTTTGAAATCTTCCAAACATCTGATCTATAGACTCATGATCAGTCATCTTGAAGAGTTCATACTGGTGAACCAGCATGCTTATCTTTGACTCCTTCACTTGTGATGAGCCTTCATGAGCGAGAGCCAGTGTATCCCAGATTTCCTTTGCTGTGTTGCAGCTGTGAACTTTATCATGTTCTGATCTGGTAATAGCACACATCAAGTAATGTTTGGCTTTGAGATTTAGTTGATGTTTGGCTTTTTGATCAACACTCCAATCTGCTCTAGCCAACACTGCTTGATTTTCACCTCTTGGCTCAGAATAGCCATTCTCTATCAGTTCCCAGATGTCTAAGTTCTGTGCATCTAGGAAGGCCATCATTCTCTTCTTCCAATAGTCATAATCAGTTCCATCAAAGAGTGGAGGTCTGTTGATAGCTTGTCCTTCTGCATCCATGGTGGTAGGATCGTACTTCCTCAGCACTTGTTAGATGCTCAACCCTTTCGAGGCTGAGCTCTGATACCAACTGAAGTTGACACAGGCAAACACAAGAAGGGGGGTTGAATTGTGTTTGTTAATATTTTTCGAAAACAACCTTTTCAAAAATAATTTTCTCACACAAAGATAAAGAGGCAGAATAAAGCACACAGAAAAACAGCCTTTTGAAAGAATAACAAATTCAAGTTCAAATCCCCACAGTTAGTACACGTAAAACCAAAGAGATAAGGGATTAGAGGATTCACACAAGATGTTTAATCCTGGTTCACTCTCTTCCAACCAAGAGCTACGTCCAGTCCCTTCTACTTGAAGGATTTCTCCACTATTTTCCAAATAGATTACACCAAGTATTCAACACCTCTCCAGGCTCACAAGTATTTCTTTCTTACCAAGCCTCTTCAGGCTCTACCTCTAATAAAGAGTTTTTGATTTCTTTGATCTTCTAACTCACTATGTGTGAGAATATGAAAGTTTAAGATCAGATGAATATTATAGCAGTATTCAAACTATGATATTACAGACTTTTGCTTTTTGAATAAGAGAATATTTGCTCGCAAGAGATTTCTTGAGATTTCTTTGTATGCGCAAAAGTTCTTTCTTCAAAAGCTTTAGTCTTCTATTTATAGGGTCCTTGATATTCTCTTCTGAATCATCAACGGTTGTTTTTGAATTTTCCGTTTAGTGATAGAATCAGTCAAGTAAATATCCGTTGAGACTCAGCTTGCTCGTGGCTTTTGTACTATGTGACAAATTCTTGCATGTAATGGCACACCTCTGAGCAAAAGCAGCTTGAAAAACAGTTTTGCCTTCCTTGTACAAGTTCCAGCTATTTCAGCGTAAAAGGTGACAGGGTACACAACGTTTTGCATTGTACTATTCTGCTTTTTGCAATTCCTTATTTGTACTATGTCTCTCTCATTGAAACAAGGCAATAAAAACCGTTAATAGAAAAAGAGTAGAACCATTATAAATGAAATGAATATCAATCATATGAAATAAATTTGCTTTGGTTCAGATTGATATAAATGCTCAAAATTCTTCGTCCAGCAAAACAATAGTAAAGGCAAGTTAAGAAAAAAGAGTTTTAAGGCTCCGTCCACTGACGTGGCAACCAAAACTTCGTCTACATAAAACATCGGTCTTGCCAGTACTTGAGACATTTAAAATCTCTGTCCAGTGACGTGGCAAAGAAAACTAAGGTTATTATAAGAGAGAAGCTCACGTCTATATGAAAATAAATTCTCCGTCCACTAGAAACATTCAAGCGCTCTTCCACTGACGTGGCACTTGAGTTTAAGGAGATCCTTGATAGAGTGGACTCGACCACTCTTTCAATATAAAATATATGGACGCGGATTTGCAAAGAAAATAGACTTATCCTTTTAACTTATAAGAACAGAGATTCTTTAAGACTAAAGGCACTTGTTAGATTCAAAGCATTAACACTTTGCTACATAAATTTAATCCTTATTGTTAACATCAAAACATAGAGATTATTTAATCCAAATTACTTTGGTTCCAACAATGCATCTTGACACTTACAAGCAAGTTGAAATGGCCAAACATGAGGAGAAGATGAAGATAAAAGAAGAATCAATTGAGGCTAACAATGCTGCTACCCTTGGTCTCAAGAGAGGAACCAAGAGGAAGACAATGGCCGTCAGGAAGCCTAACCCTAACAGGCCTACCCGAGGCATTGTGATTAATGAGCCCAGAGCTGAGGCTCCTCAACCTGTTCCTCAACCTGCTCCCAAGAGAGCAAGGAAGCTGGTGTTGCCTCAAGATGAGGATGATGATGATAATGTTCCTCTAGGAACAGCCTTGAAGAGGAAAGCTGCTGCTGCTGCTGTGCCTACCAAGAGGAGACAAACTGCAAGAAAAGCAAGGAGCTTTGCATCCTCTGAGGTAAACACTTCTGGTGAAGTTCCTATAAATATAGCAGAAGATGTTCATAATGTAAATACTGAGAGTGATAGTGTCCCTACTCCTGAAGTAGGATTTTTTGATGATGTATATAGACTTACTTTACCCACACCCCAACCTTCACCACAACAAGACCAACCTAACCAAACCACAACCCCATCCTCACCACAAATCAGCCCAAATCAATTGACCATACCACAACCTTCACCACTCAAAACCATCTTTCCACCTATAATACCTGACTCTGACCCTTGGTTTCATGAAAAAGATGATGGAATTTGTCCAGATGCCCCCTTTCCTAAACCCCTCAGAAAACTCTTTCCACCCCTTGTACTATAGTCCACTCTCTTTGCTAATAAATCTGAGAATTGGGCTCAGGTCAAGAGAGATTGGAGAGTTTTGTTTCATACTCACCAACCAGACCCTGAGATTGACCCTAACATCCCTCTCACAAGGTGGTACCCTCATGCTGAATATGAATATGTACCTTATGAGGACTACCCCTAGACCACCAAATATCCAAACTCTCAGCCTCCCAAAGGACCCTTTCCATCTGAGATGAACAACCAACATGGCCCTCTCTTCACCCACCTACCCCTTAACCGTTTCCCACAAAGAAAAATTTACCCCAACCTTACAAAAACACCACCTCTGATTCCTCACACTGATGGACTAGAAAGGTACATCATTCCTATATGGGAAACTGACCCAAAGAGGAACAGGCTGCCTACTTTACCTGAGAAAAGAGCTAGATCATCTGAGCACAATCCAATCATACTGGATGGCAACACAAAATGGATGAAATTCGAGCATCCCAGCATCTATGGAAGAGCATCTGACCCCTTCACAGATCAGTTTTTCTACAATATACTGAAGTGCGAGTTCAGCTACTTCCAAGTTGAAAGAGCTGCACGTTGTGTTCCTCTCACATGGCTTAGGCACAATAAGGAAACACGTGTAGGCATTGCTCCTTATCCTATCTGTCCTAGGCTTGGCATGATAGACCTCAACAAGGACAAAGATAGGAGGTGCAGAAGAAATAAGGGAGTCATGCCAGAAGCTCACTCGGCTATGCTGGATGTAACTAAAGAAACTTTTGATTACTCCAAGCTCGAGTATTATCTGTATATGGAGAATGTGAAGAATATTGGAGAGATGATAGCTGCTGATTACTGGAAGTCTTACATCATCCACTGCACCAGGGAAGCTTCATCTTCTGGCCTATCTCAGGAAGAGAAGCAAGAAATTCCCAAGATCAGAGGAAAATGTAGACTCTCCAAGCTAAGGCACATGATCTACAAAGATCTGTGGGCACTTCCTATTACCAGCAGGGATGTGGAGGAAATTACTCCTATCCACTGGGCAAAGGATGTCCCTAAGAAATATGAAAAAACTGCCACTACCTCTCCAGCAACCTCATCCTCTGAACCTATAGCTGAGGAGTTGATTGTAGAAGGCCCTGAACTGAATGATGATTTGTCTTCTCAACCTGCTTCTGTTGAACCTCCATCTGTACAAGCTGAGCAGTCTGCTGAGGGTTGTGTCTCCAAGCAAGGTGCTGAGTCTGCTAAGACTTCATCTCAACCATTAGCTCTTGCTATGGTTAATCCACCAGCCCAAGCTCAAGACACTGTCTCTGACACTGCTGAGAGCTCAAGACAACTTTCCTTGCCACCCAACCTTGAAGACATCATCGGAAAAATTGTTGATGATAAGGTTGGCAAGCTAGTTGAAGAAAAGACTGAACAGATGGCTCAACAATTTGAAGAACGGGTGCAGAAGCAAGTTCAAGATACTCTGGCCCCTACAAATGCTATGGTGTCTCAGATGTTGGCTCTTCTCATGGACTTCCAAAAGAATCAAAATCCAAATCCCAACCAACCCCCTCCACCACCTCCTTCTACCTAAAAACTTTTTCCTTCTCTGTTTTATTTTTTTTCTGTTTGCTGACAGTGATGGTCCACTCCCTTTTACCTTTTTGTCTGATGACAAAAAAAGGGGAGAAAGGAAAGATTAAATTTTATACAGAGAATGTTATACAGAGACATTTTTTTGTGAAAAAATACATTGTTGTCTGCATATGCATAAGTGTATATTCATCTTGCTGATACTATTTTTGACTTTATGCTTATGCTTATTTTGTCTAAAGTCAATTATGCTTTGATACTGCTTAGCCTCAAATGTTTAATAAGCTGCTATCTTGGTCTGATAACTTATATTATATTGCAAATAAGACTTAGCTTCATATGCCTTAACTGCTTTGATCTGATGAATGCTTTGTCTTAGGGGGAGCCTTGTAAGCTCTCTTAGACTTTGCAAAATAAATTTAATTAGTTTTTGTCATCATCAAAAAGGGGGAGATTGTTGCAACCAAAGTAATTTGGATTAAATAATCTCTAAGTTTTGATATTAACAAAAAGGATTAAATTTGTATAGCAAAGTGTTAGAAGTAATCTAACAAGTGCCTTCACCCTTTAAGGATCTCTAATTTTATATAAGTTAAAATGTTAAGTCTATTTACTTTGCAATCTGCGTCCATATATTATTTTATTGAAAGATTCCCTGAGTGGTCGAGTCCACTCTATCACTGGAAGGATCTCCCTTAACTCAAGTGCCACGTCAGTGGACGAGCGCTTGAATGTTTCTAGTAGACGGAGAAATCCCTTGTTAAGTAGACGCGAGTTACTCTCCGAGAATAACATTAATTTATAAGTGCCACGTCACTGGACGGAGATTTCTGGTAACTCAAGTTCTGGCAAGACCGTTGTTTTAAGTAGACGTAGAATCTTTGCCACGTCAGTGGACGGAGCCTTAAATCTCTTCTTACTTACCTTGCCTTTACATTTGTTTTGATGGACGAAGATTTTGAGCATTTATATCTTATTTAAATCAATCTGAACCAAAGTGAATTTATTTCATATGATTGATATTTATTTCAAATATATATATATATTGGTCCTTCTCATTTGCTATTAACGGTTTTATTGTCTTGTTTCTATGAGAGAGACATAGTACAAATAAGGAATTGCAAAAAGCAATATAGTACAATGCAACACAACTTGTACCCTATCACCTTTTACGCTAGAATAGCTGGAATTTGTACAAGGAAGGCAAGATAGTTTTTCAAGTTGCATTCATGCAAGAATATTGTCACATAGTACAAAGGCCACGAGCAAGCTGAGTCACAACGGATATTACATGGTTGATTCTATCCCTAAACGGAAAATTCAAATACAACCGTTGATGATTTTGAAGACTAGAGCAAGGACTCTATAAATAGAACACTAAGGCTTTTGAAGAAAGAACTTTTGCGCATATACAAAAATCTCAAGAAATCTCTTGCAAGAAAACATTCTTTTATTCTTTCAGAAAGCAAAAGTCTGTAATATCTTAGTTTGAATATTGCTATAATATTCATCTGATCTTAAACTTTCATATTCTCACACATAGTGAGTTAGAAGATAAAAAAAAACCGAAAAAACTCTTTATTAGTGGTAGAGCCTGAAGAGGCTTGGTAAGAAAGGAATACTTGTGAGCCTGGAGAGGTGTTGAATACTTGCTGCAATCTAAGGGACTGGACATAGCTCTTGGTTGGAAGAGAGTGAACCAGGATAAAACAACTTGCGTGAATCTTCTAATCCCTTATCTCTTTAGTTTTACGTGTTTATACTAACTGTGGGGATTTGAACTTGAATTTGTTATTCTTTCAAAAGTTTGTTTTTCTGGGTATTTGCTTCTGCCTCTTTATCTTTGTTTGAGAAAACTGTTTTTGAAAAGGTTGTTTTCGAAAAATATTAACAAACACAATTCAACCCCCCCTTCTTGTGTTTGCCTGTGTCAACTTCAGTAACTTGCTCCCAGCTTCCCATAATTAATATTGTTCTCAAGAGCAAAATTCTAACATGATTCTAGAGTAGAAAAGCAAAGCACTCTTAACATGCAAATTTTAATAGTAACACAAACCACAAAAGCAAGTGAAACTTTAACTGAAACTTTGAGGGTTTAGGGAGTTACCTGCGTTCAGAGAGAGGACAGTGTCTTGGTGTTGGCTCTCCACTGGTGGCCACCATTCGATGTGGTGGCTGAGAATGAGAGGGAAAGATAGAGAGTTAGGGCGCAATGTTTAAATATGAGAAAGAGAGTGTGAAGTTCAGAGAGACAAAGAGAGTAAATACCTCGCGGTGGTGGCGGTGGAGAGGAGCTCCCAGTGGTGGCGGTGGAGAGGAGCTCGCGGTGGAGAAAGGGTTAGGGCAGAAGAGATGAGGAAAAAAAGGTAGAAAGTGAAAGCGGTGGAGAAAGGGCTAGGGTATAACGTGTACGCACTAAAAAAAAGTGAAAATCACCATTAATGTCTGTTGTTTAATTAACAGACGTAAAAGATGAACAATATTTAACGTCCATTATTTAAACAATAGACGTTAAAAGTGACAATCATCACTTTTAATGTCTGTTGTTTAAACAACAAATGTTTAAGGTGATTTAAATGAACCTCATTTACGGTTCTGCCACCACCTCCTTTTTAACGTCCACTTTTAATATGACAGACGTTACCCTTGCTCGTTTATTACATATTTTCCACTAGTGATTTGTGAGTAATTAAGAATGTCGTTGATGAGGACGGCTACAAAATCGTTATGTCTTATTAATCGCTCATTATGGAGAGGTCGGTTATGAGGTTCGATGCCAGTTACGGACCTTGACAAGAACACTAATGTTTACATATTTATTTTTTTTCAACCAATGACTCTCTGAAAGAACTAGTACTTGTTAACCTAAAATACTAGTGAAATCCATGCGCTGAGTTTATGGACTAATAATGAACATTGTTATTCAAAAATTTGGCACAAACAAAAGATCAAAGGATAATTCAACATTAACTAATATAACCACAAGCTACAAAGTGAAGGTTTACTATTTATTTTAAAATGTTAAAATATATAAAAAGGTGGGAAAAAATGTGATTTTTTTACAAATATGAGTAAAATTAAAAGATATTAATTGAAAATTGAAACTAGAAGCAAATCAAACACCCCTTAGAGGAACAAAGAAAAAGGCCAAAAAATTATTTAATAACCTAGACAATAGCAAGTTGCTAAAAAATCTAGTAAAAAAATTAGCCGATACTTCTACATCTTCAATTTAGCAAAAGAAAGAGATGATCTCAATAAATATATTGTGTGAATATTATGATACATAAAGTAGAACAAAGAATTTCGTTAAAGTCTTTTTATTTATTTATTAAATTTCACTTATCCATCGACATTATTGAAGTTCATCAGCACTAAATTTCAAGTATCATATATTATGTCTCAGATGAATTAGCCTTTATTAAATACATTTGGTAATACAATCATATACCACATTGGCCGCCAGGTCCACCAAAAAGAAAAGCTTGCTCAAAGAATTCTCCTTCGTAACCATGGTACAACAAGTCATAGCAATTTGAGCTGGTATCAATATATGACTTCATGTCTTCAGGTTTTACTTCATTTTCATTATATTGTGAATCCACAATTTCAAGGTTTGAAATGAAAGCTGAGTTTTTAAATAGCTCCTTGGGCAATCTCCCACTACCCATTGGGGGACTGATCGTATTGGGTGGAGCAAAAGTTTCACCTCCATATCGGATCAAAGATGATCCTTGGTTTAAGTGAGTGAATATTTCTTTCGGCCAATACCCAATTTGTACATGAGCTTTAGTCAAAGTAATCCACCAATGACCTGTTAATGGATCCTGCAAATAAATAAACAATTAACATTATTGCACCCAAATAAATTTCTAATATATAATAGGAAGAATGCTAACAAATGCCTTTAGGACATTGTTTAAGGAACCAAGAAAGGAAAATTTGTATGGGAAATGGTATATTTAGCATTTCGAAAAGTGTTACACTTAGTTTTTCAATACAAATTTTCTTTTTATGGGTTGCTTAACCAATGCCTAACATCATTTGTTTGGGTAATTACATTATTTCTCTTGTTTATGCATTGTTTTTAAATTCGTGACACCCTTCTTTGTTTGCGAAATTTCATTTGCCTCCCTTATTTTAAATATAATTTCTACTGAATTTTCCATGTAAATAATACAGGAATTAATGTAGACATAATTTTCAAAACAAAAAGGTACTGGGTGTATCTAATACAAACAATAAGGGACATTAATATTAATGCAATTACTCTTGACAAACTTAAATATCGATTAAAATATATATTCTCTATAAATGTCTTTTAATTTACCTGTTTGACTTTGATATATAAAGCAAACTGTTCAGATCCAATTGTGGACGCAGGATCTGCAATAGATCCAAGGGCATATGTTGGATCAACTTGCACAAAACCTGGGCACAAAACATTGAAGCATCCAGTTTTCTTATATCCATCTGCCTGCATGTAAACATTGAAGCACAATCATTGAGGTCAAGTCATTTTAAAATATACATTAATTAATTTCGGTTTCTTACTGTCCAATAGGCAGTAATTCGTGTTTGACTGTCTCCATATAAGCTTGGATGAACCTGAAAAGCAAGTTGTGAAAATATAATCACAACTAGAAAACAAAACTCCAAATACTCGCTGTTGTGAAACATACAAAATTAGATCATTAAAAGAGCGTCATTAATTCTTCCTTTTGTTTTTTGTTTTTTAATTTCTTTAAAAGAGCCTTGTTTGAGCCTATAAAAAAAACAGAGGGAGAGAGAGAGAAAGCCTTGTTTGATATAAATATAAATGTGATTAACTTACAGCATATCCGACTTGTATGCTATTAAGTTCTGTTGGAGGACCACTTTGAAGCCAAATCTGTGAGAAGCTATATTGATTCGCTTGCAGCGATAGATTATACACTGCGATGAATCCATTTGCTCCATGATATGTTGTGTTTTGGGTTGTATCTAAGGTAACGAACTGAAGAATAATAACAACATAATTTTTAGAATAAATATATATAATGTATTATCCGATTGCATTAATAATATAATATAATACATTACTAATATGATATAAAAATATTAACATATATTCAATGAGAATTAACATAATAGATTAACATGTAAACTTCAGCTGCAAAATTAGTGGATTAATTAATTCAAATTATGAATCAAACATACAAGATTATAAACGATGAAGTAATTAATTATCTAAAAGTGATTTATTGCGGTGGCAATGGGCTGTGCTCCCAAGAGAACTTCTTAGAGTTGTCACTTTGGGAAGGACTTTACCTAACCACCACCCTTAGCCAGCTAGCCCTCAATCTTGGCATTAGTCTTATAAATTTACATGTTCATAGAATTATCCCTTTCAAAGACCAAAAAAAAAATTGATGAAGTAAACCTTATGACAATTGGTGGATTAAATTTTGTCCAAGCAATCTTTATAAACATTGGAATCAAATGTTTATACATATAAAATAAGGATTTAATTGATATAAATTGGCAATGTAAATTTTTTTTTATATTGTCAACCAATCAAAAATTGAGACGTTATTAAAATTATTTGACTCTTATGCTAACTATCTTAAAAGTTATTCATACCATGAATGATTTTTGATTGGTTGACAATTTAAAATATTTATATTAAAAAGCTCATACCAATTAAACTCATAAAGGAATGGTTCTGCTTGTATGTCTCACCAAGCACAAAATTTCCTATTAAGGTCAAATGTACCGACTAGGGGCAGTTATATATATCCACTTACATGATGACCGGGGTTACTTTGGGAATATTGATAAAAATCTTCAATTTGTTTTTCTGACGAAGAATTAGTGATCGTTTGATGCTTTATTGCCTTCTTTTGTATCGGGACTTTTCCTGGTGGACATGTGAAGCGATCGCCTTTAAAAGATTTATTGATATACGATGATCTTCTTCGCGTAGTGTCCCTTGCGAAACTTGGATTAAGCTTTGGTACAAAGAATAGAGAAAACAAAAGGTTAAATTTGTATCTAAACATTAATTATAGTCAGATTTGAGTTTAAAAGAATGCACAAGAAGTCAAGAACAAATATTCCAATTTAGTGTATTCATAGGATATTTGAATAAATGACCAATATATCCTATTAAATCACTTTTAGAAATTGATATTTAGATATTTTCAATAAAAAATCTCAGTGTAGCTATGAAGAACAAGTTTTACAAATTTATTAAATTACTTCATCTTAAAATGAATAAAAAAGATTGTTAAATTTATATTAAAATATAAATAGAAATACAGAACCAAGGGCATTTCAAGCAGGTCTACTAAACCAAATAAACATGCTAATATCATTATATATGTGCATCAACTTAAGATGGATTTACTCGATTAGGCTATATGTTGATTACAATCCTCGGGTTGTGACCATATAAATTTTCACACAAAATTAGTGAACTAGTTTTACAAATTTTCTAACATATGATTAAAATTTAAAAGACATAACATTTGGTGATTACATATGACTACATAGTTACCTGAATTTTGTGATTTTTCAGTAAAGGATGTCTAAAAGCAGGCTGCTTATAGATATCAACACAGTCAAATTCATTTTCTTTTGTAACCTGTATATGTCAACAAAATGACAATGAGGTAAATGGTAGAAACATATCAAGAAATGACTATCGTTAATCATAGATTTATACAAGATATAAGTTTAAAACTATATATAATACCAATTGGATGTTCTTGAACTCTTGCAATGTAGTCAAGCTTTGCTGCCTATTGCTGTCGGCATCAACTACGTAGCATGGTATGCACAAACTAAGAACTAGAAACAGAAACAACGCCATCGAATATTTGAAGCCAATCTCTTCAAGGAACATATATTATTTGTGACTGTGTGCCTCCATATATATTTGTGTGTGCGTGTGTACACGCTAATAAGAAGAGAAAAAAAAAGGTCAATGTGATTAAATGAGAAACTTTTACATGTATTAATAAACGTTTTCTGAATTTGGACTAAAAATCCGGTAATATTTATTATTCAGATAAATGTCATTTACAAGAATTTAAGAACAACAATAAATGAGTTGGAAGAAGTTTAATAATTTAATCTAATAAATTAATTATTAATTAATACTCCCTCCGGTCCTTATTATAAGAGGCAAATTACTACTTTTTTTGGTCCAAAATATAAGAGACATGCATGTATTTTGACAAACATTAAATGCTCATTTTCAATTTTACCCTTATTTATAATAGGGTTTATATTTACGAGACAGTGCAACTTTCAATACAAGTAGGTTTGTTCATTAATTATTGAAGGGTTAAATTTGTAAATTTATATGAATATTAATTACAAATAGCTTATTTCAATGCATTTTCTTAGTCTGTGTGTTTTAGGGTTTTGTCTCTTATATATAGGACCAAAGGGAGTAATATTAACAAATGAGTTAGAAAAATAAGGATGCCTAACAATTGAGAACTACAACCAATTTGTACCCAAAAAAAATGCAACCAATGAGGGGTTGCTCAAGTGCCAATGCCGCAATGGTAAGCCAAACTGATTTCAACCATTGAAAGGCTTCTTTAATTCTAAGTTTCACGAAAGCCATTCTACTTTTGATGTAAATGGGTATGGGACCCAATGTATCCCTTCAATAAAGTTCTGTTTACCAAAAAAAAAAAAAAAAAGAAGTTGCCTAGTATCTCAGGCAGAAATTAGTCTCACATCCAAAGGGTATGTGTATAGCGTGGAAGACAAGAAATAAAATAAAATAATATAATTGAGAGCCACGATAAGCTATATGAAACAAATTATAGAAAACGATAAAAAATTGATAATTGATAATACATAAAATTTGTCTTTTTGAAACAAAATGAATGTTCATTATGTCCAATTAAAAATTTCAAGGAAACTAATTAATAAGTCGAATGAAATAACGACACAAATGAAAGAAATCAAAGAATAGTAATAAGTTTTACCACAAAAGAATAGTAGTAAATGACATTAAACCAATTCTGAAAAATACCATTAAGAATAATTAAGAAACATAAATGACAATTAATTAAAAATATATGCCATAATGTCAATTGTTACTGACATATAATTTGTCTTAACCCATGGTTTTCTGAACATGTACAAAAACAATGAATGTTCGTGATATCCAGTTAAAAAAAAATCAAGGATATATATATACTAATACTAATCTATAATCTATAATCTATAATATATACAAATGAAAATGTTTGTAAGAATTCATGTTAATACATGTCATTCAATCACAGCATCCACATCAGCAGAATCCTACATGTCGCTCATACCACAAAGTAAGGGATGACTATATTATTATTCAATTCAATTTCCCTTCAAAAGGAAATAATTTTCCGACATTTAAAAAATAATTTGTCATGAATTTTGCTTGAACGAAATAAGGAATGATTTTTAATATTGGATGTAATATAATAGGAAACCCTCATGATGCAACAACAAAATCATGATTACAATGATATCGTTAATAATACATCTGCCAAATTAATCCTAAAATTTAATGCAATTAATTCGCTCATTTCAAAATTTGAATTTAAAAATGCATCTATAAATTGGATCATCCACACCCACTCTTTGTCGTGCTTATTCTAAACGCCACTGCCTTTCTTTACTATCCGCCTTTAATTTGTTTTTTATTTTTTATTTTCTTCCATCAAAGTTTGTTTATGCATTTGAAATCCATATGTATGTGCATTGCTAATTGGTGATGCTTTTCTCGCAGGATGATATCTATGACTCTTCAATGTAGAGATGATTTCAAATGTGTTGTTAGTAAGAAATTGTTACAGCTGTTGGATAATCCAAAACCACATTCTCAATCTCTCTTTCAACGTCATTATGTGTGTGTCACTTTCCAAAACCACATTCTCAATTTCTCTTTCAACGTCGTCATTATGTGTGTGTCACTGGAATCTGGTCAACTTTTTCAGGAACAACGTTTGTCCATCTTTTAATTTTATTTTTCTTTCTCTTTTTGATTCTAACAATATTCCTCTATTACGTGTTTCCTAATTTTTTTATGTCATATTTTCTTCATCAAATATCGTTGAAAGTCTGCTTTTTTTTTTAGATTGAATATTTTGATATAACGACATTTTTAATCTTGAGTTTCTTTTTAACACAAGTCACAAAGATTGAATAATTTATTTTATGTGAGTAAATTAAAAAAAAATTTAAACATTAATATCTTTATATAAAGTGAATAATATAAAATTTATAAAAAACAAATATTACATGGGATTAACTTTGAAAAGCATTTAAATACACTTATGTTTCTTTTTTACTTTTTTTTTTTCATATGAGATAACATTGTTATATAATTAGTTGAAATTGTATTGGCTTGATATTTATAAAATAAAACAAAATAAAAAATTATTTATAGATATTATAAAAATTATTAAGTTAAGGTTTTGAGAGAAAAAAAATTGAACTAAGAAATAGAAAGTGTGCTATTCAATTAAAAGTTTCCTTAAAATACATTAAAACAAATTCATGTCAACAATTCTCAATTGTCAAATATTAAAAATTTATTTTATATAAATTTAGAAAAACATTTTCAGTACATCTTCATATTTAAAATATTACAAAAATAACAATAATTATTTTAAAGAATTATTTTTTTGAATCTATTATTTTAATTTTAAGTTTAGTCAACTTAATTATTATTATAACGATCACTATTAAAATTATATGCTTATATAAATTCTTAATGGTTTATTTATTTTAATTATAAATAAATATATTTTTAGAAACAAATTGTTCCATTATTCCATTATATGATTAAAGCCAAATAATAACTAAAATTATTGAAATAATAACTTTAATTATAATTATAATCATAAGAAATTTGCAATAAATGCCATTAAGTAAATTATTATCATTTCATATTTAAATTTAAATAATTTTGAATGGATATTCGAAGCAAAGGTTATGAATTGATTAAACGTTTATATGATTAACCTTTTTTTAAAAAAAATCATTTTAAAACATCATATCACAAGTTCTCAATTTTAAAATAATAATATTTTTAAAGAGTGTATTATATTGGTGAATATTTATATGTAATAAAGATAGAAATTATACAAGAAAACTTATTAATTTATGGATTATAAAAGGTAAATATATATTACACAAAGATGAATATTTTGGGTGAAAATGTCATAAATTTAAATATAAATATTTATGCTATTTAATATAAAATTTCCACAACAATATTCCTAAATAAGTTTCCAGAAATAGAAATATTCAAATATCTTGAAATATATATTTTGTCACAATCCGAGTGTAATCTATCATAATGAATGAAATATTCAAATTTCAACACTAATTGATTTTAATTGGAATCATTAAGACAACAAGCCTTATTTTTATTTGAATTTTGAAAGCACTCGAGTTAAAAAATTGGCATCAATTCAGCATAATGAATGAAATATTCAAAAATCTACACTATTTTGTATATATTATAGATTATAGATTATATCTGTTTTGAGTGTCTCGAATTTTGAAGTGTGAGATTGTGAGACAACTTGATAATGGGGCTTGCAGTAGCAATCATGAGAAATCGTACATCAGAGTCAATTATTGATAAAGTTTTGCAGAAGTTAGTAGTGCTTCTAGAGTTTGTATTATTAAAAGTTTTTATTTAATATGATAATGAAGAGTTGTCAATTTCAGAATATGAGGAAGAAGTTGAGGACTTCAAAATGAAGTATGTAACGGTGGTTCTTTGTATTTTCATATTGTGACCACCATAACTCGAGGACCATTTTTAATGATATTACAAGGCTACTTCCAAATCACTTTGTAGGAAATCTGATAACACTTTTCCTTTATCCCATGGATATAACTATGATGTAATTTATTTTGACAAGGAGAATTATGATAATATTAAATAGAATAAGTGGCCATTGAGCTTTAATAAAGATAATTTTTTGAAACATTTTTTTTTTGACAATTACTTTCATAAAGATAATTAGAAAGAGCAGAAGTTGCATTTGGATATAAATTAAATATTAAATATTTGAGCAGAAGTTTGTCCTTAAATATTAAATATTATAATAAATTTAATCGGTCATATCCTTTCATATTTTTTTTCCTTATCGATATAGAATTATGTAATATTCTCCATAAATTCCTCTCCTATGTGTCATACTCTAAAGTATTCCTTCCAAAAAAAAGTTTGATGTGTCGCAACCTCATGCATTTGACCTCCACAGTTATTGTTTGTAATTAGTCTACCATTTTCTTAAGGGGGAGGTTTTGATTTATTTATTGTATTTATGGAATGTTTTAATCTACTTACATGAATTGATGTTACGTTTTAATCTCTGATTTAAAAAATGTGGGAATAATCAATGTAATCTATCTATAATATATACATAAGAGAATGTATGCGTGAACTTTCTCTGCCACATGTCACTCAATAACAGTGTCACCTCACATGAATCCTAGGTGTCGATCAATCCATAAAATTAGGATACTTTATGAATGTTATCTTAATTATAAATTGATCTTTATGAATCAAGATATGCAACCCCACAAGAATCAAATATTATGACAATCAAATATTAAGCCTCCATAATGCATATCAGACCCAATCAAATATTCTTGGCAGTTCATTAATTTAATTATTATTATTATTATTATTATAATCTTTCGTAATATTCTTTTTTTCAAATTTCAAATTTGGGCCAACTAACCTTTCCTATTGTGTCCAGCTTGACATTAGCAAGAAATATTCTCTCATGGGGGTCTCTACCAGAATTTTAAGATTTTAGTCTTCCTAAGTCACGAGCCTTTTGATTTTTTTCCTTCTTTTCTATTAATCCTGCTCCGTCGTAAGAAAAATTTTAATTATATCATAATATATTTTTTAAAAATATTTAATGTTATTTTTTAAAATACTAATATGTTCCTTTCGATGAAAATACTAATCAAGGAGTATTTTTTTTATTTTACTTTTAAATTGATGATATTTCATAAATTAAGGCATTGAGTGTGCCACTATAAAAAAAAAAAAAAACGTCATGTTAGTGTGCCATTTGACCCTATCAACTTTCTGAAACTATATTTCTCCATCCTCTTTCTTGTCTTTCTTTTCCTATTTTTAAATTCTAACATCATAACTTTTTTCTTTTCCTTTGTTTAATTCTAACAATATTCCCCAGCCAGAGAAAATTGAGTATAATCAGGAAAAAACCAACTGACATGGTATATTTATTAGATTTGTTGGAATTATGTTACATTGTTTTTTTGATATTCAGGCTTTCATTTTTTAATGGTTCGCTATCACTTTCACAAATTTATTTGATATTTAAATGTTATTTATGAACTTTTGTAGCATTTAATTTAATGGGGGAGTTTTTCTTTGCGACTCGGATTTTGGAAAGAAAGGGAGATGAAGATTTATTCTTTCTACTTTATACGTGGATCTATATTTGAGATTTTAAAAAAATGAAAGAATAAAATGACAAATAATCATATAACCTTTCAAGTACCATCTATTCAATTTGTATAAAGCATTTCATAATTTTATTAATTTAGAAATGAAAAATAACTTTTAGAGAATCCGAGTATTGTCCTTTGATATAGGGTTCTTGGTAAAGAAACTATTAGAACTTTTTCAGATATTTTTTTATCAAGATATTATACCACTTTGCACATTTGATGCAAAAAATGGGTTTGCATTTAAAGCAAAATAATAATTGGTTTATCAATCAAGGGAAGAGGAATTTGAACTACAATCCGTCAAGTTCTGATGTCTTGAAGAGAAAGCGCAAGTTCAAATCATATTGAAAACAAGAAATGTAGGTGATAATAATGTTGATTTGTTCTGTAAATAGAGGAAAACTTGAGAACTAATCCCCGGGTAGATTAGTTTTCTCTATGGTCAATCATAATGTGAATGGCAACACTACTTTCGAGGCAACTAAAAGCTTAAATGTACCTTTGATTTCTAAAATTAAGTTTTTTTTTTTAAGTGGTCTCTCCCTATTTTTCTTATGTTTAATCCCACATTTAATAAATAGCATATTTTAAATTTCTGATAAAGTATTTAATATTTTTAGGGACTAGAAGTACACATTTTTTATATTTTTAAAAATTAAAAACGACAAAAAAATTTGAAGAGGGAATAATGTTAAAAAAAATAATCATATTTTAAGTGATAAAAATGCATTTAAGTCTACTACAAAATTAGGGAGTTCAATTTGGAATTTATAGCAAAGCCAAATTGGGTAACTTGGGCGTATTATTTCATCACATTTTAATGTTTATGATCACTAGGGATTGGGGTATGCGGGAATAATCTTGGCATTTTTCCCGTAACCATACAAAGTTTATTTTCCTTTTTGTTATTATTCTTCTGTTGGGTATTTTTTTATTTATTTATAGAGTTTTGACATATTTTCTTAACATATTCTTCAAATAATATGATAGATAAATATATTTTCTTAAAATGGTTAAATTGCACCAGAAAATATGAAAAATAAATCAAATAAATTTTTTATAGAAAAGAAAAAATAATATGATGGATAAATATATTTTCTAAAAATGGTTAATTTGCAGGGAAAGAGTGGAAATAAATCAAATAGATTTTGAAGAAAGAAGAAAAAATATGATTGATAAATATTGATTCTAAAAATGGTTAAATTGCACAGGAAAAGAGGAGACAGATAATTGTATTTTATAAAAATGATTAACTTGCATAGGAAAAGAGGGAAAATAAATAAAATAGATTTTGAAAAGAGAAGAAAATAAATAATATGACAAATAAGTATATTTTCTAAAATGTTAACTTGCACGGGAAAAAGGTATAAATAAATCAAATAGATTTTGAAGAAAGAAGAAAAATATATTATGATAGATAAATATTGATTCTAAAAATGGTTAAGTTGCACGGGAAAATAGGAGAAATAAATTGAATAGATTTTCAAACTAATAAGGAAAAAAAATACGATAGGTAAATATATTTTCTAAAAATATTTAGCTTCCATGGAAAAAGAGGGAAAATAAATAAAATATATTTTCAATAATTGTATACAGTTAGCAAAAACTTTATAGTTAAACTTAATTATGACAAGATTTATCTTTTATATTTTACATAACAAAATTTTCAAATATTTATGCATAATTAACCTTATAAATCAACAAAAAAAAATTTATATAATTCCCAACAAAAAAAAAAAAAGAAATCAGCAATTACATATTTTTTTTATGAAATCCTAAGAAATTAACATATTCTCCGTGCATGGCACGGATCCATACACTAGTAACTAACAAGATGAAACAAATTAGCGTCACAAATAAAAGAAATAAAAGAATAATAAATGGCATTAAACAATTCTAAAAAAATCACCATTAAAAACAATAGGGTTAAATATATTTTTAGTCACTCAAATTTGGGTGATGTTTGGTTTTAGTACCCCGTTTGGAAAACGTATTTTTTTAGTCCCAAATTCTAAAATGTGTCAGTTTTCATCGTATGTTTTTGGCCCTCGAATATACTTTTTGGCCCTCATACATACATTTAGAATTATCCAAACGTATGTTTTAGTCCCACTTGGTGACCAAAACTGACATGTTTTAGAATTTGGGGGACTAAAAAAAGTATGTTTTCTAAATAAGGGACTAAAATCAAACATCACTCAAACATGAGGGACTAAAAACATATTTAACCCAAAAAATTATTAAGAAACATAAAGGACAATGAATTAAGGAATTATGGTTGTCTTAAAAGTTTTTCTGAACATTAAAAAACAAAGGTCTTGCTAACCAGTGCCCTAAGGGCATTGATTAAGAAAGCAAAAAATAGAAATTTTATATTGAAAAGAATAACTTTTAAACTTTCAAGATATTGAATACACAACTTACAATACAAAATTTTTGTCTTTGAAATAACAAATGCTCTTAGGACACTGGTTAGCAGTTGCTAAAAACAAAATCAATCAACGTTTACAATGTCCAATTAAAAACAGGGCCTTGAGTGTGATATTTTTCTAGAAATAATAAGTTTTCATTGGAAATCCATTTAAGTAAATTATTTCTCAATATATTAAATACGTTATTTTTCAACAACAAATAAAAATGACCGCGATAAACTACATGAAACAAATTACGGAAAAATAATAGAAAATTGATAATACATATAATTTATCTTCGCAAATGATTTCCTAAACATGGACAATAAAATGAATGTTCATGATGTCCAATTAAAAAATTCAAGGATACTAATCAATAATTGAAAGAAATTAAGAATCCAAATAAAAGAAACCAAACAATAGTAATAAATGACATTAAACCAATTCTTAAAAATCACCATTGAAAATAATTAAGAAATATAAAGCACAATGAATTAAGGAATTTTGAAATAAAAGCAAATGTAAACAAGAGAAAGTGTTGAATAGTGTTTATCAAATTTTTCAAAATGAGATAAAATCTTTTGCAAACGCAAGCTAAAGACAAACGCTTGATGTAGAAGGTGTGAAGTCAACGTCGGCCGATGAAAAGTTGATAGAGTGGAAAATGCTAAGTGTTTGAAGTCTTTGACCAAAGGGAGTTGTTGATCAGGCCGAAGATAGGAAAGGGCAATGGACGCCATGTTAGAAATAAGGGTGTTCTCGGATTGGATTGGATCGGTTTTGAGCTAAAAAAATCATCTGATCTAAAGATGAAAACAACCTATGGTTTGGATTGGATTGGTTTACTTCCTTAAAAAAACTCGATCCAATCCAATCCAATCAACTGCAGTTTGGATTAGATTGGATAATTCGATTTTTACCGATACATCGTTACATAGTTATATTAGGTCACATGATGTCTAAGAACATATTACAAATATATTAATACAAAGTGTAGCAAAATATTTTTTTGAAAAGCCAAAAAAATTTATTGATTAACAAAGCCCAGACAAAGAGCCCGTTTGTTATTGCTTATTTTGTTAAAAAAATCATTTTTTTAATAATAAAATGATTTTTTTATGTTTTTATGTTTTTAGTGTGTTTGTTTTTGCTTCTGAAAATAATAAGAAGCAGAAAAAAATCATTATTGGGGTTAAAATGAAAAGTAGCTTTGAGTTGCTTCTGGAAAAAAAATCAGTTATTATAACTAACTACTTTAAAAAAATTGATTTTTATGATTTGTAAACAAACACAAATCTGCTGCTATTTTTTTTTTAAAAATTTCTAAAAATAATCTTTAAATTATTTTGTAACAAAATCAATTATTTTTTAATCTTAAACAAACGGGTTTAAAACCACTAGGTATCCAAAAGCTGAACCAAACCCAAAACATAAAACTAAAATGAACCCCTAATACAAGAAAAGCACCCCTCAAAAGAAAAAAAATAAAATAAAATAAAATCCCCTACGTTAGTTCTCCTACCGTCAGATGTCCCACATACAACGATTTTGACATTCCAAAATGCTTAAACTGTGACGAGACCAAATTAATTTAAGAGTAGTCTATCCATTTCACAACACCCACAACCAAAACAATAGATAACAAATAATTTCAGTTGGTGGTTATTTATTGCTCTTGTATGCAACAGATCACAACAACTTTTGGCAGGTCATAGAGCAAGTATAGCCCAATTTTAGATTCCCAAGATAAATGTAGCTTCTCATATTCATATATGATATTTCATTTTCAGACTGGAGATCTCAAGAGTCTATTTGGACCGTTAATGGTTAACATGCAAAATTTAAGAGCCACTCATTTTTGGAGATCTCATAAGCTAAATTGAAATTTTCCTTTGGTGTCTAAACAACCATTCATTCTTGATCCTTGACCTATTTTTAGTCTACACTTGTGATATTCGATGTCAAATTTACAGCTCTGCAGGCAGAATCTCTTAACAAACACACATGTTGCAGACATGATTTTCTTGGGTTGGTGCTTTTTGCAGACATGTATTTGTTGCCAGTCTTTAAATGTTGGTATATTAACCTTTTTTTTATGAGGATTACTTATAGTCTTTCATTTTTTGATTTATAAGGATTACGTAGAGTTTATGAATTTTCTTAACTTTGTGAGATAGATTTTATGTTCATACAGTTTAGGGTGTTAGCTTTCATACAGAACAAGTCTCACTCAATTTGAAAATATGTGCTGGAAGTATGTTGCTTATACTACATGTTGAATTCATAATGCATCACCTTGGTTCCCACTTGTTTGGCTGTATGTGTTAAGATGAAAGTTGTTTGACTATAATCCATGCCAAAAACTTTTTATTTTTTAGGTTTTTGGACGCCTACAGTGCTTGTATCTATCCTAAATATAAGCAGTTATGGAAATTAATGAGCTTGAAGGAGTCTGACGCATGGCCTGGTGAGGTTTGTGGATCTTTTTAATTATTGGTTCTTCATTTTCACATTAGCACCGGGATTAGTGTGTTTAGATTTATGACTTTCTATAACGAGAAGAGTGCATTATAATAAAGATTTTGGAATTGAGTGTCGCATTCAGAGGTTCCATAACATATGGGATATGGCCCTTTTGGGATATTGGAAAGGTGTGCTCTTAACTGAATTGCAAACAATATTCTTTTCCTTATGCTCTGGATGGCTAGAAACTACTGTCATATCCTTCTATGGTTAGAGTTTTGATCGATGATACCATTTTCCACAAGTACCTCAAAACAGATTTCTGGTTTGTGCTAAAAGACGAGTCAAAAGTTTTTCTTTTGAAAAAAAAAAAAAATTTCTCCTGTCCAGGGAATATCTTTCATAGTCAATCAAATGATGTTATATATGAAATAACCAAAGTTAACACAAGAAAGGGGTTGAATTGTGTTTACCAACTTTTTACAGAACTTTGAAATTATTTTTGCAGGCACAGTAAGTAAAACTAAAGCAAAGAAAATTAGACGGGTGACTTATCTAATTTTAAAACAACACACGCGTACAAGCAGTGAAGGGTTAAAAGGAATTTGATATTCACAATCTTAACTCCCCAAGTTAAAAAGCTAAACAAGTAAACTCTTAAATAGATTTAAAGATATTAAGGAAAGGAATATCACTCAAGATATTTATATAGCATTCCAATTTATTTCCTATCTTTTTTGAAAATGCCAATCAAGGTTAGAAAGAAGGTGATTAGTCTTCAAAGGAAGTTTCTTTGGGAAGGGACCTTGGGGGGAAATAAAATACCATGGGTGAAATGGTCCACTGTCTATAAACCAAAAAAATTGGGTGGTTTGGGGGTGAAGGATATAAATGTGTTCAATCTTAGTTTGCTAGGAAAGTGGCGTTGGAGGCTATTGGTGGAGAGTGACGCTCTTTGGGTTTCAGCTCTTAGAGCAAGATATGGTAATGGGGTGTGTGATGATATTAATATCAGTAGAGTAGGTGGATGTAGAGGGACTTCAGTCTGGATGAAAGACTTGAGCAGAATAGGGTGCTTTGGTGAGAATAGAGATTGGGTTCAGGAGGGTATGAGGAAGAAAATTGGTAATGATAAAACTATATCTTTTTGGCATGACATTTGGCTAGGTGGGTCCCCTTTGAAGGACTGTTTTCCCCGTCTTTTTGTTGTTTCTTCAATGCAACAGGGTGCTGTATCTGATTTTGGCTATCGGATAAATGGGGTTTGGAATTAGGACTACAAATGGAGGAGAAGTTTCTTTGAATGGGAAGAGAACTTGCTGCGGGAATTCTCTAATTTGGTTGGAGCAGTGGGTTTGTTGGCTAGAGATGACTGCTGGGTATGGATTCCAGAACAATCAGGGGCTTATACGGTTAAAACAGCTTATAATTTTTTGGGGGAGAAATTTCAACTGTTGGACTCTTTGCCTGAGATTGAAGAAAAGGCATTTAAGTTGTTATGGAGTTGCTCAGCTCCTTTGAAGACTAAGGCTTTTACTTGACAATTGTTGTTGGAAAAATTACCAACAAGAAATAACCTTCTGCGCAGGAATGTGTTGCTACCTAATAGTAATTTGATTTGTGTGCTTTGTGATGATTGTGTGGAATGCCCTTAGCATATTTTTGTGCAGTGTTCCTTTGTGACTAACCTTTGGGCGTCAGTATCGACTTGGTGTTGTATATTTAATTTATTTCAAAAATTTAATTTGGTTTTTTAAAAGGAAAAATTAAAGGTTTTAAATTCTCTTTCATCGTCATTTAAATACCTTTATTATTTTCTTAATTATATTGAATGATTTTGAAAGTCTCAACGTGCAAATTTTTTTTATTGAATGTGCTATATTCAATTTTAATGATGATTGCTATAATTGGCTAGCTGTGCAATGCCATTTGAAACGTGCAGAAGTATTTGAAATTGTAAGCATAATATTCAATAGCAATGAATGAATATAAATGCTTAAATCATGATTTGAAAAATGTCAAGTTAATGGAGAATGAAAAAAAAAAAAAGAAACGTGCAGAGCTTTGTTTCACGTTTCATTTGATTTTGTTATTAAAAGGATTTATTGAATTTAAATCAAATCTTTGAATTGGTCTTGTGTATACGGTAAATTTGTTAACGGGTGTTTGCACAGTTTTGATAAAAGGAGGGTCTTGGCAATTTTGAGTTAGAGCTAAGAAGTGGAAAATTTTCCTCATTGACTGGGCCAAACTTACATAATTTTTTACACTTGGTTTACTTCTTTTTCTGGGTTAAACACTTTCTTCTTCTCCTGCTTTCTGGCACCTCGGCTTCAACCGAGAAGAACCTGTTAAATCCTGGGGGATTTTCGTCCTAGGCGGATAAATCCTTGAGGACAGTGTGATTCCACACGTCTCAGGTTTTTGTGTTACTGTTCATCTACAAAGGTTCGTGATTTGCTGCGTTGCTCAACCACAATTCTCCAACAATCTCAAGGATTTAACAATGGCTGACGACGCTGCAAACAACGATGTTGCAAACAACGGTTCTTCTCAAACCAATGGTGTGTCTCATGTAATTCCAGTTACTGTCCCTCCGCCGGTCGCCTATGCAAAGCCCTTTCCTGACATCTCGAAAATTGAGATGTTTGGAGGCCAAAACTATAAAAGATGGCAAGAGCGCATCCACTCCATCCTTGATATGCACGGTGTTGCTGCAGCACTGACAGACCCCAAACCTCCACCATCTGCTGACCCCAAACAAATTAAACTTGGACCTATGCTAACAAGGTATGTAGACATACAATTATTAGTACGTTAACTAATGATCTGTTCGATGTCTATTGTTCTTATAAGGAAGCCAAGGAGATTTGGGATTCCATGAACTTAAAGTACATTGCTGAAGACGCTGGGAAACAAAAGTTCGTTATAGGAAATTATTATAAATGGGAGATGAAAGACGAGAAGGACATCAAATCACAAATCAATGAGTACCATAAATTACTAGAAGACCTCAAGGCTGAAAACATCACACTGCAAGATGAGTTTGTTGCAGGTTTATTGATTGAGAAGCTGCCAGAATCATGGAAGGACTACAAGCAGCAACTCAAACACAAGCATAAGCAGTTATCACTTGCTGATTTGATTACACACATAATTATCGAAGATACCAATAGGAAGGAAATCAAAGAAGCAAGAGCAAAAGCACTAGCCTCAAGAGCAAATCTTGTGCAAAACAAGAAGAGGTATGAAAATAAAAAACCTGATCATAACTTTTATGTGCCTAAAGTTGCTTCTAACCCCACCTTTAAGAAAAAAGGAGTATTTGGAAGTTGCTTTGTTTGTGGAAAGCCAGGTCATCATGCAAATCACTGCAAATTTAGGAAGAGGAATGACAATCCTCCTAAGCCAAAGGCAAATTTGGCTGAAGGGATGACATTATTGTGGTAGTCATTTCTCAGGCCTATCTGGTGGCCAATGTGAAGCAATGGGTGGTAGACTCTGGAGCTACCAGGCATATTTGTGCAAACAAAGATGCTTTTACCTCCTACACTTCTGTAGGGGCTGGAGAAGAACATGTTTATCTTGGAGATTCCCGAACTGCTGCAGTTTTGGGAAAGGGGAAAGTTCTTCTAAAGCTCACATCTGGCAAGATCTTGGCTCTAAGTGAAGTGCTCCATGTGCCTAGTATTAGGACAAATTTAATTTCGGTAGCACTTTTGGGAAAAGTTGGGGTTAAAGTGTCATTCGAATCTGATAAGATTGTAATGACAAAGAACAACATTTTTGTTGGAAAAGGCTATTGTGATTAGGGACTCTTTGTTCTCAATGTTTCAGAAATTATGAATAATAAGAATGCATCTTCTTCTGCTTACTTGATTGATTCTTATGATATGTGGCATGCTAGATTAGGACATATTAATTTTTCTTATGTTAAGAAATTGCAACCTCTTGGTATGATTTCTGGAATAAGTGATGATCAAATTAATAAATGTGATGTTTGTGTTGAATCTAAATTAACTAAAAAATCATGTCACTCTATAGAACGTGAAACCGAGTTACTAGGCTTAATTCATACCGACCTAGGAGATTTAAAACAAACTATGACTAGAGGAGGTAAAAGATATTATGTAACTTTTATCGATGATTTTTCTAGATACACTAAGGTTTATTTAGTTAGAAATAAAGATGAAGCCTTTGATATGTTCCTTTTATATAAAGCGGAAATAGAAAATCAATTAAATAGGAAAATTAAAAGGGTTAGATCCGATAGGGGTGGTGAATATATTTTATTTAATGATTTTTGTGAAAAAGAAGGTATTATACATGAAGTAACTCCTCCTTATTCACCCGAATCTAATGGAGTAGCTGAAAGAAAAAATAGAACCTTGAAGGAAATGATGAATGCCATGCTAATTAGTTCCTCCGCACCTAACAATCTTTGGGGCGAAGCCATTTTAACTGCATGTTTTTTACAAAATAGAATTCCTCGTAAGAAAATTGGTGTAACACCCTATGAATTATGGAAAGGTTATAAACCTAATTTAAAATATTTAAAAGTGTGGGGGTGTTTAGCTAAAGTTATGTTACCTGAACCAAAGAAAAGAAAAATATGTTCAAAAACTTCTGATTGTATGTTTATTGGTTATGCTGATCATAGTGCTGCTTATAGGTTCCTTGTTTTGAAAAGTGATGTGCTTGATCATAATACAATTGTAGAGACTAAAAATGCTGAATTTTGTGAAAATATATTTCCTTTGAAATCTGGAATTTTGGAACATGAAAATATGCGTTCTGAAAAAGAACCTTTAGAAACTAGTAATGGAAATTTACAAGAGGATTTGAGAAGAAGTCAAAGACAAAGAAAAGAAAAATCTTTTGGAAATGATTTTTATACTTATCTTATTGAAAATGATCCTATGACTTTTTCTGAAGCTATTTCTTCTCCTGATGCTTCTTTTTTGGAAAGAAGCTATGAAAAGTAAAATTGATTCTATTTCAAAATGTAATACTTGGATTTTAGTTGATTTACCTCCCGGAGCAAAACCTATTGGTTGTAAATGGATTTTCAAAAGAAAATATAATCCGGATGGGTCAATTGAAAAATATAAAGCCAGGTTGGTAGCAAAAGGTTTTACTCAAAAACAAAATATTGATTATTTTGATACTTTTGCTCCTATAACAAGAATTGCTCAATTCGAGTTTTAATAGCTTTGGCTTCTATTTACAAACTTGTTATTCACCAAATGGATGTAAAAACTGCATTTTTGAATGGTGATTTGGAAGAAGAAATTTATATGACACAACCTGATGGGTGTGTAATTCCTGGCCAAGAAAACAAAGTGTGTAAACTTCTTAAATCATTATATGGTTTAAAGCAAGCACCAAAACAATGGCATGAAAAATTTCATCAAACTTTGATTGATGATGGTTTTTCTTCTCATGAAGTTGATAAATGTGTGTATACCAAATTGGTGAATGGTGAATGTGTTATTATTTGTTTATATGTGGATGATATGCTTATTTTTGGTACTTGTTATGATTTGGTGATTAACACAAAATCTTTTCTTGCATCTAAATTTGATATGAAAGACATGGGAGGGGCAAGTGTAATATTGGGTGTGAAAATCATAAGGAAGGGTGATAGTATAATGTTATCCCAAGAACATTATGTTGAGAAACTTCTTAGGAATTTTGGTCATTTTGACTCAAAGCCAGTGCATACTCCTTATGATTCTAACTCTCAATTAAAGAAAAATAGAGGTGATCCTGTGGCTCAATCTGAGTATGCCCAAATTATTGGGAGCTTGTTGCATTTAATGAATTTTTCTCGACCTGACATAGCTTATGCTGTGGGTAGATTGAGTAGATATACTCAAAGTCCTAACCAGGATCACTGGACTGCAATTGCCAAACTCATGAAATATTTGAGAGGTACCATGAATTATGGTATTATGTATAGTGGATTTCCCGCTGTATTAGAGGGATACAATAATGCAAACTGGATCTCAGATTCAGATGAGACAAAATCCACTGGTGGTTATGTATTTACACTTGGTGGTGGTGCGGTTGCTTGGAGATCAGTCAAACAAACAATAATAGCTAGATCCACTATGGAGTCAGAGTTTATAGCTCTGGAATTGGCTGGTAGTGAGGCTGAGTGGTTGAAAATTTTCTTAGCAAATATTCCTTTAGGAATAAAACCCACACCATCAGTGTCAATGCATTGTGATTGCCAATCAGCAATAGCTATTGCAAAGAATAAAACTTTCAATAGTAAAAATAGACATATACAGTTGAGGCATAATGTGGTAAAGCAGCTGCTAAAAGATGGAACAATATCCATTGATTATGTGAATTCAGAAGTGAATTTGGACGATCCTCTGACAAAGCCTCTTGGGAGGAAATTAATATATGAAACATCGAGGGGAATGAGACTTAAGCCAATGTGAAATTAACAGTGATGGTAACCCAACCTTTGTGATTGGAGATCCCGTGAAGAAGGTTCATATGGGTAAAAACAAGTCACTTGTTAGTTCTGCTAGCACATATAATTAAATAGTCCCTTCCTAAGGTGTAAGAAATGCTAGACTGCATTTTATTGAGGGATAAGCTAAAAGCTTTTAATGAATTTAATATCTCGTATGGGTGGTGTATGAAGTGCAGCATACACTTGATGAAATCACCTATATGAGTGTCAAGTGGGGCCGCTTGTATGAGATTGTGGCATAATCTCTAGAGCACTTATGAATTACCAGGCGCGCGCATGGCCTATTAGCGCAAAACAGCGTTAACAGCGAGAATTGTGGGGGTGTGGTGTGATTGGTAGACCTCTATCATACACCAAAGTGTTTTGGTTCATAGAAGTTTATCTTCACCAACTCACTTGTATAATAAGTCTTATCAGTCTAGGTTTGGTTCATAGTCCAAAAGACACCAAATTCGATGCACTTACACCTATTGTGTTAACCCAGGAAAGATTTATTTCAAAAATTTGTTTTTCTAAATTTTTGAAATATGTGGGGGATTGTTGTATATTTAATTTATTTCAAAAATTTAATTTGGTTTTTTAAAAGGAAAAATTAAAGGTTTTAAATTCTCTTTCATTGTCATTTAAATACCTTTATTATTTTCTTAATTATATTGAATGATTTTGAATGTCTCAACGTGCAAAATTTTATTGAATGTCCTATATTCAATTTTAATGATGATTGCTATAATTGGCTAGCTGTGCAATGCCATTTGAAACGTGCAGAAGTATTTGAAATTGTAAGCATAATGTTCAATAGCAATGAATGAATATAAATGCTTAAATCATGATTTGAAAAATGTCAAGTTAATGGAGAATTAAAAAAAAAAAAAAAAGAAACATGCAGAGCTTTGTTTCACATTTCATTTGATTTTGTTATTAAAAGGATATATTGAATTTAAATCAAATCTTTGAATTGGTCTTGTGTATACCTTAAATTTGTTAACGGGTGTTTGCACAGTTTTGATAAAAGGAGGGTCTTGGCAATTTTGAGTTAGAGCTGAGAAGTGGAAAATTTTCCTCATTGACTGGGCCAAACTTACATAATTTTTGAGACTTGGTTTACTTTTTCTGGGTTAAACACTTTCTTCTTCTCCTGCTGTTCTGGCACCTCGGCTTCAACCGGGAAGAACCTGTTAAATCCTGGGGATTTTCGTCCTAGGCGGATAAATCCTTGAGGACACATGTCTCAGGTTTTTGTGTTATTGTTCATCTACAAAGGTTCGTGATTTGCTACGTTGCTCAACCACAATTCTCCAACACTTGGTTGGGGGTTTCTATTCTCCCGAACACGCAAATCCTCCCCTTTTTTGTTGGTTTTGGGGAGGTGATTAGGCTGAAAGGAAAAAAAACAGCCACTGGGTCATGATTTGGATTGCAGTGGCATGGAGCATTTGGGAATTGAGGAATGGTATCATTTTTGGTGATTTGAAGGTGGACTTGATGTATATTTTGGATAGGATAAAAGTAGGTTCATGGAAATGGTTTAGTGCAAAATTAGAACATACTTTTTGCTCTTTTTCGGATTGGTGTATAGACCCTAATAAAGTGTATGGAACAGGTGTAATTTCGGCATCTGCTCCTTTTACTTTCTGGATCTATTGGTCTATCTTGTATATGGGTTGTGAGTACCCCTAGTACTCTTAGTAATATATACTTTTTGCTGTTTCAAAAAAAAAAATGTACAATGTTGCATAGGTTATAAAAATCCTGTTTTAAATTTCACTTATCCACCGACATTATTGAAGTTCATCATCACTAAATTTCAAGTATCATATATTGTGTCTCAGATGAATTAGCCTTTATTAAATACATTTGGTAATACAATCATATACCACATTGGCCGCCAGGTCCACCAAAAAGAAAAGCTTGCTCAAAGAATTCTCCTTCGTATCCATGGTACAACAAGTCATAGCAATTTGAGCTGGTATCAATATATGACTTCATGTCTTCAGGTTTTACTTCATTTTCATTATATTGTGAATCCACAATTTCAAGGTTTGAAATGAAAGCTGAGTTTTTAAATAGTTCCTTGGGCAATCTCCCACTACCCATTGGGGGACTGATCGTATTGGGTGGAGCAAAAGTTTCACCTCCATATCGAATAAAAGATGATCCTCGGTTTAAGTGAGTGAATATTTCTTTTGGCCAATACCCAATTTGTACATGAGCTTTAGTCAAAGTAATCCACCAATGACCTGTTAATGGATCCTGCAAATAATTAAACAATTAACATTATTGCACCCAAATAAATTTCTAATGTACGATAAGAAGAATGCTAACAAATGCCTTTAGGACATTGTTTAAGGAACCAAGAAAGGAAAATTTATATAGGAAATGATGTATTTAGCATTTCGAAAAGTGTTATACTTAGTTTTTCAATACAAATTTTCTTTTTGTGGTTTGCTTAACCAATGCCTAACATTCTATCTGTTTGGGTAATTACATTATGTCTCTTGTTTATGCATTGTTTTTAAAGTCGTGACACCCTTCTTTGTTTGCGAAATTTCATCTGCCTCCCTTATTTTAAATATAGTTTCTACTGAATTTTCCATGTAAATAATACAGGAATTAATGTAGACATAATTTTCAAAACAAAAAAGGTACTGGGTGTATCTAATACAAACAATAAGGGACATTGATATTAATGCAATTACTCTTGACAAACTTGAACATCGATTAAAATATATATTCTCTATAAACGTCTTTTAATTTACCTGTTTGACTTTGATATATAAAGCAAACTGTTCAGATCCAATTGTGGACGCAGGATCTGCAATAGATCCAAGGGCATATGTTGGATCGACTTGCACAAAACCTGGGCACAAAACATTGAAGCATCCAGTTTTCTTATATCCATCTGCCTGCATGTAAACATGTAATTAAGCACAATCATTTAGGTCAATCATTTTAAAATATACATTAATTAACTTCGGTTTCTTACTGTCCAATAGGCAGTAATTCGTGTTTGACTGTCTCCATATAAGCTTGGATGAACCTGAAAAGCAAGATCTGAAAATATAATCATAACTAGAAAATAAAACTCCAAATACTCGCTGTTGTGAAACATACAAATTTTTTTTTTATAAGCCAAAAAACATATAGATTGGGAGGTATAAGGAGTACCCCAACCCATATATAAGAACAATATAAAAAAAAAACAATGTAAGGAGAGGAAGGATCAATGTAACCACAATACTGAAAAATAAAGATCCACAGCGTTGATATTACAAATTTAATTCTCCTTTTTTTTTAAATGTCTTTAAAAGAGCGTTTGTTTGGGCCTATTTAAAAAAGAGAGAGAGAGCCTTGTTTAATATAAATATAAATGTGATTAACTTACACCAGATCCGATTTGTATGCTATTAAGTTCTGTTGGAGGACCACTTTGAAGCCAAATCTGAGAGAAGCTATATTGATTCGCTTGCAGCGATAGATTATACAATGCGATGAATCCATTTGCTCCATGATATGTTGTGTTTTGGGCTGTATCTAAGGTAGCGAACTGAAGAATAATAACAAAATAATTTTTAGAATAAATATAATATAATGTATTATCCTAATGCATTAATAATATAATATAATACATTACTAATATAATATAAAAAATTAACATATTTTTAATGAGAGTTAACATAATAGATTAACATCTCTTCAAAAAAATAAAAACATAATAGATTAACATGTAAACTTCAGCCGTGAAATTAGTGGATTAATTAATTTAAATTATGAAGCAGACATATAAGATTATAAAAGATGAAGTAATTAATTATCTAAAAGTGATTTATCACAGTGGCAGTGAGCTGTGCTCCTAATTGAACTTCCTACTATTGTCACTTTGGGAAAGACTTTAACTAACCAACCTTAGCCGGCTAGCACCCAACCCAAGCGTTAGTCTTATAAATACATGTATGAGAACTATCCGTTCAAAGACAAAAAAAAAAAAAAAAAAATTGATGAAGTAAACCCTATTGAAAATTGGTGGATTAAATTTTGTCCAAGCAATCTCTATAAACATTGGAATCAAATAATTACACATATAAAATAAAGATTTAATTGATATAAATGGATAATGTAAAGATTTTTTTACATTGTCAACCAATCAAAAACTGAGATATTATTAAAATTATTTGATTCTTATCCTGACTATCTTAAGGGCTCGTTTGGTGGTCATGATAAGAGAGACATGATAGGATAAGCTATCATATCCTGTCTGAAAATAATGTTTGACCTATCATATCATGTCCATCTAGAGTTAAGATTCTATCCTGAGGGGAGTGCTGGGTTAGAAGTCAATAGGATAGGATAAGATAAGGTGATTTAAAGTATAATAGAGTATAAAAATAGTTTATATATAAAATAATTAAAGTATAATAACAAAATATAATATGGTTACCAAAAAAGGTATAATAAAACATAAAATAATAAAAATTCTAATAATAATTTTAAAATTTATTTTTATTTTGTCACAAGGCTAATTTTGTTACTTTATATTATTTTAAAAAACTGAAAAATAAATAAAAAAATATTCTAATAATTTAATTATATGTAAAGTAAAAGTTAAAAATGAATATTTAAAATTAAAAAATTAATTTAAGTTAAATAATATTTAAAATATTATATGTAAACGAGCCCTAAAAGTTATTCATACTATGATTGATTTTAGATTGATTGACAATTTAAAATGTTTTATATTAAAAGCTCATATACCAATTAAACTCATGATCTGCCTCTATGTCCCACCAAGCACAAAATTTCCAATTAAGGTCAAATGTACCGACTAGGGGCAGTTATATATATCCACTTACATGATGACCAGGGTTACTTTGGGAATATTGATAAAAATCTTCAATTTGTTTTTTTGACGAAGAATCAGTGATTATTTGATGGTTTATTGCCTTCTTCTGTATCGGCACTTTTCCTAGTGGACATGTGAAGCTGTCGCCTTTAAAAGCTTTATTGATATACGATGATCTTCTTCGCGTAGTGTCCCTTGCAAAACTTGGATTAAGCTTTGGTACAAAGAATAGAGAAAACAAAAGGTTAAATTTGTATCTAAACATTAATTATTGTCAGATTTGAGTTTAAAAGAATGCACAAGAAGTCAAGAACAAATATTCAATATAGTAAGTATTCATAGGATATTTGAATAAATGACCAAATTGATAAAGTAAATAATAGAAAAGAGATTTTGAGGGCCACAACAGAATAGTAGGTCCCAATATATCCTATTATAACACTTTTAGAAATTGATATTTAGACATTTTTCAATGACAAATCTCAGTGTAGCTTTGAAGAACAATTTTTTTACAAATTTATTAAATTACTTCATCTTAAAATGAATAAAAAAGATTGTTAAATTTATATTTATACTAAAATATAAATAAAAATACAGAACCAAGGGCATTTCAAGCAAGTCTACTAAACCAAATAAACATGCCAATATCATTATATATCATTATATCTGTGCATCAACTTAAGATGGATTTACTCGATTAGGCTACATGTTGATAACAATCGTCGGGTTGTGACCATATAAATTAAATTTTTCACACAACATTAGTGAACTAGTTTTACAAATTTTCTAACACATGACTACATAGTTACCTGAATTTTGTGATTTTTCAGTAAAGGATGTCTAAAAGCAGGCTGCTTATAGATATCAACACAGTCAAATTCATTTTCTTTTGTAACCTGTATATGTCAACAAAATGACAATGAGGTACATGGTAGAAACATATCAAGAAATGACTATCGTTAATCATAGATTTATACAAGATATAAGTTTAAAACTATATATAATACCAATTGGATGTTCTTGAACTCTTGCAATGTAGTCAAGCTTTGCTGCCTATTGCTGTCGGCATCAACTATGTAGCATGGTATGCACAAACTAAGAACTAGAAACAGAAACAACGCCATCGATCGAATATTTGAAGCCAATCTTATCTTCAAGGAACATATATTATTTGTGGCTGTGTGCCTCCATATATATATTTGTGTGTGCGTGTGTACACGCTAATAAGAAAAGGTCAATGTGATTAAATGAGAAACTTTTAAAAATATCAATAAATGTTTTCTGAATTTGGACTAAAAATCCGGTAATATTTATTATTCAGATAAATGTCATTAAAAGAATTTAAGAACAACAATAAATGAGTTTGAAGATGTTAATAATTTAATAATATTAACAAATGAGTAATAAAAATAAGGATGAGTAACAATTGTGAAATGCAACCAATTTGCACCCCAAAAAAAATGAAACCGATGAGGGGTTGCTCAAGTGGCAATCCCGCAATGGTAAGCCAAACTGATTTCAACCATTGAAAGGCTTCTTTAATTCTAAAAGTTTCATGAAAGCAGTCGTAGGTAGAAGTAGCCTAGTATCTCAGGCACAAATTAGTCTCACATCCAAAGGGTATGTATGTGTATAGCATGGAAGACAATAAATAAAATCAAATAAAATTATATAGATGAAAGCCACGATAAGCTACATTAAACAAATTATAGAAAAACGATAAAAAAAAAAATGGATTAATATATACGACAGTAAGGGAGAGAGCGTGATGTCTGTGAAAGTTCTCTCGGTGGAAAAGCGTGACCTTCTTGCAAGAGATACCAAAAAAGAGGAGGGATCCATAACCCCCGCTGACGCTACTATGGGAGGGGAAGAACCTGGTGATACTGTAATAGGAGAGGTTGAGCATGCAGCTATTGCTGTAACCAACCCTCCTATGATAGATAAGGTTCGGAAGAGACTTTCTGGTTGGAAGGCCCGTAACCTGTCTTCTGCGGGAAGGGTGTCTCTAGCTCAATCTTGTATTATGAGTATCCCTGTTCATCTCATGCAAACTTCCCTTCTCCCAGTGTCAGTGTGTGATGAAGTTGAAAGGCTCTGCAGAAGTTTCATTTGGGGTGGTGAGGGTTCTCATCGTAAATATCATATGATCTCTTGGGATACTATTTGTAAACCTAAAGAGGATGGGGGCCTTGGGTTTCGGTGTTTGAGAACCATTAAAAACTGTTTTATTATGAAACTTGGTTGGCAAATGGTGGAGAGTCCTCAAAAGCTTTGGGTTAAGGTCCTGAGAGCTAAATACTCTTGTGGTGGTCATTGTGTACCAGTGGTCAAAAATCATTATAGAATGTCTCTAATTTGGAGAGGTATTGTAAAGCTTTGGCCTCATGTTGAGAAAGGTTTGACTTGGGTGATTCAGGATGGTAATCAAACTCGATTTTGGAGGGACAACTGGTTGCATGGAGTTGGTCCCCTTAGTGATATCTGTCTCAGTGATATTCCGGCTAATGATCTTGATGCTCCAGTGTCTTCATATGCTTCAGATGTTGGTTGGTCAAGGGACAAATTTGCCTCTCTTCTCCCAAGCCATGTGTGTGACAGGATTGCTTTGGTCAAGCCTCCTTCTCAAGGTCGTGCTGATTTTCCTATCTGGAGTTTGGCTCCAGATGGATGTTTCTCTATAAAAGCTGCATATGCTTACCTTTCCAAGGATCACTCTAATGCCACTCCTCATCCTAGCTTCAAATTCTCCCAGATTTGGCATTGGCAAGGTCCACAGAGAAACAAAACTTTCCTGTGCCAGGTAGCTCATGATCGGCTGCTGACTAATGTAGATAGGAAGGTTAGAGGTATATCCTGTGATGATTCCTGTCCTCGCTGCACGAATGCCCCGGAAACCCTCATGCATGCTTTACGAGACTGTGATGAGGTTAGTAGCTTGTGGGCCAAAATTGTTTCTCATGATAGCTGGAGTAAATTTTTCAGTATGGGCTTGCATAGTTGGCTTGATCTCAATTTGAGGAACAACGATGTGGGCCAGGGACAGTTTAATTGGCCCACCTTTTTTGGTATAGCTGTTAGAGAAATTTGGTTAAATAGAAATGCCATGGTTTTCTCGAAGAGATGTGATAACTTGGAAACTCTTTGGGCCAGGATTATTAGCCAAGTCACTATTATCCAGAAGGAGCTTTTGGACCCAGTTCCGGTTTTTATTGAGGAGAGTCGCCATGAAATCCAGGTTGCTTGGACTCCCTCGGTTGAGAATGTTTACAAGGTGAATGTTGATGGGTCTTTTTGGGTCTTTTTATAGTAACACTGGAGTGGCTGCTTGTGGGGGCTTGATAAGGGACTCTATGGGTAAGCTAGTCCAAGGCTTATTTTGTAAACTTGGCCCGACAAATTCTATCTGGGCGGAACTATGGGCCCTTCGTCTAGGGATTAAATTAGCCCGCTTGCTTGAGCTCACGCTTGTGTGCTTTGAAATGGACTCCTTGGTTATTGTTAATATGGTCTGATCCGAAAGTTGTCATAATCAGTTTATTCAGTCTCTGCTCATGGAAGTTTTGGATTTCTTCCACAAGACTGATTGGAGGGCCTCCATAACTCTCACTTTTCGGGAAGCTAATCGGTGCGCGGACTTCCTTGCTAATAAGGGTCACTCGGGTTCTATAGAGTGGACGGTTTTTGATAGGGCTCCCCCTATGTTAGATTTACTTTTGCTTGAGGATGCTCGTGGTTGTAGCATGCCTCGTTTTTTTGCTTAGTTTGTTTTCCTTTCCCCATTTATCAAAAAAAAATATAAAAAATTGATATTACATAAAATTTGTCTTTTTGAAACAAAAATGATTGCTCATTATGTCCAATTAAAAAAAATCAAGGAAACTAATTAATAAGTTTAATGAAATTAACGATACAAATGAAGGAAATCAAACTATTGTAATAAGTTTTACCAAAAAAGAATAGTAATAAATGACATTAAACCAATTCTGAAAAATCACCATTAAGAATAATTGAGAAACATAAAATACAATCAATTAAAAATATATGCCATAATGTCAATTGTTACTGATACATATAATTAGCCTTAACATATGGTTTTTTTTTTTTTTTTTTTTAACATATGGTTTTCTGAACATGTACAAAAGCAACGAATGTTCGTGATATCCAATTAAAAAAAAAAATCAAGGATACTAACTAATAAAATGAAAGAAATTAGCATCACAAATAAAAGAATAATAATGGCATTAACCAATTCTAAAAAATCACCATTAAAAAAATTTGATATAATATAAAAGTCTAAAATGTAGAGCATAATTCCAGTAAAAAAAATGTAGAGCATTATTGTTCAATGACTATAACGGTTTAGTGTTTTCATCTTCTTCTTTTTTTTCCCTAACATTGAGATCATCTTTTTTTTTTTATCAACAACATTGAGATCATCTTTTTTAAATCTATCTATTTGTTTAAAATTATTATTTTATTAGACTGTAAAACATTTTTTAGGCAATATAATGTATACGAATTCTGAATAACCATGGACGTTTCTAGCCTTAATCCTTCTAAACATACAACAATACTAACATGTGGTTGGTCCAAGTGGTAATAGATTTGGGCACATTAAGCAAGTGGTCAGGGATCCTGTCTCTTGTGTATAGAGAAAACCTGGCTGAGAGGGGAGAACCCACCTTGTGTACCCCTCAGGTTCCCCGATGAAAATTAGTTACTGCTAACGGTGGTGGATACTTCGTACCTATGTCTTGGTTACAAAAAATTTTGCAATACAATAGCATTAACAATTTATTTATGCTCAAATTTTGCAAATAGACAATTTCATATTATTATCCTTTTCATTCACCACTTATTCACCATTTTTTTACCTTGCTTCTTTGTTCTCTAGAAAATTGTTGCAGCTTAACATAGAAATTAGGCAGCTTCAAACATCATAAATTATTAATTGTCTCGAAAAATAAACAGCCACAAAGTTCTCAATGCATCGATTAATCTACTATTCCTAATTTTATTTCAAGCGATTCGCAGGGATACACCACCAACAAGGCCGTGTAAACGGCAAGCCAAGTGAGGCCCTAACCTTAGGCCTCGTACAAGATGGTATAATATTTCCAATGGCTTGGAGGCCTCCAACAAACACACGACAATCCTTTAATTAAGACATATCATTGAATAGCTTATCTTTTAACGAATGAGTGAATATAAATTATATTATTTATTGATGAATAACTATATTACAAGTCAAATTTTGTGGTTAGTGATGGGTTTGCATTGGTAGATACATACTACACTAATTGTCACTATTTACTTGTTTCTAAGGATCTCGTCTGTAGATAAAGAATGTAATGAAGATTTTGCCTAAGGCAACAAAAATCTGTACACGGCCCTGACCACCAAACAATTACATTGTTCAATATTACTCATGGTATGTGATATCCTAACATATGTCTTGTAATATCGGAAAATTTTTATAATTTGAAATTTATAAGTTTAAATAAAAATTATGATCAATAAATTTTTTAAAAAATATTTATTATGAATATGCGGGTATCCGTGGGGCCGGATACTATGATCATCATCGATCTCCATTTAATAGGTATCCATTTACTACCCATTGTGGGTAATCCATGCGGGAATTTGCAGGTGCAAGTAATTTTGTCATCCCTACTCGTCATCCTCATTGTGTTGGCTAACGACACCGGAAAAGGGGGAGGCGTTGTGAATGACGGAGGCAACGACAATGGGATGGGCAGCCAAATCAGTAGCATCCATAGGGACGACACCAGAAGTGCTGGGTCTGAATCCCAAGTGTCACTACAACTCTTGCCTCTCCCTCTCGAGTATGGATACCCGATCCGCCAAGCTGTGGATTTGGGTGTCCTTCTCCACAAGCTTAGCTTTGAGGTTGGCAATGACCTCTTGGACGTTCGGTGAAGGGTCGGGGTCGGATTGAGTACGTGGCGTGGACGAGGACACGTACTCATCCCCCTGCAAACCTAAATCATAAACATGGCCCTTCTTATTCTTCCCTCCAACCACCTCCAAGAAATGGTGTTGTCAGAGGCAGCCGAAGTGTCATGCCTTAGTGCCCCTGACTAATGGCCTCATCTCGGTGACGAGCGACCCTATCTTGCGTTATACATCAAACATAAGCATGATTAAATAAATAAAATAACAAAATTTAATTAAATATTTAAAATTTAAAAAAATATAACCAATCTAACTTATAGCTATATGGCCTGCATTCCCGACCCATCGCCCAGTCATTACAAAAAAGCAATTGTTTACCAAATCATGGTGGTGGGAGAAACCCTGGTGGCTAAGGTTTTAGCGACCGAGTTTGTATTTCGGTCGCAAAATGGCGACCGGTAATTCGGTCGCTAAAATATATATTACGGTCGCCGATGAGTTGGTCACATGATCAGGGTCACCAAATTTGGTGACTGATATTCGGTCGCTATTCATGAATTTTTTTTTCCTGTAACTTAGCCTAGCGACCGAATTTTGTTTTTCAAAAAATAACACCATTGATGTTTAATTTCTTATATAAACAAAGTACATCATTATTATTTTTTTTGGATAAATAAAATACACAAATATAATAATGTACTAACGATCCAAAGCGCACGCATAGATTAATTAACTTAAATTTTAAAACTACTACTAATGCCCAAGAAAACATCAAAACAACCTATTATTGGACATAGATTAATTTAGAAAGTTAAACAGTTAAAAAGTTAAAGAACCTAGATTAACTTACAAAGTTAAAAAGTTAAACATGTAAAAACTTAAAGCGCACACATAGATTAATTAAGTTTAACACTACTAGTAATGCCCAAGAAAACATCAAAACAACTTATTGTTGGACATATCCATTCTACTAAACTCAGACTAGTTCATCTAAACTCAGACCAGTTCATCATCTTCAGTTCATCTTCTTCAGTTCATCAATCGTCCATTGTGATGAACATGTAGAAGCGAGAACCCCCAAGGTACTTAAACTTTGTCAATGCACCAGTGGACAGCAAATACAACTCTCTGATACCTTGTGTGTCCGTTTCAAAATATGGGTGATCCTCATGGGTTACTATCATCCCATTGAACAGATTTCTGCATAGGTCTTCAATAGTCACTGAACATGGTATTCCTTTTCCCCAACGACGATAGAATGATCGCGGAATTGAAATTAAATCCTGCAAATACACACGAACAATTTAGTAATGATTAGTTTATGCCTTAATCATCTTAATTTTCTTCGATCGTTATTCTTCACTTGATGAGATACTGTACCTGGTCCAAATGGATGGCAGTCTCAAAACATTTACTCGGATCCATTTTCTGATAAAACGATAACGAAAACAAAAAAAAAAAAACACAATTAGGAAAACAAACAACCAATGGTATAAAGAATATGAGGATTAGGAAATCAAACAAACCAATATTGAAAGGTTAATATTGCAAATTACACCCCAGCTTCTTGAAAGCAAAGGGTGTTTTGGATTTTAGTCTAACTTTCACATTAACCGAAATACATCAAGATTTTAAAAAAGACTAACTAAGTTGCTGAGAGTTGCACTGAGTAATACACAATAAGAGGTATTACTCATCAAGCCATACATCAAGATTTTGAAAAAGACTACCTAAGTTCCCGGTTTAAATAATACACATGTTCATCATCTAGAAAAGAAAAGCCACCAACAAATTAAAACACACAGTAGAGTCCACAACAGGTACCTAGCCAGAAGAGTCCAAGTAAGGCTACATAGCCACAGTCCATAACATAGATATATATAATATCACCAGGTCATGCTCATAGAAAGTTTGCTCTTAAACTATACATACTTGCACAGAACAGAGAAGACATGAATTTATATTATTAAGTCACAGCATGACTATCATTAACTTTATCACTTGAACAATCATAGACCATTAAAATAATAAAAAGTCAGAATTAGTGATCACCATATTCATGCCAGTGTTTGAAACTTAAAACTTGCCAATAATACCATGACATTTAAATGGAAGAATATAGCATTGCTCTGCCGTTGTAACCCCTAGAAACAAATAACTGGTGTTGTATGGTTTGAGGAATAACAAATGTTGTAATAGAATATAATCTATATAGAAAAATAAAGGTTATATAGTCCTTGTTTCAAGTTGCTTAACTTACCAAAATATGCATAATATAAAATCAACAAATAAACAAACAGTTCAATATATTAATCATGCATCAGATAAAAATTAAAGTGATTACCCAAAAGTTGATGAATGAAAGCCAGAAAGATTAGCTGGTATTTTCAAAGCAAAAACATTAAAACAAAGAAGACATGAGAAGATAGAACAAAGGGTTACCCTAGAAGGGGTTTCTTCACTTCTAAGTAGGACCGGCGGTGGTGGCGATGTCACCGGAGGCGGCGCAGTGGTGGCGGTGGTGGTGGTGGCACGCTGAAGAGAGAAAGAGGGAAATCAGTGAGAGAGAAAGAGAGGAAGGGAGAAAGAGTAAGAGAGACAGATAAAGAGATAGACGGGGTTATAGAGAGAGCGGTGGGTTGCGTGGCCACGAATGGTGACCGGAGCTGGGTGTCGCGTGGTGGCGGGGAGGAGCAGGGAGGCGCGAGAGAGAAGAACAGAGAAGAAATAAGAGAATGGGGAAGAAAGGGGAAAGGGCTCGCGTTTTAGGGATTTCAAGTTTAGCGACCGAATATTTCGGTCGCGAATCGGTCGCTAAACAAATTATTCAAATTCAGTCACAGATTTCTATTGCATATTGGCTCTAAATTAAATTCATTTTCGCATGCTTTAGCGACCGATATCAATTCGGTCGCTAACTAGGTCAAATTTTCCCGTTATAAAAAACGGTCACTAAATGGTCAAATTTTTTTTACTTGCTATTTACTTGATCTTGCGACCGGAGTAGCGATCGAATTGTTTGCAACCATCAATTTCGATCGCTAAATCGGTCACTAAGTGTATTAATATAACCACATCTGGAATCTGGGATATCAGTCGTCATTTCGGTCGCTATTAGCAACGGATAAAATCGGTCGCTAAAATTCGATCGTTGTTTAACCTTCTTTTTGTAGTGAGTCTTCGACTTCTAGGTAGCTTCCACAACCTCAAATGTTGTGGAGGGCCTCTGCCTCTGTTTCGTCTGCTTAAATTCAATAATAACAGTTAAGATTTTTAATAACAAAAAATGAAAACTAATTAGGAATGAACAATAAATTGAAATATAACTTTACTTACCATCCTATTATTATGAACCGGGATGGACATGGACCTACCTGTGTATAGAGGAGCTATAGCATCTGCAGCCCGACTTTGCTTGTCGGCCGCACCCCTCTTCTGGAAGTCCTCATCGGTGGCCCAATACCAATGCAGGCCATCCAAAACTTATGGGCGGAGCCATTTCCCCTTATCCTTCCCATAACAAATCTTATTCATAACATTTTTCACAATTTTGAATAAGCAATGCTCAAATGCCTGGTGAACAACATTGTCATGCTTAGGTTACCACCTGTAGTGTGCCTACACGACATATAAAACATTAGGTAACAATCTAGGATAAATGCAATAAAATTGAATTGAGCATTAATTAAAGTATTAGTTAAAAATTAAGACTTACACCGATCTGGTGCATGAACCAATGATCTTGGACTCCAGATGGTATTTTCTTCCATGTGGGCCAAGCATGGGTGTATTGGCCCCTGATACACTTGTCAATATGCATACCATAGTACCACAGTACCCGCACCCGCACCCATACCCGCTCAAATTTGCGGATAATTACCCGTACCCGGACCCTTACCCATTATGCGGGTAATTACCCTACCCATCGTGAGTAATTTTTGCAGGTACCCAATGGGTAAGGTACACATTGCCATCCCTAGCCCTGAGAGACAGTCCTCGCGTCGCGAGCCAGAAGCTGAAAAAGAAGACTTTTTGAAGGCTCTCTGAGGTAACCCGCGAGCCAGAGAGGGAAAATTTGAAGCCAATCTGGGGCGCCCCACGAATCATGGTTGGCCCCGCGAAGAAGAGGGTGGATTTCTGAATGTCCCTTGTCTCGCCTTGCGAGACAGGGTTCGCCCAGCGATAATTCAAATCTAGACAGAGCCAATTTTAAGTATTCGCCCCGTGAGCGTGTGCAGACAGAAACACCTATTTTAGCTTGTTAATTGTGTGAATTTTGTACCATAATCCTAGTTTTCTTAGAGTTGCATCTCGCTTAGTAATTTTGATAGTTTTCTGAGTTTTGTGATTGTATTCTTATGAATCTTGGATGATTATGTACGTTATGAGGAATTAATCCTCTTTTCTAAGAAATCGACGTAGCCACACATGACGGCATAGGGTATTGTGATGTTTTATATTCCCTTCTCTTAATTCTTGCTTCTTGATTTTGTTTTTCTTGTGTTAATCAAAAGAGCTCGTGATTAACTAGTCAAATGTGATGAGTCCGACCGGAGATTCATGCTTTAGGACTTGAATTAAGAACACAAATTGAATATTGATAGAGATATAATAGGAGATTTGTTCAATCATTATAGGGAACCAAGAACTTAATGAATCTTGCATGTTATTCATCATAGAGATATCGTTGTTTGGCATGTTTAGGTGTTTTCTTTTGTGCTCGAACAAGACTATAGAATAATTTAGGGTTCCTGGTTGGCATGATTTTGAATTTAGGGATAGAAAATAATCACTTGGATATATGGTTGACTGTGTTGGTAAAATTGTGACCTTAGATTTCCCAATCATCACTACAAAAAAAAAAGCCCGATTATTGACGGCCAAAAACCGTCGGAAAAGCGCGTTTCCGACGGACTTTCCGACGGACCAAGTTCCGTCGGTACTAGGCGCCTAGGAAACGGTTTCCGATGGACGGGCCGGATCCTTCGAAAAAGTTACCGACGGACAAATCCATCGGAAATGTTATCGACGGACAAAGCCGTCGGAAACATTACCGACGGTCAAGTCCGTCGGTAAGTAGGTTTTTTTTTAATTATTAATTATTATTTTTATTTAATTTTTTTTATTTTAAATTTAAATTATTAATTCTTTTTTGTTTTAAATCTTACATTTTTTATTTAATCAACATTTGGAGTGAACAAGGCTCTATGCATCCATGACTTTTTGATCCAAGGTCTACAAGTTACTTCCAGTAAGAACCATATTATGTAGAATCATAATCATATGGTGGGTATAACTTGGCCATAATTTTTCACCATTGTCTTTTGATGGCTATGTTCTGCATCAAAAGGGAAACATACATTAGGTCCATATAAAGAAGTGAAGGTCAATTCATATAATGAAAGGATTGTTACAATATGGGAATGACCGACGACAGCGGGGGCAGCCCTTAACACAAAAAATAAAAAAAATTCAAAAAATAGAAACAAAACAAAATAATGCACAAAAATTACCTACAAGCAAATGGTGGCTACCAGAGATGATGGCGGCGGTGGCTGACGGGGTGCTGCTCGTGGAGGTGGCAGAACAGGGGGCGCGGTGGTGGTACGCGCACGGTGTGGTGAATGGGGAAGAGGCCGATCGGAGCTAAGAACTGAGAGTAGGGAGTAGAGAGAGCAAGGGAGAGAAGGGGGCGGTGCGCGGTGGTGCAGCCGTTCGCAGACGGAGGAAGGAGGCGCGGTGGTCTGAGTGAGAGAGATGGGAGAAAAAGAGAGAAAATAAAGTGAGGGAGGAAGGGACGGCTGTTTCCCTTTTAATTGAAATTTCCGACGGCCTCCCAAGATTTCCGACGGCTTTTGCCCTCGGTAATTCAAAAAACGATTACCGACTTAAAATTCCATTGGTAACTGAGATCTGATTTTCCGATGGACTCCCAAGATTTCCGACAGCTTTTGCTGTCGGTAATTCAAAAAAGATTACCGCTCAAAAAAAGATTACCGACGGAAAATTTCGTCGATAATTGAGATCTGATTTTCCGACCGAAAATCCGTCGATAACAGGTAATTGGCATTTCCGACGGAAATTCCATCGGTACAAACACGCGCCAAAAAAATTGCATTTCCCGCCATCAATACAAACGAAATTACCGATGGAAAAGCTGTCGGTAAGGTTACCGACGGCTTTTCCATCGGTAATTCTTGTGACTTTTGCTTTCCAAGCTTTTCGACGGAGGATTCCGTCGGTAAGTCCTTAGTTTCTGATGGAAATCACGGCCGTCGGTAACAATCCGTCGGAAATCCTACCTTTTCTTGTAGTGCATATTCCCAATCTCAATAACTGCTTGCAATTTGTTTTGATTTGCTTTAATCCTGCTTGATTTAGATATTCTCATATATCTTTGTAAGGGATTGGATTTGTTTTGATTGAAAGGTTCCATTATGTATAAAAGGATACTTTTTCTATAAAAAAAATTGAAAAAAACATTTGATTGTGCTTTTATTCTGGTGATTTGATGCTATCAACGTTATTTGAAGTATAATGAAGTGCTTCTAAAGCACTAGTTTGTTTTTTAATTTGTAACTGAAAGAAAATTGAGTTCCAGTATCTGGTTGATTATTTTAATTGTGTGAAGGTTTTATTTGTTTATTTTTTGGAAATGCAATTTTTGAGTTGTTAATTTTAATTAAAACAAAATAATTTTAAATTTGGTTACTCATTGGCGGGGGATATAGGGAACTCTTGTTCTTGCACTTTCTTAAAGAGAAATCTTTTTCAGTTATAAATATAGTCAATATTACACTTTGCAATAAAATGGTAAATGAATTTTTAACTGACTATCTGCTAGTATACATTAAAAAATTGCTGAAAATTTTATTGTAGATTTAATTATAGATGATTTTCGTGACATGTAAGAGATCCATTTCGTGTTTCGATAGAATACTAATATAATTAACGTTTTGAAACAAATAATTATGAATATTTTATATAAAATTTGATGAATATATATTTGTTGAATGAACTTTAATTTTTATAATTGATCTTTTTAAACATCCAAATATGGCTTTGTCCCTATCCGCCCCGGCCCATTGCGATCCCTAGTCTTGACCTCAAAGTTATTATATATATGAATCTGACTACCCCTAATACTTCTTTAATATATTTTTGGCTTACAAATATTTTTTCCATCGGGCATCCTTGTAAATCTATAAACAATTAAACATGCACCACCGTCGCATCAATCATCAAAGATGATAAGAAGGAGGGGAACGATGTATACAAAATAGCAATTTAAACGCTGCTCCAACATATTATTACTTTTAACTTTTATTGTTCGGATAGACTTTGAAATCTTTACAGCTTGTGTCGGACAAAATGGTTTCACTCTGGGCTCTGGCTATTTAAAAAGTAATCCTTCCTTAACATTTTTTCTTTTTTTTTTTATAAGCACTACTATATTAAACTGAATACTTGGGGGTACAAAGGAACCAAAACCCATGAAAGGTATTAGGTAATTGTTGAACCCAAAGAAAAATAATACCGGTGGGTTAAATAACTAACTAAACTATCTAAAGCCCAAAGTCAACCCACCCAATGTAATGTAATGAAAACACATCCCAGCATACCATCAAAAAATTTATGCTATATCTTCCCAAGAACTACGTTTAAAACAACCCCAACAAAAGACATTAGTCATTATACGGATTAGGGATGGCAATGGATAGGGTCTGGATAGGGTACTATAGTACCCGTCCCCATACCTGTGTTTGAAAAAATTACCCGTATCCTCGTGGGTAGCATCTTTAGTACCCTTACCCATACCCTCTGGGTACCTAAGTACCCGTACCGGCCGTATTCGTTACCCGCACTTTAACAATGAAAAAGCAATAAATAACAAAAGAAAGTTATAACAATTAAAAAACGATTTAAAGGTCTGTTAAATCTACTAATAAATATTACAAATCAAAATATTTAGATAAATAAAAACATCCAAAAAGGAATTATAGATGCAACTAGGTTTAGAAAGTTAAGAATCTTTAGATTAATTTTGGTTTTAAATTTTGTATTATAGTTAAAATTATATATATTAGCAATATAAATAAATAATAAATAATTATACATATATATACATATGTGCGGGTATGGGGCGGGGTGGGTACCATAGTACCCGTACCCGTACCCGCACGCGTACCCATTCAAATTTATGGGTAATTACCCGTACCCAGACCCTTACCCATTGTGCGGGTAATTACCCTATCCATTATGGGTAATTTTTGCGGGTACCAAATGGGTATGATACAAATTGTCATCCCTAATACGGATTAGATAATACATTAAGAACAAGTGCAGCACCCTAAAAAAACTAACAAGTGCCCATACTATAACAAAGAGAAATGTTTTTATGGACATTTAAAAATGGGACAACATACGATATCCTTTGTATTTTTTATTTATTTTTAAAATATATGTATATAAAGAAGATAAAAAAAATAAGTAAGAGATAAAAGTAAACATATACAATATCATATATGATGTCTAAAATTTGTTGTTCAAAAAACAGAACTCCTATAACAACTCTAAATTACTTAGCATCTTGCTTAGCAAAACCCAAAGAGCATGTTTGGAACAGCTTAAATTGTTGGATTTTAGCTGTTTAAAACCCAAAAAGTTGTTTTGAAAATAATCTAACATATTTGGCACTTTGCTTAAATTTATAAAAAATATTTTTTTTAGGGAAAAAATTGTTTTATGTCATCTAATTTGTTCTAACTTAAGATTGTTGTGATTTGATTACTTTTTTTATTCTCAAAACTCTCTTTCATGTTTATCCCTATAAAATTAACTTCAAAACAAATATTATTAAATTATACAAAAATAAATGTTGATTATAAATCTATTTTTCGGGTTTTCCATACACACTCGTACTGTGATAATAACATTAGTCATTTTTTTTGCTCTTTCTAAGCGCTGTCCGGCACAGAGAGAACTAGAGCTGTCAGTTTGGCCCTAAGCCCTAAGGCCAGCCCATCTGGCCCACAATAATAGCCTAGCCCATTTAACCCATAATTATGGTAGTTATTCTGTTAGTTGGTTATTAGGCCCAATGTGACTTAGTCAAATTAGTCAGTTTCTGTTTTGTAACCACTTGGCTTGAGCTCTTGATCCTCATTCTATATAAAGAGGACATAGCTCATGTTCATATTCAATTCAATCATTTCAATTCATTCAATGTTATCAAGCATTATTCAATATACAAATTTTACATGGTATCGTGAGCTAGCAAGCCTGAAGAATAAAAGTCTCTGATCTTGCAATCATGGAAACTGAGAAGGATCCCTCCAGTGATGGTCCATCAACCTCCGAGACAGAAAAGAATGATGAGAAGATCAAAGTTGAGCAAAGTACAGAAAACAGCATTAGTGTCATGTCGCCATACTATCTTCATCCATCTGACCATCCAGGCCAGATCTTTGTGAGCGAGTTACTCAATGATGGGAACTACACAGAATGGGTGGCAGACATGGCAAATGCGCTTTATGCAAAGAACAAGATTGGTTTCGTGGATGGATCTATTCCCATGCCAAATCTTGATTCACCTAACTTGGGACATTGGATGAGATGCAATGCAATGGTCAAAGGATGGATCAAGAATAGCATGGACAAAGAAATTCGAGGCAGTGTCAGATATGCAAGCACTGCTAGGGAGATTTGGCTTGATCTTGAACAAAGACTTGCCAAAGGAAGTGCTCCCAGAGCATATGAATTGAGGCGTGCCATAACACATCTCAGGCAAGAAAAGCTTTCTGTGCCTTCATATTACACAAAACTGAAAGGTTTATGGGATGAGGTTCAATCAATCATTCCATGGCCCAAATGTGTTTGTGAAGGATGCACATGTGATGTGCAGAAACAGTTAAAAGAAATGCAAGAAAGGGAGCAACTATATGATTTTCTTATGGGATTGGATGATATCTTCAGCACAGTGAAGACACAGATCCTTAGCATGGCTCCAAAATTGACTTTAGGCCATGCATATCACTTAGTGGCAGAGGATGAGCAACAAAGACTCATCTCGGCTATGCACAAATCAGGAGCAGAAACTTCAGCCTTTCAAGCACAGGGAAACAGGAATGCAAGGAAGGAAAGGCCAAAGTGTGAGCACTGTCAGAAGATTGGCCACACTCAAAGTGAGTGTTGGGAGATTGTTGGCTATCCAACAGATTGGAAGAAGCCATACAAAGAAAGGAATGCAAAGGCAGGTTCTTGGAACAACAAGAAACCTGGTGCAAAAGTGGCACAAGTCAGCACTGAGGAAGACAATTTCCTAGGTCTATCAACACAGCAGTATGAGAAATTGCTGCATCAATTGAGATCAGACTTTGAATCAACTGCAGGAACATCTAAACCAATGGTAAATATGGCAGGTAACTTTTCTTTTGACAAACCATGGGTTATTGATTCGGGTGCAACTGAACATATAACTTGCAACATAGATTTGTTAAAAGATAGGATTATATCAAATCAACAACCTGTAAGAATACCTAATGGTACAAATGTTCCAGTGAGAGGATCAGGAAAATTACAACTTCCTAATGGTTTAAATGTTGAACATGCTTTATATATTCCTGACTTTAACTGCAATCTGTTATCTGTGAGTAGGTTGACCAAAGAATATAATTGTGCTGTGATTTTTATGCCTGACTCATGCATTATACAGGACTTACCCTCGAAGACTCTGATTGGAAAGGGTAGGAATCATGATGGTTTGTATCTACTTGAGCCAATTAAGGAAAGAGGGATGGTTATGAAGGTAGGCAAACCAGAAAATGCATCTATGTGGCACTTAAGACTAGGACACACTTCAGACTCTAAACTTTTGGGTATTGATTCTGTGAGTAGTATAGATATTAGCCAAAATAAGGAAGTTTGTGACCCTTGTATAAGGGCCAAACAGACAAGATTGCCCTTTCATTCTAGTTCAATAAAAACAAATGCTTGTTTTGATCTTATACACTGTGATATTTGGGGAAGATGTGCCGCTCCATCTACCATAGATGCCCACTATTTTCTCACTATAGTAGATGACTTTAGTAGGAGTGTGTGGGTGTATCTAATGAAATATAAGTCAGAAGTGGAACACTACTTACAGTTATTCATATGTATGATAGAAAATCAATTTGGAAAAAGAATCAAAAGGATTAGATCTGATAATGGTCTTGAGTTTACTTCTAGCACTATGCAGAAATTCTATGAAGAAAAAGGCATAGTGATGGAATTAACTTGCACCTATACACCTCAACAAAATGGTGTGGTGGAAAGGAAACATAGACATGTTTTAGAAATGGCAAGGGCCTTAAGATTTCATTCCAACCTTCCCATTCAATTCTGGGGAGAATGTGTTCTCACAGCTGTACACATTATCAACAGATTACCTTCTAAAGTGATAAATAATAAAACTCCTTATGAAATTGTGTTTGGAAAGAAACCAAATTATGAACATTTAAGGGTTTTTGGTTGTTTAGTTTATGCTTTAAAAACCAGAAGAAATGGTAAGTTTGATGAAAGGGGGAGAGCATGTGTTTTCATAGGCTATCCTTCTTCACAAAAGGGTTATAAAGTGTATGATACAACTAACAATGAGATATTTGTCTCAAGAGATGTTGTGTTTTTTGAAAATGAATTCCCTTTTAGAGAAAACAAGTTGCAGGAAAAGAGCCAAGAACAACAAACTGCAGCATGGGAAGATGAGGTTGAACATCATGATCAGGTTCATGTCTCATCATCTGACAATATAATAGAAACTCAGAATGAGAACCTTGCATTGGAAGAGACTGCAGTTGAACAAACAACTGATGAAACTGAAGACAGAATAAGGCATAGTGACAGAGTCAGACAACTACCAAGGCATCTGAAAGACTATGAAGTGGATCTGCCATCATCAATCTCAGTTACAGTAAGTGAACCTTCTTCATCAATCAATAAGGTTTCTTCATCAGGTAACAAAGTTAATTATCCTATCTCTAGCTATGTTTCATACAATAAGTTTTCAAAATCACATAAAGTCTTTCTAGCAGCCATCTCTTCCAGAGATGAGCCAAAATATTTTAAACAGGCAGTGAAGGATGAACATTGGAGACAAGCAATGAAGAAGGAGATAGAAGCCTTGGAAGCAAATCAAACTTGGACACTGACAGATCTTCCACCAAACAGAAATGTGATAGATTCAAAATGGATCTACAAAATCAAGTATAAACCCAATGGAGACATTGAGAGATACAAAGCTAGATTGGTTGCCAGGGGTTTCACTCAAATTGAAGGGGAGGACTTTCATGAGACTTTTGCACCAGTGGCAAAATTGGTTACCATGAGATGCCTGTTGACTGTGGCAGCAAAGAAAGGTTGGATTATTCATCAATTGGATGTGAATAATGCCTTTCTACATGGGGACTTGACAGAGGAAATTTACATGAGCATTCCAGAAGGATTTGCTAAGGAGAATGACACTCGAGTTTGCAGATTACATAAATCTATATATGGTCTTCGACAAGCCTCTAGAAATTGGTATCAAAAGTTCACAAGTGCACTCAACAATATTGGCTTCAAACAATCCAAGGCAGACCATTCATTATTCATATATCAGTCCAAAGAAATCTATCTTGCTGCACTGATATATGTTGATGATGTGGTTTTGACAGGAAACAGCTCAGATGACATTGAAAGAGTGAAGAAATACTTGGACAAAGCCTTCAGCATAAAGGACTTAGGAACTTTAAAGTACTTTCTAGGTGTAGAGGTTGCTAGATCACCTCAAGGCATTGTTCTTAGCCAAAGAAAGTATACATTGGATATCCTCAAGGAAACAAAGATGCAAAACAGCAGGCCTAGCAAGTTTCCAATGGAGCAAAACTGTAACCTTAGATCAAACAAGGATGATCCAGCTGTAGATGCAACCAGATATAGAAGAATTCTAGGGAGATTATTGTATTTAACAGTGACTAGACCAGATATTACTTATGCTGTTAATACATTGTGTCAATATATGTCAGAACCAAAACAGATTCATATGGATTCTGTTGAAAGGGTTCTAAGGTACTTAAAAACCACTCCTGGACAAGGCATTCTGCTTCCCAGTAAAGGAGGATACAAATTGGAAGCCTTTTGTGATGCTGACTGGGGAGGTTGTCCTCTCACTAGAAGATCATGCACTGGATACCTGTTGATGTTGGGAGATGCACCAGTTTCTTGGAGAACAAAGAGGCAGACTGTTGTAGCCAGGTCTTCAGCAGAAGCAGAATACAGGTCCATGGCTGCAACAGTCAGTGAAATTGTTTGGTTAAGATGGCTCTTAGAAGAGTTAACAATGACTCAACAAGAAGCAACACACTTGTATTGTGATAACCAAGCTGCCTTGTACATTGCTTCAAATCCTGTTTTCCATGAAAGAACTAAACATGTGGAAATGGATTGTCACTTTGTCAGGGAAAGGATTCAGTCTGGAGAAATTCAACCAATGAAAATTGGCACCAAGGAACAAGTAGCTGACATTTTTACTAAGCCTTTGGGCCGTGACAGATTTGCTTTTCTCCTTGGCAAGTTGGGCATTATCAACCTACATGCTCCAACTTGAGGGGGAGTGAAGAAATCTAAATTTCTGTTATTTCAGTTATGGTAGTTATTCTGTTAGTTGGTTATTAGGCCCAATGTGACTTAGTCAAATTAGTCAATTTCTGTTTTGTAACCACTTGGCTTGAGCTCTTGATCCTCATTCTATATAAAGAGGACATAGCTCATGTTCATATTCAATTCAATCATTTCAATTCATTCAATGTTATCAAGCATTATTCAATATACAAATTTTACAATTAAAGCTGTCAAATGGGCCACCCTAGCCCATGTGGGTCAGGGCCAAATGGGCCACAAGGCCAAAAGGCCCACATTAAAAAAAGCCCACAGGGCCAAAAAACACTAAAAAGCCCTGGGGGCCAGGGCCAGCCCATGGGCCATAATTTTTTGTGATATTCCTATTTATTTTATTTCTTTTTATAAAACTTGACAAAAAGAATAACAATTATAATCACTCTAATATTATGTAATAATATCATTCAACCTATGAAATTAATTATTCAAATATGTATTAAGTGCTATAGTTTTCTCTAAAAAATTGAAGAGAAAGCATTGTTTTCTCTCTTTTCATCCTTGTCTTTATATGAAATGAATTGTTAAAATAGATAACTGATATCAAATTATTGCAATAGATAACATTCCAGCTAAGGGAAATCATTCACTTGGATTACCTAAGTGGTTGTGCGGTTAGTGAAGGAAAAATTATAGCATGTAATACATATTTAAATAGATAATTTCATAGGTTAAATGATATTATTACATAATATTAGAGTGATTATAGTTATTGTTCTTTTTGTCAAGGTTTATAAATAAATAAAAAAATAGGCCTATCAAAAAAATTATGGCCCATGGGCTGGCCCTGGCCCTTAATGCATTTTTGGGATTTTTGACCCTATGGGCTTTTTTTTAATGCGGGCCTTTTGGCCCTATGGCCCACATGGGCCAGGGCTAAATGGGTTAGGATCGGCCCATTTGACGGCTCTAGAGAGAACAGTGATCCAACATTGGCATCGGACCATCAGAATGGTAACACATCCAATTAAATGCATCTACCTCTCACAGTAAGTTTTTAAAGTAAATTTGTCTTTAAATTAAATAAAAATGTGTTTATCTTGGGATTATTTAATGGATTGAAAAAAAATTATAGAGTTTATCAAATAAATACAAATATACCTTGCTTATTAACTTTGAATTTGTCTTTAAATAAAATAAAAATTTGTCTTTAAATTAAATAAAAATGTGTTTATCTTGTGATTATTTAATGGTTTGATAAAAAAGTTATATAGTTTATCAAATAAATACGATATACCTTGCTTATTGAATTTGAGGGTTTGTTTGGTTTAGGGTTTAGGGAGGGATTTTGATAGAGAGGACAGATTTTAACATAATTCATATTTGGCTTATAAGAGAATAGTAATTTTAAAGCAAATAAGAGGAAAGTGAAATTAAGCCAAAAGAAACTTGGAGGGAAGGTAAGAAGAAGAATAAGAGGAAAGTGAATAGAGGAGAAGGAACTTGGACTTTGAGAATGAAGAAGATGGAAGGTTCTGGAAATGTGACCCAATGTTTGAGTGTTTGAAAGGTGGTTCTGCAAATCACTAGCAACTCAAGTGGGTCAAACGTTAGTTATTGGATGGAAGAGTGGTGGAGGGACTTGATTGGAACAATGAAGAAAATTTAGGGACACAATTCGCCCAATCAAAATTTGGGCACAATCACATATGTGAAAGACTAAAAGTGTAATTAAGCCAAAAGAAAAAAAGAAAAAAAAACATGGTCAAGTTACAGTTATTTAGGCTTAGAACTTGCGGTTAGCACAAACGAATAAAATGACCATAAAGTCGTAATGGGCTTCTTTTTTTTTTTTGATGAATAAATGGGCTTGCAAGTTGCATCACATGTATAAACGGTCAATATGTGATTAAAGTCATGGTCACCCATCGACCTAAAAAATACATAACATATGATATATAATAATAATTTAATAACAATAATTAATTAATATATAAAGGAAGAAAGTGAACCAACAGAAAGGTAGCTATAAGAATAATTAACTGAACTGAAAGAGAAAGTTAAAGTAATTAGAACTTCAAAGAAAAAGCAAACTTAGAACATAGAATTATACCCTTCTCACTCCATCGCATCTAATGCAATGCAAGACGGAGAACAGCAACCCAACAAAAAGGGAAAGGTAATTAAGAAAAAAAAACAATCACATTGACGAGACCATAACCATCGCAATCAAAAACATCTACATCATCATCAGCATCATCGTACAACGGTGACGGGTACCTGCGTGGCCTTGACCGTCAAGGTAGCTATATAGCTAGCAGATTAATTTTAGTCATTTTTCTATTATTAATGTAACATGAAACCGTCATCATATGAAATCGTTCATTGCTTGCTCATATTGAAAAGTCATGAACGAGGCTTGTTCTGTCTGCAACGTTGAGTCTCCAAGAGAGGAAATTAGGAATGCCATTCTCTGGGTCTCTATTTGCATCATCCATAAAGCGTAACTCATTGCTCATCTTCTGGTTCTGTGAGTTTGCGTACCACGCATTGTTCTGATGGCTGTACATGTTCGGCGACTCCATTACGCCGGTTGAGGTAGCGGCGGCGGCGGCACTCGCTCTTCTCTCTTCCTTCTTGAATCTTATTCCACAGGCATTGCATAGTGACTGCAATTCCATTCATATACAATATGGTCATGAATAAGTAAAATGTATGATATAAGCAAAGTATCTAACGTGTGTGGTAAAAACTTGTTGAAATCAGATTTTCAAGTGATACTCATACAACATGCTATAAATAATGTAACAAAAAAAATGCTATAAATATGCCATAAATAAAATGAGCTCAATTGATATAATTTTTATATTGTCCATCAGTTTCATCACAAATATTGTCCTATACGTTACTTTAACATAATTATTCTGTAATAATTTATAATTAATTAATAATTAATAATATAAAAAAATAGAATCTTTCAAGCAATGAATAATAAAAGAAAGCCACGATTTTATTGAAAATCTGACAAATTCACTACTCAAAATATTAGTTACATCACTTCTCTATAGAACCTTGCCTTTTTTTTATTACTTAACCGGTGCCCTTTTCCCTAAAATTTGTTGAATGTGCATACTAATTAAATTCAATAAATATAACGAAAATATTATTTGAAAAAATTGATTGCCAAGAACTTATTCAATAAGTTGTTAAAAAAATAATATCTTTTCAAAAAAAAAAAAAAGTTAAACTAAAGAGATCTTCAAACAAATTTTTTTTTATCTAGTATTTACCTTTGGTCCTCGAGGACCATTCCTCCAAAGCGGTGTGGAAGTGGTGTCGCAATTAGCACAACGACGAGCGAGGAGAGAATCATTGTTAGTGTTACCGTTGCAGCTTCCTCTGGTAATCTTACTTTGAGATTGCGGGTTGTGTTTGGGTTGCAATGAATCCCAGCGACGTTGATCATGACGATTTCGCTTCTCTTCATGTTCAGTTAAACGCGTAGAAGGGGTGCCAAGGGAGAGAGTGCAGTCCACTGAAGAAGAAGAAGATGATGATGATGAATACATGTCATGTCCATAACCATAATCATCATCATAAGGGTTGTGGTTGTTGGGCATGGAGAATAGCATAGGGAAATTAGAACTGTTCTGGTTGTGATACATGATGCCACATGTGCACTGTCCCATCACGTGCCCGCAACAACGATGCATCATATTGGCTTATTCTTCGTCTTTTTTTTTCTCTTTGACTCTCTTTCGCTTTAACGACCAGCCGTTAATCCCTCTCTCTCTCTCTTTTCTCGAAATTCGAAGCTAGCTAGCTGAATGAAGAAGAAAACGGTTTCTTCCTATTGAAGAGAGAGCACAGAATGGTTGGGGAAGATTAATAATAAGCAAAGTGATAGAGAAGGGAAATAATGGGGTTATAGATTTTAAAGAAACATGAGAGCAGGGAAGTACAAACGTTTGAAATGTAAGTGGGACTTAGAAGAAAGAGCTGAACTAAAATTGTTGGAGAGTGAATGAGGGAGAAATGAGAAGTGGGTGTTGTCAGGTAGCTTTGTAAGCTAATAGAAATGGCCAAATACCAGTCAGCACCTGCAGTTCAAGTTGTCGTTAATTGCAAATCGAGAGATGCACAATTGCACATAATAATGAGTGTATGTGTGTGTATATATAAGTTAGTTTTTTTTTTTTTTTTTTTTGGAAAAAAAGAGATGAAGGCTATAAAGACATAAACAGAGAGGGACCCAATGTCTGTGTTATGAGAAAGAAAAGTACTCACTTAAGTGAGAAGAAATCAAGTGGGTAAGACTGAGTCATAGTCAGTGGGTCAGGGAGCGAGTGTTGTGGACTGGTGGTAGGGTATGTGCAAGTGTTTGAGAGTATTTCTATCCTTGGCACTGTTTGCAACTGTGCTTAAAATTTTCACTTGCATGATACCAATTTAAAGCACTAGCAGAACACCATCTAAAGAGAGATGATAGCGACACTGGTAAGAAAGAAAGGAGATAAGTTCTGGCAATACATTCTTTAATGGGTTTCGCTGATAAAAAAATTTTGTATCCGAAAACAAAGTATAATATTTTTCAAAATATTACATATATTATTTTTCATACAATTTTTTTTTTTTTTTGGTTTCTTAAACAATTTTCTAATAACACTCATTATCATTCTCCTTCTTTAATATTTTGTTATACATTCTTTCCTGTTGGTTAAAATTTAGAAGGGTTCTACTCTTACTTGAATTTTACCTTAATAGGACTATAGGAGGAAGTGTATTAAAAAAAATGTTAAGGGTCCTGCAAAAGAGTGTCTTAAGAGCATTGGTTAAGAACCCACGAAAAAAACAATTATAATTCAAAAAATATAACATTTTTCAAAATGCTAAGTACATTATTTTCTATACAAATTTCCTTTTTAAAATCTTTAAACAATTTCTCGGCACTTGTAAGCATTCTTCAAATATAAAAGAGTATCTTGATAGATGTATAGAAGAGTAATGATATTTGGACACACAGTTTAGATATCTAATATAGATATCGTATAGCTTATGAGTGTCTTGGTAGTGATAAAATACATGATGAGAGAGAATAAAATAATAAATAAGTGAGGGTCATACTAATGAGTACCCTTAGTGCACCCTTTAAGGAACCGAGAAAAAAAAGTTATCACTGGGAATTGATATATTTTAATATTTAAAAATGTGAAATACTTATTTTCCAATAAAAACCTACTTTTCTTGGTTCTTTAAAGACTGTCCTAAGGGCACTCGTTAGCATTCTCCATAAGTGGGAAGGGGGAATTTTATACGCTGTTGGACACCATTTTTGTGTCCAAGTATCCTTACTCCTCCGGTCTCTATTATAAGTAAAAATTAAATAAAACACACATATTAAGGTGGGTAGTTAATCTCAATTTAATTTATTAATCTTACTTAAGTTTGTTACCTAAATTATCCTTCATCTTATTTATTAAGCTTGTATTGTTGAAAATAAAAGGAATCATTGAAAATAAAATCTGTATTAAATGAAGGGTATTTTGGGAATAACATAATTAAATTGGATAAAAGTACTCCCTCCGATCTCTATTATAAGCAAAAAAATTCTTAAAATTTGTTGTCCAATATATAAGCAAATTTTGTTTTCCAATGACTCATTTAATGACATTATTCCCAAAATACCATTCATTTAATACAAATTCCGATAACTCATTTAATGAAGATTGAAGTTTTAGATGAAGGGTAATTTAGGTAACAAATTTAATTTTTTATAAAATTCAATAAGATTAACTAATCATCTTAATATATGTATTTTATTTAATTTTTACTTATAATAGAAATCGAAGGGAATAATTGAAAAGTGCTGCTAATTTGACACATTTTTGCGACAACATACGCGACATTAAAGCTACAGTAGCGCACTGCAGCGCTACTGTAGCACCATTTTTTTTATAAAAAAAAAATTGACTTTTTAAAAAAAATAAAAATTTTATTTCTCAAATAAATCCATTAACCAGATAATGAACTGAATTCACCAGATATTTGCACATATTTAACCAAAAATTTTATTTCTCAAAAAAACCCATTCACCAGATAATGAACTGAATTCACCAGATATTTGCACATACATAACGAAAAACTTTATTTCTAAAAAAAAACTCATTCACCAGATAATGAACTGAATTCACCAGATATTTATACCTGATTCACCAGATATTTGCACATACTTAACGAAAAAATTTATTTCTCAAAAAAAACTCATTCACCAGATAATGAACCGAATTCACAAGATATTTGTACCTGATTCACCAGATATTTGCACATACTTAACCAAAAAAAAAATATATTTCTAAAAAAAACTCATTCACCAGATAATGAACTGAATTCACCGGATATTTATACCTGATTCACCAGATATTTGCACATACTTAACCAAAAAATTTATTTCTCAAAAAAATTCATTCACCAGATAATGAACTAAATTTACCAGATATTTATACATACTTAACCAAAAAATTTATATATAAAATAAATTTTAAAAAAACTAAATTTTAAAAAATAAAAAGTAAAAAATAAAAAAAGCCATTACAGTACCGTATAGTATCGCTACAATACAGTACAGTGTGACACTATATGATATCGCGTATTTGATATCGCAGATCTGTGTCAAATTAGCATCTCTGACGATTGAAGTTTGCTTATATATGGAACAAAAATATTTGATTTTTTTTTTTTTCTTATAATAAAGACCAATATAGAATTATAGATAGTGTGAGAGAAGGGTTAAGAGGGTCATTGGGTAGTCAAAAGAGCCCACGTGACAAGCAGGAACAGTCTTCCATGGATCTATCTGCCTTCTCCGATCACGAGGCTTTTATTTATTAGTGTCTTTCTCAAAACCAATACATCAAAAACCTCTGTCCGTATCCGTATCTCTGCCTCTGCCACTTCCACCCTCCCAAGGAAGATGGAATAGTTCCCTCTCCTTCCTTGTTTATTCTCACGCTCCCCTCTCTTCTCTTCCCAGCCACGCTCTAATCCCAATATTGTTAATTAATTGCCAAAACTTTGATATTCCGAACTGTTTTAATTTTTACTCACGTTAATTTTGGGGCGAGGGTAAATACAAAGCGTTTATTGTACATGAGAATTCTATCACATGCGAATACACTTTCAGATTCTTTTTAACCATTGTTGCTCCCTCCAGCTCAATTATAAATAAAATTAATTAATTTATATTTATTAAAAAAATTAATTAATTTAATTTAATTGTCTTGATTTAGATTAAAAAAATGAGTTATAATTACTAAACTATCCTTTAGTTGTCTCGTGAGTGTGCAATGTTCTTAAAAAAGTAAAAGAAAATAATTAATTGAATTGATTGATTGTCTTAACTTTTAGAACACTAACATTAAATAAAGTTTAATAAATGGATTTTTTTTTTCATAGTAAAAAACTTATCGGATGGGTAGCTTCCGAATTCATTTGACAGTTACATTACCAAAAAAAAAAGGCTTTGTATCATTTAGTACATCTTTTATGATATATTGTTCGAATAAACATCATTTCCTCCTTCTTCTTTTTTTACAAGGAAGAAAGATAAATATAAATAGATTTTATTATTGGTAAATTTACTTAAAATTTGTAAATGACAAATATATATATATATATATATGCGTCTATTTCTCTATTCTATTTTTTAAAATATACTAGTAATATCAACTCCCATATATTAAATTAGAATGGGTGCAAATATATAAAATTAGGGAGCCAAATATATCTAACTCAAAGTACTAACGGTAATTTTATAAAACTCAGTGGGAGCATTTGCACACACTGAGTCTTATGTAGGTCCTGTTGAGTTTGTTATTTATCTTATTTTTAGTTTGTTGAGTTTTCTATTTATCTTAACTTTAGTTTTTCTGTTAGCTAAATCAGATTACATTTTGATAAGTTAATTATCTTTAGTTAGTTTATCTTTAATTAGCTTTAGTTATCTTTTAGTTAGAATTATCTTTCTGATCAATGCGTATATAATGGCTTGACTTCTATTTAATAAAGTATTCACTCTCCAATTTGTTTAAGAGAAACTTTGCAATCTTTACAAGTTGGTATCAGAGCTCCATCCTGGGGCCTGATATAACAAAAAGCAGCAGACTTTGAGTGATTCAATCGAGGTTTGGTGGAGATTGGTTATACAGAACCAGCTAAAGGAGTGGAGTCAATCGAGGTGCAGCAGAAGGGGTTGGAGAATCTAAAGTTGAAGGATCTCAAGGTTAAGAATTATCTGTTTCAAACTATTGACAGAACAGTTTTTGAACAAATTTTGGAAAAAGGCACATCGAAACAGATATGGGACTTTATGAAGAAGAAGTTTGAGGGGAATGTGACTATATATATATAGCACGATACCAATTTATAGCACTAGCATAGCACCGTGTAAAGAAACCATGAGACAGACAGTGGTAAGAAAGAGTATGGGAATGATAAAGGAGTGCACCTAGGATATTATGTAAGTAATTAAGAAATGAAATCTCGTGAGAATTGGTGTTTTCAAAATATTGAAAAATATTATACTGCATTTTTTTAATACAAATATTTTTTTTATTTATATCTTAGCTAGTGCCCTTGAATAGAGTTTAATATAAGTTTTATTTTAATATTTACGGGAATAAAAGTTTTTCATATATGATTCAAGGTTTAGAAAACTATTATCATATATAAAAGATGTTCAGAAATAAAATTAATGAATAAAAGTAAAAAAATCAAATATGAAGGTGGGAAAGAAATATTTCAAAAAATTAGATTTCCAAAAATATAATTTTAATAATAATAAAGCAAGGAAAATATTAATCAATATTCAAAGGATATTGGTTAAGAAACCAAACATAAAAAAATGCTAAAATAATATATTCAAATCATTACACTCTTAAAAATTATATTTTCTAACAAGAAATTTTTATCTTTAGCTTCCTTAACTAATATATTTAGATACTGATTAGCGAAAAAAATTGCATAAATCAAACTCAACTAACAAAAAGATTGAGATAGATAGATAGATAGTGGGAGGGATGGGTTATGGGTTAAGAGGGTCATTGGGTAGTCAAAAGAGCCCACGTGACAAACTGGAACGGTCTTCCATGGATCTATCTGCCTTCTCCGATCACGAGGCTTTATTTATTAGTGTCTTTCTCAAAACCAATACTACTTCATCTACGGTATAAACAAAAAAAATTCAACTTTTTTATCCAAAATATAAACAAATTTTAATTATTTTCATCTTATTTAATAAAGTTATTCTCAAAATACTCTTCATTTAATACAAATTTTATTTTTCAATGACTCTTTTTATTCTCAACAATACAAGTTTAATAAATAAAATGAAAGATAATTTAAATAACAAATTTAATTTTTTATTCTCAATAATTCTTTTAAATAAAATTAATTAATTATCTTAATATGTATGTCTTATTTAATTTTTATTTATAATAGAGAGATCGGAGGGAGTACATCAAAAAAATTCTGTCCGTATCCGTATCTCTGCCACTGGCGCTGCCGCTGCCACTGCCACTGCCACTGCCACCCTCCCAAGGAAAATGGAATAGTTCCCTCTCCTTCCTTGTTTATTCTCACGCTCCCCTCTCTTATCTTCCCAGCCACGCTCTAATCCCAATATTGTTAAGAATATCTATACCTGCAACCTTGGTAATGTAATGTAGTATATTAATTGCCAAAAACTTTGATATTCTGATCTGTTTTAACTCATCTTAATTTTGGGGCCAGGGGTAAATGCAAACTACAAAGCGTCTATTTTTTGGACAATCTACTTTGAGAACTATACGGGACAATCCATATATTTGCATAGTATAACATTATTGTGCTGCAATGTACGATACTGTAACACTATATTGTTCACTTATTTTTGTTATTTATAAATTTCGAAATTAAAAAAAAATGCATTTTTTTTTTGTTGTAACATTTTTTAAGTACGTGCAAATATCTGGTTAATCAGGTACAAATATCTGGTGAATTCGGTTCATTATCTGGTTAATGGGTTTTTTTGAGAAATAAAATTTTGATTAAGTATGTGCAAATATCTGGTTAATCAGGTACAAATATCCGGTGAATCACGTTCATTATTTGGTTAATGGGTTTTTTTGAGAAATAAAATTTTTGCTTAAGTATGTGCAAATATCTGGTTAATCAGGTACAAATATCCGGTGAATCACGTTCATTATTTGGTTAATGGGTTTTTTTGAGAAATAAAATTTTTGCTTAAGTATGTGCAAATATCTGGTTAATCAGGTACAAATATCTGGTGAATTCAGTTCATTATCTGGTTAATGGGTTTTTTTTTTTGAGAAATAAAATTTTGGTTAAGTATGTGCAAATATATGGTGAATCAGGTACAAATATCTGGTGAATTCGGTTCATTATCTGGTTAATGGGTTTTTTTGAGAAATAAAATTTTTGGTTAAGTATGTGCAAATATCTGGTTAATCAGGTACAAATATTCGGTGAATCACGTTCATTATCTGGTTAATGAGTTTTTTTGAGAAATAAAATTTTTGGTTAAGTATGTACAAATATCTGGTTAATCTGATACAAATATCTGGTGAATTCAGTTCATTATCTGCTTAATAGGTTTTTTTTATAAATAAAATTTTGGTTAAGTATGTGCAAATATCTGGTTAATCAGGTACAAATATCTGGTTAATTGAGTTCATTATCTGGTTAACGGGTGTTTTTGAGAAATAAAATTTTTGGGTTTTTTTAGAAATAAATTTTTTATTTTTTTATAAAAAATATATCAAAATTTGTTTTTTAAAAAAAACTGTATTACTATAGCACTACAGTACGAGTTGTCCCGTACTGGTTGTCTGAATAAGACAACTGTTTTACATGAGAATACACCCTTTCAGATTCTTCTTAACCATTGCTACATGGTAGGAAACACATTTTCCGTAGGAAAAAATTATTGGAGTGGTAGCTTCCGAATTTTTAATTATTTATATCTAATTTAATGATATTATTTTCAAAATGTCCATCACTTAATACACATTTTATTTTTCAATGACTCTTTTTATTCCTAACAACACAAGCTTAATAAATAAGATGAAGGCTAATTTAGGTAACAAACTTAATTTTTTAAATAAGACTAACAATATTAAATAAAATTAACTAGTCACCTTAATATGTGTGTTTTATTAAATTTTTGCTTATAATAGAGACCGGGGGAGTAAATAACAAAACACAGTCTTTGAATCATTTAGTACATCGTTTTATGAAATATTGTTCGAATAAATCATCATTTCCTTATTTTTTTTTTTAAACGTGAAAGAAAGCTAAATATAAATAAATTTTAATATCGGTAAATTTAGTGAAAATGACTTCGAGCTTCTCCTAGTGAGACAGACAGTGGTACTCAAAACACCTAATGATACGAGGGTTCCGACTCCAGCATGGAGGGAATTTAGGCTCCCCTGATCGATCAATAAAGAAGGGACAACCATCTCCTTTGCTGGTAACTCTAAAGAACTCGGGCTAAAATCCCTTCCATGAAGTGGAGTGGGGATTGAAGACCTTGCGGTGTTTGACACGGAAGAAATTGAAAAATTTCTTAACGGTGGCAGTGATGTCAAAAAACTTACAGACAATCTCAAAAACTCGGAAAAAGCACCAACTGGTCGGGTGCAATTAAGAGGGGGCCATGTTAAAGGCACGAAGGACCGCCGATTTGAAAACGGTAAAAGGAAGACGAACCCGGGCGCGAGTTAAAACGTGTTAGTGCATGAAGGAAAAGTTTGGGTTTTCCGAGGAATGGTACAAATAATCCTTGGACGAACAGGGCAAACAATCAACTCGGTCCAAACCCCTCTTGTCTACAACCAAGTCTCTTAACCCGTCAAGGGATTCTGGAGTCCAAAATTTTGAAAGGATACGTGAGACCTCTGGGTCAACCCATCGATATGGGTCAACCTCAACAATGGCGGCCATAGCCACCTCCCTATTCGCCTCCTCCGCCTAGGGACCCTCTTCACCCAGAACATTCTGAGGATTTGTATCCCCTTCGGTCATATCTCAGAAACTCTCACAGTTCAACGTAGTAGAAGAACAAAAAGGAATGAAATGAAGAAAGGAAGGAAATAAGGGCGTACCTGGGACCAAAAGGACCAAAAGAATGAGGAGGAAGAGCAAACACGAATGAGGAAGATGAAGAGTAGAAAACGAAAGGTAGAAGAAGACTTGGGCTGGAAAAGTGAAAAAGAAGTAAGGAGAGGCAATTTAAATAGAAGGAAGCAATCAATCTAGACCGTCTAAAACCCGATCATGAAATCCGACAGCTAGGGAAAAGAGGACGTGCGGACTGTTATTGCACCTAGAAGAGCGTGCCCAATCAAGAGGCGTGCATGGAACGAGAAATGACGAAAGTCAAGGGATGTGACCCTTGACATGACAACACGTTGATCCGAGGAATGGATAGGACGAACCAAGACCCTGACCTGCAAATCGGGCAAAGAAACAAGCCGGGATCCATAAAGCCTTTTCGCGAATACACCTCGAGGTTTTGGGGCTCCTGTTCCCGCCAGAATTGACCCTAAGCCCAATAGTTCAAAGCCCATGAGTATGAAGGGTGAAAGAGGGAGTCCCCGAGATATTTTCCATAAGGACCCGAGGTGTTCTCTAGGAAGAGCATCCCGGCCTACCACGAGAAGTGCCGACTTGTTGGGATGAAGAACCGGTAAAACAGATCACATCAAGAATAAAACACAGGTTACTATGACCGACCTGACGCAAGCCCAGCTCTCGAGATCATGTAAACAACCCGGGACCTTCAGTAGGGCGGCCCATCCGAGACATATGAAGGTGAAGAGCTCACAAGGACATGTCATTGGGACACGTCAATGTTCTAGAAGAATCTCATGATGATTGGAGACAGAAGGGGGATCTCCCACACGCATCAGCGAATCACGCTCCAACAGTCTGTGGGACCCACCCGGCGTAACAAACTCATGTGATGAGCACGCAGAAAAACCTATATAAGGCTGTCGTCATCTTCACTAGGCAAACACTGTACTATTCGCACATTTTACACTTAGAGAAGAGGATGATGACCTAATAGTACTGTTACACCTCTTTGTACTTAAGACTCAGATCAATACAATCACCATTTCACATATTTGTACTTTATTATTCTGCCCGAGATAATTATACTTACTTTACCAACCCTAATAAAATAAATATTTTGTTTACAGTATTTAAAATAATTAATTTGTAATTTTAAATTTAATAAATGTGAATGAATGTCACATGTTATTTTCCTGTTATGAATTTATAATATATAATAATTCTAAAAAAAACACACACATATCTATTTATGTCACACTGTGTATTTGTAATATTTTAATTATATAACTATCCTAATATAAATATATTCAATTATATATAATTTTATTATGTTCATATATATATATATATATTATGGATGATAAAATATTTTCCTTTAAATATTAAAAATATTTATTTATTTCTAATTTGCATAATAAATATTAGTTATCAAATTTTTTTAAAAAATTTTTAGAGGAATTTTTTTAAAAAAGATTATGGAATAGTTGTATATCAATATAATTTTTTATGGGTTTTTCTAACTTGTGCAAATTTGCACAGGATAAGATGAATTTATTATCCACTTTGCATCATAATCTCTCTTTTCTATAATTATGTTTTTTTTTGAAAAAAAACTCTCTCCTAATTAATTATTCTTAATTCTCTGATTTCTATCTCCCCATCAATAACCTTTCTCTCTCCCCTTATTCCTTCTTCTTCCCACCAAAAACTTACACCAAGAGAAACTTACACCAAGAGAAAAGAGTCGAGCCAAAATCAGTTCAATACACCTCCATAGCTAAATGCCTCACCTCTCAACTATCAGCCAATCACCTCTACCCATTCTCATCACCCTCACATAAATTCCTCATCCCATCTAAATCCCACAACAACAAACAAGATACCAACAAAGAAAAATCAACAAAACTGTGACTTCTCCTTTGTCCCTTTCGAACCAGCACAGTGTTCCGCTATCGCCATCACGTATCTCCGTCCAGCCGCCTCCACGACCCACGGAGAACCTCCACGATCATGAGCTCCTCCGCCATCGTCGTCTCAACAGACTAAGCCCCATAGTCTCAAGCTCACCGCCCCTGCAAGAGTAGCCATCTCCGCCATAGTCGAGGAGAGAAAGAGGAATAAGGGAAAGAGAGAAAGGTTATTGATGGGGGAGAGAGAAATCAGAGAATTAAGAATAACTAATTAGGAGAGAGATTTTTTCTTTTTAAAAAAAAAATTAATAGAAGAGAGAGATTATGATGCAAAGTGGGTAATAAATTCATCTCATTCTGTGTAACTTTGCACAGGTTAGCACAGGTTAGAAAAAACCTTTTTATAGACAAATGTTAGTGTTAATATTAGTATTTTGTTGGTGGATAAGGTTTAAACCTTCTTCCTCCTAACTTATCACTCCACTCGTTAACTCCTTTATCACAATCACCAAGCCAACTCTATAAACCCAGAATTTATATATTGTATCTCAATATAATGGTTTTGAATAGAAAAAATATTCTAGAAAAAGATTTCTAGAAAAAAAATTGTGGAAGGATTATATATCCTTTTCAATGATTCTTAATATTTATTAGGTTTAAATAAGTTTTTAATCCCTGGAAAGTTCACCAATTTTGGTTTTAGTCGTTATAAAAAAATTTCTTAGGATTTCGTCCCTATATTTTTTAAAGTTTTGTAAATAGTCCCTATTGTTACCACTGAGTACTAAAAATCATACTAGATGAAAAAATTTGTCAATTATAACCCTATTGCCCTAATGTATTATCTTATTTCTACTTTCTAGCCAAATTTTGGAGCAAGAACGAGAAATTACCTCGATACCCTCTGAGTACTAGATATCATACAAAATAACGGAATTTAGCAATTTTAACCTTATTCCCTAATGTATGATTTTGTTTCGATTTTATGGCCAAATTTTTAAGCAAGTCGGACAGTAAAATAAAATTACCTTGATACCCATGAGTACTAGATAACGGAAAAAGATGACGGTAGGGACTATTTGCAAAATTTTTGAGATTACAGGAACGAAAACCTAAGAAAAAATTTCCCAAGAACCAAAACCAATTTTGATGAACTTTGTATGGATCAAAAACTTATTTAAACCTATTTATTATCTTATTTACAATTACAATATTGTTTACTTACTTTCATATTTGATTTTTTTTTCTTCTCACACACTTTTACGAGACGTGAGATACGTCCAATTTGCGGGGTTAGTAATGTGAAGAGATATTTTTGATTATTTTCAACAGAACAATGAGCATTCTGCAGTACTGCTCCTAACATCTTCCCCACTCCGTTAGTTGTTATAGGCCATCCAATCCGTCAAATCCGTCAAATCTGCAGCCACAACAAACCAGTTTTTGGAGCTCAGTTTCCATCAAGATTCAGGGTGCTGGTCGTACCGTAGGAATCACGGGAATCCAAAACAAAGCCAAGTTCGTCAAAGGTCATCATAGTTACCTCATGTCTCGAATCACAACAACTACATTGCTTTTGAGGACACTTGCTTATGTGGGCTACAGTATTAGCCGTAGAAGAAGAGAATATCCCTGAGATGTGGATTGTTTTTTTTTGGATCACAGTGAGAAAAAGCTATATAGAGAGAGGAGATAAAGGTGTCGCCTGCAATCATCAAAGCAATGTACCCTTGCTTCTTAATTGGCTTATGGTTTGTGTCTAGAGTCCACTAGACAACAGATTTCTATGGGTCAAAGATAGAAACTAGCTACACCAAAAAGAAAAGGACTACATAACACTTGAAACCAAATCCAGATAAAGAGTGATTAAATTATTTAAAATGTTATAATGTTATTTAATAATTATATGTTGATATAGTATTAATTAAAAGTATTTGAATTTTTTTGGTACAAATAAAAGTTTGGGTGAATGTTTTCCTTACCAACTGGACCAACCTTCGTTGGTAAAATATTTCATTTTTATTATGACTCTATCGAAAAGTATTTGGTTTTTCAATAAAAAATTAACTTTTATTTATTTATTATTAATAAATGATAAATATATCATTATTTTTTCATTTTACGCTCCAGTTTATTTTAAATCAGCTTTCTCAAGTAACTTAAGATTAGTCTCCCCCTCCATTCAAAAAAAAAAAAGTTGGTCTCCCACAAACCCTTTATTATGATACACATGAATCAAAATGAAACTCGTATATTATAATATAAACAAAAAAAATTATTTTGAAAATGTACAATGGGACCCCACGTTCATCATACTATCATAGTCAAGGCTAAACAACTTCCTCTGAACTATCGACCCCATTCGATCGATCAAAAGATTCAAAAACATTTCCTAGAGAGATAATCAAATCGTCTAGAGATTGATGAACTACAGTTCGACAAACGGGCCGGGACGACCACCACTTTCCAAAAGATGCTCTCAAACTACGATCACCCCAAGACGTACGGTTGCTAAGCGTTACATTGTCATTTACTACACACACATTTCCTACATCCTCACGCGACCTTATCTCACGTGGATCATGCCCAAGCACACTTTCAAATAAAATTTTAATGGTTTCATAATAATAATAATAATAACAATTTATTTAATCTTCAATGTTTTATATCATAATTATTATTTTGTTATACTTTGAGGGCTCATTTGATGGTCAGGATAGGATAAGGGAGGATAGGATATGATAGGAGTAAGAAATGATATAAGTAGGATAAACTGTTATCCTATCCTATGTTTGGTATCCACAGATAACCAATCGGATAACATTATAATTTTAATATAAATTTTTAAAAAATTTGTTTTTATTCTAAATGTTTTCATATTTTATTAGATTTATTTTTTTTATGATTTTCATTTTTTTTTAAATTATATAAAAAGACAAAATTATCCTTTTGATAAAATTACATATAATTTTTTAAATTTTATAAATATTGTCTAACATCAATTATTTTTTTATAATTTCAAATATTCATTTTGAGTTTTTAATTTACATATAGTTAAATTATTAGAATTCTTTTTATATATTTTTCAGTTTTTTAAAATAATATAAAATAACAAAATTAGCCTTGTGATGAAACAAAAATAATTTTTAAAATTAATTAATATATTTTTATTTTAATATTTTATATTTTACTAACCTTTTTTTTACCATGTTATATTTTATTATACTTTAAAATATTATTTTACTATACTTTAAATCACCCTATCATATCCTGTTGAGTTCTAACCTAGCTCTCCTCTTATTAGGATAGAATTTTAACTAGATGGACATGATAGGATAGGTGACAGGATTGATTTATCCTATCATGCTGGCTCACCAAACAATAGTTTCAGACAGAATACGATAGTTTATCATATCATATATCTCTTATCCTAATCATCAAACGAGCCCCTAATTGATTTATTATATTATTTTTAGAATCCGAAAGAAACTACTGCTTTCCTTTTCAAATGATTGATATTTAACATTTTGTCCTAAGATTAAAATTGTGTTAAATAATGTAACAAATAATAAAAATTATATTGCTTAACTAAATTTTATTGAGAACGGTTGTTTCTTTTTGTTTTTTTTTTGTTTTTTGTTTTTTGTTTTTAAACAAAATAACGGTTTGTTTCATAAATGTTGCAAATATTGTGAGTTATTGGGTTATGATTGCTTAAAGATATAGTTAGAGAAAATGTAATAAATATTTTTCTTAATATTTAAAAATGCCAGTTAAAATAAAACAAAGCTAAATTCCTAAGTAATCAACCATTTAGGAATAGAGGAAAGAAATAATTTTTTCACTTCCATCATTTCTCCTTCGGTTTAGATTTGGTTCAATGTGACAAGTAAATAAAGGTAGATGCTAATCAGAATCTTTAATTAAGGAATAAAAAATGAATTTTTTTATCAATTTTTCTATCACATGCAACTTTGCACAATATTTCTATTTTTTTATTCCTTAATACGTGCAAGATTGTATAGATTAAAAATAGTTTTTTAATATAAACTATTGTTTTTAAACTTTTAATATATTATATTCATTTTCTTGAATAAAATTTTCAAATTTTAATTTCTTAACTCATAAGTAAATGCTCGCTAGTTACTATTAACAATGTTTTTAAAACGGGATCGAACCAGAGGTTCAACCTTGAACCTTCAAGTTTGGTGATTCGATCCAACCTTTTTGAAAGTGGTCTGGTTGAACCGCCCGAAAATCAATTGAATCGAGGTTGAACCGCTTTGAACTGTCAATTGAACCGAGTTGAACCGTTTGAAATGAATTTTTATATATATTTTTTTAACATTTCCCCCAATTTAGTACTTTTATTTTTTATTAATTTATTAATCAACCGGTTCAACCAGGGGTTGAACCAATTGAACCACTTCAATCTCTGGTTCGGTTATTAAAACATTGATCATTAGAAGAAAACTTATGTTAATTCCATAGGTACATTAGGTTCTATTTCCCAATCCCATACACATGTTATGTTTTCATTGATGAGTTGTTATACAAGTCATAATTTTATTGGAAAACAACACCTAATGTACCTGTAGAATTGTACCTAAGTCTTGTCCTTATTATTAATCTAAGAAGAATGCTAACAAGTGTATTGTATAAAGACATTGGTTAAGAAACCAATAAAAAAAAAGTTTTTATTGGGAAGTGATGTATTCAATATTTTGATAAGTGTTACTATTAGTTTTTCAATGAAAACTTGTTTTTATTTGAATCGCTAACTAATATCTTTAGAACACTCGTTAACAAGACTCTTAAATTATGCCCATTTCTCGCGCAAAGTACTCTGGGAATTTTTTAAGGATCTTTCAAAATGTTTATATAGGATGCTAATTAAGGAATTAATAAAAAAAGTGTATTAAAAATCTAATTATAACACTTATCAATAATTTAAAAATACCGTTTTTCCGTCTAAATTTTTCTTTTTGGATTCTTTAACAAATACTCCCTCCGATCTCTATTGTAAGCAAAAATTAAATGAGACACATATATTAAGATAGTTAGTTGATCTCATTTAAAAGAGTCATTGGGAATAAAAAATTAAGTTTTTTTTACCTAAATTATCCTTCCTCTTATTTATTAAGTTTGTGTTATTGAGAAGAAAAGGAGTTATTGGAAAACAAAATTTGTATTAAATGAAGGGTATTTTGAGAATAACTTCATTAAATGAGAAGAAAGTAGTTGAAATTTGCTTATATTTTGGACCAAAATTTTTGGAAATTTTTGCTTACATTATGGATCGGAGGGAGTAATCTCACTTGTTTAACATTTTCCTTCTCTTTTTCTATTTTTGATTGAAAGCATTCTCCTTTTTCTGAATCATCTGTTTTTTTTTTTTAATTCCAAGTCGACAAGTTCAAACCCAAAACGAGATAAGCGTATATCATGCGTGCTTGTGTGGTGTGACTAATGGTCACCGTCATCACAACCGCAGTTCTAGACGGTCTTGTATGTAATGGAAAATCCTAAATACTCTCGCTAATCATGACGTTACGTGGCTCGTTGGATTTGATGGGACCCACCTGTCACAGTGTTTTACTTTCCCGATGGAGAGAGGGAAGACAGAAAAAAATAATTGCCAAAATCGTATCTAATGCCTAATCCAACGAAAATCTGGATACTTGATCAATGATTCATAGTAATGATATCGTCAACCAAGATGCCACGTGGGTATCGTGGAGGCATTTGCTTTCATGCATGCATGCAAATGTGTTAAACTACCCCGTTAGCCACATTTTATACCTCTAGTGGAAGTAATTATGCATATATACAATGCTATACAATACTATTAAAATAAATAACACAATTATTACTAAATAAACTTTGGGAACACGTAAAATTGCATACCTCAAAAGCAACAAGATACAACTGGAATGTCTGTCTTTCTCTCACTTGGGGTTTGGGACATTCCTCTTTGTTATTTTTTTTTGGTTCAAAATGTGATCCGATGAGACTAGAGAGAAACCTTTTATGGCTAGGTGGATTGGGATTGGTCTAGTGATTTTGTTGTTGACGGGATCTTCTTTGCCACTGCCAGGTAAGGATATTCAAACTATCAACATTGAAGAAGTGGAATAAGAATATTACGAGAAGAAAAAGAAGGGGGAATAAAAATAAAGTACTAAAAATATAAAATGAGGGACGAGGCAGTGGACCAACATTTAGAAAAGGGTATTGGATTGTAGGAGAGACCCCTAATAAGACGTCTTACCCTAGAAAGTTAAGTTCTTGTCAGAATTTTAATTTATCATCAGAGACAACACACTGTAACCTCTAATTGTCTCCTCTAAGGAGATCTAACCTTTTGGTCAAAGGTGGTCTTAAACCATTGTATATTGTATGCTCCTTGAAATAGCGTTTCTTTATCTTTTTTTATTTATTTATTATTAAATTATGAGGTAGTTTGGGAGACTATCTAATTGAAGTGATCCCTTGCGTACTATCCACATTTTCAATTTTTTTTTTTTTGATTCACCATAATACTTTTCAATTTTTTTTCAAACACTGCATAGAATATGATAAGATAAGATAAACTCACCATGGTCCATGGTGTAACATATTTTTGGGACCTGCCTTTTTTGGCTGCGAGAGAAGTTGATCATATATCATTTTGAGATTTTAGCTTTGTTTATCTCAAAATGTGTCCTTAATGCAGTTGATTAGTTTAGGTCATTAGGTGTACAAGATTTCTCCTTTATCGTATTTTTTTCCCATTAACATGCAAACTCATCATTCTTGAACTCTATATTCATCACTAGTTTCAGACATCTACCAGAAGTTATTATGCTGATATTTTTTTCAATAGAATTTAGTTATTGTACACCCTGATACTCGTTGTACAATTAATAGGAGATGGCAGCAATTCAGCATGCTCAATTCCCATGATATACTAGTTAGCTTTGTTGGTTGCAACTGGCTGGCTAAATCGATTACTAAATCATGAAAAATAAAATTCAATTAAATTGGACTTTTAGCTACCAATCCAATGACCAATTCACCTCGATCTCTAGATTTGATAGTCGCTAACAACATCCTAGCGACCGATAAAGTAGCAACATAGTCAACTGTAACATCTCCTGGTGAAACCATGTATTTAGCGACTAAATATGTGTCAATTACTAATTAGTCCAATAAATGAAAAATCAACGAGAGTCAGATAGCGACCGATTTAACGATCGAATAACCCAATCTCACTACAAAAAAAGAGCATTTTAGGGACCGATATTGGGGACTGACAATAATCCGTCCCTAATAGGGACCGTCTTAGGGACTGATCAGAGTTTTTAAGAATTTGGTCATTAGAACCAACTCGGAGACTGATTTAGCGACTGAAAATATGGTCCCAATTAAATCGGTCCCTAAATCGGTCCCTAAACAGAAATTGGAAAAGTCAAATCTGTTGACTCATTTAGGGACTGATTTGGGGACCGTTAACGACTCTATTTTAGCGACGACGGCCAATTCGGTGGCTAAGCTATTTTTCTCTTATTCTGATATTGATTTGGAGACTGATAAATCGGTCCCTAACCAAAAAATCCTAAAAACATTGCCCGCGTTCCGTTCCCCCCTCCTCACTTATTCTTTCACTCTCTGCATTTCCCCTCCCTAACACAAAGTCACAAACCCTTTCTCTGCATTTCGTCACACCCTTGAAAGCAGAGCAAGTTTATTCTCTGCATTCACTGCCCCTTTCCCCATTCGCACCGCCCCGAAGCCTCTCCTTTCCCTCTTCATCTCGTCGCACCACCACCGTGACCGAAGCCCCTCCATTTCCTCTCACCGTCCAAACCCTGTTCTCTGTGACTTGTCCCTTTCCCCATTCGCACCGCCACCGTTTCCGAAGCCTCACCTTTCCCTCTTCATCTCGTCGCACCGTGACCGAAGCCTCTGCATTTCCTCTCACCGTCCAAACCCTCTCCATCGTGACCAAGCCCTCAAACGGCCACCACTCTCACTCTCTGAGTCCTCTCCTCGACACAGTGCACAGGTATGTTCTCTCTTTTCTCACTCTCAAATTGCTGAATATATTTGAAACCCTAAAGCATTTACCTAAACAATTTTGGTTTTGATGGTTGATTTCTGGTTTTTTTGATTTAGGGGTTTTCACCCACTTCTTCTAGAACGTGAAGAAGAAAGGAAGAAACCATTCTCCATCTCCCTCTGCTGAGAGAACGTAAACAAAGGTAAAATTTCCCCCACTCTTAGTTCTCCTAACTCTCTGTTCTAAGTTCTCTTCTGTTGATACGGGTATTTGATGACAAGAGGCAACAAGATTATGAATAAGTCATTATTGTATCAGCTAGTATATTAGGAACACTCTTAAATAAAAATTTTAAAATTGACAATAGTTGGATGAGGGAGGTGCAGTGTAGCAGCTGTGTTGTCCCAAGTTGTTTGAGCTGTAACTGCTTTTCTGTCATTTAAGTGCAGGTTTTTTTTCTCTTTATGGTGGAAATGTTTTTTTTCTCTTTATGGTGGAAATGTAATTATAAGATACATGGGAAGTGCATATTCATAAATGTTTGTATATAGCATTTGTTGCAAACACTACAAGTCCGTTAGCTCTGTAACAAATTCAAGAAAGTAAAAGAGTTGTATTTATGCCTGATGTGTGCCGGTTTCATTACGAATTCCTGCTGAACCGGATGCATAATTAACACCTTGAAGTATGTCTGAACCACTAGTATTTGCAAAGGGTGGGATGAAATTCTCTAATCCCAAAAGTTCAGCTGCAATATACAGAGTTTTAGGTTGAGTATAATGTAAAATGATAAACAAAAAAATGACACAAAAAACGAAAAAACATATAAATCTATATAGTTTATTCTTTGTTCAAGTTCATCAAAATTTAGGTAACAATTAAAGATGACATTCCCCTATCATAAACCACATTTCTTAACCCCTTCTAGTGAAATTTGAATCTAGATAAGGCCTTCAATCAAAGCTTGCCAGTGTGCTTAACCCATGACCAGCCCATGATGAGAGAGAGGTATTGAAGTGTGGGACTATTACTGATAAAGTCAGCTGCAGTACCGCCATTGGTAAATCTTCCAGTTGGGCCAGCTGGAAAATCAATCCCATAAGGCAAATAATTAACTTTGGCTTTGGTAGAGAGTGCATTGTTGTTTCCACAATCAGATAAAGAGTCTCCAAAAATGAAAAGGCAAGGTACTTGGGGCTCCCCAAGAACACAACCTTGCCTGCATGTTACACTAAAAAAAAGCACCACCAACCATAACTTAGTTTCACAATCCATATCAAAGGAAAAATATGAACATGTAAAAGTTGGCTCTGATGCAAAATACTTGGAGTCCAAGCACAGATGGGAAGGGTTACAACAGTAGCCGAATATGTGCAGAGAAAGAGGAGATAAAGAGGCATGCATCATGTATGACCTATTTCATGTATGCCACACTATTTAGAAGATTTGTGTTTCTCTTTTCTCTTGTCTACTTGATGAATTTGATGAATATGTCTTGAGTGTCTCTTATCTTTTAATGAAGTTATAAAACAAAATGAGAATGAGAATGAGATATGCAAACTAATGCCACACTATTTAGAAGATTTGTGTTTCTCTTTTCTCTTGTCTACTTGATGAATTTGATGAATATGTCTTGAGCTTGGTCTTCTATTAATGTAGGGATTTTCTTCAGTTTGAATTAGACATCCAGTTTTGAAGTGTAATGCTTCTTTTAGAAAAACACTTGAGCAACCATTTGAAAATGCTTCTCATTGAATGTTGAGTTAAACATGTTATGAAAAAAGAGAGGAACAAGTCAAATTTGTAAACCAATAGTTGGTACACTTGACAACTTGAAGTTTATGTCTGGTGGTCTTTCACACCACTTGACAACGTGCATAACTAATATGATGATTATATTCAGGAATTCTGGTTTATCCATAAAAAATACAATTGAAAGAAAATTTAGTTGTACTAAATTTAATTATTCTCTTCAAATTTCAAATACTCAACCATGATTTCTCTTAGGTAAAGTCAAGTGTGTTGTACAAATAATTAAATAATAGCATTTTCCATTCCTGAAGGTGAACTTTTATATAGTTTAAGCAAGCTCTTTTATATACTGAATTCATACGTTTGATGCATGGTTTGCTATAATTTTTTTTAATTGTGCAGTGTTAATAATTTTGTAAGCTTCTCATGACTTGAATTATATTCCATGTGGTAGGAACTCTCGCCTGTTCTCAGTTGCTCTAGTGTTCACACTCTTCACCAGCAACTCACACACAGGTACTCTTATTGTTCATTGTTTAATTATGAGAATATGGATGAAAAATTAGTACTTGGTTGTTGTAATGATGATCATTATGTTGTGTATGCTTGCTGCAATTTGAAGCTTTGATGTATAAATTTTTTGTTGCATTTTCCCTAATTTGAGAACTGAATGAGTTTGTTTCTGCTAAAGAGTTTGCATTTTTTTTGTCTCTTTTGATAATGTGTATGATTTGGTTATTTTGTTTCACAATGAGTCTACTTATGTTGTGCATGGCGCACCGATGCACACCCCATTTACTAGCAGTGATGGGTTTTTGTCACTTTATAAATAAGGCCAAATATTTGTTTATTTGTTTATCAGTTCTTTTTTAGAAATTAATAGAGGAGGCCAAAGCATTTTGAAGTAGAAGCAGAGACAACCTAAGATCTTCTTTGCATTTTATTCTCATATGAGAATGCCACGAAAATAAAAGGATATTGCACAAAATAGCGGCACATACTCATCTCATCTCTTTATATGTTAATTTTTCAGTGTGTGTTCATTCTCACCTGTGATTTTAGTTGTGCCAGCGAGAACTATAGTGAGTGTTGTAGAACATGTTCAACATTAGGTAGAACTAGCTGTAATGTGCTTATAATTAGTCAAATGCATGTAATGTTTTGGTTGATGTGCTTATAATTAGTCAAATGCATTATGTTTGTTTGATAATTTTATCAATCCTTGTGCATTTTATGTGAAGTGCTGGGACCATTGCAATTGTATTAAAGCCTTAGTTTCCCGTTTGAGATCCAATATTAGTGAGTATGTGTACTTTTTGAAGGTACCGCTCATTATATTGAATCTTGAATTGTCCAAGTTGGACAGTTTGGGAAGAAACGTTTTCTTCGCGAAGTTAACAATTATTCCTTGAAGGTACCGCTCATTATATTATTGTTATTGTGGTTAGCAGTAATGGAAGTTCCTGAGCATCGGAGGTGGATGTATCGAAGGTTGGAAGATGGAGGAGTGACACAAGAGTTCATGGAGGGAGTGCTAGAGTTCGTTGAGTTTGCTAGCAACGACCCGAATTTTCTAATGCAAGAAAACCCAAAAATGAGGTGTCCTTGTAAGAAATGTCAGTGTGGACAACTCCATTTTGGGGATGATGTGATGGCACATCTCTGCATGAGGGGGTTAATTCCTAATTACTACTATTGGACCAGCCATGGTGAATCCATGCCACCACGTCCCCCGGTTGTGGTGGATGATCCATATTACGGTGTTGGTGACCAGAGGGAACAATTCAATCGTTTCGAGCAGATGATTATGGATCATGCTGGCCCCGAAGTTGGTCGAGCTGTTCAACAGGACGGTGCCACTGAAGACCAGCACATAGAGGAGGATCCAAATCCCAATGCACAAAGATTTTATGAGATGCTGGAGGCTGCACAAGCTCCATTGTGGGAAGGATGTCTGAATTACTCAGAATTGTCAGCTTCCCTGGTTGCTCTTAGCATCAAGTCTGAATGCAATATGACAGAATATTGTTTCAATCGTGTGGTTGATTTCATGCACGATTCCCAACCGCCTAACAACCGAATGCCTTGTAATTTTTATCAAGCAAAGAAGTCGGTGGCAAATTTGGGTTTGGGTGTTGAGAAAATTGAGTGTTGCCAAAATGGATGCATGTGGTATCGTGGTGAATATGAGGCTGAGACTTTTGTTAGTTGTAGATTTTGCGGCGCTGACCGGTACAAGTTCAGAACCACTAGAAAGGGCAAAGTTAAAAAAACCGCCTTGAAAAAAATGTGGTACTTCCCGATCACTCCTAGACTCCAAAGAATGTACTCTTCAATGGCCACCGCATCCCACATGCGATGGCACGATAACAATCATAGGGATCCTAGTGTCTTGTGTCATCCATCGGATGGAGAAGCATGGAAGCATTTTGACAGGACGTATCCAGAGTTTTCTCAAGAAGCTCGAAATGTGAGATTGGGGTTGTGCACGGATGGATTCAATCCTTTCGGTCAATATGGTAAAGCGTACTCGTGCTGGCCAGTTATTCTGACTCCGTATAATCTCCCACCTGGGATGTGCATGAAGAGAGAGGTTATGTTCCTTACAGTCATAATTCCGGGTCCATCGAATCCGAAAAGTAAGATTGATGTGTACATGCAGCCTCTGATAGAAGAGTTGACCCGTTTGTGGAATTATGGAGTCGTAACATATGATGTATCATTGAGGCAGAATTTCATGATGAAGGCAGCTTTGATGTGGACAATCAACGACTTTCCGGCCTATGGGATGTTGTCTGGTTGGATGACTGCGGGGAGGCTTGGTTGCCCTTGTTGTATGGGGCGGCCAAAGGGTTTCACTCTTAAGCACAGTCGTAAGACTTGCTATTTTGATGTTCACCGCCAATTCCTTGAGCCCGAACATCCTTATAGAAGCAATAAAACTGCATTCAAGAAGGAGCGTGTTGAGACTGCTCCCCCTCCCCCACGTTTGTCTGGAGAAGAGATCTGGCACCAAATTGAGTCATTTATGTTCATCCATGAATCTGGGGGAGCACAGATATCCGGGTATGGCGATGTACATAACTGGACCAAAAAGAGTATATTTTGGAGTTTGCCATATTGGAAAACACATTTGCTTCGTCATAACATTGATGTCATGCACACTGAGCGAAATGTGTTTATGAATGTGTTTGACACCGTGATGGATGTAAATGGTAAGACTAAGGATACGTCCAAGGCTCGATTGGATATAGCAGAAATATGCAAACGGCGGGAGCTAGAGTTGAAGGACATCGGGGGTGGCAAACTTCAAAAACCGAAGGCTAAATATGTATTGAGTAAACCCCAAAGGGTAGCTGTTTGTGAATGGGTTAAACAGCTCAAGTTACCTGATGGGTATGCCTCCAACTTATCAAGATGTGTCAACATTAAGGAAGGAAAGTTGCATGGTATGAAAAGTCATGACTGTCACGTATTCATGCAACGATTGCTTCCTATTGCATTCGCCTCTTTATCGAATGATATTTGGAAGCCTCTTGTTGAGCTTAGCCAGTTTTTCAGAGTATTGACATCCACGACCTTAAATGTTGAACAATTGCGGGTTATGGAACGAGATGTCCCTATCTTGTTATGTAAGCTTGAACAGATATTCCCTCCGAGCTTCTTTGATGTGATGGAACATCTTCCTCTCCACTTACCCTATGAAGCAAGACTTGGTGGTCCAGTACAATATCGTTGGATGTATCCCTTCGAGAGGTATATATCTGTTTTTTTTTTACTACTTTTATTAATATATTTTATTAGTTAGCATCTTTTTAAGGAATCTTCTTTCTTAGGTTCTTGCGCTCGTTGAAGGAAAAAGTAAAAAACAAGGCTAGGATAGAAGGTTCTATTTGTGAAGCGTACTTAGTAGAAGAGGCATCTACTTTTGCTTCTTTTTACTATCCATCCGACATAGAAACAAGGAGGACTAGAATACCACGTAATGTTGATGTAGGTGAAGGTCCTTCATCTAGTCCTCAGATATCAATTTTTAATTATCCGGGTCGTGCATGTGGCGCATCCAGTACAACATACTTGAGTGAACGTGATGTCAAAGTTGCTCAGTTGTATGTGCTTCTAAATTGCGCAGAGGTGGAGGTATATCTAAAGTAAGTTGGTGTCCTTGAGTTTTTATGCATTTATACTCTTATGTATGTACTTTGTTTAAATTACTTCTTTTTGTTATAACATAGTCAATATACCGAATTGCTAAGAGAGCTTCATGCCGACAAATCAGAGTCACAAATTCAACAGGACATTGCCAACCATTTTCCTGTGTGGTTCAAAACTCACGTAAGATATTGACTTTGTCCTTGTAACATGTATACACTCAAACTCAATTTCATATTCATCATGTAGGTTCAGGATATGACAAATCAAATTCAAGACCCGTTCTTGATAGATCTGGCATGGGGCCCACTTAGATTGGTTCAAACGTATGAAACTCACATTATAAATGGTTATAAGTTCCACACAAGGGCACGAGGTGAACACTTGAAAACTTTTAATTACGGTGTCTGTGTACTAGGGACTCACGGCCAATCAGAGGACGACTTTTATGGGATATTGACTGATATTATTGAAATTCAATACTATGGCCGTCTCAGGAAAAAGTTAGTCCTATTCAAGTGCGAATGGTTCGACAATACTCCAGATAGGGGCACAAAAGTAGACAATAACTTTGGGACCGTTGAAGTCAAGAAATCACGAAGATATCAGGTTTATGACCCTTTCATATTTGCACAACAAGCAGAGCAAGTTTATTACACACCGTATCACGAGGGGCATCGAGACTGGTTGGGTGTTATTAAGATAAAGGCACGTAGTGCGATCACAGATAATGTAGTCAGTAACCCCGAGTCAGAGGCTCCATACCAAGAGGTTAATGAAATTGATGGGCTCCAAGTAATGTTGCATATTGACCCGGGCGATTATAGTGATATTCTTGCGGATATTGGGGGTGACGACGAGGTAGTTGACACAGCACTATTGAGTCAATCTGATTTGGATGAAGAAGAAGAGGATACAAGTATCTCATCCGACAGTGAGGAGAGTGAGAGTGATTTCAGTGACACCAATTCCACTTAGACAATTTGTATATAAAAAATATTTATGTTTACTATGATTTGTTGTTTGTTATATATTCTAGTACCTGATTGTGTTTCTGCATTGGATAAGAAATAGTGAACATGAGTGAAAGATGACTCTCTTTTTTTGTCTAGTAAACCACGAGTTAGGATCCAACAAATGCTGTCAATTGGTGATTTATATTTATATATATAATTTGCAACCATTGTATTCGTTTTCTTTTCTTGAAAATAGATGGTGGACGACGCAAACAGAGATCGAGATGTTCGTGGTGACCATGGCGGGAGACGGTCAACGACACCATCATCCCATCGTGGTGGACGTAGCATCCGTGGTGGAAGACGATCGACAACATCATCCGCCCTGCCCAATGTGAGCTCTACAGGCTCAGGGTCTACTGTGAGGGCTCCAGCACCACCACCACCAGTGTGGCCGCCTACTGTAGGGGCCATGCCGACCACGGGATCCACGCCTTCCACACCGGCCACGTCGGTCACACCGACCATTGGAGCCACGCCGGCCACACAGATATCCTGTGCACTTCATGGGGGGCTGCCGTTTGCACCGGGGACGGTAGATCCTAGAGATGGGAGGATATGGATTCGCCCTGCGGGCATACTAGAGTAAGTTTCATTGCTATTTATTTATTTTGTTTGTTAAATAAGTTTTATATTTATTAATTATGTTTACTGATACAAGTTATATATATTTTTTGTTACTCGCAGCTTTGACCCCCCGACAGAACCTGTGACCGCTATTGCAAAACTTTACAAGGGCATGTATGACCAGCCATGGCACTGTTGGTCGAATATTGATAAAGATGTTCGTGACAAATGGTTTGTGGAATTTGGGGTAAGTTTTCATTTTTATTTTCATTTTGTCGAATTAATTACTATTGCCTAATATGATGTTTGCTTGCAGGATAAGTTTAGGTGGTTGCCTAATGACAAGAATGCAATTAGGAAGGCCTTCGAGTCGAGAGGAGCCAGGTTGGTTAAGAATGCTATGAATAAGATTCGGAGTGGCGAAAATAAAGGTGATTGGTTGTATCCACACGTTCTAGAGGGCCTACGAAAATATTGGGCTGAGGACCAGAAGTTCATCAAGAAGAGTGCAATCGGAAAGAAAAATCGAGCTAAGGATCCTACAGCTCCTCGGTACACCGGTGGCTCCAGGTCTATTCCAGCCCATGTTAAGAAGTTGGTAAGTAGAAATTCTAAATAAATTTTATATTCAAGCTTATATGGATGGGAAATGTTTTGAAAATGGGATTGGATGATATTGCTCCTAGGAGGTCTATTCCAACTTTTCATTCTTCCCATCAATTCCAAAACTTGTTCACAAATGTCATCTTATTGCTTTACATCTTGCCCTTTGATGCTTGCTTCTTTGGAAACTGGTGGATGGAACAATAAAGGGATTTGGAAAACATAGGAAAAATCCCTTTTTCTTGATGGTGTATGCTCAATTAGATGATGCTGTGGTGTGCGCTCAACTTCATTTCTCTTTTTTCTATTGTTGGACTAGAGATGCTCACTTAAGATTTAAAACATGTGTGGTGTTTTTACTTCTTCTAGATTTTGCAACTGGGTGGAGATCTACTTTTGTCATAAGTTATAATGAGTTTCTTCATACTGTTGGTTTAATTCTTTGGGATTCATTTTCAGCCCATTTACTATTTGTAATTTGTATGATGAAATGCTCAGTAGACCATGCCTTTGCCTTCCCTGTTTATGAATGAACATCCACTTGAGTCTTGTGTTATTATTTTTGAATAATATTTGAGACTATAATAAAGCTGGTTTTTTTTTTTTAATGCCCTTTATCAAGATGGGCTTCACTTTCTGATTTGTTGATTATAGACTTACAGGTGGTGGCTGGTTGCCTTTGGTTTGTAGATGGGTAGTTCGCTATGATTAATCTAGGTAGTAAGTGGGTTTTTATACTTGTCTCATGTTTTGATGGTTTGGTATAGCAAGTGTGTAGATGTTGTTTGCTGAGATGTTGTAATACTTTGTAATTTTGAGATGTTGCTGCCATTAAATGCATAGGGAATGAAACAGTGCTAGTAGTTTGGGGTTAGTTTTGGTAATGTATATAGGTTAGTTTGTTCATGTTCTTCTCCAAATGCTTTTACCCTTTATGCTTCCTTGTAGAATTTCTCCAATTTTGTGCTTACAACCCGTGTCCTATAGCCATATGTGATTGTGCTGATGTTATGGAATTTATATATGCAGAAGCAGAAGATTCAGAGAGACCCCACTGCATTTGAGGTCATGGAGAAGACTAAGAAGACTAAGAATGGGGAATGGGTAAATCCCAAGTCCGCAAGAGTTGCTGTACGTATTATTTTGTTTTATTAAAAATTATTTCATTTTATTATTTTTAGTAAATGCAAATTCTAATGTTTGTGATATTATGCAGGATAGGTTTCATCGCCTCCGAGAAGAGGCTGAGAGTCAGGGGCAGGAGCACTCTTCTACCTCTGACAACGCCCTATTCTTGAAGGCAGCTGGAGGAAAAAATAAGAAGGGTTATGTTTATGGATTGGGCCCCATGACAGATGAGTTTGTTGCCTCATCGACGCCATCTACTTAGACTGAACCCTTCCCTACCGTGGACTGTCGAGAGTTTATCCACAACATGAACGAGGAGCTAGTTGCGAAGATCAATGACCAGCAGACTCTGATCGATCGGCAACAAGCTAAGATCGATGAGCTTTTTCGAATGATGCGGGCAGGTAGTTCGGGTTCAGGCAGTCACTCACATGATGATGTAGCTGCTAATGACTATGCTCTTGATGAGGATGCTGATGATGAGGATGCTGATGATATTAGACCGTTTCCCCCACCCCGTCGTCATGATTAGGAGATAAATTTATGTTTTTATTTTTTGTTGATGACGACGCTCTTGATGAGGATGCTGATGACGTTTATGATATTAGCCCGTTTCCCTCACCCCGTCGTCTTGATTAGGAGATACATTTATGTGTTTTTTTTTTTTTTGGCTGACTGAGAGTTACATTTATGTTATGTACTTTTTTTTTATATATTTTATGGATTATATGATGTGAAAACTTTGGATTATATATAATTTGCGCTCTCTTTTATGCATTATTTTGCTTAATTTAATTTAGTTTAATTCAAATCAATTTAAGTTTAATTTAATTAGTTTAATTTAATTTAATTTAGCTTTAAAAAAAATATTTTTAAAAATAGCCACCCCTTTGGGGACCGATTCCAGGGTGGCTAAATACTAGTCGTTGTAAAATATAGGGACTGATAATTCGGTCCCTAAAATTTGAAAAATCAGTCCCAGATATGGTCTCTGGAATCATGCGCGCGACCAAGGCCCGAGACTGAATATAGGGACCCCATTTTCGGTCTCTAAATAGGGACCGATTTAAATTCGGTCCCTAAACTGATTTGTGACCACTGTTTTAGTCACGACCGTACATCGGTCCCCAGAACGGTCCCTAGTTGGTTTAGGGACCGATTTTGGCTCTGTAGCTACCGAAAATTCGGTCCCTAAACAGCTCTTTTTTTGTAGTGTCTCTAATTTGTGGTTGCTTTTGTTATAAGCGAAAGGCTCTTCTAGCCAAGGCCTATTTTTCTCTGCCACTTCTCCTCTACAACTTAAGGCCTTCAATGACTTTGATTGGCCACTTACCCTGACACAAGGTGTTCCATTATTGGGTATATTCTGTGTATTCCTTGTGACTCCCTGATCTCATGGTGATCTAAGAAGCAAACTAATATGACTCAATCATCCTCCGAGGCCGTGTATAAAGAACTGGCAGCCACCACCTTTGAAATACAATGGCTCACATTCCTTCTCCATGACTTACATGTACCATTCATTTCATATGCCCTTCCCTACTGTGATAGTCGGTTCGCCCTACATATAACTTGAAATCCAAGCTTCCATGAACCCACCAAACATATACACTACTAGAAATCTTCTGATTACCTGTACATTTTCCTGTGGATTTTGCTAAAAAATTCGCAGGAAACAGGTTTCATGCAGATTTTCCTAAGAACTTCTACCTATAGTAATATCTTTGTAGGTAATTTTTTCCTGCGAATTTTAAAATCCATAGAAAATTTCCTGCAGATTTTCTTGCGAAAAAGTTAAATCCGTAGGATCAAAATTTCTTACGAATTTAAATATATAGGAAAAAAACCTTATTTCTTAAAAAATTATAGCAAAATTCACAGGAAATTCCTGCAAATAAAATCCGCAGGAAAATCTGCAAGTAATATATGAATTTCTAGTAATGATAGACATTGATTGTCATATATTGTCCGCAAGTAACTTCAAGCCAAATTAAATTATTCCACTTGTTGTCCATTACTTCTGCAAATCAGTTGACAGATTTTTTCACCAAGCCACTTGATCCTACTCCTTTCAATACTCTCCAGTTTGAGGGGGGTGCTAGGATCAACTAAATCAGTTACATTTAGTTAAGCAAACTTTCATTCTCAGATTTAAGTTCAGCAAGTTAGTTTGGTGGTTATGTTAGTTCAGCCCATATCAATTTCTCTACATATTCCTTGATTGAACTCATTTGTAAGTCTTCAAGTCTTAGCAACAATTTTACTAATAACTGGAATTTGATTGCATTGTAAATCGAAAACTAACATATTTTCAAATTGATTTTAAATTAAAAAAGGTACATTTTGATGCTAACAATTAGCATAAGAGGATCTCGTCACTTTTGAGTGAGACTTGCCCTTTTCTTTCTCGGCTTCCCATTGGAATGTTTAGTTGTGTAAGTAAACTTGGAATCTTGGTTTGAACCCCTTTTGCAAAATGATCACGAGCCCAAAGTCTGTACTGTTGGTCTTTGGAGTACGGTGATTCTAATCATATTTCAAATTTGGACAATCCTTTTTCTTTTTTTTCTTCCAATTAATGTTTTCAAACTTTGACTGGATACTTCACTAGAGAATATATTCCAGTGACAAATGATCATATTTCACTGATCTAAGGGATGATCGATCATGCATGTTCCATCCGCTTGCTATAACGTGTTTGACTTCTTCTTTTTTTTCCTTTTGCTTTACTGCCGTATTTGATAACAATCAGTAGCAACAATAATAGATTTTTTTTTCTTCATACAAACAGAGAAACATGTGCCCTTTTTTTTGTATTCAAATGTTCTCTCAATTTTTCCGTTCACTTTGCTTGAATTAGAAGTATACTGCATTGGCCCCTTTATTCAGTTTTTCTCGATAATATGGAAATATTCAATCAAATACATTTTCGAGTTGCCGATATATATACTAGTGGATCATGTGCACATGAGTTCCCCTAAAAAATAATCATTTGTTTTATTGATCAGTTTTATATACAAGAGTATTGCCAAATCCATATACAAGGTTTGGAGTCCATCATCCACACATGCTGAATCGTTCTGCACTCTAATGAGTTATAATTCAATTAATAATTATGCATAGTTGATGATAATAAACGTATTGTACTATTGTATGTGTTTTAAATTACAATTAACAATACCGAAAAATTATAATTTAACAAAGATACATATGACATGCCTATAAATTTCTGAAATATATATTAAAAGTAATAAGTAATGCTACACTTTCAAAAAAAACTACGAAACTAGTAAAGATCCAATGGTGGGTTTTAAGAAGTTAAAGCAGAAGAGACTAATTAGGTAGCGTTTGGTATCAAAGATATTTTAATATTCTCGAGAATGTATGATGAGAATAAAAGTTTCTCATATTTGGTAGGTATAAAAGATGTCCAATGATAAAATTAGTGAACGAAAGTTAAAAATTTCATTCCCGTGTGTTAGAGTGAGAAAAAAAATATTCCTGAAAATAAGATTTTCAACAATATAACTGGGAATAAAATATTCCATGAAACAAACGTCATCTTAGGAGTATTTAGAAGAGCTTAATTGGGATTATAAGAATATGACTTTCCTATAAGTTCTTCCTAGCTTATTTCAATAAGTTTGTTAAAGAAGCTTATAAAAATAAATTTTTTTTTACGGAATAAAAATAAATTTCTTTAGCTTATTTTATAACAACTTATCGAATAAGTGCTTAATCAAATTATTTATCCAAGTACATCCTCATTAAGTCAAGAACCAAAAACAATGTTAATTCTAACAATTTCTATTAAAAAAATTGTCTATCTACCCTTTTCCATATGAATTGACTGGCAGCATAAATAAAAGAAAACTTGTGACAGTCTCTTGGAAGAAATTATGCCAGCCTGCTGCTGGGGGTCTTGGATTAAGATCATTAAGATCTATCAATGAAGCAGCTATGTTGAAGCTAACCCGGGAGATGATCTCCTCCAATTCCAGTTGATCTATTCTATTAAGGACCAGATTCCTGAGATTGAATAGGCCTCTTGGTCATTATGTCAGATCTTCCATTTGGCCTGGTGTGAGGTAGTTCTTTAATACTGCTATTGAAGGGTCTAGTTGGCAAATTGGTGATGGGAAGCACATTAACTTTTGGAAGGATTGCTGGCTGGATAAACCAATTTCAGATATTATGCAGTTGAATGTTGCTATTCTGCCTTTTCTTAGTGCTTCTGTTGGTGACTTTATTTCCAACAAGTCTTGGCAGATTCCTCTTTCTGTGATGCACTCCTTCCCGAGTTTGGTGCCTAAAATTCTCAATATGGCTATTCCATTTGATCCGGGTCCTGACAGGATGGTTTAGAAGCACTCCACTGATGGTACTCTATCCTTCAAAGATGCTTATTCTTTCCTTAATCCAAGTCTAAATCATGTTGGTTGGGGAAGGGCTATTTGGAACAATATTGTTCCTCCAACAAGGTCCTTTCTTATGTGGAGATTGATCCTAAACAAGCTTCCAACTAATGATATTCTTAGATCAAAGGGATGTGTCATGATCTCCATTTGCTGTCACTGTAGAAAACAAATGGAAACAACAGATCATCTGTTTTTTGAATGCAATTTTGCTGCTCATCTCTGGAAATGGTTAAGTGATCTGATCCATATCACTATTGACCACTCTAATGTTCTTTCAGTCATCTCAATCCTAGATAGGAGTTGGAGTGGTCAGTAAGATCTGGTTCTTTCTGCCATAATTCACATAGTTTGGTTTATTTGGTATTCAAGAAACCAAATCAGATTTGAGAATAAAGTTATACCTGCTGCCAGAATTATTCAGCTTGTCTTTGCCAATGTTTCACTCTTGGGCAACTTATCATCTAGCGGGGCTTATTGCTCATCATATGAGTTGGCTATTTTCAAGTACTTTTCTGTACCTCCTCATGTTCCAAAGGCTTCTTCTATCACCCAAGTAAACTGGTTGAAGCCTCCTTGTGGTACGTTGGTTTAAATGCAACACGGATGGAGCCTCCAGAGGTAACCCGGGCCTCTTTAGAGATTCTAGTGGGGCCATTGTGGGCTGTTTTGCTGATTTCATTGAGGTCTCAACATCAATCCATGCTGAATTGATAGCAGCTATGAAAGCCATTGAGATTGCTTCTCAAAAGGGTTGGTCAAAGTTGTGTTTGGAATGTGACTCGATCCTGGTTGTTAATGCTTTTAAAAATCCTGATATAGTGCCTTGGAAGCTAAGAAACAAATGGTCTAATTGCATCTGGCTAGTGAAGAAGATGCATTTTCATGTCACTCATATCTTCAGAGAGGGAAATTCCTGTGCTGACAAATTGGCTAATCATGCTTTTAGTAGTCAATGTTACACTTGGTGGAATTTGCCACCTAGATTTATTCTTAATGATTTCAATTGTAATAGGTTTAGTATCCCTTCTTTTAGATTCAAATAATTCTGTTTGGTCTTTTCATGGGTTTGGTATGGTCCCCCCATGTGGTTTGTATTCTTTAGATCTTTTTCTTTTATTAATAAATTTCCTGAGTGTGCTGCAAATGATTGGTAAGCTTTGAGGTGCCAACCTAATTGGGATTTCTTGTCTCTTACAGTGATGCCTCTGCACACCATTTTTGCTTTAAAAAAAATTTGTTTTTCCTCAAAATATTAACTTGTTTTTTTTTGTGTCCAAATACTTCCCCAAATACATCACGTCGTAGCCCAACTCCATAGGCTTGTTGAATTTAGATTGCTGCAGCTTGTGGATTCTGGTGGGCCTCATGACCCATTATTATGATGAATACGGCAACCACTTGTAAATCTGGGCGCCACAACACCAACAATTTGGGTTCAGGAGTCACGAGTCAGTTTTTGGAAGGGAAAGAGAATGTTTATTTATTTATTTATTGAAGGAGTACCCTCAGTTGGTACCATGACTTTGATTCTCTAAATATCAATCTACGAAAATGTTAATAGAAATTCGTAAAATAACCTAGAAATGAGTTATAACAATTGTGTTTAATGCGTTTAAACTTTAAAGGTGTTTGGACAATCAGTTTTAACACCATATGACACCACATGCATACTACAGGTGGAATTTATTTTTCTATAAATCAGCCTTCCACTTATTAAAATTTCACCCTTGTTTATTAAAAAAAAGGAAAAAAGTAAGGATTTTGCAAATGCTTCCAAACCCTCTATTTTTTTACGGTCCCTCCTACAAGGTTTTGGAAATAATTAATCATCTGTCCTCGTCAATATATACATATTGTCAGATGATTAGGAGTTGTCTTCCAAATGTAGATGAAGTAGGTCTGGAAAAGAATCCATAGACCAATTGTCTATCCAGCCCATTCATAGATAAATCTATCCAATCCATCCACTACCCAAAAAAAAAAAAAAATTAATGGATTGGATGAGTTGGATCATGTTATTTTAAGGATGGGTATTGACCCATCCACTACTTTTTAAAATCCATTGGATCAGATCATTAAACATAAAAAAAAAAAAAATCCAATGGATTAAGATGGAAAAAAATAAATCATAACTTTCTAACGTTCCTAACATTCAGACTATTGGATAATACTTAAGCTAGCACACTTTGTAATTATTCATTTATTATTGCAACAGTTTTGTTAGTTAGCATAGTTAGACAATTAGCTTTTCTAGTTAGACAGTTAGCTTTTCTGTTAGTTTGTTAGGACCTTTGTCAGCTATATAACCAACTCATGTAAGCATTGAACACTTGAGAAATGCAATAATGAGTTCATTGAAATCTTTTATGGTATCAGAGCTCTCATCCTGAGAGCTCTGCTGCGCCTCTTACTCTCTTGCATTTCCCTGTTTAGCCATTTCAAGATTCCAAATTTTCTTGAGTTTTCCCCCATTTCTTTCTCATTCTTCTTCTGCAACAATGGCTGCAACTGAACCAGTGAATGAAAACGTGATTCCAACTCCACCAACTTCAATTGATCCAAATGGCAACCCTTATTACCTTCACCCTGGAGAGAGCCCAGGAGCAATTCACATCAATCCATCCCTCGATGGATCCAATTATCATGATTGGAGTAGAGCTGCAAAAATGGCTTTGCTTGCGAAGAACAAATTCGTCTTCGTTAATGGTTCAATTTAGATCCCTGATACTACTTATGCGAAGTATGGTGCTTGGGTAAGATGCAACACTATGATTGTTTCTTGGCTTATTCGTTCCCTTTCCCCTGGAATTGCACATACTGTCTCGTGCTTTGATAATGCAATTGATCTATGGCAAGATTTGAGGGATAAATTTTCAAAAGGAGATCATTTCAGAATCTCAAACCTTCTTCAAGAGATACACTCGATGAAACAAGGTGAAAGAACAGTTACAAGCTATTATGCTCACATGAAGGTCTTTTGGGAAGAATTGGAAACCCTAAGGCCCACACCACTGTGTTTTTGTGAAGTAAAATGCAGATGTGATTTGGCAAAAAGTGTTACAAAGTTCAAAGAGAATGAACTTGTGACTTGTTTCTTGAAGGGATTAAATGATTCCTTTGGTACTGTGAATAGCCAAATATTGGCAATGGAACCATTGCCACAGTTTAGCAAGGCCTTCTCCATGGTCCTACAACAAGAAAGACAGATTTTAGGCAAGGATTTTGGCAAAGATTTGGCCCTGGTAGAGTCCAAAGTCTTGTATAATGCAGTTGATCAGAATGCAAACTGGAAGCAAAATAGCAATTCCTATGACAAAAACAACTCATATGGTAGAGGGAACAACAATTACACAAGAGGCCGTGGTGGAGGGTCCTCATCAAGAAGATGGAATAGCAACAAAGTCTGTACTTTGTGGTAGGGAGAGACACATTGCTACTTCAAGCATGAATTTCCTCCCAACTTCAAATTTAACAAGCCTAGAAACATCAATAACATCTCTGCTGAATCTGAAGACTCATTTGATCAAGATGAGACACTACCTTCTAACAATTCAAAGGAACCAAGTCCTCTTTTTAGTCAAGAACAGATGGCTCAAATTGCTGCTTTGTTTCAGAAAACTTGCATTGAGACACAATCCCACAGTGTCAACCAAGTAAGCCACAACACAGTTGGTGAGCCTTCTACTCATCAACTTTCATCAGGTAATCTTACATGGATCTTGGACATTGGTGCCATAGACCATGTCACACACTCTCCTTCCAATTTCATCACCTATAAGTGCATTAAACCTATTGCAGTAAACACTACAAGAAAATGGGGTTTTAGCGACCAAATTTTTCGGTCGCTATTTAAGGCTTTTCGGTCGCTAAATTGGTCAGCGACCAATTAGCGACCGATTAAAATCGGTTGCGAAAACCTTAGTCGCTAATTATATAGCGACCGAATACGATTCGGTCACTAATTAGCGACCGAATATCGCAGAGTGGTCATAATTTGGTCGCTAATAGTGGTCGCATCACCATTCAAACGACCAATTTTAGCGACCGATTTTTAAATTTAGCGACCGAATTTTCGGTCGCTAATTCCACTGGACATATTTAATATTCGGACCAAAAAATCGATCGCTAAAGAAAAAATCGGTCGCTAATTCGGTCGCTAAATTGGTCACTAATTAAAAAAAATCAACCACTAAATTGGTCCGCAATACCTATTCTAGGGACCAATTTAGAGACTGTTTTTTTTTAAAGCATAAAACAAACCAATACTTATTTTTAGTTGTTACAGTCACAATATTATTATAAAAAAAAACGGAGAGAACTTCCATAAAAAAACAATTCAATAAAATGGCAGAAATAATTCTAAGTACATAAATACATTCAATATGAAAACATACGCTTGTCTTATTTCACCCTTCTCTCCTGAGATTCTAAGTATACAAGAACTACTTAAATCCAAAGTTACATAGATACAAGATTTGTTTAGGTACTTCAAGGTTCATCATCCATGCAGCCCAATCCTGTCTCCCCTGCCTGTAGATAAGAGTAACACAAGAAACTCATTAACAATTAAATTTAAATGATAATTATTTAAGAATCTCCAAAACACAATAAAATGACCGGCATCACACAATATTGCACATTTGAACCAAATAAAAGATTTGACAGGTTGATCATTATCTAAGATCTATTATCTTCAAGTACTAGATAAATCCATACAGTCACATATGAATTTTGTTAAAATATAAGTGCTGAAGCAACTCTAATATATTGTGACTAATATATTCCGAAGTACCGGATAAACTGATGTTTCTTGAGTAATAGAATAATCTGACCTGCCATGTTTCAAAAACTGGAGTGAAGAACTCTTCAATGTGTTGTCCTCCAGAGACATTCTTTCTGTGGCACCAAATAACATTTGAATCATTAATTGACCTAAGGAACTCTTAAAAAAAAAATCAGGAAGAAGGCTAAGCATAAAACAAACTAAAAGGGATTACACATTGATAAAATAACCAACATTGATGGTGAATACACAAAGTCACTACCTACAACGTTAGTTGGATACCAAAATTAAACCCATATATATGATAACACTATGGATGATAACAAAACACACCCTAAGTGTTAAATTGTATACAAAACAGCATAACAAGAAAGTATAGTGAGTAAGCTATAGTCCAAGATCCTATGTAAAAACCCCAGTCAAGTCAAAGACCAAAACTTGCTAAGGAGAAAACCTTGTAACCGAAACATAAACACTGCATCAAATCTCCTCTGTTAAAGCAACCACTCCAACTAACACAACAAGATACTTCATATATCAGAAGGATTTCTACTTAGCTAGTGACTAAAATAAGCTATACTAGAGAAGTAATTAACCAAGTGATTGGTCAACTATGCATAGTAATATAAGTATTATAATGATTAATGATCATATACCACTTATATTTCAAACTTAAGTTATAAATAAAGATAAAAATGATAGTTGTGACAAAAGCCAATCTGTCTTCATTCTTAAAACAGAGCATCTACACACATAAAAACAGCATAAGTGAACCAAAGTTCCACACCAACTTGCTGCATTCTATAACTTCTTTTGGCTTTGCAGACCAGCAAAGTGTTTGGAGACAATTGAATGTTGGCCCACAACATGCATCTATGACAATTTTGTCTTCAATTACCAATGCTCAAAAAACCTTATAGCTTCATAATGACCTCTAGCACTAAGAATTGAGCCTCAGAGTTACTAATATTATGCAGCAAAAACCAGACCAATGGCTAGTAATAATCAACATAAGACAATACAAAGGCCAGCCAAAACCCAAAACAACAAATACCAAACAAGTCCTCAAAAGTCAATACTCTCTAAAATTCTCCACTCTCATTGAAATGACCGCTCCAAAGAGCAAAATAAAGCACAAACTATGGTCCTTCCTTTAATATGTCAACTTTTTCATGTTTAGATACAACTTCCTTCTCATTTTCAATAATGCTTCAAACTTTATTTTACATTTTTACACTATGGATGAACTAGAAGCCCGAAGAAGGACTTTGTATTGTAGTACTAGTGGTTCATTTCTATCTAGGTTAGATAGGTGTTGCATCATGTTCAAGGTCAAGGGCCCAAAGGACAACACATGAGTTGTTTGTGAACCACCCATAAAAAAAAGTAGAAGGACTTTCAATCATCAACTTATTTTAGTTATGATAATCATGCCTCTCCATACAGTTCAGTACAATAACATGCTTTAGTGTGAGAACGCCATGTTTCTAATTTTATAAGGGAAATGGAAGCAAAATGCCCAAAGAAGGAAATAAAAAATTAATGAAAGCAAGCACCAACCACCAGGTATCCCATTAGCATCAGCAAGCATATGAGGAAAATGCTTGTTTCACAAATCACAACACCCATGTCTAACATATCTTACATCAGGGGGTAGGTGACAACACCAGAATATAGATGTGCAGAAAACAACATTGGACCAACTGTAATTAGATGGTGAAGTAGCAGATCGATGGTCAAGATAACATTAAAGAATCACAATAAACCTCACAAGAATTCTTTCAAGTATTACATCAAACACATGGTGTGCAAGTAAACAAAATACATGAAATAGAGAATTTCTCATATAAAGGAAACAAACCCAACACATACAGGAAACAAACCCAACACGTTTCAAGCACCACACCCATCCCTTCCAACTCTTTGCAAAACCATCAAGCAAACACATTAGACATAAAAAGGGAAGTCTTCAGTTCAGATTTCAGTATCAACAAGGGAAGAAAAGAGGGGTTTTCCAACCACCTACCTCCAGAAGTACAGTAACGACGCGACGGAGCTCTGGTGGCGTGCGGCTCGGTGATGGCTACCGGAGAATGACGGAGTGGCGACTAGAGAAAGAGAGAGAGACGAGATGGCTAGAGAGGGAGAGAGACGAGACGACCGGAGTGTTGGCCGACCGGAGTGGTGGCAGAGCAGTGAGGGAGGGGGAGAGCAGATTGCAGTAACAAAGAGGGAGATGGAAAAATAAGAAGTGAGGGGGGAAGGAGCTCCTATTACTGATTTAGGGTTCAGGAATAGCGACCAAATTTTTCGTCGTAAATTCGGTCGCAGTTCATTAAAAATATTTAGCGACCGATTTAAATTCGGTCGCTATATTTTGCCAGAATAACGATCGCTAAATCGGTCGCTGACCAAGAAAAATAGTTTGACTTTTTAAAATTTTGTGTTACGACTGATTTAGCAACCGAATATGTTGGGACCGAATATTTCGGTCGCTGGGGATAAAAAAGTAACCATTTTTTGAAAAAAATAACTCGGTCGCAATTTCGGTCGCTAATAGTGATGGACCTAAATCGGTCGCTAAAAACCATTTTTCTAGTAGTGAAAGTTACCAAATGGATCAGTTACTTATGCTAAACACTCAGGCACAATTGCCTTTTCCAAAACCTTTTTCTTGCACAATGTTCTTTATATTCCTGAATTCAAGCATAATCTCATTTCTATTCACCAGTTAGCTAGCACACTTTCTTGTAAATTGACTTTTGACAGCCTTTCTTGTAAAATACAGGATATCAATACCTTGAGGACGATTGGGCTTGCTGAAGTTCAGAACAATCTCTACATATTGACAAAACCAAACACACTTATTAAAGCTGTACTTTCTTCTGTAAACAATGTTTCCTCTGTACCATTCTTTGATTTGTGGCACTTTAGGTTAGGCCACCCATCTCATTACATATTGCATACTGTTTGTAAACATTTTCCTTATGTGAAATTTGATCCAAATAAGATTTGTGATTTCTGTTATATGGCCAAACAAACCAAACTCCCTTTTCCCACTAGCAGTAGCAAGATTGATGCAGCATTTGACTTAGTGCACATGGATATATGGGGCCCTCTAGCCATTCCATCTATCGATGGTCATAAATATTTTCTAACTGTAGTGGATGACTTCACTAGACATACATGGCTATTCCTAATGAAAGCCAAAAGTGAAACAGCAAACTTAGTTAAAAACTTTGTGCAATTTGTCAAAACTCAATACAGTAAACCAGTTAAGATAATCAGAAGTGATAATGGTCTTGAGTTTCTATTAAATCAATTTTATAATGACAATGGCATAGTACATCAAACTTCTTGTGTGGAAACTCCACAACAAAACTCTGTAGTTGAAAGAAAATATAGGCATATACTCAATGTGGCTAGACCCCTCTTGTTTCAGTTACACTTACCTAAAATGTTTTGGAATTATGCTGTTACTCAAGCTATTCACATCATAAATCGACTTCCAACTCCTGTTTTGCACAACAAATCCCCTATTGAGAAACTTACTGAAAATCCACCAACTCTAATGGATCTAAAGGTTTTTGGTAGCTTATGCTTTGCGTCAACTCTGTCAAACCATAGAACTAAACTTGACTCAAAGGCAAGAAAATGTGCCTTTCTGGGAATTAAACCTGGAACAAAGGGCTACATCTTATTTGATTTACACAACAGAGAGATTTTCATCTCCAGAAATGTGGTGTTCCATGAACACATATTCCCTTTCACGACCATACACAATACACCAAACATCACAATAGACACCAACCGTGGTGCCAATGACTATGACTCTTTAAATTTTCTCCTATATGACACACACACCCCTCACATCACACCTCACCATGCTGCACCTCATCCACATACTGCACCTCAACCTCATCACCATGTTGCACCTGCTGCACCTAATCACCATCATGCACCAAATCACATCACTGATCATGCACCAAACCATACTGCTGCAGCACCTCCTACTGTTACTGAGATACTTGAACCTGTTCAAATTGCTGAACCATTAGTCAATCACCATGACATCCCAATTCCTAATCATCCTGACATCCCTAACCTAAACCATGCACTCAGAAGATCCACCAGAACCAAAAATCCTCCAGCTTTCCTCAATGAATTTCACTGCAATGTTCTGACTTCATCATCACCCACATCTGCCACAGGTATCAGGTATCCTTTATCTTCTGTCCTCTTTTACTCTTCCTTGTCACCTTCACCCCTACACTACACTCTTGCTCTTTCCACAAACACATAACCAAAATCCTACAATCAAGCTATCCAATCTCCTGAATGGATCAAAGGAATGCAAGCTGAGTTATCTGCTCTTGAACAAAATCAGACCCGGTCTTTAACTGAATTACTAAAAGGAAAGACTCCTATTGGTTCTAAATGGGTCTACCGGATTAAGTATAGATCTAATGGTACTATTAAGAAGTTCAAAGCTCGACTAGTAGCTAAAGGCTACAAACAAATAGAGGGGCTTGATTACCTTGACACATTTGCACCTGCTGCCAAGCTCTCCACTGTTAGGCTCTTGCTTGGATTGGCAGCATCCCAAAATTGGTTACTAAAGCAACTCGATGTGAATAATGCCTTCCTCCATGGTGATCTCGAGGAGGAAGTCTATATGTCCATTCCTCAAGGTGTTAAAACTGACAAGCCAAACTAGGTTTGCAGGTTGCATAAGTCCCTCTTTGGCCTTAAACAGGCTAGTAGCCAATGGTTTGCCAAACTTTCCAGCTCCTTACAACATGATCACTCTCTATTCACTAAGCATTCGGGCTCTCAGTTCACTGCACTTTTAGTCTATGTTGATGACTTGATCCTAGCTGGAAACTCCATCACAGAGATCAACATAGTGAAGCAATTCCTTGATAACAAATTCAAAATCAAGGACCTCGGTGACCTCAAATATTTCTTGGGCCTGGAGGTGGCAAGGTCATCTAAAGGCATTACTATTTGCCAAAGGAAGTATGCTTTGGATGTGCTATCAGATGCAGGCCTATTGGCCTCCAAACTTGTTTCCAAACCTATGGTGGGGGGGGGGGGGGGGGGGGGTGGTGGTATTGGATAATACTTAAGCTAGCACACTTTGTAATTATTCATTTATTATTGCAACATTTTTGTTAGTTAACATAGTTAGACAATTAGCTTTTCTAGTTAGACATTTAGCTTTTCTGTTAGTTTGTTAGGACCTTTGTCAGCTATATAACCAACTCATGTAAGCATTGAACACTTGAGAAATGCAATAATGAGTTCATTGAAATCTTTTACAGACTTCAGATAAACAAAACCATTCCTAAGTGAACCCTAAATCCCTTTTCCCTCATTCAATTCTCTTCCAATTTCCTTCATTTTCTCGCTCGATTCTCGCAACTACTCACTTTCTCACTCACTACGTTTGATTCTCCTTCTCTTTCTTCGGTGACTGAAGCTCACAATCACAAAGCTTGGGTGAGTTCTCTATTTCCCCTCCTTCTATGAGTTCTCTTTTAATTTCCTTTGACAAATTATGAATCTCTTTTAATTTCTGGGTTTTTATCTAAGTTTTGAACTGATCAAGAGAAAATGGATGGTTTCATTCAACTAATGACATGAATGAATGAACGATAATCTGCATGTTCATTATTTGATTTTGGTAACGCAATCCTTCTCGATCATCTATGTCAGAAAGTTGTTTAATTTGAGTGAAAATGGGAAAATGGGAATTGCATGTTAAGAAAGATTGAAAGAGAGTTATAAAGTGTTGTATATAATTAATTTGAGTGAGTGAATGGAGCTTTATTCAGTATTTATAATGGGTGTTATATATTTAGTTGTATCTGCAGTACAAGCTTCTTAATCCTCGACTAGTTATATATTTATGCTTCAGAGGCAATTTCTCGTGAAGTAACTAAGATGTTGGATACCTCTCCTAGTTTTAGGTGCATTATGGGTCCATACATGGCTGCCAAATTTCTTAAGCAGTGATGGGGTAATGAGCCAACAATCTGGTGTACATTACCTATGAGAGGTAGTTTCCATGGCCATGGGGGTAAATTGGTAGCGGAGTTCTTAGAACTCAATCTATTAACTGATTTGAGTAACACAAAGAGAAAGAGATAAGATGATTTTTTTTTGTCAGCTAAAATATCTTTTGACCTGAGACATTATACTTAATCTATCGTATTAAGAAGTAAATCTGCAACAGGTTTGGACATACTTAACTTCTGTAGTGTTAACTGTCCCCTTAAGTATCAAATGTAAAGACAAGTGGCAGTCATAAAATAAGTCACCCATTTTTAAAGTAAAATATTTAACATGATCCCTCATTAAAGTCTAATGAATAAGAGATTCAATGTTTTATACTCCCAGTCAGGTGCCAAAAAGGTGTGTCAATTGCAATAAGGCATTAAGACATATCCTAAGAGGAATTCAGTAGTACTCACTCTGCTTTCCACCCTAACTTTTTCATTTATCATATACTGCTCTAATCAATTTACTTGCAAACACCCATTTCCCTTCACCTTAATAATATTCTCCAGGAAAGTTGCATAGGATATGAGTTTGCCATGAAATTAGCCAACACCTATCACTCTCACAGTTATCTTAGTTTTCAACTGTCGTCTTCGTTTGAATCTAATGAAATATTTACCTTGGAACATATCATTTTAACTGCAGTTTTACTATGAACAAGTATCATGGTTTTATAATAATGTAAAACCATGATACTGCATTGGTATAAAACATCCCATAATGTAAGAAAAGATTATTTTTTGCACACATGGGGCCTTGAGACTTGAGTTATAATAAAGTGTGGCATGTAAAGGTACAGTGTTTTAATAAGAAAACCAGTGGTCATTCATCTCCATAAATGAATTATAATACACAGCTTCACAACCTTCACTTTTACTTTCATTAAATGAACCTTCTTGCATCAAAATTGACAGTATCAATACTCAATAGATAAGTGCTTCCTCTTTACAAGTACCATGCATCAAAATTGGCATGTAAGTGTACAAAATGGATTGTGGTTCTATCAAGTATCTTGTGAACTATTTTGCTTTGTACTTTATAATGTTACTTGCTGCTTTAGTCATGAGGATTCTCTTCTGCCTCTTTGCTGGATGGTGTGACTCATGGCCTCTTTGTAGTTGCACTGGATCTTGATGATGATGAACTTGTTGAGGATCTTGCAGCTTTATCTATATCCAGAACATAAATTTTTTGGTATGTAGTAATCATCACTAATGTTAAATCTGCTCGGTGCAGTGTTCAGTTAAAGGCTAAATTTCTTATTGCTTTTTATTTTCAGGGGCGTGAACATGGTTTTTTGGTTCAGTTTGGGAGTGCAGTAACAGATTGGATTGTGATGCTTGAGGATTTGTGGTGTGACAGATGTAAAAATATTCTGGAAACTGAAAAAGTTAGTCAAAACAATTTGTAGGAAGAACTTAGACTTGTTTTTTGGTGCTTATATCTACGGTTGTTTTTATCATACTTGTTATTAGCTTTTATCACAACGTCGTTATAATACTATCGATTGGCAAATATTGTAAGTGTTTTTATAATTCTGTTAGATCTCATTTTTTCATTAAAAAAAAAATATGTATGCGGGTTTTAATTTTCCAATTCTATTAAGTCCTTATTTTTTGAGTAACTGGTTTTTTATCTAACAGGTTTGAAAACTTCTGTGACGTGAGGTTGACTTAAAAAGAAAAAAATAACTACAAGAACGAAAATGAGTGTAAATTACAAGGAACAAAATTTAATTTATTTAAAAAAAAAGTTGAGAGTTTGAAAGCTATTGTTTGGGAATTAAATGTAAATAAATTTTGTTAAAAAGATTAAATCTCAATGTATAATAAATTTTTAAATGGATGGGTTAGATATCCATCCATGTAAAAATAATTAATGGATGGGTTGGATGGTTTTTTTTATTAAATGGATCATGGATGGATTAGATTTTTTTTTAATACAATTTTAATGGATCGAAATGGATTGATGGATTATTTTTATCCGATCTATTATAATCCGAATCAAAATTCATCTGCTCTATCCATTTGCCACCCTTAAGATGAAGGATCTTGTTTGGGGCAATGGTTTTTTTTAGTTTTATGATTAACATTTTAATTTTTTTATAATTCAGAATCAAGGCATCAATAATTGATGAAAAGGAATCGTATTTTTTATTTATTTATTTTTGTAAAATAAGTGGTAGCACAAAATTACATAACCGGAGGTGATGGGTTAAATTAAAGGTTAAAAATCATATTATGACCTTCTTGTTACAGGTGAAGGGGCACTACATGGGGTTTACTTCTTTAGTTCAGTGCGTGCTGCAGTTGCATACAAATTATTATGAATATTCATTGACTGATCTAAATCAATTCAAACCACAAAAAAGAATAAAAAAAATATCAAAAACCGAACAAACTAAAAATCGAACAAATCGAAAATTGTAAAAACTGATTTCTTATTGGTATTGTTCGGATTTTGGATCCCCTAGTGAAAAACAATCAAATACAATCCAAACCGACCTACTTTATATATATATATATATATACAGTACTACTCATACTGAAGTATTGTTTTTTTTCATACTTTTATGAACGAACACCCTCATCCTCTTTAATATTTTGATTGTGTTTTATGGATTATATATGATATTCAAAATGCATTTCATACTTCATTTGTTATTTGAGGATCACAATTCACAAATTTGTATTGTGTTGTGTACCTTTGTTCTAGTTAGCCAAGGGCAATTTATTTACCTAATTATCGAATAAGTTAATCATATGGAGTGAAATTGTATGTTTTATTCAAAATAAAAAGGACCAATTTTACAAAAGTTGATAGACATGTAAATGTTGGATGAATGACATACTTCATGCTTTATATCTTCTTTTGAAAAACCAAAATCCAATACAATCGGATCGGATCGGGTCGGGTCGAATTAGATTTGATTTTAAAATCAAATCGGGCGAATGATCAAAGAACAAAGCCGAATATATTGGATCAAATGATTTTTTCCCCTCAAAACTGATCCAATTGAATACAATCAGTGAACACCCTTAGAAATTATATGATAATAACTTGATTGAGTTCTTGGGATGATCGTTATGTAGAGGGTTGTTTAGTTTCTTTGCTAATTTATCTAGTCCTTTTTTTTTTATCTAATGAGTGAGTAATTCGATTGATACCTTGTGCTGTATGTGCTCTAATTTTAAGAGCATGAAGGTGGTGTTTTTTCATCTAGAATTTGTTTAAGAACACTGTATGCGTATTGTTTACTGTGTTCATCTAGCATCTCATCATTTTAGCATGTAACATGATTGCTTAAAATAGGTTTGTTTGAAGGTTTGCATGCCATCTTAGTCCGCATCTATGCACACCTGATCTAACGGTGGAAAAATAAGCGAAAATGTTTTTAAAAAATGAACGGTTAAGATTTTTACTTAAAATTGGAACAGCTAAGTAAGGGCTCGAACAGCTTTATTTCTTCAAAAAGCGTGTGCCATGTTGGAATGGATTCTCTCAGGTGACATGACAGTCCAGTTAGTTCTGAGCCATCAATTGTAAAAAAGAAAGAAAAACTTCAAAATATAAAAAAAGGGATATGGATGATTAAAAGGTGAGGATTTCAACATGAGAGAATTCAAGTGAAAATCCAACCTGAGAGAATCCATTCCCGTGCCATGCACCCATGCCATTGAAGCAGCAGAAGCATGTCGAGGGAAGTCACGAGCATAACTAGTCACCGCGAGCATTTCAGGGGTTATTTGGATCGGTCACCTGGCCGGTTCACCGGTTAACCGGTGGAACCCTCTGGTTCGATCCGGTTTGCAAAACCATGGTATTTACAAAGAGATTTAGTGGAAAATCCTTCACGTAGAAGGAATAGGACATAGATCTCAAATTGAAGAGTGAACTAGGATAACATCTCTAGTTGAATCTCTCTTCGCTTTCTCTGTTAATTTGTTTTAACTTTCATATGTGCATCGACATCGAATGTTCTTAACATTCTTCTTTTCTTTGTATCAAAGGTTTTGTTAAAATTGTTTTCTTGATCCTTTGCATCCAATAGGTTGTGCTTTTCTATGTTGTGGTAAAACCTATTTTCGAAAGGATTTTCGAAAAAGTTAAGAAACACAATTCATCCCCCTTCTTAAATTTCCCTGGGTATTTCAATCTTCACACTTTAAACAATGCAAAGAAAGCAGAGTGGAAGAAGTTAATTTTGGTTTTTTACATTCATATATTGCTCATCAAATTTCATTTTATTTTGTATAAATAATAATTATTAGTAATTGGATGTTGGGCCGATATGGTGTAAGTCCAGGCAATAACTTGTAAAAGGTGGGCCATTCAACTGTAGTATAAATATACCTTTAACCACATTTCACTTCGAACCCTAGGTTTTTTCCTTTCATTGAAACTGCATCTTCACTCTTCAAACACCGCAAAGAGAATTTGACAGTAAAATTTACGAAGACTCAAGTTCATCCCTAAAGGTACGATCTACAATATTTCAATTTTGTCTTTCTTTTAACTTATGATTCGGATTTTCTCTTTCGATTAATACAAACAATAATGTATGTCTTAGATTTTCTCTCTAAAATACAAATCTAGTTTGATATATGTGGAACTAATTCGAATATTCTTGTCCGATCGATATAGAGTTTAGCAATGTATTTGGTAACAGCCTGCTTAAGGTGGGCTTTTAAATTAAATATAAAAATATCTTGATACACTTTTCACTCTGAATCTCAATTTTGCTTTATTTCAGGGAAAGTTGTCACTTCACTCTTCAAACGTTGCAAAGAAATTGCAACAACACCGATCTTGAAGATAATTGTTCATCCGTGAAGGTATGATTTAAATTCTTTCATATTGATTTTCTAAGTCAATGTATGCTTTAAAACTTATCTTTACAAATATTAATAATTAAATTAAAAATCCAATTTTCTCCTTTGAAGATATATGTGTCATCGAATTTATCACTAAAAGTGAAAACAATTGTCATTTTATTATTATCAAACGACTAATTTAATATTTATGGTAAATATAAAGATATATATTTAGAGGACCAAAATAAAAATGTACTCTAATAATTTATGTTGGATTATAATTTCATCCCAAAACCAATGTCAAGTTTAAGATATATGACTCTCATTTGGGTTGATGTGTGGTCGATATGGTAGCAAGGAATGCATTTAGTACTAGCCTTTAATTTTTATTGCGCTTCTAGATTTAATATAAAGTGTGCTTAGGGATGCTTATGCATCCTTATTAATGTATATGATAACAACTATGCAAATTCTTGATAATTTCGTGTCCATCATTTAGATGATTGGTAGTATGAGTTTTTTTTAACATTATGATAAAACTTATTTAAAAAATGTTAAAATTTATATTTAGTTTAGTTGAACACATGATTGTCTTTGCCATTAATAGTGAGCAAATGAGAAACAACATGTCTAGTGAACTATCTTGCTTGTTTTTTTGCATTCAAGTTTTCAATTGAGTTTGATTGTTGTAATATTGCTTAATTTGTGATTAACATTGTGTTAGGTTTCAACCATGGAAATAGATGCCTCAAATAAGAAGCAAAAATTTGTTGACAATGATGGGGAAGATATGATCAGTAATATGCCTGAATCAATTCTTAGTCATATTTTGTCTTTTCTTCCGACTAAAGATGCAGTACGTACTAGTGTACTATCTAAAAGTTGGAGATTATTGTGGACTTCTATTACTCATTTGAGAATTGAAAAGGTTCATCTATCATCTAGCAGAAAGCAAAAAAACAGTGCTTTATTAACTTTATGAATAGAGTACTTGAAAATATCTAGCAAAAGTATCCAAAGTTTCACTCTTCGTCTTTACAATTGGAATTTGAGAAACGAGAAACCTTGTGATCCACTCCCCATGTGGATCTCTTCTGCCTTGAATCTGAGAGTCAAGAATCTTTGTATTAGTTATATTTCAAACTCCCTTGACCATGTTTCCATTTCCCTTTTCCATAGTGTCACTCTTGTGCACTTGGACCTCAACATTACATGCAAGTTCATTGTTCCTCCCTCAAATTGCTTCATAAATCTAAAAACTCTGAAACTTTGTGACATTCGATTTGTTGAGAGTTTCTTATCCCATCAAGAAGAAATGGTTTTTAACTTCCCAGTTCTTGAATTTTTCGCTGCTGAGTATTGCAAGTGGTTGAATCTCAAAAGTATTAATATTAATGCACCTTTGCTAAAGATCTTTTCATTAGTTTCCCCGTCTTGTGTTGATAACAAATCATGGAGTCCTGTATTCAAAGTCCTTGCCTTGCATCTTGAATGGTTTCATTATAGTGGCTTGCTGCTTGAGGATATCATTTTGTCGAATCCGTTGTCTGTTGTTTTTGCACGCATTAATGTTCATCCAGAAGATAAAGTCAATTTCAATGAAGATGAGTTGCATTGAAATGGTATGAAAGTATTTAAACTTTTGAAAGAGTTCCGAAGAGTGAAAGTTCTAAAATTGAGCTTATTCACAACTCAGGTATGATTCATCTTGCTACCACTGTTTTTCTCTTCTACAAAGTTAAACTAAGATCTAGGTATTTCTTGATAAAATTAAACAACTGTTACTTTCCCTTTTATAGGTTTTAGCCCATGACAAAGCTTATGTACCAACTCTTCCAATATTTCAGAGTTTGGTTTTTCTACAATTACACTTGGATTCTTATTTGTCCTCTCAGCAAATATTATTGAACTTGCTTCATAAGTCACCAAGTCTTGTGAGACTTGAGTTGCTTTATGTGAGTTACGCCTTTTTCTTGACCTATCTTCCATGGTTAAGCATCCTCATATTATTTCTTCTTCTATATAACTTATTCAATTATTGACTTATTGTGTGAAGGACTTGACCAAATTTGATAAAGATCTTATAACGTCAGAAAAGCTACCTCGATGTTTTCTCTCCAGTCTCAAGATTGTAAAGATTGGATATTTTGATTGCAATGCCAATAACCTTTGTCTAGCAAAATACATTCTAGAAAATGCAAAAGTGTTGGAGCAGTTAAATATACATATGTCAAAGGAAATGAAGAGACTGATTAAAAAAGAGCTACAACCTCAAGATGCTTCAAGTTTCGCATCGATACAAGTTGTTAAAACGTCCATGAAGACCCTCTTGCATTGGTTTAGATATAGCTTTAGTGACCCGCTACCATTTTAAATTTTTGATAATGGGATTGTTGTGCTTAATTAAGGATTCAAGCTCATAAATATCTTATACTCTTACCATTTTCAGGCCATTTTTAAAATTTTCATTTGATCAAAATATAAATATTTTTGTACTTAGATATTCAACATGCATGCTTGAGGACAAGATATTAGTTGTATTTAAGAGATTGAAACGATAAATACCATTTAAAAAGTAAAAGAAAATATTTTACAAATTTATAATTTAGTTTAAATATTTATTTTTAAAAAATCCCATTATTGAGTTCTTTTTTAACAATGATTGTTTATTGTGTAGTTTGCACTATAAAATATGATGCACAACTTATTTTTTTAGTTTTGTTAGATGAGTCCATACCTTAAAAAAAAATGGTTGGAACCCACCGTAGTTAAGTCATTTGGCTCTTCAGTAGGTCCACTGAGTATCCCCTCAAGCTCAGATCCTTTGGATCTGCTATAGGGCTAATATCCGCTCAGGTGCTTAATCGTAGTGAATGTTCTTCGCTCCTCCCCAAAGATGATTTATGTGGGATTCGAACTTAGGTTCTCCCTATAACATCCTAAAATTTCAATATAATTATTTTAATAAAAATATTAGGCTAGTATGAGTTTTAGTGTAGAAAAATGGTAGTATAATAATGTATTGGACTTGTCTATAAATAACAATAAGAAAGGGTTAAATATGTTTTAGTCCCTCATTTTTGACAAAAGTTCAGTTTTAGTCCCCTATTTGGAAAACGTACTTTTTTAGTTCTAATTTTTTTAAATGTGATAGAAATGGTCCCTACACCATATATTTTTTGTCCCTCATTTTTTACAACCACACATTTTTAGTCTCTCATTTTTTACAAAATTCTGTTTTAGTCCCCCGTTTTTCAAATGCAAGTGTGGTGTAGGGACCATTTCTGACACATTTTAAAAACGGGGGACTAAAAAGGTACATTTTCTAAACGGGGAACTAAAACCGAACTTTTGTCAAAATGTAGGAGAGAATCTGAATCTGAATTTAACACAGTTATCTGCTTGTGTAGCCATGTTCTTGCAGAAATGTGGAGGCAGGTAATTTAAGTCTTTTATTGGCAAGTGATTTGGGCTTCAATGTGCTTACTCTTTCTTTGGGCAGTTTTGGAGAGCGGGTTCTAGAAGGCTTTTCTTTTTGTTTCTTCCGTTAGCTCTTTACTGAAAGTTTGTCCCATGTATACTTTATTTGTCCTCTTTGTATACAACTTTAACACTTAGTTGTCTTTTGGTCTTAACTACACATGACAACAAGGCCCGAACTCGCGGGTACCCATCCGAACCCACCCGACTTTGATGGGGAAAATACGCTTTGACTGGGGATGGGGGCAAGGATGGGGATACTAATACCCGCCGTGCCTCGAACCTGCTCGTTGTTTACGTAATTACAATAATACCCTCATATATCTATGTAGGGGATTGGATTTGGTTTGATTGAAAGGTTCCATTATGTATAAAACGATACTTTTTTAAAAAAAATTAAAAAAATATTTGATTGTGCTTTTATTCTAGTGTTTTGATGCTATCAGCGTTATTTGAAGCATAACGAAGTGCTTCTAAAGTACTAGTTTTTTTTTTTTGTGTTATTTTGTAACTGAAAGAAAACCGAATTCTAGTATCTGCTTGATTGTTTTAATTGTGTGAAGATTTTATTTGTTTATTTTTTGGAAATACAATTTTTGAGTTGTTAATTTCAATTAAAACAATAATTTTTAAATTGGTCACACATTAACGAGGGTGAGGGGCCCGCGGAGAAACCTATCCCTGCTGGGGGTGGGGATGGGGAACCCCGACGAAGAGCCGGGACAGGTTCGGGGAAGGTAAAACCTGCCCCCGCCGGCAGGGACGGAGCTACGTTTGTAGTTGCCTAGGCCCTGGCCCTCCCTAATTTTTTTTAAACTTCATATTTTATTAATAGTCTAAAATTATTAATTCCAGACTTAGATGGGTAGCATGCATGTGAAAATTTAGAACTTGGATTGACATTTTGACAACTCTCTCTGAATGGTGAGCTCATCAAGGGTGTTTGGAGTTGCTTCTCCGTCAAGTCAGAAATCTAAGTAGGAGGCTGACCTCCTTCTTCGTAGCACTCACAAGATCCGCCCAATGGGGAGTACTGAGGGTAATGGGATCATCTCTAATGATCCTATTATCCAAGAAACATCGGATACATCTTCATGCAAAGCGAAATTGCTGAATCTTTTTGGTGAAGATGTTCATGAGAAGTTGGTAGGAAGCATCATGGAAAAGAACAAAGCCATAGCCTTGCAAAAGTATACTCCTCAACTTGTTGGAGCAGGAATTGAATTTCCCTTGTCTGATGAGGAATGGGCCAATGGTCTGCTCCATGGAGGAAGACACTGGTAGTAAAGATTCTTGGCAAGAACTTAAGTTTTAAGGCTTTTGAGTCTAATCTCAAAAAAAAAATGGACCAAGAACGGTAATGTTACCCTGATAGACATGGCAGATGGTTACTTCTTCGTGCATTTCACTGCAATGGAAGACTACAATCATGCTCTTTATGAGGGTCCCTGGCTTGTGGCAGATCATTACTTGATTGCTCAAAGGTGGAGACCGATGTTCTTGCAGAATGCTGAAATCTCCAAGAAGATTGTTGTTTGGGTGAGAATCCCTCGCTTATCCATGGAATTTTATAATTCAAGTTTCCTATTCCTTTTGCAAAACTACATCTGCATCATCTCCATGTATCTTTGCTGCTTCATATACAGTCGTTGGCGCTACCTTCTTCTCTACCATTTAACCACTGCACGACCACCCATCATTGTTACCCTCCATTGTAAGTTATAGTCCTCTAGGGTTCTCAATAATAGAAAACTATCATACTCATCAAAGGATCTTATAATCTATGATTCTCACATATTCTTGAGATTAGAAGAAGAACTTACCTTGACCCATAAAGAAATTGCAAGATGAAATCTCCTCTTTATCCCAATCTATCTCTTCCCTTTACTTTCTTTTCATACCCTTTCTTGATGGCAAATAGTAGAGAGAACCTTCTAGGGAGAGACATAACTTTTTTTTTAGCATAAAGTGATAATTCCCATCAAGTTATCATTAGTTATAAACAATTTTTTAACTTCTCAAATTAACCAATAGGTCCATTTATTTTCATTAATGTAATTATTAGTCCAAAACATTATTTCACATGAGTTACACATAATAATAAGGATAAACTAATCTTTTGGTCCCTATACGTGACACTGATTTTCAATTTAGTCCATATACGTAAATAAATTAGTCCCTATATATGCAATTATTTTCATTTGGTCTTTGTTGTTTATTTGTGTTATAACGTCATTAATTGAAGTTAAAAACCAAATTGAAAATGATTGTCATATATAGGGTCCTTACATATGATAAATATTTTCAATTTGATTCCTGTCACATAGCGGTGTTTTAGCACCAATAAATGATGAGGATCAATTAAAAATAATTATATATATGGAGACTAATTTATAACGACATTTTAGCATCAATAAATGATGATGATCAATTAAAAATAATTATATATATATATATATATATATATTGAGACTGATTTAAATTTCTTTTTATGGGTAGGACTAAATTGAAAATGTAGGAAAATAAATTATTATTATTTTCTAACATCCGCTGCTCGCCAGTTCTTCCTCCCAGCTTCGACCTCGCGACTCGCAACTACAGATCTCCCTCCACCGCGCGCCATCCGTAGTTTCTTTCTGCATCCAATTCCTTCTCATTCCTCCATTGTTGCTCTCCACTCTGCTCCAGGTAACAGTTTTCTTCTCTACTTTCTGCTCTATTTAGTCTCATCATCATATTTGAATTTGAGAATCACTCAATCACCAAAACCCATCTAATCGAACTATTCTACTTCAAACCCTTCAATGGGTCTTCTTAGAATCATTCAACAAATCAATGGGTCTTCTCAGCATCATTCGAAAAATCAAAAGGAAAGAGAAGGAAATGCGAATTCTTATGGTGTAAGTTGCTATTCTCATTCCTCTCTCAAAACCCATTTTCCTTTTTTTTTTTTTTCCTTTCTAGTTTTTACTTTTGCTATATTAAATTAATAGTTATAACTTATAATAATGGATTGGTTGTTCTGCAGTGGGTTGGACAATTCTGGAAAAACCACAGTCGTTTTGAAGATTAATGGGGAGGACACCAGTGTCATCAGCCCTACCCTTGGCTTCAACATCAAAACCATCACCTACCAAAAGTAAAATTTCCCTTCTTTGTTTACTACACTAAATCACTTACTGTTTTATATGATTAAATGTACTAATAATATATATGATTAGCTATTCAAACATGATTTGTGCATTTGTTTGAGAGTAATGTTCCAGTCACAATCTCAGGGTCACAAAAATTTAACTGCCTTTCTGTAGAGCTAGGCAATTCAGTTACCTATCCAGTGGCCTGAATATGTGGTTGTGAATTTTTTGTGAGCCTTTGATTGTCATGGTAGCATTACTCTCTGTTTGAAGGGGGTCCCAAAGTTGAATGTTTGATATATTAGAGGAGAAAAGCCACCAGTGAGTTAAGTATAACTTTTAAACTATAGTTGGGTAAAGTAGGGAGTGTGATAGTATTCCAAATTTATCAAAATAAACTGAAATGATATTAATTTTTTTTCAAAGTGAGCTTCTATTCTTTTGTCTAGATTTGAGAGTTTCACCAAGGGGTATACACATTTCCATCACCTTCCTTCTTACGGTCATATGGGTTTGCTGTTAGGACCTACTTGATGGTTGTGTACTTGTGTTATGTCCATTTTTATATTAATAACATGGTATGCCTCTTTAATATCGAGCTCCCAAATTTGCATTGGAACCATTCCTAGTTTGAGTTAGAAAATATATTGATGTGATATTACTCCTTGATTTGGGCTCATATATTCTAAGAACATGAAAAGTTTGTTGAATTTTTTCTTTGAAAGTATTTGCTTGTAATATCACTTTATCGTTACAATACAAATCCATGTTTTCAGCCTTTGTTTTGGTAATCTAGAATGTTAGGCCATCTATTCACATTGAGAATGACAGGTACACTCTAAATATTTGGGATGTTGGGGGCCAAAAAACAATACGATCTTACTGGAGAAACTACTTTGAGCAAACAGATGGTTTGGTCTGGGTAGTTGACAGTTCGGATCTAAGAAGGTTGGATGATTGCAAAATGGAGCTAGATAACCTTCTAAAGGAAGAGGTTTGTTTAACCTAAATGGCTATTGGTTATCAACCAAACAAGTTGCTTATGTGTTGTGATTAAATAAAGATATTCAGTCATACTTTTGAAGATTATCAATTCATTTCCCTCTTGTTTGACTGGCATAAATCTCTTTTAGTGCTTTGTGCTATATGTCTAAGCACTGTAGTCATGTAAAGTGAATGCCCAAGGATATTGGTCATGAACCAATGCCTTTGGTGGATTACAGGAAATGAAATCCTATTCATTCTGTTGGCAATTGCTTTCCTTTCCCTGCAATAGTTTGCTCCTTTGCTTCCTAATATATTCATTTTTCCTTTAACACTTCAAAGACATGTGTGGGTATCACCAAACCAGCTATAAGTATTTAATGTTGTTACAAATTCGGAATGCTCAAATGATTACTTTCTCTTTTGTGAGTTTGTCTTGGTTGGGTTTTTATCAACTACTAGTATTCTCAGTAGTGTTTATTTTCGTATGACAGAGGCTATCTGGATCATCGTTACTGATACTGGCAAATAAACAGGACATAAAAGGTGCCCTTACACCTGAAGAAATAGCTAAGGTAACCTTAATTTGTGGGGTGCTTCTTCCTTAACCTCGGTCACATTCTAGGAAGTATGACTAAAAACACATAACGTGCTCAGTTTGCCATCTTTATGGTAAAACTATTGATGGTTTTACTATACGGTCCTTTTACTTCTAGCCTGCTTAATATTATTTTCCTATAATTCTTTAATAATTACTTTCAAAACTAGCTAGTTACAATATTCATCATTTGCAGATTCTGGATAGTTTAAGAATTTGTTGTCTTTATTCCTACATTAGTTCTTTAACTTTATTAGCCTCCTTCAGGATGTTTTTCGTTAACTTCAATTAGTTCTCGCTGTTCTCTAATGGCTTCTTTGCCATTAAATTTATAAGGCCAAATGTTTCCAACACTGAAATCTTTCTGATTTCAAATTTGACATGATAATCTTTTCATGCACTGATCTTTGTCTTGGTGTGTACTGTGTACTTGGTAGAACGGGATTGGAGAGCATGGTTGTTGAACTAATCTTTAGGTGTCATGTAAAATTGTCAATGTGTTGAACTTTATGAGGAAGTAGGTTTCTTGCAAAATCTGATAATTATACATTGATGTGATATAACTATTGTTTTACTTGATTGAATTGAATGCTTTAACTGTGCAGGTGCTGAACTTGGAATCCATGGATAAATCTCGGCACTGGAGTATAGTTGGCTGTAGCGCATACACTGGTGAAGGTCTGCTTGAGGGATTTGATTGGCTGGTCCAGGACATAGCTTCTAGAATCTACATGCTTGACTAATGCTTGTTTGCCATTATCCTTGAAATTGTTCAGATGGGAATTTTTTTCAAGCCTAATGTGCAGTCTTTGGGAGACACTAGAGCAAATGAGATGTTCCAGATGGGATTTTTTTTTTTTTTTTTTTTGTAAGCTGTAAAATATAAGATTGAATACTGCAAGAGAATTGGTAGATGACTTGCAGGTTGCCGATCTATAAATGATATGAGAAGACCTGATTATGAAATTATAATACTGGAGGGGAACGATTATGATGTTAGTGCATGTCTTGAAGCTTTATCTAATGAAAATGACATTGAATTGAGTGCACATATACATACAGAGCAGTTTGAGACCTTATGCATGGTGTTTGGTCAGTGAACTAAGTCTTCAATTATAAGCATTTTAAGTGAAGTTGAAGTTGGAGATTAAAATAAAATTAAACACCCTCATATAGGGAGCATAAGGGTTTATATCCACGTGAAAAATTGGCTCCATTATGCATCTTATTTCGTAATTTTCTGTATGTTCTTCCCCCCTTTTGGTTCGTGTTAGTGTAGTGTTCAGTGGATCATAGCACATACCTGGTATACCATCTTCAACAAATTGCAGGCAGTGACCAATAATGTCATCCACGTAACATTAGAAAATGAAGCATGAAGTTAAATAAAAGCCTTTTTCAGCTTGTGATTAGACGAAAATCAGCATGTCTCGAACATTATGTTTTGCATTACATGAATCGGTGCAAAACATTTGAATACAATTGCACATGGTACCAAAAAAGAATATAATTGTACTATTGCAGCCAGCAACTATAGGGCTTCCAGTATGAGTTTCTCTGTAAGAGCTTTGGGAAGTCCCATCACGGTATCGGTTGACCCAACCTGCCAAAAGGAACACAGCCCATTTTTTTTTGTTGTTAAGAAAACGGGGAAAAAGGGATAAATTAAAAATCTTCCTTAACTAGAAAATTTTGAAGGTTTAACCTACAAATTTGATTCTAATACATGTAAAAGAAAGCATCAGAAAAATGGCAAAAGAGATCACTGAAACTCAACTATGGAGCCAAGAAAAATGGTATTGGAAGTATTGCTTATCATGAATGATTTCGATGTCAACTGTTCCATTGGGTCTATTCTCTATATATATATTTTTTGGTGGATAAACGGGGCAAAAACCCAAGGAAAAAACAAGGAACTAAACAAAACTAGGCCACCGCAAATAAATTACAAGACAGGAAAGGTGGCACCTGATCAAACATATTGTGCTAGGAAAAGATATTTCAAATGACCTGTTTTATTATGCATGCATATGCTTCTTAGAGTGAGTGTTCTTGAAAAAGCAAGATAACTTACCACAGCTTCCACAAAGGGTAACGTTAGTGGATGTTCCAGCATCAAACCCCCAGCAACATTGAATGTAATTCCCTCTTCAATCTGAGAAGCTCCCATCAAATAAGAAAACTCATATAGTATTCAGTGACAAGAATTGCCTGAAAAAGAGTTCCAAAAGATTATATGTTTTGAGAAATTGGTTAAAGTACTCTTTTCACCTTTATACTTAGCTCAGTGCAAAGGTGAAAAGCGTACTTCTAAAAAGTTTACCAGATTATCAATGACCTCATCTGGTATTTGAAGGAAATAAACCTGTCATAACAGTGACATATGTTAGTCATCTGGTGGAGTGAAGAGACATATTGAATTGATAAATAAAATTTATTTCACTGAAACAATGCATATCCGGCATCTAATGGATATGTTATAGTTACTTTCTTAAATCTAGGAATAAATGAACATTTTGATGCACCTAAAGACCCAAAGGCCATAGAAGAATTTGATTTTTATTGTCAAGGAGAACATACAGTAGACATAAGCTCAAGCAGCAGCAGTTTGTACCTCGGCACTGTCCCATCCCCCATAACGTTTTCCAGTCATGAGGTTAGTTACCAGAACAGATCCCACCACAGCTGCATGACTTCCAGAATATCCTGCAAAATTTTTAAAGTTGTGAATGTGGCTGTTATATTTGCCTATAATTCCCAACAAGAAAAGGAGAGGACTACAATCCACCAAGCAAACCTTTGATGAACTCCCGTGCTTCTTCTTCGCTAGTTGGTTTTTCCCTGATTGTTCCTCGATACACCACAACCTACAAAACATTAGCAGCAGCACAAACAGTCTCAGAAAAATCTAGACTTTAACCAAAAGAAATGCAGTAACGAGTGACCATATAGGATTTGGACTGTAACATAAAAGTTTAAAGCAAAAGTGTATAGAATGTGATGCTAGAGGAATGATGACCCTAAATTCAGAAAGTGTAAATGAACAGAAGTGACTAAGCCAAATCTTTAGCCTCACTTGAAATGAAATGGAATTTGCATTACAGAAGGTTAATAAACCTGACACACGACCGAGATTGATTTATGTTTTCTGTAGGTTCATCTGCTTTACCTTGTGTTATCTTTCGCCAAATAACTAATATGTTTCATCTACGAAATTGGAGGGAAGCCCATAGCTTGGGAACATCTTCTAGTCAACCTCTGCTAAGGAAGTTTCATTATTTCCCACCAAATGTACCTTCTGACCTTTCTTTCTACTAATATATTCATATTTTATCAAAAAGAAAATAATATATATGATTGTAAATAGAAACTAGAATGTGAGATAGGATGGACAACTGTATCAGCAAGGCTAAGTTTGTAAAAACCAGAGCAGAGATAGAGTTACAGATATTATTTGTAAAAGGAAAACTAAATTCATGCCTTTCTGCTTATGCAAATGCAGTTAAGTTAGCTCTCTTTTCGTTTCAATAATGCACAATTGAAACAAACAAGTAGTGAGATACCAAAAGAATAATGCATACTGTATCAGCAGTAATTAACAGTGTTGCAGGAGCATCTTCCTCCGATGGACCTCCCGTAAAGAGCTGTTGCAAAATAGCATCTGCCTAATAAGAAAATCAAGGTTAGAACACTAAATGTAGCTTGAAACAATCAACAGATGAGAAGAATTTCAAATTGCTCATGCGTACAATATCTCAACTTTAAGTTATACTTTTCTATTATTTTATTTAATTTTCTTAGAGGAAGGTTTTTCGATGGGAACATGACAATCTGCAATCTTTTTGCATATTCAGTCAAGCGAAAATCAGACGCAAAGACCTTAAACAGGTCTTGTATTCTCACAAAATAAATATTATTAAAATTCAAACAAGCGGCTCTCATGCTTCAAGGGTGTGCTTGTTTGAGGAGATCAAAAATTCAGAATTAATGCTACTTCAAGCATGGTTGATACAGCAAATATTTAGGAAGCTTTCAAATGGAGTGCAACTAATTTACACTTCCACCTCAAAAACTTTGGGTTTGTTTGTGAGTTTTAGAGGGGAAGGGAAGGGAGGGGAAAGGAAGGCTTTGGAAAAAAGAAGGGGGAAAGGGGTGGGAGAAGGGAGGATACTCCCCCACAGCTTGCATGAGGTTTATTTTTAACAAAAGAATCAAAATCTTCCAAAATCCTCCAATTTGGGAGAACTAAAAAATTGAACTAAAGAAGGATTTTGGAGGTTTATATTCTCTTCCCCCATCCCTTTCCCCCTTCTTAAGCCTTCCCTTCCCCTCCCCTCCCAAACTCACAAACAAGCCCTTAGTGACTCACTCCTGTAGAATGAAATGAGCAGAAAAAGAATTCATCCTCTAATAGCAACAAGTGAAATCAAAGTCATGTCATCCTACTCCACTTTAACTCCTCTCCCTCTTTTCCACCTTCTCAACTTTTTCTCCTTAAACGAGCACACCCTTAATCTTTATACAAAAACTCCAATATTATTTACTCTTTTGAGTATCATGGAGACAATGCAAAATGATTCACAAAATGGATAACTATAACTGTCAAATGCACTACATCACTACAGAGATAGAGACTCTGATGCAGACTAATTTATCAATGAACGAAACAAGTTCAGTTGTTTTAGAAAGTAAAGGGGATAACGGTACCCAAGGATTCACAAATTCAAATAAGAACTCTCCAAAAGTTTATTAAGTCCGTCAAATCAAGAACAACCAGCAATAACTCAACTATTCTTCTGGTGTAATTCTTATCCAAAAGCACCCTAGAAAGAAGTGATTGTATTTACAAAAGACTAAAATTAAAATGTGTGTGTGTAGGGGGGAAATGAGTAAATCAAAGAATTTATACCTTTGCCTCAGCTAATGCCATTACCAAATCTTCTGGCTTTTCCCTCCTAATACTTTTCTCATCAATGTCTGCAGTCTAAATTGTAAAGTAGGCTTAACTCTTCAAATCTTTCATCATAGTAATGAGTTATTAGTTACAAAAAATTCCCAAATACATTTATAGCATATGAGTAATATTATCTGTACAATCAATTCAGACAACTTTACTTTTTATAATGCAAAGTACAATTAATATACATTATAAAAATCAAAGTTGTTCGAAAGTTATCGAGAATGATTGTTCACAGAACATTTTGGATAGCATATATACCATTATTGTGAACTCGTATCCCATCTCAGCAAGAATCTGTCTGCGAGCCTTTGAAGAAGAACCCAGAATTATCTATTGCAATTTGCAAGATGAAAAACTCAGAGGTTAATTGCTTTATAATTTTGGATTACATTTTACATATTAAAAAATGAAGACAATTAAATGAGAGCCACCAGAACAACAAAAAGAGAACAAGCATGAGCTAACGACTAATCGGTTATTGTTGCAATGTTAAATTGTAATAATGTAATTAATGTGCATCTAATAAGAAGTTGCATGACATAAATATAAAGCTTGCACGGTTTATTCAGTTATTTATTTATTTATTAATAACACACACAAACATATTATTGTGGAAGTGAAATAATTTTTTTGCAGTTAATGGTGCAGAGATGGTGGATAAATGGATCATATATTGGAATGTGTAGAAGAGGGAAACAGAGGTATAAACGGGAAACAACGTAACCTTAAATGACGGAGTTTGCGTAGCCATCTCTAGTTGTCTGCGTATGCGTGTTTTTTAAGCTCTCCTGTGTAGTTGCCGTTGCAGATGAGCTGATAGCTGTTTCCGAAAGAACAGGAGGCTACAAATGAATATAAATAAAGAAAAGAAAAAAGAAGAAAAATTACAGACAGGAAAAAAAAAAAGGTTCAAATATATATATATATATATATATATATATATATATATATATATAATGAGTTAGGATTGGTTGACACCAGATGTCACTTAGATTTAGATAATTAAAATTAATTAATTCGATGATTTCAAATATTCCACTAAATTTAAAAAAATAAAAAATAATAAAGAAACACATGACCCTTTTTTCTCTTTGCCCTTCTTTCCTCTCAGTGACGTTTTCCCTCTGTTAGAAATCTTTGCCGATCTCTTGAAAGTGAACGATCCTTGCCCAAGGTGCTACTGCTGACAAACTTGTCGTCATAGGTATTACTTGCTTCTCTTATGAGCCACTTGGAAGCAAATCACATATCGGTCATTGGTCTTTTTCTTCATTTTCATCATCGTTCTGTTAGAAATCTTTGTCGATCTCTGAAAGTGAACGATCCTTGCCCCCGGTGTTACTGCTGACAAACTTGTCGTCATGGGTATTACTTGCTTGTCTTATGGGTCACTTGGAAGCAAATCACAAATCGATCATTGGTCTTTTCCTTCATTTTCATCATCAACCTAGTTTATTCTTTTAAAGTCACACTTAAAGTAATTTAATCATATATATATATATATATATATATATATATATATATATATCATTTTTTGATTTTGGGGCAAGGCCATCACGAACCATCAACGACAGAATTGGTATGTTTGAAAATAAAGTGAAGGGGTGTTTGGTAGGGTAATTTTTTTTTTCCTTCAAGAATCATGATTTGGAAATACTAAAAAAGTATTTTCGCAATCTCTGATCCTTGTGTTTAGTTTTAAAATATATTTGGGGAGATGTTAATATTTTTTTTGTTAAATTCCCTTGAATACTTATTGTTTTATGCTTGTTTAGGAGGTAAACCAAGAGATGACTCAGTCTTGACAATGGAAGCTTGAGGGAGATTGGTGGTGGAGCTAGTGGAAAGTAGAGAGAGGAGCAAATGGATCGCGCGATGGTGGTGGTGTTATCGTGCCCTATGTGGCTTGGTCCCTTATGTATGAAACATTACACAAAGGGAGAATGTGTGTAGAGAGAATTGAAGTTTTAGAGAGAAGATAGTATTTCAAAAAAATGATGGATGATTTCATTTGACACCTTGGTCACAATATAAGCATGAGCAATTACAACCATTAGCAAAGGGAATATTCTAACAACTTATCCCATTACACACTTGCCAACTCAGCAAATGCCAAAAGAGACAAACTAAATGGAGATGCTAAATGGAAATACTAACAGTATGTAAATACTGTAACAATATCCTTCCCTTCAAAACATCCTTATCCTCAAGGATGAACACTCCCAAGTGCCATGTTTAGATGGCAATGCCTTCCATTTGATAAGAACTTTAGCAGCTTGAACACTTCCTTTGTGAATCATTTTCCTATGCAAAACAACCACATATTTTTCTCTTTTGCGAGCTAGCAAGTCGACTTTGAATTGTGACCAATTGGCATGCAGTAACATGGTGTAAGCAACAATTTCCCCATGGTGTGCAACAACATCAAGGATGATCACAACCATACCCATTCTAGTCTTCTCAATTTGCTGAACTTGCTCCTTTGTTGCTGCCAAACCCAATTTAAAACACCACAAGGCCAATCTTCCAGCCACAGATATTACTCGTGTGCTGATTGAAGCAACCTGAACTTCAAGGAACAAAAGAAAATAAGAAGTGGTGCATAATCCTACCCAACCTCCAACTGAATCAACAATAAAAAAATACCAACGATTTGCATTCCATTAAAGTCTTTTCTACAGGAGCAGCAATGGCATAGCTAGTGGCAACTCAAATTTGTATTGATAGAAAACACTGTCGGAACCATAACAAGGCACATCAAATTTTAGATCTACACTGCAACTGGGTGTTCGCGGATTGGATTGGATCGGTTTTGAGCTAAAAAGTAATCCGATCCAATGATGAAAATAACATGTGGTTTGGATTGGATCGGTTTGCTTCCTTAAAAAACTCTGATCCAATCTAATCCCATCAAATACGGTTTGGATTGGATTGGATAATTCGGTTTTTGTCATACTTTATTTTTTTTCTTATGCCAAGTGTCCTTTCTACTTATTTAATAGTTGACAAAAGATAACTTTCATTTAAGGGAGCTAGTTTAGGGTGCTCAATACCTATTTTAACTTCTCTTTATACTAGAACAATAGAACCTTTATGAAAGTGAGCAACTATTTGTTTCTTATTAACCGTTATTTGATTTGATGAAGAGTGGGAAAAATTTTAGAGAATTCTTGACAAAATATTGGAAGTTTGAGAAAAAATAATTATTGATATTTTCTAACACGTTCTTTTATGTTAAATATTCTTTTATGTTAATTCTCTATATATACTCTCAATTATCCTATTTTTTCCTTGAATCAACTACAAATAAATTATAGCTAATTATTTTTCAAATTACTTAATTGATTTCCTATTTTCCATGTTTACTCAATCAGGTATATATATTATGCATCCAAGCTTTTAGCAAAATATAACTTCAAGACATTAACATTTATTCTAAATAATATCATATATGTCATTCAAACAAAAATATTAAAGAGAATGCGAGTCATAAAAGTATGAAAAACAATATTTAAGTATGAGTAATGCTATAATTTCAAAAATAATAGTATATGTCTATAGTAGATCGGTTTGGATTGGATTTCACTAGCGAATCCAAAATCCGATCCAATCCAATGGAAAAAAGCGGTTTTTTCGATTTTCGGTTTTTCGGTTCAGTTTTTGCGGTTTAAATCAGTTTGTATCGATTGATGAACACCCCTGACTGCAAGAACTAGGAGCATGCTGATCACAAGGACCTACAGCATGCAACAAGGCTCCATAAACACGCCAAGCTTCATGCCCTTTCATTTCTTTATTCTGTGTCTCAAGAAACATCTCTGGTTCATGAAGTCGCATATATGTTACAAGATTTGGCAGCAAAAGGAAATAAAATGTTGGGTCCCAGTGTTCCTAACCCCTGAATTGCACCGTAATGTTGTGTCATTACCTTCTTGGGACTCAAGAATGCATCCAACAATGCTTTTGTCAACCAAGACTGTAGATTGCTATAAACAAGTCCAAACATTTTGCGTCTTGAGGCAACCAGGTTAGTTGTAACGTCTCTAAGTTCCCAATGCTTGTCTGTCAACCTACTGGCCAACCTTTTAGAAACAAGGCATGTAACAATTGATGGCATCAATAATGCTTCTTTAAAGAGAACCGAATCAAATTTATTCAAAGTTAACTCAGCCACTTTATCAAAATTCAGCTGATGCTCTCTACAGAGTACATGCTTAACAGGTAATTTGATATCAGGTGGAAGGTTATCATCCTTTTGTTTATGCATTTTTTTTACATAAGAAGGAGTTAAAATTGCCTCTACGGGAGCATTCTCTGGAATAGCAGGTTGCACACCTTCAAGGGCAAGCCAGTTGTAACACCCTATCTTTCCGTTAAGTGCTTTTGTATACTTGTTTGGTTGGTTAAGTTTTAAGACTTAGCATGAGGGCTAAGTGGGACTTCTAGGCTTGAAATCCCTTCTTTTAGGCTTGTGCCTTATGACTTTATGGGTCATAAGCACGACCGTGCTTGTTAAGGAGCACAACCGTGCTCGTTATGAGTGAGTGTCTCGCTGACGCTGAGTTGAGCACGCCCATGCTCAATGGCAGAATGCGCTTCGCAAGCGCTAAATTGAGCACGACCTTGCTCACCAGGAGCGCGACTATGCTAAAGTCTGTGCCTTTAAATATGGAACAGTAACCGAGGGTTACGTCAGAACCCTAATTTGGCATTAGCAGCTTCCCCAGTGCGGCTGCAACCCCTTTGTTCCCTATTTCCTCTCAATTCCTTTCGTTATTGGAGCAGTGGAGACCCTTGGGAGCGTCTAGTTCGTTAGTGCCATTATTAGAAAGGTAACGATTCTTTCCCTCTTTGGTTTCCTTTTCTTAGTTTGATCTGGGAACTGATAGTTTGTCCCTGTTGTTTGGCCAAGGCTTGGAAGCTGTTCGAGCCGGTTGAGGGAACGAGTCCAGTTTGTAGTTTGGTCGTTACCGTTGAATCTTCAATCCAGGTATGGGAGAAGAATAGTGTATTCATTAGGCAAGGGGGTAGCGTAAGATGAGGGGTTCCCACAGCCCTGTTTTATTGTTGTTGTTAACTGTTATTAATGCTATGATATGTTTGATTATGAATATGCCTTAACTGTTGTTAATGCCATGATCTGCCTAGTTGTATGAGTTATTGTTATGTTACTAGTTGACTAATTGGTATGCCTCTTTGTTATAGTGTTATGATATTGAATGCTAAATAGCGTGTATTGATGAATATTGCTATGTTGAATGCCATTGGTTATTAATGATGATATGATGAGAATGCTATTGACTGTTGTTATCGATGATGTTGATTGGCTGATGTTGTTAATATGTTGAATATGTTAATAAGACCCTAAACACATTTAATTAGGACTCTTAGTTAACAGAAGAATTAATGGGTTAATCCCCTAAAGTTTCATAAGACATGAACTGCTAGTGAGAGGTGAGGTTGATGCCATTTGGATTAGTCCAAGGACCCTAGGATCTGATTTGAGAGTGTTAGGGAGCTTTGGCTCCAAGAACAACAAGTTGAATCTGCCCAGAACAGTACGACTAGCCTAGGAGCACGACCGTGCTGAATAGGGAGCACACCCGTGCTCCCAGTTGCATTCTGGAAGGCAGGCCGCGCATTGAGCATGGCCGTGCAGGACAGTGAGCACCAGCGTGCTTCACTTAAGTGACAGTACGACCGTGCTGGGGTGAGCACGCTTGTGCTCCCCTTACTGGTCAGAACCTGAGATTAAAGGAATTAAGGGGTGTTTCACCCTAAATGTCCCCAATAATGTGATAAGACACTAATCGAATAATGATGAGTTAGATAACTTAATTAAAGGATAATTAAGATAATAAAGAATAATAAGCTGGTTAAGCCGGTACCCATTGGATTACCGCACGTTGATACACTTTGGTGCTTTTTGGCCAAAGTACCCTCGATGCTTTTTGGTCATTGCGTTGATGAGTTGAACCTTGGTGCTTTTTGGCCAAGACGTTGATGTTGATGATGATGGTGATAAGTCTTGGGTGCTTATTGGCCCAAGCAAAGGAGGTGGTTGCCTTGTGTGTCGTTTGCTCATGCATTCATACGTTGAAATTGATTAGTGGGGGGTGTTCAACATATGGGAGGTCGTCCAAGTTATGATGATCTGGCCTAAGTCTTGGGTGGTTCACCCAAGGTTTGGTGAACCGTGCGCCCCCGAGGTGGCGTAGCCAGTTATGATATGTCGGCTATCCAAGGGGTTCACCCATGGTTTGGTGAACTGGCAGCGTTGGTGCTTTTATGGCCAATATGGATATGTAACTTCGAAGTTGACTTCCTGAGATAGTTGGATCCACATGCATAACGGAATAGCTGAGTAATGCTGCACCGCATAGCATCTATTGACTATTGACTTGTAATATGTAAATGATGATGTATGATGTTTGTTGCTATGCCTGATATGATGTATGTTCATCTTATTCCCTATTCCCATGCTATTGTGTTTACATGATTTCTTACTCCCTGTTTTCCTGTTTATGTTGTTGCATGTATCTCTTTATGCAGAGGACGGCGAGCAGCCTATTGAGGAGTGACTGCGAGGAGCCACGACTTAGGTTCCTAGTTTCATAGTTAGTTTTAGTTTTCAGTTTGTTTCCGTGATGTATCCGGATTTCGGTTTTGTTTATGTTTATCTTTTAAAACTATGTTATTTTCATGTTGTTTATGTTGAGATGTGAAACCTTTTTATCCAAGTTATTTTATTCAAATAAATGAATGTTTTTATAATTCCTCTTTTAAGTAAATGTTTTATATTAACGTGCGGGTAGAAGGGTGTCACATTTAGTGGTATCAGAGTAGTTCGGCCCTGTCCGGACGTGGTATGAGTCTGTTACGAGTCTTCTGTGTGTTTTGTTTGAATTGTCTATACTTGTTATAGACAATGATATTTTAAGTTAGCAAGTCGTAGCTTTTCCTGCTTTAAGTACCATGTGTTTAACGAGTTGTCTTGGCATTATAGGGACTTATGGCAGGAAGAGGAGGCAGAAACGATCAGGCAATCGCTGACGCATTGGCATTCCTTGCCAATGCGATCGGCTAAGTTCAGAACAACAACAACGGAGGGCCGACAGAGTTTCAGGGTCTCGACAAGTTCCAGCGGAACAATCTGCCTTCTTTCAGAGGAGCTTATGACCCCGAAGGAGCTTTGCTGTGGATGAGGGAGATCGAGAAGATCTTCAGAGCTGTGGACTGATGAGTGTGATTTCACCTCATATTTCCTTGACATTTTGCATACATTTTCATATAGGTTAGGCATATTTAATTTGATTTTTGTTAGTTTTTGCCTTGGAACGGGTAAGGTGGTTTTGTGGTGTGTTTGTGCAAGAATTGAAGAATTAAATGTTTAGAATCAGTCATTTTGGAGCTTGCATGATCAAAAGGAGCTTGAAGAACAAAGGAAAATTGGCCAACCAGAAGCCATCACGGCCAGGTCGTGACCGAGTGGAGCTGAAAAGAAAGAAAATGCTCAAAGCAGAACTGGTCACGGCCTAGCCGTGATGGACATCACGGCCGTGACATGAAAGCTGAACCAGACCCTCACATGCAGAAATGATCACGGCTAGGCCGTGATGACCATCACGGCCAGGCCGTGATGACCATCACGGCCGTGACAGACCAAGAAGTGAAGCCATTCCCAGGACAGAAACGGTCACGGCTAGGCCATCACGGCCATCACGGCCGTGACACGCAATATCTGGAATTTTAAATTGAAGATTTGATTTGATTTTGTAACAGATTTGGATCTAAGTTGCCCTACATTATAAATAGGACTCTAAGGCTCAAAAATAGGGACCTCTTGGCTGCTACCTTAGGCTTAATTTTAGGATTTATCTTCTTCTCAATTTCTTCTCTTCTCTTAGGATTTTCATGTTTTTGTTATTCAACGTTGTTATTAACATGGCAATGTGTGAGTAGTCGTTTTATTTCTAGGAATTGGGGCTATGCCCAAGACTCGTTTTATGTGATGAATTGACGTTTTACTTCTTGTTAATTTCAATTTGCTTTCGATTTGATTCCTATTGGATGAATTACTTGTAAATTTGGTGCGCACTTATTTGCATGTCATAGATACTCTAAGGATGAACTTAGCGGTGAACTTAGGTATTGGATCTATAGGGATTGAACTTAGGACTTAAATCACGAGAGTTAGAAGCGGTCTTTCGAGGGTTCAATGAATTGTCATAAATTTCAATGGGTTCAGTTTAAATACAATTGCCACTAGAGTAGGGGTTGGTTTAATTGGGAACGGTTCTTGTATCTCGAGAAGGAACATTAACTTTATTAGGATAAATTCACCTTCAAAGAAATTATGATAATTAACAAGAGGAGTAGTCAATTTAGTAGCATAAGCAGTCTTGTTGGTAACCCAATTCCTGGAAATATCTTTTAATTTGAAAAACACCAGATTAGATTTGATTGCGATTTTTAACTGATTTCATTTTAGATATTTGATTTGTTAGTTAATCTTTATTTTAAAAACCAAATCTTTTCCAAATCTTTTTTTATATATAGCTTAGTTAAATTGATTTAATAATTAATTGTTATTTAAGATCACGGTCTCTGTGGGTTCGATCTTTTTATTACTTGACGACGAAGCCATACACTTGCGGATTCACGCTATCAAGTTTTTGGCGCCGTTGCCGGGGACTGTGCTTTCTTGAATTTCAATTTAATTTTTAAATTGATTTTTCTGAACATTTTTTATTTAAAAAAAAAAATCCTTTTTCTAGTGTATCTATCTCTCTCTTTGCAGGTATTTTGTCTCTTTTATGCGAAGATCCCAAAGTCTTGGAGCTCTTATTGAAGTTGATCCCGAGATCGAAAGGACTTTTCATAGACGTAGGCGACTACAAAGACAAAGAGTGAGAGAAAGGTTGATCCCCATCCCACTCATGGCCGATCAACTGGATACCAAACCATTGAAGGACTACGCAGCCCCAAATGCTAGGGGTTTGCGAACTGGGATTGCTAGGCCAGAAATTGAGGCGGAGAACTACACTATACCGCCCCAGTTAATTGGCATGATTAGGCAACATCAGTTTGGAGGATTACCCTCGGAAGACCCGAGTGATCATGTGGAGACATTCTTGGAGTTCACCGATGCAATAAGAATTCGAGGTGCACCGGTTGATGCTATTCGCTTGAGGTTATTCCCCTCCTCTCTGACTGGAAGGGCAAGAGCTTGGTTGAAATCAGTGCCTGCCAATACTTTGTCAACATGGGACCAACTGGAGCAGGCATTCTTGGAAAAATTCTTTCCACCATCCAAGACTGCTTACCTACGAACTCAGATCACCAGCTTCTTCCAAAAGGACGGAGAATGCTTATCCGAAGCTTGAGATCGTTACAAGGGATTGCTAGAATCTTGCCCACATCATGGGCTTGAGAAGTGGCTTTCAGTTAGAGGTGTCAATTTTGGCCCGGCCCGATGGGCCGGCCCGGTCGGCCCACATTTCAGACCGGGCTGGGCACAAACAATATAGGCCCGAAAAAAACTAGGCCATTTTGGCCCGGCCCGATCGGGCCATTGGGTTCGGGCCGGCCTGGCCCGATACTAGTAATAAGGCCAAAAAATGTGAAGTTTATGTAAGTTTCCTTCATTTTTTTACTGTTTTGGCCCGTTGGTCCGTTGGCCTGGCCCGGTTTGGCCCGCATTTTAGGCCAGGCTAGGCTACAAAATTCGTAGCCCGGTAGAAATTCGGCCCGGCCCGTTTTTGCATTCTGGCCCGCTGGGCCGGGCTGGGCCGTTTGACACCTCTACTTTTAGTGCATACCTTCTACAATGGATTGGAATATTCTTCGAAGGTATCACTTGACTCCGCAGCTGGTGGAGCATTGATGAATAGACCATTGGCTCAAGCATTTGAGATCATTGAGAACGTTGCCACCAACTATCATCAATGGGGTTCAGAAAGAGGTAATAACCCGAAAAAGATTTCGGGAGGTAAGTTTGATGTAGAAAGCCAGCTTTGATTTTGTCTAAATTTGATTCATTGAGTAAGCGCTTTGATAAACTTGAAAAGGCTAATGTGAGTTCAATAGGTGCTACTAATGTTGCTTGTGAGATTTGTGGAGTGCAGGGACATGACTTCGTGGAATGCCCACATGGAAGTGCTCATGAATCAGGCGCTTCAAGGGAACAAGTGAATTTATGTCACAACTTTTATGACACGAACCCGAAGTTGCCAAACTATGTTCCCCCAAATTCTTACAACCAAGGAAGGAAGAATAACTCTTATCTCTCATACGGGAACTACAACAACACGTTGAACCATGAATTCCAAGAAGGCCAAGGTAATAGGAAACCCACATTGGGGTATCCTCAGGTACAAAAGTCTAAACTTGAGTCTCTTATGGAAAATTTTGTTGAAACTCAAACAAAGCAAAATGAAGAGTTTAGGCAACATGGAAGGGCTATGGGCGAAGCCATTAAGGAACTAGCTTCTAAGGTAGATAACTTAGCTATTCACAATAAGATGCTAGAGACACAAAAGCTAGTACATCTTCTAGGACTAAGGGTACCTTCCTTGAGGAAATTGAGTGAATTGTCATATACCCTTAAACACTTGAGTGAGGAGAGATGAGTGCCCGAATCAGTGAGAGATATGAATTTAGGGAACCTAAGCTTCTAATTGGACTTAAAATTGATTGTCTCTTGATTTCTTATTGAATATGCCTATGACTTGGATTTATTTCTCGGGTTCTTGGTTCACTGTCCATTCTCTGATTGATTATCTTTTCTGGCCTTAGTTATTGCTTGAGGACAAGCAAAATCTTAAGCTTGGGGTAGTTTGATGAGTGTGATTTCACCTCATATATCCTTGACATTTTGCATACATTTTCATATAGGTTAGGCATATTTAATTTGATTTTTGTTAGTTTTTGCCTTGGAACGGGTAAGGTGGTTTTGTGGTGTGTTTGTGCAGGAGTTGAAGAATTAAATGTTTAGAATCAGTCATTTTGGAGCTTGCATGATCAAAAGGAGCTTGAAGAACAAAGGAAAATTGGCCAACCAGAAGCCATAACGGCCAGGCCGTGATAGGCATCATGGCCGTGACCGAGTGGAGCTGAAAAGAAAGAAAATGCTCAAAGCAGAACTGGTCACGGCCTAGCCGTGATGGCCATCACGGCCGTGACATGAAAGCTGAACCAAACCCTCACAGGCAGAAATGATCACGGCTAGGCCGTGATGACCATCACGGCCGTGACAGACCAAGAAGTGAAGCCATTCCCAGGACAGAAACGGTCACGGCTAGGCCGTGATGCGCAATATCTGGAATTTTAAATTGAAGATTTAATTTGATTTTGTAACAGATTTGGATCCAAGTTGCCCTACATTATAAATAGGACTCTAAGGCTCGAAAATAGGGACCTCTTGGCTGCTACCTTAGGCTTAATTTTAGGATTTCTCTTCTTCTCAATTTCTTCTCTTCTCTTAGGATTTTCATGTTTTTGTTATTCAACGTTGTTATTAACAAGGCAATGTGTGAGTAGTCGTTTTATTTCTAGGAATTGGGGCTATGCCCAAGACTCGTTTTATGTGATGAATTGATGTTTTACTTCTTGTTAATTTCAATTTGCTTTCGATTTGATTCCTATTGCATGAATTACTTGTAAATTTGGTGCGCACTTATTTGCATGTCATAGATACTCTAAGGATAAACCTAGCGGTGAACTTAGGTATTGGATCTATAGGGATTGAACTTAGGACTTAAATCACGAGAGTTAGAAGTGGTCCTTCGAGGGTTCATTGAATTGTCATAAATCTCAATGGGTTCAGTTTAAATACAATTGCCACGAGAGTAGGGATTGGTTTAATTGGGCACGGTTCTTGTATCTCGAGAGGGAACATTAACTTTATTAGGATAAATTCACCTTCAAAGCAATCCTGATAATTAACAAGAGGAGTAGTCAATTTAGTAGCATAAGCAGTCTTGTTGATAACCCAATTCCTGGAAATATCTTTTAATTTGAAAAACACCAGATTAGATTTGATTGCGATTTTTAACTGATTTCATTTTAGATATTTGATTTGTTAGTTAATCTTTATTTTAAAAACCAAATCTTTTCCAAATCTTTTTTATATATAGTTTAGTTAAATTGATTTAATAATTAATTGTTATTTAAGATCACGGTCTCTGTGGGTTCGATCTTTTTATTACTTGACGACGAAGCCGTACACTTGCAGATTCACGCTATCATGGACTGCAATGATCAGCAGCGGGTTATCTTCGCAACCTTCATACTCACTGAGGAGGCTGAGCACTGGTGGGAGAACTGCCGACAGAGGAAGCAGGCTAAGGGCACGATGATCACGTGGGCCGTGTTCAGAGATAGGTTCATAGAGAAGTATTTCCCTGCGGATGTGCTTGACAAGAAAGAGATGGAGCTCTTGGCACTGAATCAAGGGAATATGTCAGTGGGCGAGTATGCGGCAAGGTTCGAGGAGCTGGCTAGGTATTACACACCTTATCAGGTCATGGTGGATGACCGGTCAAAGTGTGTAAAGTTCGAGGATGGCCTTCGTCCGGAGATCAAGCAGGCAATCGGTTACCAGGAGATCAGAATCTTCCCAACCTTGGTGAACAAGTGTAGGATCTTTGAGGATGCCTACAAGTCCAGAGTCGCCAGCTACAGGAATTAAGACAGCCACGGTAGCAAGAAGACTAAGCAGAAAGATAAGGATAAGGGCAAGCAGCGTTATGCTCCAACCCTCAAACAGAGTGGCAGGAAGCAACATTTTTTGTATGATAGGTCCAGAGGCGGCAATTCTAATGCCTCTAGGCCCATGAAGTGGGGCAAGTGCGGTGCATCGGATCATTTCACTATTCAGTGTAAGGAACCAGACGTCAGCTGCTTCAAGAGTGGCAAGTCTAGCCACATCAGTCGGGATTGTGGAGGAGCAAACTCAGAACCTCCAAGTGCTAGCAAGAGTCAGCAGTCTCAGGCCAATCGACTGAAGACCACTAGAAGAGTCTTCACTCATAGTGGAGCCGAAGCCTCCGAGTCTGATGACTTGATCCAAGGTATGTGCTTAATTAATGAAACCCTTTTAACTGTATTGTATGACTCGAGCTATGCATTCGTTTATATCACATGATAGGGTTAAGAGTCTTAATTTGCCTGTTACCTTTCTGAGTTATGATTTGGTTGTTTCTACACCTACAAACAAGCTTGTTCTCACTTCACATGCATGCAAGAACTATCATATTACTATTGATGATAGGACTTTTATTGTTGATCTTATATGCTTACCTTTAAAACAGCTTGATATTATTCTTGGCATGGACTGGTTATCTTCCAACCATGTTCTTTTAAATTGTTTTGATAAAACCTTGATTTTTGGAACTCCTGAGGAGTCTAAGAATCCGACCTTTCTCTCTGCCAACCAAGTGAAAGCTTCGATGAAAGACGAAGCCCAAGTGTTCATGATGTTGTCTTCCATGGAAGTTGAGAGCCCTCCTGATGTCGGAAGTGTGCCTGTTGTGCGGGAGTTTCCTGAAGTGTTCCTGGGGGATGTTTATGAACTACCTTCAGAGAGAGATATGGAGTTCACCATAGATTTAGTACCTGGCACTGGGCCTATTTCCATAGCGTCCTATAGAATGTCTCCTCTAGAGCTAGCCAAGTTGAAGGAACAGTTAGAGGACCTTATCCAGAAGCAGTTTATTAGGCCTAGCGTATCCTCATGGGGAGCGCCAGTGTTGCTATAAAGAAGAAGAAAGTTAGTATGAGGTTGTGTGTCGACTATCGACAGCTCAACAAGGTGACCATTAAGAATCGGTATCCCTTCCCTAGGATTGATGATCTTATGGATCAGTTGATTGGAGCCTGTGTATTTTTGAAGATAGATTTGAGGTCAGGGTACCATCAGATTGGGGTTAAATCTGAGGACATCCAGAAGACAGCGTTTAGGATGCGTTATGCTCACTATGAGTACTTAGTTATGCCCTTTCGTGTAACCAATGCCTCTGCTGTGTTCATGGACTACATGAACAAGACCTTTCACCCTTACTTGGATAAGTTTGTGGTGGTCTTTATAGATGACATCTTAGTGTACTCCAAGACTAAGGAGGAACATGAGGAGCACTTGACGGTTGTCTTGGAGACCCTTAAGGAGAAGCAGTTGTATGCCAAGATGTCTAAGTGCGAGTTTTGGTTATAAGAGATTAGTTTCTTAGGTCATGTTATCTCAAAAGGTGGGATAGCCGTTGATCCGGCTAAGGTTGAGACGGTGCTCCAGTGGGAAGCGCCGAAGTCAATGACTGAGATCAGGAGTTTCTTGGGTTTAGCAGGGTACTATAGGAGGTTTATAAAGGGTTTCTCTAAGTTAGCCTTACCCTTAACCCGTCTCACCAAAAACGGACAGTTGTTTGTGTAGGACTCTAAGTGTGAAGATAGTTTCCAAACCCTCAAGAATAGGTTGACATCAGCATTAGTTTTAGTGTTGTCCGACCCTAGTAAACCCTTCGTAGTGTACTGTGATGCATCGAAGCAAGGTTTAGGTGGCATGTTGATGCAAGATGGTAAGGTAGTAGCTTATGCTTCTAGTCAGCTAAAAACCCATGAGAAGAATTACCCTACCCATGACCTAGAATTAGGAGCTGTGGTGTTTGCCTTAAAGATTTGGAGGCATTACCTGTATGGAGCGAAGTTTGAGGTCGTTAGTGATCATAAGAGTCTGAAGTATCTCTTTGATCAAAAGGAGTTGAATACGACATAGCATAGGTGGATGGAGTTTTTAAAGGATTATGAGTTTGATCTAACCTACCACCCAGGAAAAGCCAATGTAGTGACCGATGCCTTAAGTAGAAAAACCTTGCACGACTTCGCTTTGATGGTTAGGGAGATGGATTTGATCGAGGAATTTAGAGACCTGAGTTTAGCTTGGGAGGTTACCCCTAAGAGCATTAGGCTTGGAACCTTAAAGGTTATCAACAGTTTGATGGATCAGATTATAGAGGGTCAGAAGTTAGACCGGTATCTCTTAAACTAGTGAGAGTTGCTTGCGCAGGGTAGAGACCTTAGTTTTAAGGACGGAAGTGATGGAGTGTTGAGGTTCAAAGATAGAGTCTGTATACTAGACGTTCCGGAGCTTAGAAAGTTGATCCTAGAAGAAGGACATAGGAGTGGACTCAGTGTGCACCCAGGTGCCACTAAGATGTATCAGGATCTTAAACGTATGTTTTGGTGGCCTAGGATGAAGAAAGATGTGACTGAATTTGTGTATGCTTGCTTAGTATGCCAAAAGGCTAAGATAGAACACCAGTAGCCATCAGGAAAGATGCAACCTTTAAGTATCCTAGAATGGAAATGGGATAATATTTCTATGGATTTTGTGTCTGGACTCCCTAAGACTCCAGTTGGTTTTGAGGCTATCTGGGTTGTTGTGGATAGACTGACTAAGTCTGCCCATTTCATCCCTATGAACATGGAATATCCTTTGGAAAAGTTGGCCAAGGTGTACATCAAAGAGATAGTTAGGTTACATGGTGTACCTTCTAGCAAAGTTTCGGATAGAGACCCGAGGTTTACCTCTAGATTTTGGAACAGTTTACAAGAGGCTTTAGGAACCAAGCTTAGGCTAAGTTTAGCTTATCACCCACAGACTGATGGTCAGTCTGAGAGAACCATCCAGTCCTTAGAGGACTTGCTTAGAGCGTGTGTGCTAGAACAGTCGGGTAGTTGGGACAAGTTTTTGCCCCTGATAGAGTTTACCTATAACAATAGTTGCCATTCCAGCATTGGGATGGCACCTTATAAAGCTCTTTATAGGAGGAGATGTAGAACACCCTTGTGTTGGAGTGAATCAGGTTATAGTGTTGTACTAGGACCTGAAGTGGTGCAAGAAACCACTGAAAAAAGTAAGGATGATTCAGGAAAAGATGAAAGTGGCACAGAGTAGGCAAAAGAGCTACCATGACAAAAGGAGGAAGGCGCTCGAATTCCAGGAAGATGACCACGTGTTCTTGAGAGTTACCCCGACAACTGGGGTTGGTAGAGTAATAAAGGAGAGGAAACTTACTCCGAGATTCATTGGTCCTTACCAAATTTTGAAAAGAGTCGGCGAAGTCGCCTACCAAATAGCTTTATCACCGTTCTTGTCGAACCTTCATATTGTCTTTCATGTGTCTCAACTCAGAAAGTATGTTCATGACCCTAGTCACGTGATAGTCCCTGATGCCATACAGTTAAAAGAGAACTTGACTTTTGAGGTACTGCCCTTTCGAGTCAAGGATAGGAGGGTGAAGCAACTAAGAGGCAAGGAAATTCCTTTGGTCAAAGTCGTTTGGAGTGGGACTATTGAGGAAAGTGCTACGTGGGAGCTGGAAAGCAAGATGATAGAGTCGTATCCGCACCTTTTCAACCGAGGTGAGTTGAAATTTCGAGGACGAAATTTTTATAAGGGGGTGGAATTATAACACCCTGTTTTTCTGTTAGCTGCTTTTGTATACTTATTTGGTTGGTTAAGCCTTAAGACTTAGCTTGAGGGATAAGTAGGACTTCTAGACTTGAAATCCCTTCTCTTAGGCTTGTGCCTTGTGACTTTCTGGGTCGCACGACTGTGCTCGTTGTAAGTGAGTGTCTTGCTGACGTTGAGTTGAGCACACCTATCTCAATAGTGAGCATGCCCGTGCTCTATGGCAGGATGCGCATCGCAAGCACTAAGTTGAGCACGACCGTGCTCAAGTCTGTGCCTTTAAATATGGAGAAGTAACTGAGGGTTACGTCAGAACCCTATTTTGGCATTAGCAGCTTCCCCAATGCGGCTGCAACCCCTTCGTTCCCAATTTCCTCTAAACTCCTTTTGTTATTGGAGCAGTGGAGACCTTTGGGAGCGTCTAGTTCGTTAGTGCCATTATTAGAAAGGTAACGATTCTTTCCCACTTTGGTTTCCTTTTCTTAGCTTGATCTGGGAACTGATAGTTTGTCCCTGTTGTTTGGCCAAGGCTTGGAAGTTGTTCGAGCCGGTTGAGGGAACGAGTCCAATTTGTCGTTTGGTCGTTACTGCTGAATCTCCAATCCAGGTATGGGAGAAGAATAGTGTATTCATTAGGCAAGGGGGTAGCGTAAGATGAGGGGTTCCCACAGCCCTGTTTTATTGTTGTTGTTAACTGTTATTAATGCTATGATATGTTTGATTATGAATATGCCTTAACTGTTGTCAATGCCATGATCTACCTGGTTGTATGAGTTATTGTTATGTTACTAGTTGACTAATTGGTATGCGTCTTTGTTATAGTGTTATGATGTTGAATGCTAAATAACGTGTATTGATGAATATTGTTATGTTGAATGCCTTTGGTTATTAATGATGCTATGATGAGAATGCTATTGGATATTGTTATCGATGATGTTGATTGGCTGATGTTGTTAATATGTTGAATATGTTAATAAGACCCTAAACGGATTTATTAGGACTCTTAGTTAACATAAGAATTAATGGGTTAATCCCCTAAAGTTTCATAAGACATGAACTGTTAGTGAGAGGTGAGGTTGATGCCATCTGGATTAGTCCAAGGACCCTAGGATCTGATTTGAGAGTGTTAGGGAGCTTTGGCTCCAAGAACAGCAAGTTGAATCTGCCCAGAACAGTATGGCTGGCCCAGGAGCACGACTGTACTGAACAGGGAGCACGCCCGTGCTCCCAGTTGCATTCTAGAAGGCAGGCAGCGCATTGAGCATAACCGTGTAGGACAGTGAGCACGACCATGTTTCACATAAGTGATAGCACGACCGTGCTGGGGTGAGCACCCTCGAGCTCCCCTTACTGGTCAGAACCTGAGATTAAAGGAATTAAGGGGTGTTTCACCCTAAATGTCCCCAATAATGTGATAAGACACCAATCGAATAATGATGAGTTCGATAACTTAATTAAAGGATAATTAAGATAATAAAGAATAATAAGCTGGTTAAGCAGGTACCCGTTGGGTTACCGCACGTTGATACACTTTGGCGCTTTCTGGCCAAAGTACCCTCAATGCTTTTTGGTCGAGGCGTTGATGAGTTGAACCTTGGTGCTTTTTGGCCAAGATGTTGATGTTGATGTTGTTGATGATGGTGATAAGTCTTGGGTGCTTATTGGCCCAAGCAAAGGAGGTGGTTGCCTTGTGTGTCGTTTGCTCATGCATTCATACGTTGAAGTTGATTAGTGGGGGATGTTCAACATAGGGGAGGTCGTCCAAGTTATGATGATCTGCCCTAAGTCTCGGGTGGTTCACCCAAGGTTTGGTGAACCGTGCACCCCCGAGGTGGCGTATCCAGTTATGATACATCGGCTATCCAACCCATGGTTTGGTGAACTGCCGGCGTTGGTGCTTTTATGGCCAATGTGGATATGTAACTCCGAGTTGACTTCCTGAGATAGTTGGATCCACATGCATAACGGAGTAGTGGAGTAGTGTTGCACCGCATAACATCTATTGACTGTTGACTTGTAATATGTAAATGATGATGTATGATGTTTGTTGCTATGCCTGATATGATGTATGTTCATCTTATTCCCCATTCCCATGCCGTTGTGTTTACATGATTTCTTACTCCCTGTTTTCCTGTTTCTGTTGTTGCATGTACCTCTTTATGCAGAGGACGGCGAGCAGCCTGTTGAGGAGTGACTCCGAGGAGCCACGGCTTAGTTAGGTTCCTAGTTTCATAGTTAGTTTTAGTTTTCAGTTTGTTTTCGTGATGTATCCAGATTTTGGTTATACCAGCTCTGTATGTGACATCGGGGTTGAGTTTTCTTTATCTGTTTTGTTTATGTTTATCTTTTAAAACTATGTTATTTCCGTGTTGTTTATGTTGAGATGTGAAACCTTTTTATCCAAGTTTTATTTTATTCAAATAAATGCATGTTTTTATAATTCCTCTTTTAAGTAAATGTTTTATATTAACGTGCGGGGTAGAAGGGTGTCACACCAGTGACATGTAAGTGCAGTATCAAGGGGTGCTTTAGGTAACGAAGCTTCAATAGCATCTTTTAAGTCTACATCCTTGTCATCAATATAAAACAAATCTCTGTGACTGACAGCTCCTTTGAACCGTATAGGACCACCACATGCAAATCCATATATTGGTTCAAAATTCTTCAAGTTGAGCGCAGCATCGACATCATCCGCCATCAAAGTGGCTCTCCTAGAATGTCGTACACATTTGTTACCCATGGTGAATCTAGAAATGATGTATTGACCGTGGCATCATAATTGGTGTCCGGTGGTGTATCAAGTAATGATCCATCAAACAGGGCACGTTTTAGCTTTTCCCAATCCAATTTTGGATTTACCTCTCTCAATTTCCTTACCAAAACCAGGACATTCTAGCCAAACATGTTGGTGTGAGCTTCACCTGCATCTCCAATGGGTTCTCACGCATCATAAAATCTGGAAGGTTGGTATTCGGTGGTTCCAGTTGTGGAAAAGCAGTTGGCCATTGAGAAAACTCAGATTCCGTATCTGTTGATGATCCACCCTTCTCTATCGGTGGATCTGGTGCCGGTGGATTCAGAGGGGGCAACGGTGGAGTTGGATCGGTGGAGACTTCAGGGGTTGGCTCCCTTATTTGGTCAACGACCACCGAGACTGAATCAGCAATGGCAGTGGCGAAATTGCTCCCTTCGGAAATGAGCTTATGCAATTGACTTGTTTCGGCTTCACCCATCTCTGTTGGAGCGAATAACAAATGTCCCGAAACATTGTGAGATGGTGTTTGAGTGAAACCCACTCTTGAAACCTTTGTTGATTTGTGAAATCCACTCTTGAAACCTTTCCTTGAACCCATTCACATTTCTTAGCATGTGTTAAACCCAGGGTGCTCTCTGAAAGATCCTCCTGCTGAGGGAGTCCAAAACGCCTTCTGACCATAGCTTTGAGTTCATATAAGTCTGCCATGATTTGATCGAGCCTTCTTTGTGTTTCAATGTTGTATTCAGTGAACTTTCGGGTGAGACGCTCTACCTTTTGAATTTCTATTTGATCATACATTGCATCCTCCATAGGTAAGCACCACGTCGATGCTTTGATACCAATTGAGACGGGAATTTGGATTTTAGGGAGTAATCTGGTAAAACCCAGTTCTCAAGAGCAAGGGATCCAACAATTTGGAATGGATTCCGATGCAAAAGAGAGAATGTATGCAGAGAGAATTGAAGTTTTAGAGAGAAGATAGTATTTCAGAAAAATGATGGATGATTTCATTTGACACCTTGGTCACAATATAAGCATGAGCAATTACAAGCATTAGCAAGGGGAATATTCTAACAACTTATCCCACTACACAATTGCCAACTCAGCAAATGCCAAAACAGAAAAACTAAATAGGAAACTAAATGGAGATGCTAAATGGAAATACAAACAGTATGTAAATACTGCAACACCGCTTTGGCAGATCTAAGATACGCTTGATTGCTCGCTTTATCTACTGTTATTAACATTATAAATAATTGCATTATTATTTGAAGATTCACGTTTATGTATCAAATTCAGTGGACCAAAGTCAAAGCGCTCCTACTCCAGAGAAACATAGCAAAGAAAGAAGAAGAAGAAAGAAGAAATGTGGCGAAGGAGCTTTAGCAGCAGTGCCAGCGCCGCATTGAAGGATAAGAAATGGGATGCTTTAATCATCGGCGGCGGCCACAACGGCCTCACCGCCGCAGCCTATCTCGCCCGCGGAGGTCTCTCCGTCGCCGTCCTCGAGCGCCGCCACGTCATCGGAGGCGCCGCCGTCACGGAAGAGCTCATCCCAGGCTTCAAGTTTTCGCGGTGCAGTTACCTTCAGAGCCTTCTCCGCCCTTTGATTATCAAGGAGCTGGAGTTGACGAAGAAGCACGGATTGAAGCTGCTGAAGAGGAATCCATCGTCGTTTACGCCTTGCCTCGATGGAAGGTACCTTCTCTTGGGACCTGATAAGCAGCTCAATCACTCGGAGATTTCCAAATTCTCACAAAAAGACGCAGAGGCTTATCCAAGGTTCTGTTGAATCTCTATCAATCGCTGTTTTTGTTTTTTACTCTTGAATTTTGCAAATTATGTCTTAAAACTCGGAAGTGAACATAATGCGTGTTTGGTTTGGTTGCATAGTGAAGAGTATCCGAATTGAGTTTGTCCTTGTCAAAATTTAGTAAGTATTTGGTTACTGTTTTGCCTTCAAACGTGATTTTAGTATAAGAGACAAAAAGTGGCTTTTTTGTTGAGTTGAACAATTTACACAAAGTGTTACATTAAACTTGTTTTGAAAATAAAATCATCCAAACATAAATCAAATCACTTCAAACTCAATTATAACCAAATCAATTTTATAAAATCAATTTCATTCAAAATCACCTTTATCAAACCCTCATCCAAACTCTTATATAGATAGGGTTTAGTAGACTTGCCTTGAGGGTTTAGTAACATCAAATAAGATAAAGAAGTAGAATATCTTGGTTATACGTACTGAGATAGGTGGAGCCAAGAAGAACAGAATAGAACATCATGTTCCATTCTAGTTCACCTTATTCTGTATGCACACCAAACACTGGACACATGTTAGAACAGGATGGAATATAAACATAACATTTGTTAGAACATACCATACCAATTCTATTTTATGTTGAGTGCATTTTATAAATAGAACAGATCATAACATAAAGTTAAAATGTGACTCTAAAACAGGGCTCCAAAATTTTAAGAGGCACTCACTATTTAAAACTTTGTGTCTCTCCACATGACCATTTCCTATTCGTATCTGCCTGGCTATTTTGTGCTTAGTGAGAATTTTTCTAAAGATGCTATCTGGAGGTTGGAAGAAGACCAGAATCTCTGTATAATTGTTGATGTTTTCTTGCAATATTGTGAATTTGGTGAATTAGTATATTTTTATACCATTATTTGAGAATGGCCTTAGCATGAACCTTTTAATCATTGGCTTTTGAAAAAGACCAAGAAAAATTACAATTAATGGAAGCACTTGGGTTATTCCAAACTCGACCTAAATATCAAGTCTGGAATTTTTGTTAGTTTTGCTTTATGCTGAGAAACTTCTTAACCAAGTTATTTTGCCTGATGTGTTCCTCCGAAAGTCAGTGACAAATACAATGGAGTACAATAATGATCTACTACAATCTTTAAATAGATAAACAGAAAAATTCAAATATTCACTTTGTCAGTTTGTCTAGTAAACCAAAAAAGAAAAAAGTCCATCCAAACTTCACTTAATTTTGCATGGAAATATTTTGGTATCCTTGATTTGATTTGTTTATTAACATTCATGACGATGTCAATTTGACCATCATATCTTGAAGCTGCATTAACTTTTATGTTCATAATTTAGCAAGATTATTCTGTCTTCTCATCCATTATTTTTTACTTTGTATCATTCAGATATGAGAGTCAGCTTGAGAACTTCTGCAAATTCATGGATCTAGTGCTGGATTCACCTCCGCCTGAATCTTTGAAGCATAAATCATCTCTTAATGAACAACTGAAGAATAAACTACAGAATTCAGTATTTTGGGCAAGTTGTTTACGGCAGGCATCCTCACTGGGACAAAAGGATATGGTGTAAGTGCTTGTTTCTATAATAGGGATTTGTTTTTATCTGCAATAAATTGGCATTGCGGTGAATAGAAAATCAGTAAAGGGTTCATGATAGCTAGAATTTGAAATTATGAACTGGAGGCTGGAGCATCAGTTTTCATATCTGTTTATTATTTGGCAGCGACTTTATGGACCTTTTGTTGTCCCCAGCTTCTAAAGTTTTGAACAATTGGTTTGAGGTAATCTTATGATCTTGATCTCTTTTCATTTAGTCCTTTAACTTCAGGATCTCTGACTGTGTCTTTTAAATTGAACGTGTATGTTAGTTCTCTGAAGTTTTAGACTTTTGTCATGTTCATATGTTGTGTCTGATAAATACTGGTTCAGATTAGCAGGAAAATGGATACTATTGATAAAAAGAATACAATAATTCTCCCTAGGGTCTCCGAGAGGACTAACTCTCCCAACACGCCCAAAACACTCATTAAATAATTGCCTGCCTCCCTTCTACTTCACTAGCTCTAGTTATAGAATGTTAACCAACTAACTCACTACTTTATTGACAAGGCCTTTAGAATCCATAACAGAGAAAAAGAAAGAAAACTGAATTGTATAGAGCAGAATTGTTTGTACAAAAATGAGGAAATACATGCAAAAGAAATAAATACAAGGAGCTAACACTGAGCTAACACTAGAGCAGCTTTAACCTTGTTAAACTGTTACAGCTGTCAACGACAGATTCTGTTACATGTCAAGCAGCTAGACTGCTTTCCTTAGATGGGCTGGGCAGATGACCCAAGCCCAAATACACAATAAAGTTACTACTAGTGTATATTCCTAATAAGGCCTAACTAACAAAGGCCCATTATCATTTCTTGTCCTAATTAGGGCCTGATCCTAACAATACTTCCCCCCTAAACATTCCCCTTGTCCTCAAGGTGAAGGGTTGGGCCACTCTTTGAAAATCCGATATCTCAGATTTAATCATGTGCAGAATTAGCATGTGACTAACTCACTAACAACACATGAAACACTTCACCTTGTAACAGTTCCTCCTCAACATATTGACATCTATATCCTCATAATTTGATGATCATATATGATTTTCCACTATTTAATCCTTCCTGTAAATAAATTTCTAGTTTCTGTATTTACCTTGGTGGTGTAATGTTTAGTTTGTTTACATTATTTCTGCAGACAGATGTTCTGAAGGCAACCCTTGCAACAGATGCTGTGATAGGAAGTACAGTAAGAGCAATTATATTTAGTGTGAAAAATGCACCATAATATACATGAATTTCTTCATCCTTCTTTGAGAGATAAATTGACAATCATAGTGTAATTATGCTACTCAGTTTTCTCTGATAAAAACATCATGGCCAATGTTTCATCTTTCATGGCACATATATAGTATTTCTAAAACTGTAAATTGTAATGCAGGCCAGTGTCCACACCCCAGGAAGTGGCTATGTTCTACTACATCATGTGATGGGAGAATCTGATGAGGATCGTGGCATTTGGTCGTATGTATCTCTGTTGCTAGCTTGACATCTATATTATGCATCACAAGAATGGAATACTGTTATTTGCCAAAAATAATTTTCTTATGCTAGTGTTGTTTGAAATAAAATTTACAGGTATCATTTGGTACAACATGCATGTTACACGGATATTGATTATGAGAAAGGAAGCACTGATGTATGATGACTAAAAGAAATTCACAAAAGACAAGATAACACATAAATGGCAATATGACATCAGGCTTTGGAAGGTATGGCAGGGCACTCATAGAAACAGATAAGGAGTAGAAAGAGAGAAACAAGAGAGACGAGAGGAGAGAGAGAGAAAGAGAAATGAATCTAAACTGAATATTTTGTATTGATTGTTAGTGAGAATGTACAAAAGGTGTAATATTTATACAGTGATGAGGTTACAACTGGTAACCGCTTCATAACCAACTGACACGTGTGACAGTGTCCACATTAACATGGTGCACCTTACTGTATTCTAACTATACTCTAATATACCCCACCTGACCAGTGAGTACTGGTCAAACACCCTGAGTTTACTGCGCAGCTCCTCAAATCTGAGTTGTGACAGGGGCTTGGTGAGGAGGTCAGCTGGTTGATATTGTCCAGGAATGTGAGAGACAACTAGGGTCTTGTTGAGCAACTTTTCCCTTACAAAGAACAGGTCCAACTCCATGTGCTTCATCCTAGAATGGAGGATAGGGTTGTGTGATAGTGCTACAGTGCTTATATTGCAAAAGACTGCTGGAACAGTGGTAGGACTCTAAGCTCTGTTAATAGTGACTGAATCCATATCAGTTTGGATGCTGTATTTGCAAGGCTGCAATATTCAGCCTCTGTACTTGATCGTGCAACCAGTTGCTGTTTCTTTGACCACCAGGAGATGATGTTAGGACCTGGGAAAATGCCAGAACCTGATGTGGACCTGCGATCATCAGGGTCTGCAGCCCAGTCGGCATCACAATATGCATATAGCTGCAGAGGCTTGCTGGAATTAGCTGGTTGCAACAGCAATCCATAGGAAATGGTGCCCTTTTAAGTAGCGAAGAATTCTAACATGGTGCACCTTACTGTATTCTAACTATACTCTAATAGGCACACTATATTTTCTTAACAATTTCATTCTAGAAAGGCACTGTGTGCCCATCTCTTAAGTTCTTGCACTGTATTTGAGAATAGCCGTAATTTTATATGCCAAATATTTTAATAATTCTGTAAGAGTTAATACCTGACCCAGAAAAACTGGCATACATATATACATACATATATACAAACATGAGTAGACAAATTTGTTAAAATAATGTATCACTGCCTATTCTATCTCAAGATAATACTACCTGTTCTATGTAAATCCAAATCCTGTAAAATATATGCCCTTGTTCTTGATTCCTTTCTGAAGTAACTTTTCCTGACCAGTGTGTTCTTAATCATATAGTTGAGACAGCCAACTGTTGGCCACCGTTTTGCCTATAGCTTTATACTGTTCATGCAAAGTGAGTCAATAGCATGCCATTATTCCATGTAGATATGTTGAAGGTGGAATGGGCTCGGTATCCAAGGCTATTGGTAATGCTGCAATGGAAGCTGGAGCACATGTTGTAACCGATGCTGAGGTATGTCATCAAGAATATCTCTTAGCTTTATGTTACGAACCTAGAGTGAATCATGGCATAGAAGTTATCCATTGTGGTTGGAGAGGTCAAGGCCATATAAACACCTACCAGAATCCCATACTCCCGAGGCGGGGCTCAAGTCTTTATACCTTGCAATTGGATCCTATCATCTATTAGAGCTTTCCACCATATCTCTCGGTTAGAAACGAGCGGCCTGGATCGTGGCGCCAACATTGCAGTGTTCATCGAGAACTTGTCAAAGAGCTAGTGCACAACCAGCCCATATGGGCCTTGAGGTGATGGAGTGTGGTGGGATGTATGTAAGGATCCAATTGCAAAGTATGAGACTCTATGAAGCAGTGACACTTCTGACTTTAGGGGTGTTCGAGTGTCGGACACGCGTCCGACACTGACACGCGTGTGACACGTGTCCGATACTCCTTGTTAGTGTCCAATTTAAGAATTATTTTTTGTTGGCTCGGAGACTTAGCTGACACTTCTACGTGGTTGGACACCTAAAGGACACAAAAATTTATAATTTTGTTTATAATTATTTTTTGTTAGACTCATTATTATAGGAAAACTGTAATGCTTAACAAGTTATTTTGAGATGATGGATATATAAATCTTGATTTTCAATTTAGATATTTTATAATGACGCTATATAGATGAAACTTGAGTCCCACATCGGAAGTATAAGATTCCGGTGTGGGGTATATATGGCCTTGGACTATCCAACCCCAATGGCTAGCTTTTGTAGTGTGGTTTTCCCAAGGTTTGTATGACTTTCAAATTTACTCCCTCCATTGTCTGCTTCAATTGTCACATTCTAAGCAGATTCTGGTATTTTAATTGCTTGTATCCTTATTCCAAAGGAGTTTGAATGCAACCTGAAAATAATAAATTTTTTGTCAGGGTCCAAATGAGTTGAAGCTATGAAACTGTAGAAGACCACAGGCAGTTTATCAAGTATCTAAGAAATTTATTTTTTTCATTTGTTGATGTCCAATTAAATATAGAAGTAACCACACAAGAGAAGCAGATAATTAGTATTAATTGGCCTAAATATAGGTGTTTCAAATTTCTGCTTAAATTTTTTCTTTAAAATCAAATATAAAGCTAGTAAGAAATATGGTTATGTCAGTATTGGGCATCAAAGGTGAATGTGAATTGAACATCTGGGATGTATCAATATGCAACAGTACCTTCTTGTTTTACAGAGCCACTTCTCAAATGGCAGAGTGGAAAGGTATTGCACATTCTTTTAATTTTTATTTTCCCATACACCTGCAAACTAACGAGCTTTTGTCAGCTGCATGAGGGACAAAATCAGTAATAACTAATAAACAGAATTTACTGACATATTATGATGGTTGGCATCATGGATGGTCAATGTGATAATATTTTCACCACTTTACGAACAGAAACAGAAACGAGCCTTTTATCTCCTACAGCAATGACTGTCATTCTATCTTCTTGTGATTGATCCTCTTTTCTATTTATTCCTTTTAACGCTTGAATATACACCATAGAGTAGATATTTATCCATGTCTCCTTTTTTGCTAATTTTTCTTTGGTACATTTTTTCTAATGTTTTTTATTCGATGCCTGTGAGTCCCCTTTGGCCTTTAGTCAATCTCTTGTAATCCTGTTTGCCTCTTTTACATCAATTTTTTAGATCAAAATCCTTCCAATGCAAGCAGGCTTGGAATTCAAGTAGTTCCTGCTTCCTAAGACCTGATTGCTGCTGTGCATTTATTTGTCTTATAACTATAAACATAAGTTCTAAGGAAGCTTTCGAAGTTCAAACTCATTAATGCATAAAGGTGCATTCAATTTTTTATTTTTTTATTTTTCCTACTTGCTGATTGTGAAAGACCTTCTTCTCTGATTAAATTTCTTGCTATCCAAATAATCAAATCAACTTGCAATTTCATATAAATAATACTAATTTTAGTTCATAGAAAAAAGGGATAGGAGAATAAATGTTTCTTCTCTGACCTCATCTCCTCCCTGTCATTTTTTCTATTCCCGAGGCACTAATCACCTGTGATATCCTGTATTCTTGTAGGTGTCTCAGTTGTTGATTGAAAACTCTAGCACTGTTTGTGGGGTTAGTGTTGTCCATGAGTTTCCTCAATCAAGTGGATTTTGAAGGTGGATCGTAGAAATTAAATTTTGTGGATATGGCTGTGTATATAGGTGATTTTGGCTGATGGTACCGAAGTGCATTCTTCAATTGTTCTTTCTAATGCAACTCCTTATAGAACTTTCATGGTAAATTGTCAAACTAGCTGCAAATACTAGATTCTTTGGTGCTTATATTTTGTGTTAAGTTATAGTATCTGCTAATATGAACCAGGAATTAGTGCCTGACAATGTCCTTCCAGATGATTTTGTCCGTGCAATTAAGCACTCTGACTATAGTTCTGTAAGTTAATATACTACTTTATCTGAGTTTATTTTCTTTTCTAATCCTCAATCTCTACTATGTGTTACTGAACTAGAATAATAGCTGAGATTAGAATGTATGTAGACAGCATGCTTTTATTCCGTTGTCTGCTAATGAGGAATGCCTGGAATTCATCAATGGGAAAATTCAGGAGTAACTTCAAATATTAATCAGATGACAAACCTGGGATAACTATGGCAAAAAAAAAATAATAATAATAATAATTAAGAAAAGCTGGGATAGTTATAACTTGTAATTGTAAAAAGCATGAACTTTTGAAAGCTTTTCTCTCTCTCTCTTTTAGCCACCAATTTTTACACGAGATATGACTAAGTTCTATGCTGGCCGTTGAAAGACTGCAACATGGCAAAGTAAATTTTGACTTAGTACTATGGGGTTTTCCTTTTCTTTTTCTTTCCCTCTCAATAATTATCAAAATTAGGACATATTTTTTTCTCTGTATTTTTTGTTTTTCATCATTAGTTGTCATTCTTTTATTTGGTAAATATCTACTGAAACAGGCTACTACAAAAATAAATGTAGCAGTTGATAAATTGCCCCAATTTCAATGTTGCAAGTTAAACCATCCTCATGCTGGCCCACAGCATGTTGGCACAATTCATATAGGTTCCGAGAGGTATGTCAAAATTGAATCATTATTTATCTATTGTGGATTCATGCAGTCTAATCAGCATGTACATTTGCTGTAGTCTTGTTCAATATTTATTTTCAAAACATGTCAGTTTTTCTTTACTCTTGTTAAATTCTATATAGCATGGAGGAGATTCACTCTGCATCTCAAGATGCGGTGAACGGAGTACCATCACGAAGACCAGTTATTGAGATGACAATTCCCTCTGTACTGGACGAAACTATATCTCCACCTGGTACTTGAAACTTTACGTTTAAGACTGTCCTGATATGTTCTGTATGAAAGTTTAGTTACTTTGGTTTCAATGCATTTGCTATATATATCCTGATTATTTGTCTGCATTGTTAAGGTGACTTTATTTGGTCAATATAGCATTCCATTGAATTTCTTTAACTAACAGCAGAACTGGAAAAATGGCTTCTGTTTCAGCACTCATTTCATTAATTTATCTGTATTTGATGGCTTGACGCCTTCATAATCTGTGAATTATATTAATAACATTGTCTACTTTATGAAATCTGTTTTCTTCATAGGTAAGCATGTGATCAACCTGTTTGTGCAGTACACGCCCTACAAACCATTGGATGGTGACTGGCAAGATCATGACTATAGAGTTAGTTTGTTTTGGATTTTCTAGTTGCATTAATTTTGCTGAAGTTAGGGTCCAAATTTGTTTGTTCCACCATGGTCATGCGCTTCTGTGCTCATGCTCGCAAGTAATGTTGGAACTACATTTTGAATATTTTATGTCAAAGGTGCTTCGTTATATCTTATATATCCTGCTGTACAGGAGTCATTTGCGCGAAAATGCTTCACATTGATTGATGAATATGCCCCTGGTTTCAGCACATCAATAATTGGCTATGACATGCTGACCCCACCAGACCTTGAAAGGGAAATCGGTTTGACAGGTAAGTTAGCCATATTGGCCTAAACAAAATCCGAGGCAGTTGATATTTGTTCAAGCAAGCATGAGCAAAATTGCTTTTTCTAAGGCACAATACCATAAAGTTAATTGATAGAAAATGCTCGTTTTTTTTTTTTTCTTTATAAAGAAGAAATTCACTAAGGTAATGTTTAATATAAGTTTTATTTTAATATTTCCCGGAGGAATGTGAGCATGGGAATAAAAGTTTCTAATGTTTGGTACAAGTTTTAAAAAACTATTCCCAGGCATAAAAGATGTCCAGGAATAAAATTAGTTTGAGAGGAGAAAACTTTATTCTCAAGTATGGAGGTGGGAAAGAAACATTCTTGGGAATGTAGTTTTCCTAGTAATAAAATATTCCTAGAACCAAATGCCACCCAAGACAGAGAAGATGATTACAAAGAGTATCTCCGTATAAAAAGAAAAAAACAACCGAGAGAGACAAAAGAAAACATGGATGAAAGGAAGCTTTCCAATTCATCAAACATGAGTTGATGTTTTACTAGGAAGCATTGGTACATTTTCACTATTAACGTTTAATCTTGTTTTTTGGGCAGGAGGGAATATATTTCATGGTGCTATGGGATTGGATTCTCTTTTTCTCATGCGACCTGTGAAAGGATGGTAAAATAAATTGAAATAGCGTGTGATAGAATCTGGTTTTGTTTTCTTTAACATATAACTGGTCATAACGTCACCACATGCTCCTACTGATAATTTACGTGGTTGTTTTCGTTGATTTGGAAATTAGGTCAAACTACAAGACTCCGCTTCAAGGATTATACTTATGTGGAAGTGGGGCACATCCCGGTGGTGGAGTTATGGGGGCACCTGGACGTAATGCCGCCCGCTTAGTGCTTCAAGATAATAGAATAAGCACTTAAGTGGTGAACTTAATTATAGCTTTATCGCCCAAATTGTTAATGCCAGCAAACAGGCTTGGAAAGATGTATATTATCAGTGAATTATATGTAACCTGCATTGCAAGAATCATATGATTTGAATTGTGATTGATATGATTTCATTGGCTATTGATTCAAATCAAAAGATAAAATCAAATTGACTCAATTACACAATTGTGTGAATCGCATCTAAATCGCAAGATTCGTGCGAATTGTGTACATTCAGGTCACACTAGAAAATAGGTTTGATATCACAAACTCATCCTAAAAGGCTAGATTGGGTGTTACTATTGGCACGTGCAAATTGTTATTGACACCGTGCAGCTTTAAATTGATTTTTTTATTTCCGAAAATACTCTTTTCACTTACTCACCTTGTGCAAGTTTTTACGCAACGTAACTTCCGGAAATTACTTTCCGGAAGCTTCCGGAAAATGAAATCCGGACACTTTACACATCCGGAATTCAAAATCCGGACACTTTTTACACCTCCGGAAGGATGTGTTAATTTTAACACATCCGGAAAATACTTTCCGGACATACAAAAATTAACATCAGCAATAACACATCCGAAAAATAGTTTCCGGATGTACAAATTGTCCCTCCGGAAAGTAAATTCCAGATGTGTTAATTTTAACACCTCCGGAAAATACTTTCCGGACGTACAAAAAGTAACATCAGCAATAACACATCCGAAAAATAGTTTCCGAATGTACAAATTGTACCTCCGGAAAGTAAATTCCGGATGTGTTAATTTTAACACCTCCGGAAAATACTTTCCGGACGTACAAAAAGTATCAACAATATGAATCCGGAAAAACTTTCAGGAAGTGTTACACATGTCCGGAAAACACTTTCCGGAGGTACAAAACACATGTCCGGAAAGTGAATTCCGAATGTGTCCGGAAAGTGAATTCCGAATATGTTAAATTTCCTGATTCAACTCCGGAAAATGAACGACACTTGAGGGTAATTTTGGAAAAAAAGATGAAAAAAAAGTTGCAAGGTGCGAATAGGAAAAAAAATCGGTGTTAATAGCAAGGCCCCTAGATTTTTAGGGGATTACCATGGATTTCATGGTGAACGGTAGTTGATGCCCTGATTCCAGTAGTTAACTAGTAATTGTTGGCACAAGAAATCCAAGGTTCACCTGGAATTTTCATTTGTAGGATCGTGTTTATCTAAGGTCAACATTTCAAGTCAAAATGCAACAAAACAAAATTACAATTAGCAGAAATTAGGTTCTACCACGACCAATGGGTGGTAAAGTTGTACATGATTCCTCAGACCAACAAAATAAATGGATTATTACAAAGACTTTGACTAATCAATCCAACTTTAAGATCAGCAGCAGCAGCACCCATGGTTTCCAGGGAGTCAATCTTTGCTTCAATGATGAACACTCGCACATCTAGACAACATACGTCCTACTGATTTCCCTGATCAAAGATATTTCACTTCACATACCCCTGTATGTGTTAAAACAGATCCTTCCAGAAGCTTAATTGAAATTATGCTACCGCGTCCTCCAACCAGAAACAGATTTTGGAACGAGATTGATTGCGTTGGATGCTGCTTCCAGCCTGCTTCCACACATAAATCACACCCAGTGACCCAGAATAAGTGTACATAAAAATACAAAGAATTGGAACCCATTTTCCGAAAATGTTAAAACAAAACTACATGTGAAAAAGAATTTAATTTTGATTTATCATCATTCCATCTGTTTAAAAAACATTTAAAAGCTTTTACTTCAAGTGAAAAATCTGTAATTACTAGTCTACTAATAATTTAAAAGAGCAAAACCATGTTAAAAACAAAAGGAAAGAGAGAGCACTTTGATATTTCTTCAACAGCCTTCATAACCTCGGTTGAACTTGTCTCCAACACCTGGCCTCCGAAAATAATCTCATCTAGTATCGTATGCATCTGCAGATGAACTTATTTTTAGGATCACATGAATGGAAATTTAAGATGCAGCTATTGCTGGATTGAAGTATTGTAACTACTGAGCTACTATGCAAGAGTTAATTCAGCTCCAAGAACTTATTATGGAAGGGCATTTCCAAAAATACAACCCAAAATTAGTGAACATAGAAACATATTAAGGAGTTATATATTTTTTGAGTAGAGGGAAAACTGGAGTAAAAAATTGTCCACTGCTTTGGAATCTAATTAAGCCAAACTCGCAGGCTGCAGTTAACTCCAAAAATCTGTATCGCATCAGAAAATGTTACCCTAAATCATAACAAAGTTTCTAATTCATTTATTGTCAGAAGTAAATTGTTATATAGAATCAGTTCGTGCTAAATATATGATACAAAATTGAGGGCAAAAGCTTCCAACCTTACTATAGTTGAACACCACGTCAAGCTCACATACATTTCTGAAGCATTTGTCCAGTGTTTCAACAAAGACTGAAGGCAGCAAGGGTCAAAGTAAGCAAATCCCCCCATCAACTTAACAACCAAGTAAAAGGTAGTAATGAACAGCAGTCAGCATAGTTCATAATGGTCATGCAGATTTAAATGGATAATACATAATGCAAATAATTACACCACCCGGATCCTTAGCACAATCGGCAATAGAATTGAAATGGCGAAAGTGCTAAACCAAATGACTGATTTAAATGTTTAAATAGATTGTTGACACAGATACCTTCAACAGCAATTCTATTAGGACCATGGAGTCCAGAATGTTAAAATGCCAAATAACCACAAAAACATTTAGCCCAAATAATAGTTCACATCAAGATTTTCTCAGAAGAGTTTTTAATGCTAATTTTTCAGGACATTTCACAGCATTTTCCATAATATATCAACAAGAATCAACAACTACGTGCCCTAGAACTTAAATTATATTCTATTTCCCCCTTCAAAAATCTAGAGATAGAGAGTAAATTGTGGAAGGATACTCATTCACATGCTTGCAACCAATCCATATCCCACCAGGTGATGTCAGGTACATGATCAAATGATGTCATTAGGTTCTACCAGAGATTGGAATGATTAATTTTATCTTCTACACCATTTCAATGAGTACGTCCAATCATACTCTTTATGGTCAGTTTTGATCAACGCTAAAATTGTCAGTTAACATCACTTTTTACTATAGAATGCTGAAGACAGCTCCAAACCTCCTAAACTTACAGGTTATAGATGGTATGCAGCTGATTTTCACCTTTTTGTGCATTTCACAAGTTGACCTCATTCTGCATGTAATATCAGTGCATATTTGATGCACGATAGAGCAGTGTCAATGACAATTATATACTTCTTATATTATTTATGTAATTTTCACAGGAAATAATTTTAGAAATTTATTTAACTATTAATTAATTAATTTTAGGACTTGGGTTAATTATTATGGGCTTACAGTCCTAGAAGCACATTATAATCAATGGGATAGGAATGTCTAGCAGACAAAGGTTTATAATTTCAAGTCTTTATTGTACATTTTATCAAGTTTCCAAGTATTTAACAGTTTATAATTTCAGACAAAGGTTTCTTAAACCTAGAACCATAATTCTCTGGTTGTAACTTCAATCATTCATAGTCCTTAACCCAACACTGATATAAAGAAGATTCTTTTTGTCTGCTTCTACATCAAATATTGATGACATCCATAAAAAACAACATAAATCATTTGTAATTATAATTCAATGCAAGCATGATATATTTTCTCAACTTAGTCATATTAGCAAGATGATATAGCTATAATGATGGTAAAAATCAGTATACCCATGCCTTATGGCTTAAATATTACCATTCAACTTTGAGAAGCACTTAATATTTGTATTACAAAAATTCTGATAAATTGCTTTGATAAAAGTAATGATAAAACCAGTATTGCAGCACTGAGCTATATCAGATGCAAGTTATGTTTAAAAATCCACATTTTTTTAACAGATCTTGAGCAGACACAACATATTTCTATCTGCAGTCAAGTAGAAAGCTCTCATTTCATGTTGTTCAAATTTCTCCATTCCTCAACAATATAAAAAATACCATCATGTTAGCATTCAGTTATCAACAAACAGTTCGTAGTTTCTTTGAGACGCTCCTTAAGGCAAACAGATTGACACCAAGCACGCCAACAGGTGGCCATTACTAAATAAAATTATTGGAATAACCACTCAGAAGTATCCATCATCCCCATAAAAAGATAGATCTTCTGGACTTTGACACATAATGCAATGCAAAAAATGGAAAGGTAACACCAACAATTTCCAATAAATAGGCAATGGTTCAGGAATCTACCTTGTATCAAGTCAAGTATAGCAAGCTCGTTTTCAGAACTATCAAATATAAACACGAAGTATAAAGTTGCAAAGTGCTTGTAGACAAGGCGAGCATCCTGAAGGAGAAGAGAACAAATGAATCCATAATTTCCAATCTTTGGAATAAAAGTTTTTTTTTTTTGGGATAAGAGAAGAAATTCATTAAGAAAAAGAGAAAATACAAAGGGATAGGAGGATAAGAGATCTTCCTTAAAATAAAATAAAAGAAAAAACAAACATTAAATAAAAAAGGCATCAATGTAGGAAAGCTACCCAATCCCTCAACAATTTTTTTTATTTTTGATAGAAAAAGAGATTCACCAAGGAAGAGAATTACAATAAAGGACGATAAGACATCCTCCACCAAGAACTACAGATAGATATAAATACAGCAAAACCAGTCAAAAGCTCAAGAAAACAATACAAAGGAGCCCAAACTCTATACATATCCTCCTAAGACAGAAAAACTTAGGAGCTAAGATATTGTATCATGTAGAATGGCAGGCCAATTTCTCTGCATATCTGACAAACAATCACCTCTAAAGAAACCATGCACTGAAAACCATAAACAAGCCAACAAAAGGAACTTATCCCAAATGTCATCTACAGAAGAAGTTCCCGTGAAGATTTTGGCATCCTTCAACATAGTTGTATCCCTTCAAAAAGACCCGTGCTTTACACCATATGGAAGGCAAATGCCTAATCTTATCCCAAAGCAGCTGCTTATCCAAAGAGATATTCTTCAAACTGCAAAAGTTATGCTATAACCAAATGCACCGAAGTGTAGCAAGTAGCAAAAATTGCACATTGCCACAAAAATTTGGCTTCCTTCCACCAAAACCAGAAAATCTAGTCCTTAAAATTGGTCCAAAGACCTAGGGCACACCCAAACAAAGAATCCCACAAAGAAGTAGTCCGAACAATGTAAGAATAGATGAGGAACTGGTTCTGAGCTTGCACCACAGATAATGCCATATCAGGTAAAGTTGCCTTATGCAGCCTACTAACCCATATAACATGTAATTGGTATTAATTCTATTAAGCACAGCTGGCCAAACAAAATACTTAATCTTAGAGGGAGCTTTGGACTTCTCTTGAGGAACTTATCAAGGGGAAACGTTACTCTATTCAACAAATAGAGTTAATAGTATTACTATCAAGAAGCTAAAGATTGATCAAAAGAGCAAGAGCAGTCAATAATATCAGTACAATACAAGTTGGCTATCAAATTAAGAAACCAGTATATTCAAAATATGGAATCAACAAAACGGATTTAAGGTCAGGTAGACCAAACAGTGAGTCTATACTTCTCAAAATAAGCACACACTCACAATTATTATTACAACAGTCCTTCTAGTTCTAACTCAAGGTCAAAACCATGCTCATGGAAACTCAGTTCAAGCTTTACCTATTTACACCATATGCTACAAGCCTACACATCAATACCATAAAATCTTTTTTACATATACCATTATAGCAACAAATAGTGTCAAGAACAAGCCCCAGTCACAACATTTTAAATTCAATGTTTCATGTTTCATTTATGATAATTAGAATAAATAAATCATAGCTCTGAAAGTTCAAAATTATAGCAAGTAGAAAATGAAAGTACAAAATACCGGGCCAAAGATGGATTCAGCATCCACAAAATTGCTGACATGTTCTGGTCTACTGCATAGGACTGCAAAAGAAACAAAGTCGATAAAAGGAAGCAATATTTAAAAAAAATATTAAAAAAGAAAAGAAAAGAAAAGGCTCTAATTAATAATCAAGGGATCAAAGTGAGAAACCTGCAAACACTTTGCGAATTGCTTCCTGCTGCTTCTCCACTGGCTGATCTACCAAAAATAAAAATAACAATAATTGATTTTATTTTCATCTAACGATGTAAACTACTATTAAAGTTAAAATCACAATCACTGTAATAAAAACACAGTTTGATAATTTATTATGAAAATTGTATCAAGTGAAAAAAGATGCAAGAAAAGATCAAAATATCAATGTCAAGGTTTGAAGAGAAGGACCCGAAATTCATAGAATTTGGTGAGACGAGGCTTCCCCTGCGTGTTCATCACTAGCACTGCTTTTATCATCTTGGTTTTTTCTCGGCAAACACTAAAACCTAAAACCAGAACCAGAGAAAAGAAGATCAAGTTTCTAATCACAGCACCCAAACACTTGCATCACTACGAGAATTATGAAACTGAAACAAATCGAAATACAAATGAGATCAAGCGAAGTGTAAGACACAGAAATAGAACACTGAGCGGAGAAAGGGAAGAAAACCATAGATATAGAAGGAGAATGATAAGCTGAAATTGAATAATGGGAGTGGGAAGAGGTCGTACTTGATGATTGCAAGTGCAGCTCTGTCCAGAGTGTGAAGAAGGATTGCAAATGCATGAGATGAGAAAGACCGGGGGAATGCCGGAATAGGATCAATGAATTTCTTTTTTCTTTTTTTTTCTTTTTTTTCTTTTTTTTTCATACATACCCCTAAATTTTAATCCCACTTCGATTACTGTTTCTTTCTAATTAGTCTTTAAGTTTTTACTATTAGTAAAATCAATCATTTAACTAATTTTTTCATCCCAATTAGTCTTTAAACTTCTGTTATTACTAAAATCAATCATTCAATTGCCTTTATTCTTATTTTAAAAAAAAAAAAAAGCATAATTAATAGATTGCATTTAAGAAAAGTGAACGATTGAAATTATTCACCATTAATAATTTAATTGAGAGTTAATAAAAGAATTAATTTTACTAATATCAAAATTTTAAAAACTAATTGAGAAGAAAAAATAGTTGAATGATTGATTTTACTAATAACATGAATTTAAAAACTAATTGTGAAGAAAAAATAGGTGAAAATTTCTATTTGTAAATGTGGTAAAGTTTAGGGAGTATGTTTAAACGTTTTATTTTTTGTTAATAAAAAAAGTCATCACTTATTTTACTTTGTTTTATTTATAATTATTATTATAAATAATATGATAAAAAGGTGAATGATTTTTATTTTAAATTTTAACAAAGTCAATGTTTTTAGTTTAATTTTAATATATTGTTTTTTTTTAACACAAATTTTAATATATTGTTAGTGTAAAAAAATTATACTATCAACCAATACAAGCTTATTCCATGGTTGTGATTTTTATTTGTAGTTATAACACGAGTTAAATATTTTTAATGATGTGACAATTTATAATTGAATGATAGTATAAAAAATATTTATAATGACAATGGATTGTATTGTATATCAGTTAAATTCGAATAACTTTGATTTTTTTTTTTTAGTTTTTGAAAATCACAAAGAATATTTTATATCTAACGTGTTTATTATCTAATAGGAAGGATCTGTTTAGATCAGTGTAACTCATTTTTTAATCATACTCAATCTTAACCAATAATTTTATTTTTAAAGCCACAAATACCCCATGTTAACTGATACCTTTCAGTTAGTATTTTTTTAGTTTTTTAGTTGGTTAGTTTGCTGGATAGTTAGCTTAGATTGGCTACCTATATATACTTCTTGTACACAGTAAATTAATCATGAATGAGAATTCACACATTCAGATAATAGGTACTCTCTGAATTGATCTCACACTTTTCTCTCGTTCTTCTCTCTTTCGGTGGTTCCATGGCCACGGTGTTGAATGTCAACATGGTATCAGAGCTCCTTTCCTAGGGGCTCTGCTACCGCTGCAATTTCTCTTATCTTCACCTTGATTCTGTCTCTCATCGATTGATTCAATTATCTTGGTCAATTGATCTGTTTTTTGATTCTCTTGTTTTTGGAGATCGATCTTCTAACCTAATTTTTTAGGTCAATTTTGTTCTTGATTCAATTTCAATTGTTTTGCAATTGATTCTTGTGCGTTTCTTGCATTGTTGCTGTTGATTTGTGGTGCAGCAAAATTCAAAAATCCATTTGCAATCGGAGATTAATCAGTTTCATAGATCTGTGATTGTGATTCACGTGATACTGAGATGGCAGCAAAAGAACCAGCTACAAGTGCAGCTCAAACAAATATAGTGAATGTGACATCAGATTTCACGAGTCCTTACTATATGGTGCACAATGAGAGTCCAAGAGCAGTTTTGGTGCCTGAGAAAATGAATGGTGAAAACTATCACCAATGGTCAAGAGCTATGATAGTGGCTCTTAGTTCCAAGAACAAGGAGCAGTTCGTTGATGGAACTTTGGAGAAACCTGCTGCTAATGATCCTAATTAAAAGATATGGTGCAGATGCAATAAGCTCGTTTTCCCTTGGCTCATACACTCATTGGAGCCAGAGATTAAACAGACCATGCTTTGGATGGAGAATCCACGAGATGTATGGAAAGATCTTGAAAAGAGATACTATCAGGGAGATGTTTTCAGAATTTCAGAGATTCAAGAAGAAATCTATATGCATAAGCAAGGTGACTCTTCGGTTACTGCTTATTTTACTCACTTAAGAGGCCTTTGGCAAGAAATTGAAAACTTCAGACCGGTTCCCTCATGCACATGTGAAATTGCTTGTTCATGTAAATTGATTCCAACAATTAAATCTTACATTGAGAATGACTATGTCATAAGGTTCCTTAAGGGACTAAATGAGCAATACTCTGCTGTGAGATCCCAAATAATGCTCATAAAGCCGCTTCCTGACATTGGAGATGTATTCTCCATGTTGATACAACAAGAGAGACAGATGAAATTGAATTTTGATGAGTCAAAAGTCTTGATGAGCCCAAATGATGGAGGTTATAGAGGAAGAGGAGGCGGAAATCATGGTAGAGGATATGGCTCAGGGGGAAGAGGTGGCACTGGCAGAGGAAAGAATGCAAAGTTCTACACATATTGTAACAGAACGGGACACATGGTTGACACATGCTATAAGAAGCATGGCTATCCCCCGGGCTATTTCCAAAGAAATAACAGTGCCAATAATTACATTGTAGAAGAAGAAATTGAGGAAGATGACATATCAGTGAAGTCACTCAGATTGAGAGATGAAGTTGAGGACAATCAGAAGACAGGCTTTACACCTGAGCAACATAAGACCTGAGCAACATAAGGCCATTCTGGCCATGCTGCAGCAATCACAAAGTTCCACTTCCTCTCACAATGCAAACCAGCAACTCAAGTCTCAGGAAAAACAGGTATCATATGCTCTGTCATGAATTCTAATGTGTATGGAAATTGGATTTTGGATACAGGGGCCACAGATCATGTGTGCCATTCAATATCTTTGTTTCAATGTCATAAAAAGATAAAACCTCTCCTAATCAAACTCCCTGATGGATCTCAAGTATCTACAAATATAGCTCGAACAGTGGTGTTATCTAACAGATTATGTCTCACGGATGTATTGTTCATACCACAGTTTACTTTCAATCTAATATCAGTATCAAGAATGGCCAAGTCCAATAATTGCAGACTGACTTTTGATTGTAATGCCTGTCATGTACAGGACAGCATTACATTGAAGATGATTGATACAGCTAGCTTGCAAGGGGCCCTCTATACTCTTAACTCAAGGGCAGGCACTTCCTTCTCTTTTCAATCAGTTAATGCAGTTAATTCTAGTAGTAATAGCATATGGCATATGAGATTAGGACACCCTTCTCATGAGAGGTTGGTCCAGTTAAACAAGCATTTCCCTTTTGTTGAATGTAATAAGATTGTAGAGTCCTGTGATGTATGTTACATGGCAAAACAGAAACGATTTCCCTTTCCAAATAGTACATCTAAGTCTACTATACCATTTGATTTGTTGCATATGGATATATGGGGTCCTATTTCCACCCCATCTATGTTTGGACATAGATATTTCTTGACTGTGGTTGATGATTACACAAGGCACACTTGGTTATTTTTCATGAAGTTGAAATCAGAGACTGCTGAACAAGTCAAACAGTTTGTGAACCTTGTTGAAACTCAGTTCAGTACTAGATTTAAGTCCATTAGATCAGATAATGGCAAAGAGTTCTTGCTACGTGATTTTTATAGTAACAAAGGAATTCTACATCAGACTTCCTGTGTAGAAACACCTCAGCAGAATGGTATTGTAGAGAGGAAACATCAACATATCATGGCCATAGCTAGAGCTCTCATTTTTCAGTCCAATGTTCCTAAGTGCTTTTGGACCCAAGCTGTGAGTCATGCTATTTATCTAATAAACAGAATGCCTACCCCTTATCTGAGAAATCGGTCACCATATCAAGTCCTACACAAAAAGCTTCCGGATATTGAGCTACTGAAGGTGTTTGGTTGCTTAAGCTTTGCCACTACTCTTCCAAGCCATAGGAAGAAGCTTGATGCAAGATCAAGAAAATGTGTCCACCTTGGGTTCAAGCCTGGCACAAAAGGATATCTGTTATTTGATCTCAAAAATTGGGAGATTTTCCTTTCCAGAGATGTTGCTTTCCATGAAAGCATATTCCCTTTTCACACATTGAACAATTCATCCATCCCACATGATACTGCCATGATGCCTTATCCTGAACCTGATCACATCATCTCACCACATGATCCATGGCATACCACCACACCTTCCCCAAATCCACCAAATAACCTCACCACAGCACCTGGCCATCCAACCTTTCTTGTCCATGATTCACCTACCCCACCACCCCATAACTCTCCCACTCCACCACCTGATTCACCACATATCCCCATACCTCCTGCACCTAACAGACAATCTAACAGAACAAGAAAACCACCCACTTACCTTCAAGAATATCACTGCACTCTCAATTCCACACTCACACCTAACTCCTCAAAAACAAAATATCCTCTATCTTATTTTCTCTCCTATAACCACCTAACCCCTAACCATAAACACTTCTCCCTTTGCATCTCATCCACATAAGAACCAACTTCTTACTATGAGGCCATCAAGCATCCTGCTTGGCAAGCTGCTATTGATACTGAGTTGGCAGCCCTGCACAACAACAGCACCTGGACACTCACTCAGCTGCCACCCGATAAACCACTTGTGAGCTGTAAATGGTTGTTTAAACTCAAGTATCGTGTAGATGGCTCAATGGAGAGACACAAAGCACGACTGGTTGCTCAGGGCTTTACACAAACTGCAGGTTTGGACTACATGGAAACATTTAGCCTAGTGGTCAAAATGACCACAGTGCGACTGATACTAACCTTGGCATCTTCCAACAACTGGTTTTTACACCAGTTAGATGTTAACACAGCCTTTTTGCATGGTAATCTATTGGAAGATGTATATATGCAAGTCCCACCTGGCCTCAAAGTCTCTGATCCGACCCTTGTCTGCAAACTCCAAAAGTCCCTTTACGGCTTGAAACAAGCCAGCAGGCAATGGAATGCCAAACTGACAGGCACCTTGGTCCAATTAGGATTCACTCAGTCTCGGGCAGATTACTCCTTATTCACCAAGAAAACTTTAACAGGGTTCACTGCTATACTGGTCTATGTTGATGACTTGGTGCTTGCGGGCAATGACCTCCCTAAGATTCAAAGTGTCAAGGACTTACTGCATCAAAAGTTTAGCATTAAAGACATTGGGGACTTAAAGTACTTCCTTGGTTTTGAAGTTGCCAAGTCCAAATCCGGGATTGCATTGTACCAAAGGAAGTATTCCTTGGATCTATTACAGGACACGGGTCTTCTAGGGTGCAAGCCTTGCACCACTCTAGTGGATCCTAAACTCAAGCTAGGCAAGGATATTGGAACCCGATTGACAGATCCTTCCTCCTACAGAAGGTTAATTGGTAAGTTACTCTACTTAACTCACACAAGGCCTGATATTTGTTATGCAGTGAGTAGACTTAGCCAATTTTTAGAAGCCCCCACAGACACTCATAAACAGGCAGCCCTCCGGGTGCTCAGATTTATCAAAAATGCTCCTGGTGCTGGTGTCTTCTTCCCATCAGAATCTGAGATGTTCTTGAGAGGTTTCACTGATTCTGATTGGGGTGCATGCCTTGATACCAGGTGATCAATCACTGGTTTCTGCTTTTTTCTTGGGAATGCCCCTATCTCATGGAAAAGCAAGAAACAAACTGTCATCTCACGCTCTTTTGCAGAGGCTGAGTACCGAGCCTTGGCTCATGGCACTTGTGAGGCACAATGGCTGCTCTACCTTCTCAAGGACTTGCACTTTGATCATCCAAAACCAGTGGCCATTTACTGTGATAACCACTCTACTCTACACATTGCTGCCAACCCCGTATTTCACGAACGCACCAAACATATTGAGCTTGATTGCCACCTGGTTCGTGACAAGGTTTTGGCTGGTGTCACCCACCTACGCCCCATTCATACACAAGATCAGGTGGCGGATATTCTTACCAAACCGCTGCATCAAGGCCCATTTAGTGCAATACAGTCCAAGCTAGGAATGTCTGACATCCATTCCAGCTTACGGGGGGGTGTTAACTGATACCTTTCAGTTAGTATTTTTTAGTTTTTTAGTTGGTTAGTTTTTTCTGTACAGCTGGATAGTTAGCTTAGATTAGCTACCTATATATACTTCTTGTACACAGTAAATTAATCATGAATGAGAATTCACACATTCAGATAATAGGTACTCTCTGAATTGATCTCACATTTTTCTCTCGTTCTTCTCTCTTTCGGTGGTTCCATGGCCATGGTGTTGAATGTCAACACCCCATGTAGTTTTCTCATTTTAGTTTTTTGTTTTGTTGGGCGCTTTGCCTAGTTAAGCACAAACAAAAAACCGCAGTTATAGTTGAATGAAAAATCAAATAACAACAATAAAAAATTAGTCATGCCACTTAGCAAAGTAAATAAACAAGAATGATATCAAATTTAAGTAACATAAAAGAAAACTACCAACATGCGGTTGGTCCAAGTGGTAAGGGACTTGGGTGCTTTAAACAAGTGGTCAGGGGTTCGAATCCTGGCTCTTGTGTATAGAGAAAACCAGGTTGGGAGATGAGAATTCACCTTGTGTGCTCAACAGGTTTCCCGACAGAGATTAGTCTGGTTGGGAGAGGAGAACCCATCTTGTGTGCCCAACAGGTTTTCCGACGGAGATTAATCACCACCTAACGGTGGCGGATACTTCGCGCCTAACAAGCAAGAGAAGTGCCCTAATCTAACCACTTAAGCCCAAGTAAAGAGGGACTACTTATGTTGGTGCAAGCCCTAGTGGCCAATCTATTTTGAATAGATCATTATTTATATCATGAATTTGATCATATATTTGATATATGAATAAGGCATCAATTTATTATGTTATTAGTTTATAGCATAATAAAGTCCTTAGAATAGGCAGTTCATTCAATAAGATATTAAGTACGTGACTTGATCGTGAAACCTCATTGAATAATAGAACGCTATTCTTAAATATCCGTAATCGAGTATTATTGTTAATTAGGACGACAATAATGCATAGAGACTATTGTGTGAGTAGACTGATGACCACATCTCACGGGTCATGGATATGTGATATCAAGTCAGCACACAGGTATAAATATTAGAAGTGATATTTATACCGGAAGACCCACTATGAGAATACTTCATAATAGTTATGTAAGTGTCATAAGTATTCTCATGGTGACCATAGTGAAGTAGTCCTTCGACTTCAAGTCACTACGATTCCTACATGAGGAGTTGTAGGCTTTAATGCTATCAAACGTCACGCATAACAGGGTGATCATAAAGGTAGTTATTGGGCCTGCAATAAATCATGTTGAGGAGTGTGAGTGATGTAGATAGGATTCGTCTGTCCTACATAACAGGGGTAATGTCTAGGGCCCCTCGATAGAGTGAGACGTGAAATATGCGTGGCCACGCGGAAGTGGGCCAATATGTGATATTGGGCCCATTTATGATTACACGTCTACTCGGGGATCGAAGAATAAATAATTGAACATAACAAGGATGACACTCTTATGCCTTGTGTTCAACTAAGACATATGGACAAAGGGACATTTACGGCACGGTAAATTTGGGTCGTGGAAAGGCTAAAATCGGATCATCGATACTCTTGCTAATTGGGTAGTAGTGATGCATTGCTAGATGCCGCTCATTATTTATAATATTTAATATTATAATTAATATTTGATATTATTATAATATTTAATATTATTGCCAACTTAGTGGGAGCCTATAGGGTCACATGCATAGAGCAAATGCAGAGCAGTTAAATTAATTAAATATGATTTAATTGATTTAAAGGAAAGTTGGGCTTGTAGTGTACAAAGCTCAATAGGGTAAGCAGTTAGGTTAAAGGGAGATGCCAGCTTATAAATAGGTTAGTGCTCTCCCCTCTAACCTAGCCTTGAAAACTGTGCCTCCCGTAGCCGTCAGCTAGCACAAGACGCATAGCTCCGATACCCATTTTCTCATGTGGACTGAGTAGAGGTGCCGCCCCTTCGTGGCACTAGTGATCAAATTGAAAAAGCACGCTACAAGAGGTAAATACAATGCCCCTTATGTGATTCATGTTTTGTAATGCGCGATTCATGGGAGTGGTTTTCTTCCGCCTTGAGATATGATTTTAAAATAGGATTATCTCATGAAAACCCCAACAACTTAACTCTACAAAACCCAATCTAATTAAACAGTAGATAAAAGGAAAGGGCGTTGCTTTTTACACCACATTTTCTTTAATACACCACCAAAATTTAAAGAATATTTTAAAATATCCTCAAAATATCTCTAACTATCTTCATACACCCCATAATCTATATTCGTAACCTACCGGAAATAAACTTCTGGTAGCTTTATTATATACTACCGGAAACAAATTTCAGGTAATCACTCTCTAGCATACCGAAAATTAAATTCCAGTACCTTTATTTTATACTACCGGACATAGATTTTCGGTAGCTACTTTATAGCATACCGGAAATTAAGTTTTGGTATATGTTTCATTCAGATGAAATATATTGCTTATCATTCAGCTGGGTAGCATCAAACGAATCTAGGTAGTCATGGACGACTGGAAGAGATGATGGACGGACAGTGTACATAGATGACGAACAGAGCTGGGTACCGGAACTTAATGTCAATTTTAGTGGGTTCATCCAGTTAAAAAAGGGCTTCCTATAAGATAATAACATACATTCATCACCCATATACGAATTGAACAAAGTCCCGAACGATCATCTCATTGAGACCAAAAATTGGAACCATGCATATATTTGTTTGTGGGAAACAATAAAAATTCCCAAATCCTCGAAAAGGAAAAGAAAAAAAAATAGTATAAGATATTGGAAAGGTGGCGATGAAAAGGTACAGCATAAACCAGTTTGTTTATTTCTTGTAGCGTAAAATAAAGGTATCAGAACTGGATTTTGGTAGAGCTGTGATAATTAAACACAACATTTCGACATCATACGACGACACCTACGTTACTGTAGCACTACTGTAGCCCCCCCCCTCTTTTTTTTGATACAAATATTGACTTTTTTTTAAAAAAATAAACATTTTATTTCTCAAAAAAACCCATTAACCAAATAATGAACTGAATTAACCAGACATTTGTACCTAATTAACCAGATATTTGTACATACATAACCAAAAAACCCATTAACCAGATAATGAACTGAATTAACCAGATATTTGTACATGATTAACTAGATATTTGCACATACTTAACCAAAAATTTTATTTCTAAAAAAAAACTCATTAATTTGCACATACCTGACCAAAAAATTTATTTCTCAAAAAAACCCATTAACCAGATAATGAACTGAAATTAACCAGATATTTGTACGTAATTAACCAAATATTTGCATATACTTAACCAAAAAACCCATTAACCAGATAATGAACTGAATTAACCAGATATTTGCACATATTTAACCAAAAAACCCATTAACCAGATAATGAACTGAATTAACCTGATATTTGTACCTGATTAATCAGATATTTGCACATACTTAATCAAAAATTTTATTTCTCAAAAAACCCATTAATTTGCACATACTTAACCAAAAATTTTATTTCTAAAAAAAAACCCATTAACCAGATAATGAACTGAAATTAACCAGATATTTGTACTTGATTAACCAGATATTTGCACATACTTAACCAAAAAACCCATTAACCAGATAATGAACTAAATTAACTAGATATTTGTATCTGATTAACCAGGTATTTGCACATACTTAACCCAAAAATTTATTTCTAGAAAAAACTAAATATTTTTAAAAAAGAACAAAATATTTTTTTAAATAAATAAATATTTTTTTAAAAAAAAGGACTTACTACAGTGCCGCACAGTGCAGCATCGTATAATGTCGCGTATGGTGTCGATATTTTGTGTCAAAATATCATTTTTCATTTCGGTATGCTAGAAAATGTCTACGAATATAGGTTATGTGGTGTATGAAGATAGTTGGGATATTTTACGATATAAAAATATTTTTAAAATTTTTTGTGATGTATTAGATAAAAAAATGGTATAAAAAACAATACCCAAAGGTAGCGTTTGGTATAAGTTTTAAAAAAGTATTCTCGGGAATGTTGGCATGGGAATAAAGTTTTCTCATGTTTGTTACAAGTTTTAAAAATTTATTCTCAGACATAAAAGATTTCCGGGAATAAAATTAGTGAATGATACTTATAAACTTGGAAAAGCTCTATTCCCAATATAAAGGTGGGAAAACTTTATTTCCGGGAATCATATTCTCATAGATATAATTTATCTGGGAATAAAACATTCCAAATACCCAGCACTACAGAAGGAAAAGAAACGTTGGCAAAGAAACAAGGTGGGCTCTGACCCAAGCCGGCTGGTCAGACGGCAAAATGGGTATAGGCAACCCGAATTGACTATGGGGTGCAGATTTGCAGGCGTAACATAGCCCTATGTCAGGCTAGAAGGCAATGGAACCAAATCAACCCTATAAATTAATATATTGATTAATTAAAGGCTAAATTAGTATTTTGGTCCCTTATCTTTATTTTAGTTTTCATTTTGGTCCCTTATCTTTTTTTTCTTCAGTTTTGGTCCCTTATCTTTGTTTTAGTTTTCATTTTGGTTCTTTCCGTCAGTTTTGCATTGACGGCGTTAGGTATCCGCCGTGAGTCGCCGGAAACCGCCGCCGGAAACAATGAGTCTCACGGCGGATACCTAACGCCGTCAGTGCAAAACTGACGGAAAGAACCAAAATGAAAACTAAAACAAAGATAAGGGACCAAAACGAAAGAAAAAAAAGATAAGGGACCAAAATGAAAACTAAAATAAAGATAAGAGACCAAAATACTAATTTAGCCTTAATTAAACAAGCTTAATATGCCACATTAACTAATTAAAAGTAACAAACATTTAAACAAATATTAAAAAGAAGAAGAAGTAATTATCACTCGAAAGAAATGCAAACTCAACACAGAAGGTTGGTCTATAGTTTATACATTTTTTTTTTTTTACATTTAGATATAACATACAAGTAATGAGACTTTTTTTTGACTTAAATCAATAACTTTTTTACATTACATGATAATCTATTTATATTTTTTTTTGACGCATGATAATATATTTATATTGATGCTATCTATTTTGAAATATCTATTATAAAATTATATCGTAGTTTTAGTTTATACTTCTTTAGATATCTGATTTAGCTATACATAATGTTCAGATTTATACATTGTGTCAACGTATTAATTTGACCTAATTGTATCGGACATTATTAGGTCATGGGGGAGTCAAGTTTGAGTCCAAGTAAATGACCCTCACATACTTATGGGCTGGGTTTGTACCAAGTAAACTCATCTTAATGTGCCCTATGAACACCCGTAATATCTGGACCCACATACAAAGTATCCATATGACATAGATTTAGGATTTGTTTTGAATCCCACCTACAATATTGTTTACAATATTGTTTTGAAGCATAGTCAATTCTAGATGATAAATATTTTCCATATTGAAAATTTAGCATGTTCATCATCTCTCATCTAATGAAGAGTTTTGTTAAAATGAACAAAGTTGTGTATTTACTTCTAGATAGCTGGACTATTTAAGCATAATTTTAGGGGGGGTGTATTGGATTGAGATTTCAGAAGATTTTAATGGATAAAAAAGTCTTGTGTTAGTTATTCAATCAAGACTTTTAAGTAATCTAAATAAGTTTGGTGGTATTCAATCAAGACTATCAGGATTTTTTAAAGAGAGAATCTAAATCTAGTGGTATTCAATCATGACTTTTTACAAGTAATAAAAAGTCCTCTGGTATTCAAAAATTCCCTGATTTCTATGAATTATTTTTTAAGATGGATTTCATGGGACTTTGTGACTTTTTAATGATTTTTTAGTAACAAAAAGTCTCACCTCAACACATGAGATTTCTCAGGATTCTTCATTCTTATTTCTCTTCACCATATGCCTTCACCTCTCTCCCCTCTCTTCCTCTCTCTCTCCTCCCTCCCTCCCTCCATTTCTCTCTTCTCTCCCACTCTCTCCTCCCTCCCTCCATCTTTCTCCTTTCTCCTCCTCTCTCCCATCTCCCCCTACGGTTGTCGTTCAACCCAACATAAGTTACCAAACAACTTTTAGAGTGTGTTAGTTACAGATTATTTGACGAAAAAAAACACTTTTTAAAATTGAAAAAAAAAATCATTTGTAACGAGTTTGATTGTATTTGTTTAAGCTTTTCATTAAAATCATTTTTTAAATAAATCATTTTAAAGGTTAAATTCAGAAGGTACAAGATTTTACAGGTAATGGTGACCCTCAAAATGGAAATGAATTGTTCAATCTTCGTCATGCATCCTTAAGGAATGTGATCGAGAAGATATTTGATATTTTTAAAACGCGGTTCACAATTTTTAAGTTAGCACCTCCATTTCTGCTTGTGTTAACATGTGTAGCACTATATAAGTTCCTTTGTAAAGAATGTCGTTCTGATGAACTTACAATTGAACCAATAGACAAATCTTTATCTTCAATATCACCAACTAATGTAGACAATAATTTTGAACCTATTGTTCAAACCCAAGAGCGGGGATGAGAAGATGTTAATGCTTGGAAGGCTAGCATAGCTTTAGATATGTGGAGAAATGTAACTTAGGAGGACATGAAGTCACATCAATTTGACTAATAATTAAAAGATTAGAAAAATTGTATTGAGTTTTAGTTTTATTTATTTATTTATTAAATTATTCATTTCTTTGTTACTTTTTTCATTGGCTCTTATAACTTTGAATGTTTGCTAGAAATTCATGTTTTCCTTTCAAATCTTATAAATCCATATAGTCCATTCAAATCTTATAAAGTCATATGATATAAATCCTTTAAAATCCATACATAAGAATCTTGATTATAACAATCTTTAAAAAAAGTCTTTTAAAATCTTAGAAGTCATTACATTTCTACATAATCTTTTAAAATCCGCAAGACTTTTTTAGGCCAAAACAATCTTTTACAATCTCAATCTAATACACCCCCCTTAGTTCAATCATTTGTGTCTATCTCTTTCCTAAATCGAAGGTAAATAGAGAGAACTAAATGGAGATGATCTCAACTCAATGTTACGGATTTGACTCATGTCATGTATATAAAAAAGACTTTATTGGAAAAGATAGAATCCACGTGGAGGATCTTTATACCACGAAAGGGATTAATATCTGAGCATCGATAACTTTGATGCAACAAAAAAAAAAAAACAAGTTGTGTATTTACTGAAAAATAAACCATATCAGGGACAAACAAGTAAAATCACAAGCACAACACTCCAAATATAAAACCCCAAGCCACACATGCCCTAAAGTCTAAACCAAGAGCTTAACCTGATGTCAACCACGGCGCAATCCTGAAGTCAAAGCCACCGAACAATGTCCACACAGGAAGATGACGAAGACGAAATAAACCCCTTCACAATGCTCCTAACCGATGACCAATCCCAAAAAGAACACACACCGAACGGCTTCGCTACCGTGCGCGAAGGTGCACCGAATCAACAACACCACCAGCTGCACAATCACCATCTCCGCTCGATTCAATCAACGGTGGTGATTCGCCAGCTCCCATCCGAGGGTCTCTCCTTCCAGCTCTGGCCGGCCGCCACCGCCCTCGTCTCCCTCCTCGACAACCACCGCATCGATCCTACCAACAGCCCCCTCTCCTCCACCCTCTCCGCCGCACGCGGAGGCGAAATTCGCCGCCAATGGAGGATCCTCGAGCTAGGCTCGGGCACCGGAATCGTTGGAATCGTCGCCGCCGCAACCCTCGGCGGCAATGTCACCATCACGGACCTCCCTCACGTGGTTCCGAATCTCCGGTTCAACGCGGACGCCAACAAGGGCGTCGTGGGGCCCACGGGCGGGGCAGTGAGCGTTGCGGCGCTGAGGTGGGGACACGCGGATGACGTGGCGGTGATTGGGCGGGAGTTCGATGTTATTCTAGCTTCGGATGTAGTGTATCACGATCACCTTTACGAGCCGTTGCTCGAAACGCTGCGTTTGATGATGCTGGTGGGGAGCGAGGGGAGTAAGATGGTGTTTGTGATGGCTCACTTGAGAAGGTGGAAGAAGGAGTCGTCGTTCTTCAAGAAGGCGAAGAAGCATTTTGATGTCGACGTTTTGCATACGTTTAGTCCTTGCGAGGGGTCTAGAGTTGGTGTTGTTGTTTATCGTTTTGTTGGGAAGGTTTAGGTTTCAAAATATCGCTTCACAATTTCGGTGAACATGGTTCTAAATTTTGGTAACTTTTGCTTCGGTTTGAAAAAGAGGAGAATGTGAACGTGAGCCTCAAAAGAGACAAATTTATATGAAAAATTGACATTGAAAAATCTTAATACAAATTTTTTTTTTTTTTTGATTCCTTAATTGGATAGCAAAACTGCATAAACACAATTGCAAAATTGCAATATCAGCGAACCTCAAACTATCAAAATTGCAATATCATCACTACAAGTTATTATTGATGCTCACAATTTAGCACCTTATTACATAAACACAAATTCAAAGTTCCATTTGGTTGGATTTTTTTTTTTTTGTGTCAAAAAAAAAATTTGGTTGGATTTTTAAATGCTCGAAAAACTCTAATCAAGTTGTCTAGTATATTTATCTACTTGCTGAACTTTTATCCGGTGCTTTTGTTTATTTTCTACATCAAGCATGTTGAAAGTTGTTAAACTTTAAGTCGTCTCCATTTTAGGAAACGTATTATGTGTTACAACTTACAAAGCAGCCTATAAGCGGAAACCACATGGCAGAAATCAAAAAAAGGCTATATACAAGCTATATAGATAACAAAAATGACTCTTAATGGCAACAAATTCAATTAAAATTCTTGGGCTATGTTTGGTGTATGGATCCAAATGTAAGTTTGTTCCAAATGAACCCTATAAATACTTTATCCCAAATGTAAATCAAACATGTAAATCAACTGTAAAACAAACATACACTTGGTCATTAATAATTGAGACATCATTAACCAGTTTATTAAAAGCTATTGATTCTAGTTTTTTTATATAAAAAAATTAGTTTGTCAATATGAAAATGATATTGCTTTTATATCATGTTTCCTCATTTCATTTACCCGATGATTTGCTCTATTATTATCATATAACTGCAAAGTGTGTGACAGTCAAATGTTGTATAAATTGTGAGGGGATATAGGTGAAAGTGAGGGACGAATTACATATATGGTGTATAAATTGTTTGAGATGAGATCTAAGTGAAAGTGAGGCGACATATTACATATATGGTCTCATCCACAGGGGTGATTTAGGCACTGGATACGCCAAATGATAGGTGGACCTAAATCCATTATATTCTAGCCCATCCCATTCTTTGATGAGGTTTCAACCCATTAATGAAATGAATAACAACCTCAAAATGATTGAAAGAATGTGGGAAGAATCTACCAAAAAATACTCCAATGTTAAGTCTATATAAGAAATTATGAGAATTTAAGTGGAACAAAGAGGTGAAAGATGGTTAACACTGCTTGTGTCGTGAATATTTACAGGTCGGTGATGGGAATGTTTCTTGTCCTTTGGATCTAGGTAATCATAACCTAGTAGTCATTATTCGTCCAACTGCATCAAGGGGGATGCATTACCACGCAGGTCATATCAAATATCAGTCATCCTATTATTATAATGATCTTATGGAGCCTCATCCAAAGTTAATAGTGCCGCAACTCGACCTAATTATGTTGGTTGGTCCAGTGGGCTGCTTGAACTCTGGATGAAGCCCAAAACAGAAATACATGGCTTATTCCAAATGGAATGCACCAAAGATTTCCCGGGGGAAAATCATATATAAAAATATTGCAAAATTTCAAACATGGGGCAAACACTCCAACTTCCCCGGTGCAACAGTACCTCCAATGTCACTTATAAATGGAAATGTAATAACTTTGGGAAGGTTCCAATTCATGGAAGCTATCTAGAAAGTAAGAGTCAAAAGGAGGGGGGAAATGTCTCCTTTTCAATGCTCCAAATAAATAAGATTGTCCAAAAGTACAAACCAATATTTACATCGCCAAAGAAAGGTTTATATAAGTTTTTGGTCCCTACAAAGTTCATCAAATTTGGTTTTGGTCATTGTGAAAATTTTTCTTAGGTTTTCGTCCCTGTAATCTCACAAATTTTGCAAATAGTCCCTACCGTCATATTTTTCTATCTAGTACTTATAGGTATCGAGGTAATTTTATTTTACTGTCCAACTTGCTGTAAAATTTAGCCATAAAATAGAAACAAAATCATATATTAGGGACATAAGGTTAAAGTTACTAAATTCCTTCATTTTGTATGATATCTAATACTCAAGGGGTACCGAGGTAATTTCTCGTTCTTGTCCGACTTGCTCCAAAATTTGGCTAGAAAGTAGAAATAAAATCATACATTAAGGTTATAGAGTTAAAATTGACAAAATTATTCATCTAGTATGATTTCTAGTACTCAGGGATAACAATAGGGACTATTTACAAAATTTTCAAAAATATAGGGATGAAATCCTAAGAATTTTTTTTACAAGGACTAAAACCAAAATTGGTGAACTTTTCAGGGACTAAAAGCTTATTTAAACCCAAAAAAAAAAATATAAGAAAGATAACCCTTTTACAGTGATATATCACGCCTACGAACTAGTACAAACTGATCCATGGGGAATAGATCACAGTGTCGCTGTCACCATAATCCATCAACATACCACGTGTAAAGCAATGCTCATAGAACCACCAATTGGCACCAGTTTTGAATCAAAATGGCTTCCTCGATGAAGACCCTTTGGCTATACTTTGTGAATCCTTGAAACAGTTAAAGTGCACTAGAGTTTTCCCATTCGGGTAGATTGCAAAAACACTAGTCCCTATTTTCTTATGGCACAGAGAACAAATGTTATCACCGGTTATCTTCACAACTGCTTTTCTCTTATTGTAGAGTTCATCTTTCACCTGTGCAAATCGAATCATGATAGATATTTAGAAAGGAAACAAAACAGAAGTATCTTAACATGAAGGTCGTGTGGCACTGTGGCTCTGGCACATTGCATCACCACAGTACTCAAAGAGAAAAGTATTAGGAAGTAATGATAGAGTACAACAAAGCCATTAAAAGCAGCAATAAATTACTAAGTTTCCACTATAGCCCCAAAGCCGAAACAAAAATAAAATCGTGATGTCTGTCGTATGCTTACCTGAAGGTTCTCACTCTGTCTCAAGCTCTTGATCACTAAGCAATTACGATACATTTCACTAGATTTTCTCAGCAGGGGTCCAAGAAATGGAACCAAGTTCTGTAGATAACACACAATTTTTTTAATATATAGAGAAACTAAATAATGTCTGATAAAATATAAAATTTTTCCTGACAGAACAATCTCCGGTAAGAACTAAAGTAGGGACCAATGAAAACAAGTGTTGCATGTTCTCTAGCTGTGGTACAACAACATCAAGAATAGGCAGAATGATCAAGAAATGGTAACCTATATACCCCTCAAGAAGCCAAATCTACAGTAGTTATGCATTAAATCTGGTTTCAATGAAATATTACGACAATTCCACCCCTTACTTTCCTTAAAAAATGTATATACATGACAAGGGTTCTTTGAACTTAATATCCTAAACAATACCTGCAGTTTAGTCTCTCTGGGTAAAAGTTTAAGTGCCTGGGCTCCATTGATTCTATCCCATCTACGGCTCAACAAATCTAGGATCTCATCATGCATGATGGAAGTACCTCCTTCCTCAGTAAATTCATCCACATCAGCATCGCTCTTGCCACTGTCATTGCTGCTCAAACTAGCTTTTGTCTCCTCTGCAACCTCTATTGCAGCAATTTTCTTTGATCCTCGGCTTCTAGTTCTTAATAATGACTTTGAAGTAACCCTTGAAATGGTTGATTTCTGGGGGGTTAATAGATTTGTAATTCTCTTTTCAAAGCTCTTGGTCGTCCTCCGTGGATTCAAATAGATTTGCAGAAGCAATAGGTATATGTTACTGGGAGACTTGCCAGAAGGCTTATGCATAGACTCGTACACCCGATCACAATAAGATAATGCCAATTCTGGAACATGAAGCTACAAATGAAAAGGGCATTAATTTATTCCCATAATACTCACAAGTAAAACCATGATTTATATAACATAATTGCGCGTGACGCAATTGAACTAACTGCATTAGGGTTATCAGAAAATGACTATACCATTGAACTTCCCTCACACTGCAAATACAAGATGATATTTACTTGATATACCTTATGAACATACAAAGATAATGCTAGCTCATGTTGGTTCATTTTCCCCAACAATATTGCACGCTCTTCATATAAAGCGTCTGGTGGAAGACGTTGCAGCAGAGCCTCTGGGTTGTATCCTGATATATTCTCCAAGGCAGACAATAATTTTTTCCTTTTGGGGGAATAAGATTTCTCATCCCATTTCTGTTGAGAACATAAATCAGCATGCCAATCAAGTACTTCGGAAAAATAGATGTGAACCTACATTGCAGAACACGACAAATAAATATAGATTTCTCTTCTATAATTAATCATATATCAATCATGTTGACAATAAGGCAGCTAAATGCTTTTATAAAGAAATTACAGGTTATTTTCATTAGGTCCTTAGAGACATTGAAGCAGATGCTGGAGGTCCTCACCATTTCATTTTGCAAATTCCCAGATATGGCATCCTCATTCATTTCAAGCATGAGCTCCAAGTATTTGGCTTGCATGTTTGGAGCATGTTGCTTCAAGTATGAGTTCACCATATCTGCAGGAATATTTCCAGACAGAAAGAGCTCAATAGTTTGGGTTGGGCAGCTTTCAAGAACAAGCATGGAGAACTCTAGAACAAGTATGGGGTCTGTTCCACACACTGGCTGCATCAGTAACCCACCAAATCAAAAAGCTGAGTATCAACAATAATCATGCGTAATGGAAACTAATAATAATTTTAAGCAGGATTTGGAGTCTGAAACTTTAATCCATGCATCATGGTAATTGAATAAATTGGTTTATGTAATCCCTAAACCCTAGGTGACTGCAAAAACTACATTTTCCAGCACAGGTAGATGTCAGAGAGGAGAATGACAAAATTAGCTAATGAACTTAAGAAGGCCCTCCAAAATAAATGTTGTCAGTTATCCCCATATCACTGCTAAAGAACAAAAATGTTTATGGAGAAAGTTCCGTCTGACCAGCACTACCAAATAAAGCGGAAGAAGTCCTCCATTAAGTCTAGAGCCTAATTGAATAATATGAGCCACAATAAATACACGAACAACCGTTGTGCACTTCATATCTGATTACAGATTATATAACCTCTAAACCTCATATTTAGACCCTACTGCTTCCTAAGAACTATGCTAAATCAATTTTTTCTTTAAGGAAACAAATATTTAGCCATGACAGCCATTTAACAATTAGAAATTTAGAAGCACCAAAAAAAAAAAAAAAAAAACGATAAAATTATCAACCAAATAGAAAATTTACCTTGAGATACTCAATGATGACCTCAGGCTTGAAACTATGTGTAATCTCAGACTGGCTAGACTTTGACTCTTCCACCAATTTGTGAACAAGTTCAAGAGCTTCCCGGTGCATTGAGTTGCACTTGTAAAGTTCTAATAAAGCAACATGATAGCTGCCTTCTTGAAGTATCTCTTCACATATTTTCAAATCACAGTAGTTAAGACCTCTCAGTAATTCTTCAGTTGCAGAAGATTGCCCAGTGAGCAGGAAGGCTTGGAGTAGAGCAGTATCCAATATTGAAGCCATCTCCCGAGCTCCTGAACTAGTAGGTACACTACCACTTCCCTACACCAATAAGTTATCAAATCAAGACTTCTAAAACAACCGTGATAAACAATTCTTATTATATTGCTTTAATATTTCAAAAAGGATAAGGACACCATATGCCCTACAGCATCACCATCAATCCTGCAGAAATCCTTTAAGAAATCCACAGTACTTTAATATGTATATTATTTTTTGTTAATAAACCTTTATATAGATGTAATACTTTCCTAGTTACCCTCCAAATTATATATCTGAGTTGTAAATATTAGCAAACATGCACATTGAAGATTAATAGATAAACTAGAGGTATAAACAAGTACCACATTTTACATATGAATAAGGAGCAAACAAGAAAACTCAGATTATAGAACCTTGTTTGTTTTCTTAAACCTGCTACTGTTATAGGATGCAAAGTTATCCCCAACTGCATCTAAAACAACTTCTTCAGTTCCCTCTGCAGTGGCCTTCTCAATAACACCATATCTCTTCTTCTGCAAAAACTTTATGAGAGCCATAAGCATATTATGGCTCATTTTTTTGGACTCTAGTGTTGCATTCTCATCAGATTCTGACATATGAGATCCTGGAGAGCGCTCCATATCATCTGACACACCGGAAGAACCTCTGGAGAGATCTAAAGCATCCCCATAAGTGTCCATCAACTTCTCTGGCTCATGAACAGTAGTTGTCTTTGGAAGGATAATGAATGGATACAGAGAAAGCACATAGGTTATGTCTACTTGAGATTCCAGGAAATGTTCCATTGCCTCCTCATAGCTGCCATTGTCAAAGAGATAGTGGGCATATCTGTAACATAATGAGGGAAGAATAAATATGTAATATAATGAGGCAAAACAGATTCAATTACATACAGAGAAAAATGCAAAATAAGCAAGAATAAATATGTAATATTTTTTACTTTACAATATTTACTATCTAGTAAATAAAAAATGCACGAAATATAAAAGGATTCCTCTAAATAAAGTTACCCTTGTTATTAATGTAGGCATCATTATGTAACCCACATTAATAGCCCATTACCTGTTTGAATACCAGTATTCTAGAGCTAGTATATATAGTGGAAATGACCTTACATTCAGTCTTATATTTCAAGATCTTAGTTATAATCTCAAATCTACAAAGCTGAAACATGAAACATGGCATGGCAATGTTATAACTTCTATATCTTAATATCTAACTAAAACCGTTGGCTTTCAGAAGAGTTTAATTTATATTAATCATTAATTATTACTAATAATTATAAAATTAGTAGAGTGTAAAGACTTTGATTTACAATATAACTATGTAACCTACTAAAAAATATTACGTATAATATTTTTCAATTAAACTATATAAGTTATTTATACAATATCTAGGAAGTTAGGTGATATGAACACAATATAGAACGAAATAAAATTCTCTTATCACTTGATACAATATTTTTATCTTTTTCTTAATTTTTTCTTTCTATTCAAATTACAATGGTCAAAGTTATTATACATAAAATATAGTTTTAGATATTTCTTTTGCAATAGAGGAATCTCTCATGCATTGCATACCCACATCCTAGTTATATGATACATTAACTAAGATTTTGTTATCATTTTAAGTCCTTCAGCAATCACTTAAAAACATATACTAAATTGATCTTATCTTTGGGGTTGGGGGTAGTGGCAAGTGGTATCAACTATCAATAAAATTTATGAACAGGATAAGTTATCAACAAAGCAGACACCAACTTAACTAATATATGGAAACAAGCGGAAAGAAAGTAGTTTTTACATGGAAAACTAAGTGATAACAAGCATTAGAAAAAATTTCCATTAAATGGGGTATCATTATCATATTGATCCAAATCCCTAGTCAACATTACATGGGCTGATTTTTTCAAGCATAACTACCATTGAATCCTACCACTTTAAGAGCAAAAGTCTGCAATTAATATTCAACACTATAGAATAAATAATTAAATACAAACTAGGACTTCTCAGCTAGTCAGTTCTGAGAAATTTGATGAACTTAAAACACAAATACGGAACAAATTGTCTAGTCTATTTCTTTAACAGCAATAATCCTATAACGGAAGAGAACCTGATATGAATTGAACCCTCCTTTGCAGCACGAAGACTTGAATCTTCAGGTGGAAGGAGCTTGCACAATGACAAGGCTTCTTCAAAGTTGCCAGAGGCTGCTAGTTGGACAATCTGCAATGGAATAGAAAAATCCTTAACTTATGACCTAACAGTAAAACACAATAGAAAAAAAATACAAGATTAGATTAAATAACAAAGAATTGTAAAAGGAAGCAAAGTGTTCCACTGTTTTCTCATTTGCACTAGAACCTACAAAAAGGTAACAGATCTTGGAGATCTATCATAGGAAGATTTGCAATACCTGGGCACCGAGAGGAACAGGGAAGAGGCTGTGAAGAGAATTATCTAAAGCAAGAACCACAGAATTATTGCTTTGGCGAAGATGGCGTACATTTCGAATAACTACTGTTTGTATCAGTGGATATGGATCTCGGAGAGATCGGATCTGCAAAATGCAAGCAATATAAAGTGCATAGATGCACAACCTCTTCCATACTAAAGAAGAGCTAGAAACTTAGTCTTCATCGGCAAACAGTCAGATACCAAATGCTTAGTTACCTCCACAAATCTAGGCAGCAGTGCTATAGCATACGGCTTCTGAATTACAACTTCCACTGGGGCATCTGACCAACAAATCCTACCTTCTGGACGAAGTTTCCCATTTTGAGCCACAAAGACGCCAATGTTATCCTAAAAATGCAATAGAAGAATATTAGCTCATCTAACTGAAGAAAATGAGCAATATGAAGTAGGAGGATTTTGACCTCAGCAGTCAGCAGAAAATAAAACCAAGTAACTTAACTATTTCATATTGTTTCTGAATACCAGTCTGGAAGAACCTCTGACCAAATAACCCTTCCCATTCCAGTTAGATTTCAAATTTTGGCCCACAAATTCTTTGATTAATGTTACTAAAATAGAAAAGCCATAAAGCTTAACATCTATCTGGTGCTCTAACATACCAAATATTGTTCCCTTAAAAACATTTCACAGAGATATCTTGGGTCGAGCAATGGTGCATCCGATCCTTACATGAAGCAGACAACTACTTGACACATTACAACAATTTGCAAACAAATCGTGGAAGTATATGCATAATAAATACCAATATAGCAAATACTCCTATCTAACATGATGTCATTGCCAACAGAGCATGTAAAAGTAAAACGCACATTTAGTACATAAATTATATTCTAAAGCACGTTGTGCCAATAGGAATGCACTTCTGTAAGTATGAAACCAATATCATAGACATATATGCATTCAAAATTATCGACAATAGTCTACAAGCGAAAAGATCAAGACAACGAAGTGAATACCTTCCCAAGAAGAAGTTCTCCAGAAGGAAGAGAGACCACTAAAGGTGGCGCTAGTCTCCCAGAAGTAAACACCTCAGACAATGCGCCATTTGTTGCATTCAGAATCGCATATTCCTTTCTAATCCCCAAACAAATATTCTCACCACACCAACTCATTGACTTCACCACATCAGGAACACCAAAGTCCTTCACCTCCACAAATCCTCTACCACCTAGACAAAAGAACACCAACAACAAATGCTCATTAAAACACGTTGCAATTGTTAGCAAAAATCTCAATTAGTTGCAAATTAAGTTTCAAGTTCAACTACCCGATACCATCATGATTACACTATAACTTTAGAGAGGGAGAGTAAATCTTATTTTTGTGTACTCCAAAAATGTTATCAGTTGGTCCTCAGAAGATTTTTGTTATCATATTTCATAAATAATTTTAAGTTCATTGCTTTGGTTCTCTAAAAGGTTTTTTACATCATAGTATTTAATAAAGGAGATTGTCTTTGGTAAAACTTAAAATTTGAGAAATAATAATTTTTTTTAAACTCTCATGAAACTTTAAATTATAAAGTGTTTTTTTGAACACGAAATAAGTTAATCCAGACATACACTAGTTATGCAAAATCAAAGTAGCATTTGGTAGTCGTGTCTGAGTGAAACACAAGATAACATATCGATATGGGTTGTATTCTACATTTGGAGCATTTTTTATAAGGCAAGAAGGCATGGTGTTGAACGGTGGAACCAAAGAGAAGAGAATATAATCACTTTATTAATGTCTTATTCTTTCCCATTGCATTCTGTTCTATATCATTCAGACAAAGAAGCACCAATTTGATAACATTTTGTAAAATCTTTTGAATTAAAGCATAACACTTGTATCTTTGAGAGCATTAAAAAGGGATTAACTGAGAAAAAAAGAGAAAGAGAATAATAATAGTATTGAATGAACGTAATTACCATCGTGTCTGAAAATACAAACCCGCTTTTGCCTAGCGAAGCACAAGAATCCTCTGTTCTCATCCCAGCAGAACACATTGGCGCCTTTGGCCTTAGTGATAACAGCTACGGCTTCAAAATTGGGGAGTCTATGAAACGCGATTGATTCTGAGAGCGATAGTAGAAGCTCCCTCGATTCCACAACCTGCATTGACGTGATAGCCTTCTTCGCGAACCCGTTCACGCATCTCTCGAGCGCGTACGGCTCCGTCCGAAGCTCCTCCTCCTCCGGTGGCGGCGACCGCGGTTGTTCTGCCGCGTAGATACGGAGAGATCCGTCGGAGCAGCCGAGGAGGATCTTGGAACCGTAGGATTCGATGGATTCGATCTTCGAAAGCGAATCCGATATCAATTCGAAGGAATCGTAGGCGCTGTGAACCATTTTCCTTCGTGTTCGTTTGTTTGTTCTAGTATTGTGTGATTTCTTTCTCTATGGAAGGTGTTGACGCTTCTCATCGATGGAGAAGGGAATGATATGATAGTAAACGACGCCGTGTGGCTTTCATGCATCTGTCGCGGGTATTTTGTGGTGTTGCATCAGGTAACGCATTTTTGCATGAGAGCGGGGAAGCTTCTGGTGTCCACGTCGTCGGCTGTCCAAGTCAAAGAAATGTTTATTATATAAGGACATTGCTCTGGCACCCTCAGTAATGAAAGGGTATGGCTACCCCTCAAGTAAGCCAATGCCAAATGTTCCACTTAATCCACCTCATGTACGTTGGTAAGTTCTTTTAAGTTTTGCATTTTAGTCCTTTTAGGTTAGCTACTTTTACAATCGGTCCTTCCGATTCAAATTGTTGTTTTTGAAATCGATATGTGTTCTTTCATCTTCTTTTTCTCCATTCATTCATCTTGCGCGACAACTGGTGAAGGGGCGATCGCTTGATCTTGTCTCCGAACGGCTTTTAGGTTTGTTAATTTTCTCCTTCTTGTTTATCTTCTAGTTCATTGTCGTGGTTTTCCTTTTAATCATTTGGGTTGTTGATCATTTTGGTATTTAGGGTTACATATTGTTTTGCAGTTTGGTTTGAAGATCAATGCTTGATCGTTCCCTGGTTTCACGAGGTTAACACTATTGTTTTCGGAATGAAATTCGTTTTTCTTTTATGGTTAGGGACTTGCCCCTTTCTCTGAAGCGTTAACATCGAATGTGCACTCTAGATTCCGGGGCTTTGTATTTTTACACTCATTGCATGTGTTTGATTGTTTGACTCATTGAAATAGTTGGTAAGACTGTTTGAAATTATAGTGACTTTTATGTTGGAAAGGGACGAATAGTCAGTGTTTTGTATGCAGAATATGATATATACAGAGCTATTCGATCGAGACATGTTTGTAGGCTGTTTGAATCCAATTTGTTTCCTTCTTTGTATGCCATATTATGAATGTTTTGCCCTTTATTTCTAATCAATGTGGGCAAAAGAATTGTTTTCCAATATTGTCAATTCTATGTTCAAGTGCTGTAAAATTAGGGGTTTTCATATCATGATAATTATTTGCATATATGATGTTCGTTAGAAGGTCTGAAATGAAATCATAGCATATTTTGGCATTGTAGCTTGTTAGTAACTATGTGAACATCTCACATAATGTCCAAGTGTCATTCTCTATGATAACTGTCTATGTTAGTTAGGATTTCTGTATAATATATAAACTCTATCTGTAGCAGAATGCATTGAGATATGCATTCAAAAAAAATTTCAGTTTCTTATATTCTATAATTCTCTAATTCTCTATGAAATATAGTACTAATTCGGTGGTTGTCTTCATAAAGATTCATGTGCTCATTTTATTTCCATTTATTTGTGTTTGAATGATCAACATGGATTTGTCACCTAAAAGCAAAGACAATTTTTTTCGCACTTTATGTAGCTTCTATTTCTTTATTTTGTATTTGTAGTGAGAAAGTATTTGCCATGGAGAATTCCTATGGTAGCAGCGCAGTGTCTAGCTTGTATGATGCTCCTCCCATCTGCCATTGTGGTGTTTTTTGCAAGTTTAATTTCGTGGACGGAAAGAAATCTGGGTCAGTGGTTCTTCGGGTGTGGGAAATATGATGGGTATACTAAACATTGTAATTTTTTTTGTTGGTATGACCCCGAACCAACAAGACAATCTGACAAGTTTTTGAATGGGATATTGAAGAAGAATAAAAATCTGATGGCAGATCTGGAAGCACAAAGGGAAGAGATACTAACTTTGAAGGGGACTGTGGAAAGACAGGATGTTGAATTGATCTTGTTGGCCCAAAAGGTTGAATCATATAAGACTGAAGCAAAGAAGTTAAAGGTTCTGTTAGGTTTTATTGTGGTCATTGTGGTTTGCAAATGTTTTCAATTGTTCTAATGCAATGTATTAGGCTCCTCCTATTGACAGTTGCATCTGCAATATTTCTTTTGGTTTTTCGTTGACATGGAACCTACTGAATTTTTCTAAGTTATGGTTTTTTTTTTTTTTGGCTAGTTTGGAAGCGAATCAATGGACATAATGTTGTGACAATTCTTTGGCCCAAATTATTTTGTGTCGGGAAATTGGAGTTGTTGATTTCAATTATGTTGTATAAGTGGTTAACATAGCTCCAATTTTAGTTCTAACTTGCGTACGACTCCAAATTTAAGGCTCTCATTGTGGTTGCCTCAATAGCTAATTAAGATATTTTTATGGTTATCACATTGCGCTTCTTTGGAGATTGAATCGTCCTAAATTGAAACCATACATGAGTTGCATATGTGAATCATGGCTTGTGCTATGGTGAAAATTGAAATTGAAATTGAAATTGGTACATGCTAACTAGTTTTTTCACTTAGAAAAATAGGTCTATAGTAGTTTTTAGAAAGTCTCTCCATGAAATAGACAACTATACACACGAGAAGGGAGGTTAAATTGTGTTTATCAGAAATTAACACAAAGTTAAAAACTTTTCGCACACAGAAGCTAAGTTCAGACAAGTATGAAAAACACTGCACAGATAGGTGACCTGTCTGGTGTGATTTTAACTTAAAAGCACCCAAGCACACAACTTTGAAAACAACTTTGATATTCACACTTTAACCCCTTTAGTTAGATAGCAGATAATATAATCAAAGCAACTAAAGAGTTTAAGGGAAGAGAGATAAACACAACTATTTACCCTGGTTCACCCTTTAACACTAGAGCTACATCCAGTCATTGGCAGAACCAAGTTTTCTCTACTATAACTGATCAAGTTACAAACAACAAGTATTCATTGCACACCTAGCCTCTTCAGGCTCCAAGACAAGTATTCTTTGCTCATTAAGCCTCTTCAGGCTCACTCAGGTTTGTTTGAGAGAATGATTATAATTAATACAATTTGCAAGTCTTTCACTAACACTCAGAAGAGTGAATTAAATGTAAGCTTAGAAAGACTGTGTAATAACTTCAAATGACTGAAGAATACAGATTAAAAGAATGAAGAAATGAATGAGCAGAGTAATGACTCTTTTAATGCTGTGAGTTCTCTGTCTTCATCTTCAATGACTTCTGTAACTACAGCCTTCAAGCATTTAAGATTAGTTAGAGATATTCCTTCAATTATTGGCTTCAAGCAGAACTTCATTAAATGCAATATAGTCGTTCTAGGCAGCCATTAATGCAATAGGAACGTTGGTTGTACTCTAACACGGAGGATCATAGCTTTATGCATCGTGCAGTAGCCAAATCAGAGTTGTGCAGAATGCTTTTGTACTTGGCAGAGTACATTTCCTTTTTCATGTAATAACCAGAAGTACTAAGGAATAAAGCATGTTGGAAACATTCTTTAACTGGACTTCGTTTCTGATTTCCTAGGTTGCTTGTGAGAATGACCTTCTGACTTTCTTGATAAGCGTAAGAGAGAAAGCTTCAGAGTCTTCTACATGAAGGAATAGCTTTCAAAAGCTCTTTGTACTTGTGTTCCTTATCGAAGGACCACAGACGAGTGTGAGAGCTTCACAGAGACAAGTTGAATCTTCAATGTATAAAGTCAGCAATCTAGTTAGTAGACAAGTTGACTTTTGCTTTTCCAGACAGGTGGTCTTCTATGTGGGCAGACAGGTGATAAGTGAATTCTTACTGTTGTGATTTGCACACTGGATAGATAGATTAACAACCAATATAAAGGTTAATTAAATCATTAACAAATGTTTAGTTTCCATCAAAACTTTAGGGAAATGCACATCAGACATTTTAGAGACTTAACAATCTCCCCCTTTTTTATGATGACAAACATTTAGATGATTTAATGAACCTTAGGAAATATTAATAGATAAGTCATGCAGGATCCAGAAAGGTTGAAATTTTTCTTAACCAGATAGGTAGTGCAGACAAGTGCACTTTAGGTTCAATTCATATTAGGAGGTTTTTAAAGCACATTATCAGAGAGAATTATCAGTTAAGAGTACTTAGAAATTATGATAAGTCATGCAGCTCAGACAGGTCAATTATAATAATTCTTAATCCTCTTTACTTTCAATTTTAATCATCTTAATCCTTTACTTTCTCCCCCTTTTGTCAACAACAAAAAGGAAACAACTATAAAGCAGAAAAGTATAAGATAGTAAAGATAGAAGATAAAAGATATATTTCATTCATCATTAGCTGTGTACAAGGTAGATTTTAAAAGTAAAACCTACTGAGGCTGACTAAAAAGTAAAAATAGAGATTCAACTCTCTTTTCTAACAACAACCTAGCATGCCTCTCTTCATCCAGCTGTCTTCTAGTTTCCTCTAGCTGAGCTTGAAGCAGATTGAAGCGACGTATATCCACTAGCTAAGTAGTGGAGGCTCCTGTAGCCAAGCTAGTTGATGTTGTAGGCAGGTCTGAATGCCAGGGCAAGGACAAAACTGGGGGTGCCTTGGGCACAGAGAAAGGTGAGGAAATACGGGGGAAGACATATTGATGAAGGGTTCTATAGTAGAAGAAAGGAAGAAAGGCAAGTTTAAACAAAGGTCTGATTCTGACATAGTCAGTATCAGGGGATGAAAAGACAGAAGACAGTCTCTCAGATAGAGACAGACGAGCCACTCTAATCTGAAGAGGAGGGGGAACAGGTGTTTGTGCAAGAACAGAGAGAGGTAGGGTTAACAAAGAATCTATATAACAAAAGAAATAGTTAGAACCTGTGACTAACATAAAGTAATACCTAGACATAGATGGTAACATTACAACAGAGGCATGATAGTGAGTCTTTTCCAATGTTCTAATGAAGAGTACTATAGGGGGATAGAAGAAAATCTCCCTACAGGGATTAAGAATATGAGGTGGAGGAGAGGGAATGACAGACAGGTTAGTAAAGCTTGCAGTCATGAGAGCTTGCAAGTCTGACACAAAGAGACTTGATGATATGCCAGCTTGTTCTTTGGAAGTTTCATCCCTATGAACTACTGTGTACTGACATATATCAGACACTACATCATAAGATGATGTTTGAGTTTGATGAGAAGAGACGGGTCAAGAAAGTGGAGACATGTGAGAAAGAGGTTGGACAGACAAGGCTGGTGGAGAGGAGACACGAAGGTTAAGGATACCTTGATGGGAGGGAGAAGATGGTGCAGGAGAGGTGGATGGAAGGACCACGTGGTTTTCTGACATCCTCAGCTTCTTCCTTGGCAGGGGAGGATTCAGATGGTCAATCTCTGGATAGACAACTGTCTGTGTCCCAACAGACAGGTCTTCAGCAGTTGCAGCAGCAACTTCAACCTCTGCAGCTTCAGCTTCTACAAGCATTTATACCCTTTCAGCAACTTCCACAGTAGGCATTGGGTAACCAGACCTTCTCTTTCTGGGAATGGGTCCCAAAAATAGAGAACCAATCATACCTCTATAGACAGTTTGGTCTACCTTTTTACATTCATCTTTGCTTAATTTTGCATTGGGTTGCATGAGAGTTTTCATGAGTTTAGCATTTTCCATCTTGTACTTCTTAAGTATCTCCTTGGTATACTTTTGTTGATGAATGTAGATTTCATCACTTGTTTGTTTGATTTGTAGTCTAAGGAAGAACTTTAACTCTCCCATCATGCTCATCTCAAATTCTGCTTGCATTAGCTTGGAAAATTCCTTACACAGCTTTTCATTAGTTGCTCCAAAAATAATATCATCAACATATATTTGGACAATAATGAAATTCTCTTTTGAGCTTTTCTTGAACAGAGTACTATCTACTGGTCTTCTAGTAAAACCATTATGCATGATAAAAGAGCTAAGTCTATCATACCATGCCCTAGGTGCATGTTTCAAACCATATAATGCCTTTTTAAGTTTGAAAACATGATTTGGTTTATCGATATCTTCAAAACCAGGGGGTTTCTTAACATACACTTCTTCTTCAATTATACCATTTAGAAAAGCACTTTTTACATTCATTTGAAAAAGAGCTACAAGTGCAAAGGTTTCAGTATAATCAATACATTCCTGTTGGTTATAGCCTAGAGCTACTAACCTTGCCTTATTTCTGACAACTTTGTCATCCTCATCCAATTTGTTTCTGAAAACCCATCTTGTTCCAATGACAGATTTGTTCTTGGGCTTGGAGACAAGTGTCTAGACATCATTTCTGGTGAACTGGTTGAGTTCCTCTTGCATAGCAAGAATCCAGCTTTCATCCTCAAGAGTTTCTTCAATGTGTTTTGGTTCCATTTCTGACATAAATGCCACATTGCTTGATTCTCTTAGAGTAGATCTGGTCCTTACTCCTTCTGAGGGATTTCCAATGATAAGTTCCTTAGGGTGATGAGTTTTAAATTTCCAGTCTCTCTTGAGATCATCATGGAGATCTTGACTTGTCTGTCCAGCTCGTTAACAGGTTCTGTCTTGGTTAGATCAAGTTGTTGGCTTTCTAGCTTATTTATCTCAAGACCTGCAAGATCATCTTCTAGATCTGATAGTTCCCTATAAGTCTTTAAACCATCATTGAACTTAACATGAACAGATTCTTCAATAACAAATGTTTTGGAATTATAAATTCTAAAGGCTTTAGACATTTCAGAATAGCCTACAAAGATATAGGGAACTTTAGAATAGCCTACAAAGTTCCCTAAACCCTAAATATAGAATAGTCATCAACTATGACAAATCCATATTTTCTTCCAGCCAAGCTAGCAACACTAACTGGCCCAAACAGATCCATGTGTAATAGCTGAAGAGGTCTAGAGGTTGATACTTGGTTCTTAGATTTGAAACTTGATTTTACTTGTTTACCTCTCTGACATGCATCACACAAGACATCTTTCTTAAAACTAATATCAGGCAATCATCTCACAAGGTTTTCCCTTTTTAATTTTGAAATTAGTTTCATACTAGCATGTCCTAGTTTCTTATGCCACAACCATCTTTCATCCTTTTTAGACATTAGACAGGTTACACTTTGATCTGAGAAATTAATCAGTTCAATCTTATACAGATTTGTTGCCTTCTAGCTGAAAAGAGGGTATTGCCACTAATGTCTTTAACTATGCATAAATCCTTCGTAAATGAGACATCAAATCTACTGTCACATAATTGACTTATGCTAAGCAAATTGTGTCTTAATCCTTCAACCAAAAGAACATTAGATATAGAGGGAAGAGGGGGTTTACCACTAATAGTACCAATGCCTATAACCTTCCCTTTCTGATTGCCTCCAAAGGCAACATGTCCACCTTTCTTAAGTTGGAGGTCTAGGAACATAGACCTTTCTCCTGTCATGTGTCACGAGTAACCACTGTCCAGGTACCAGCAGTGGTGTTTTCTTTGTCTTATTAAGGACATCTGCAACAGGAATTATTTGGTCTTTAGGTACCCATAATTTTCTGGGTCCTTTTCTGTTAGTTCTAGGAGTCTGTGAAGACTTCCTTCTCTTTTTATTGATACACTTAGACATAACATGTCCAGTTTTCCACAGAAGTTACAGACATTTATGGATTTAATGAATGTTGACTTAACAGACACTTTAGAGGTTTTAGTTGATACTTTATGATGTGTCTGATGGACATATCCATAACCCTCTTTGTTAATGGAGTGTATCTGACAACCAAGTAGCTTAGTCAGATTGTCTCTACCATTAACAAATTTGGCAAGACCAGAAGTACTAAGGAATAAAGCATGTTGGAAACATTCTTTAACTAGACTTCGTATATAATTTCCTAGGTTGCTTGTGAAAATGACCTTCTGACTTTCTTGATAAGCATGAGATAGAAAGCTTCAGAGTCTTCTACATGAAGGGACAGCTTTCAAAAGCTCTTTGTACTTGTGTTCCTTATCAAAGGACAACAGACGAGTGTGAGAGCTTCGTAGAGACAAATTAACAACCAATATGAAAGTTACTATTGTGAATTCTTACTATTGTGATCTGCACACTGGATAGACAAATTAACAACCAATATGAAAGTTAATTAAATCATTAACAAATGTTTAGTTTCCATCAAAACTTTAGGGAAATGCATATCAGACATTTTAGAGACTTAACAGTCCATCCATATATTCATATACACCAAATGACCCTAACTCAATAATTGATCATACATTCAAATATGTTTTGGTGTCTAACATATTGTTGGCACAATGTAATCGAATGTTATCATAGAGCGAAAAATAAATTTTTTCATCATTGTTTTGAACCGAATAACATCCATAAAATTGGGCCAAGAATTGCATATATGATATTAAACTTCTCCGAAAAAATGACAATAAAATTGTCAAAAAATTGACCAAATGAATTAAAGTGGTTAGTGAAAATGGCCATAAAATTGTTGTTAAGTAACTAATGTTATGACATTACTTTACAAATCTGTAAAATAACGAGTAAGCAACAAAAATCCCTTTTTAGAGTTTAGGGTTGTTATACCCATAGTAGATCTTGGTATCACAAGTTGATATGTGTAACACCTCGTTTTTCATTTACCAGCTCTTAAAGTGTTTATACGTGTGCTATGTATGTTGTATGTTAAGTTTAACCTTAGGAATGTTAAAAAGGACTAAGTGAGATTTTAAAGTGAAAAATCCCTTTTTGGTACATGAGCACGGCCGTGCTCATGTCCAGCACGCCCGTGCTTGTTTGGCGTGCTCTATGGCTGTTTAAGCCACGAGCACAGTCGTGCTCAAGGGGAGCACGGCCATGTCGAAAAATGCGCTTTTGTGACGTTTATGTTGCGAGCCCCTGCTTAAACGAGCACGACTCTGTGCTCACATTAAGCATGCCCGTGCTTAAGTGGAGCACGACCGTGCTCGTGGGTCAGACTTTATAAATAGAAGAGTTTGTGAGTGTTTCGAGTGCTAACCCTCAAATTGGCACTTTGGGCAACCCTAGTGTGACATAAACCTCTCCTTTTTCCTTTCCTTTGAACCCAACCAAGTTTTTGGTGTTCTTATGCCCGTTTGGGAGAGAAGTCACGCACTAATGTTATCTAAGGTAATGTTGTCATCCCTCTATTAATCTCTTTTCCTATTTCTTGGATTTGGTATTAATTGGTTATCCTTTTATGTTGGTTAAGGCTTGAGGAACTCATCGAGCCACCCGAGGGAACGAAGATAGTTTGCTTGCGTTGTCGTAGTTAGGATCTTCATACCAGGTATGGGGAGAAGGGATAGTATGAACATGTAGGCAATATGGGTAGCGTGAGATGAAGGGTTAACCCATGACCATACTGCTTGCTAATTGCTATATGTTTGTCTATGTTATTGATGATTGGCATGTATAATTGTGAGTTTTGATGATATATAGATAAATGAATGCTTAGTTTGATGATGTTGTTATACCATGAGCGTATACTTGAGTCGCTGTTGTTGTTGATGTTGATATTAATGTAATAAGACATTAATTAAGACGTAAATAATGTAGCAATGATGAATGGAATTAAGGGACGAAGTCCTAATTTTTCATAAGACTTGAATTATAGTAATGAGAGGCAAGGTTATTGCTCAAAGGTTTATTTAAGTCCCTAAGATTGATTCATGAGCATTTTAGGGACAGTAAAAATGAAACATGAATTAAAGGATTAATTCTCAATTGTTAATAAGACATGAAGATTAACGAGAATAACAAGTTAATGATTGATGGTTAGTTAAAAGCCAATAGGATTGATTCTTGAATGCCCTAGGAAGCTTAGCAGGGATTCTTCAGCCCTTCTGCCCAGTAACAGTACGGCCATGCTCAATAGACAGCACGACCATGCTTGACCTAAAAGTCAGCATGCTCGTGCTGGCGGGAGCACGGTGAACAAAATGCTGAAACAGGGACAAGGGTGGTTTCACCCAAATTGTCCCCATGATGTAATGAGAAACCAGTCGAAGTAAAGACAAGATGGATAACTCAATGATGACTTAACAAAGATAATTAAATGCAAACGTTAAGATGATTAAGACGGTGATGATGTGTGACCGCACGTTGTTATACCTTGGTGCTTATTGACCAAGGGGGCCTTGATGCTTATTGGTGAAGGTGTTGTTGATGTTGAACCCTGGTGCTTATTGGCTAAGGGGGACTCGATACTTATTGGTCGAGGTATTGATGGTGATAAAACTTTGGTGCCTAGTGGCTAAAGCGGAGCTAGTGATTGTTTGATTGTGTGCTGTTGTTGCTCATGCATTCATGCATCGGAAATGTTAGTGGACGATGTTCGACATAGAGAAGGTCGTCCTAGAGTAAGGCGATCTGGTCGTCCGCAGTGATTCATCCGAGAGTTAGGTGAATCTAGCCCCCCGTGGTGGTGCATCCGAGAGTAAGGTGCATCGGTTATCCAAGGGGTTCACCCATGGTTTGGCAACCTGCCGGCGTTGGTGCTTAATGGCCAGTGTGGATATGTAACTCCGAAGTTGACTTGCTGAGGTAGATTGGATCCACATGCATTAACGGAGTAGTGGAGTAGTATTGCACCGCATAGCATACGTTGTTGAAATGATGTAAATCATATGAATGTATTATGTATAATGTTATGTTATAATATGCTTGATTGTGATGTATGCTCATCTTGCTAACTGCTTCCTTTGCTGTTGTGTTTTATATATGTTTCTTACTCCCCGTTTTACTATTGCTTGCTTTGCATGTATCTTTTGTTATGCAGAGGACGGTGAGCAGTCTGTTGATGAGTGACTCTGAGGAGCCGCTACTCGTGGTCTAGAATTTCTTGGTTTATGTTGTTATCCGAGATGTTTTCCGGATTTTGGTTATACCAGCTCTGTAGTGTGACATCGGGTTGTGTTTATCTTTCATGTTATGTTTTATCTATTTTCCGCATTGAGATGTTTCGTTACAATGTGATATCTTGTACCTTGGTTTTTATTATTATGAAATAATATGCATGTGTTTATTTTATATCTTTTATTCTATGATTTATAAATACATGTGGGGTAGAGGATGTCGCAATTTGGCGGCATTGAAGGTATAGTGCATAAAAAACCCATAGATTAATCCAATAAATTATGAAAGTCTTGACAAGAACATGATATGTCCAAAACATAGAATAAACCCACAACGTTCAACAAAACATGACCAAAAAGGACTCAAATGCCAAAAACAAAGCAACCAAACCTAAGACAAGAACATTAACAAAAAAAAAAAGGTGCTGACCCAACAACAAAGTTCAGAAAAACATTTAGGAAAAAAAAAAACCAAGTGCCAAAACAGTGCATTCCAAAATCAGTTGTTAGGCATAAGTCTTCAAATCTTTGACCAGACTCTTCTTTTTCTTCAAATCTTGACCAGACTCTTCCTTTTTTCCTCAAGGTCTGTCCAGTTCTGGACTGCCTTCCTCAGAATCTCATCCTCGATTTGGTTGTAACTATCCATCACCAAGTCAAGCGCAATAGTCATTTACCTTTTAAATAAGCAAACAATAATTAACAAATGGTAAATAACACTCAGAGTAACTAGTATATGTTTATAAGGTTAAACATATACTTACAAAATCTTTTTGTTTTCGTTAGACCATTTACATTGTTTCATCCACTCTGCCACCCAAACACTACAGTCAAACTTGACAATCGGGAATTAAAAATACTAAACAAAGCAACAAATATTAGGTTGATTACTATGAGACAATTTAATTTGATCTAATAATGCAATGTTATGTATGTAGACCCATTAATTTGTCTTCCGATAGCATTTGGCTGAATCAAGATAAACTCAGAGATTAAGGGTTTGATTGATGATGCACGTTCATAAAAAGAAGAGTTCACCACCATTTCTTCCAAGAAGAGGACCTATAAATAGGGTAAAGAATAACATTATTAAAAGACACACAATAGTTTCATTTTTAAAATGAACCCTTCATAAAGTGAAATTCTAGTTACCAATCTTTTAACATTTCGCTTCCTCAATTCATCTCTTGTTGGACACAGTTGTGAGTCCAACAGTATAAGACGCCTTTCAAACAGTATAAGTCAACTACCAGCAGGTACCAATGTATGTCTTGGTCATTAATAGGAAGGAATATTTACAAAGTTCATGATAAGGTATATTAAATTTTGATTGAAAATTTACTTAACAAATCATATAGTAAGTATGATGGGAAACAACCTTCCTCAGCAGTTCAACCTTCCCCATGTAATCCTTCTGGTAAAATCCCATCAAAGTACACGGTTTTGTATGCCATCCCAAAGCATATTGCTTTATAAATGACAAGAAATAGAATAATATATCAAAATATCAAACCAAATCAAGTTCATAGTAGGAAAAAAAAGAATTAACATAGATTGTTACCTAGAAATGGGTCGGTATAAACCAATGAACAGAATAATCAGTCATTGATCGTTCTTTAAATGTCAAGTCAGAAACAAGTAAATTCAGAACCTGGTCATAGCATCATAGACAAACTTCAAAATAATTCTAAATTAATTAGAAATAGTAATAGTTATGCTAAATATTATAGAAGTTAATTAATAACCTCTTGGTCCACAAAAGTTTTCGGAATCAAGGTCTTAAGTGTAGCCCTTACTCCATTACCCCAGTCACATTTGATCAAGATTTCCTTCTTGTAGTGAACAAAATGTTTTTTTAACTATTCTTTTAAAATAATTTTCATTCAATAGAAGAGATAGAAATTGAAAAATTACCCAAATTTGTCGTCAGACTTATTTTTCCCAAAAATGTAAGCTGCAATAGCTGTCTCGATCTCATCCAGGATCATGTCTTTAGGGGGTTTGAACATTAAGGGAATCCGCTGCTAAACAAAAGCAATACTATTAGTCATAATTAGCTGTTAGTTACATGAGATATAATCCAAAAGAAAAACTTTAGATGAACTTACCTGGGGTATTTCCACTCCCAAAATCCGTCCATCATTTTTGCTTGCTTTGATCGGCTGATGGTTGACCTTCAGTGCAGTAGTTTTGCAATTTTGTTGAGGTGTAAAATGTTGCTTAACATTTTTTATGTCGAGGTTAACTCCGTTGTTTTCATCATTAGCAGTTTCATATTTGGTTGCTGCTGACTTCGTAAGTCTATTAACAGAGGGAGGTAATCCGATAAAGGATAAGTTTGTTTTTGGTTGAACTGTTGCTGCCGAATGGATTGGGGTCTGGAGATTGGTCATCATCACAGGCATTCCAGACAAGTTTTGAGAAAGGCTATAGGGATGTCTGTCAACCACATATTGGGTTAAATTGGTGACAATCTGCTTTAGTTCATCCATCGTTGACTTCATCTAGTACAACCTGCAAATACGATAATATTTTTATTATAATGTACATAAAAAAAAATATGTAAAGCATTGTTGGAATTAAAAGCTATCTAGTGGAGACTTAAACCTGATCTTTCTTATTGTTGTCTTCCGGAATATTCCCTTCTGATCCCTTATCTTCTTTGTCAACATGGTTTGGGATACTTTTATGATAACTGTTAGCAATGTAAGATTTAAAAATTAAGATTTCAAATAGAAGGAAAATCGAATGTATGTTCTTATCTTATTGAACCATTTCATCAAACACTTGGTAGACATTCTAATAAATTTCATTGGGAAAACTAAAAATGTCTTCATCAAACACTTGGTAAACATTTAATAAATTTAATTAGGGGAAAACAGAATCATTTCATCAAACACTTGGTAATCATGATAACAATTTTTGGTAGGGGGACATTCAACAATGTAATTAAACACTCAGTAAATATTGTATTCATTTTCGATGTATACCTCGAAGATATTTCGATATAGTCAGTTGTTACTCTCCTCTTTTTGTTAACAGTGCGTGGATGACCACAACGGCGTGGAGTCTCCGATGGAGAATTTCGTGCAGTTGAGTTACGGGTTGCCTTGCCCCGACCAGTAATTTCCGCTAAATGAGTTTGAATTTTGGATAATCAGAAGGGTTATGTCTTAGATATTTGTAGTCAAACGGTTTAGTGTTGAATATGGAAGGATTTCATACGATTTGGGCTGGTCATTGATATTGGCGAAAACATCGTAACAGATTGTGGCACATAACTTGGGAAGATGATATTCATCATTGCACATGTGGTTAACAATAAAATAGGGCAATGGGCATGTAATTGAATGTTGTATCGAAATTGAAATCTGATAACAGTTGGGTGGTAATTGTTAGAGACGGGATGTGGAAAGACAACATGAATGTGCAGCACTATTTCATGGCCATTAACGATTTTTTTTTTTTACTATTGGCCATAAACACGTAACCGGGTGATGTAAATGAAAAAAATCGAATCCTGCATTACAATGTATGTTACCAACAGTGTACTTGTTGTTCCAATCTTATATAATGGTCGTTGATGTAAGTAAATAGATTCAATGATTGATGATTCAATTGCAAATATTTTGAGCTTATTTATTTAAAATTAAAAAATAAATGACTTTGTTACAAAATAATTCAGGGATTCTAGGCAAGTACATCTTATTAGACAGTCATTTAAGTGGTCTTGAGATACGAGTACGTCAAGTAAGTCTTATTGCGGCAAGTACGTCTTATTGGGGCAGGAATGTCCTATTGGGTCAGGAATGTCTTATTGGACCGGGAATGTCCTATTGGGCCAAGAATGTCTAAATTGGGCAAAGAATGTCCAAATTGGATAAGGAATGTCGATATAAGCCTTATATAATCATTTAAGTGGTCTCGAGATATGAGTGCGTCAAGTAAGTCTTATTGCGGCAAGTATGTCTTATAGGGTCAGGAATGTCTTAATTGGCCAGGAATGTCCTATTGGGCTAAGAATGTCTAAATTGGGCTAAGAATGTCCAAGTTGGATCAAGAATATCGTTATAAGCCTTAGACAGTCATTTAAGTGGTCATGAGATACGAGTGCGTCAAGTATGTCTTATTGGGCCATTAATGTCCTATTGGGCCATTAATGCCTAAATTGGGCCAAGAATATCCAAATTGGATCAAGAATGTCGTTATAAGCCTTAGACGGTCATTTAAGTGGTCTTGAGCTCCGAGCTAGCCAAGTAAGTCTTATTACGGCAAGTATGCCTTATTGGGTCAGGAATGTCCTATTGGGCTAGGAATGTTTAAATTGGGCTAAGAATGTCCAAAAAATATTTTATAAGCCTTAGGCAGTCATTTAAGTGGTCTTGAGATACAAGTGCGTCAAGTAAGCCTTATTGCGGCAAGGACGCCTTATTGGGCCAGGAATGTCTAAATTGGGCCAGGAATGTCCAATTGGATCAGGAATGTCGTTATAAGCCTTAGACAGTCATTTAAGTGGTCTTCATATACGAGTGCGTCAAGTAAGTCTTCTTGCGCCAAAAATGTCCTATTGGGCCAAGAACATTTAAATTGGGCCAAGAATGTCCAAATTGGATCAGGAATGTCGTTATAAGCCTTAGACAATCATTTAAGTGGTCTTGAGATACGAGTGCGTCAAGTAAGTCTTATTGCTGTAAGTAAATCTTATTGTGGCAGGTACGTCCTAATAGGCCAGGAATGTCCTTTTAGGCCAGAAATGTCTTATTAGGCCAGTAATGTCCTATAGGGCCAAGAATGTCTAAATTGGGCAAAGAATGTCCAAATTGGATAAGGAATGTCGTTATAAGCCTTCGACAGTCATTTAAGTGGTCTTGAGATACGAGTGCGTCAAGTAAGTTTTATTGCAACAAGTACGTCTTATTGGGATAGGAATGTCCTATTGGGCCAAGAATGTCCAAATTGGATTAGGAATGTCGTTATAAGCCTTAGACAGTCATTTAAGTGGTCTTGAGATATGAGTGCGTCAAGTAAGCCTTATTGCAGCAAGTAAGTATTATTGTGGCAAGTACGTCCTAATGGGCCAAGAATGTCTTATTGGGCCAGTAATGTCCTATAAGGCCAAGAATGTCTAAATTGGGCAAAGAATGTCCAAATTGGATAAGGAATGTCGATATAAGCCTTAAACAGTCATTTTAGTGGTCTTGAGATACGAGTGCGTCAAGTAAGTCTTATTGCGGCAAGTACGTCTTATTGGGCCAGGAATGTCCTATTAGGCCAAGAATCTAAATTGGGCCAAGAATGTCCAAATTGGATTAGGAATGTCGTTATAAGCCTTAGACAGTTATTTAAGTTGTCTTGAGTTCCAAGCTAGCCAAGTAAGCCTTATTGCGGCAAGTACGTCTTATTGGGCCAGGAGTGTCCTATTGGGCCAGGAACGTCTAAATTGGGCCAAGAATGTCCAAATTGGATCAGGAATGTTGTTATAAGCCTTAGACAGTCATTTAAGTAGTCTTGAGCTCAAGCTAGCCAAGTAAGTCTTATTTCTGCAAGTACGTCTTATTGGGCCAGGAATGTCCTATTGGGCCAAGAATATCCAAATTGGATCAGGAATATCGTTATAAGCCTTAGACAGTCATTTAAGTGGTCTTGAAATACGAGTGCCTCAAGTAAGTCTTATTGTGGGGAGTACGTCTTATTGGGCCCGGAATGACTTATTGGGTCAGGAATGTCCAATTGGGCCAAGAATGCATAAGTTGGGCCAAGAATGTCCAAATTGGATCAAGAATGTCGTTATAAGCCTTAGACAGTCATTTAAGTGGTCTGGAGATATGAGTGCGTCAAGTAAGTCTTATTGCGACAAATACGTCTTATTGGGCTAGGAATGTCCTATTGGGCCAGGAATGTCCAAATTGGATCAGGAATGTCGTTATAAGCCTTAGACAGTCATTTAAGTGGTCTTGAGCTCCGAGCTAGCCAAGTAAGTCTTATTGCGGCAAGTACGTCTTATTGGACCAGTATGTCTTATTGGAATAGGAATGTCCTATTAGGCCAAGAATGTTTAAATTGGGCCAAGAAGTCCAGATTGGATTAGGAATGTCGTTATAAGCCTTAGACAATCATTTAATTGGTCTTGAGATACGATTGAGTTAAGTAAGTCTTATTGCGGCAAGTAAGTCTTATTGTGGCAAGTACGTCCTAATGGGTCAGGAATGTCCTTTTAGGCCAGGAATGTCTTATTGGGCCAATAATGTCTAAATTGGGCCAATAATGTCCAAATTAGATCAGGAATATCGTTATAAGCCTTTGACGGTCATTTAAGTGGTCTTGAGCTCCGAGTTAGCCAAGTAAGTCATATTGCGGCAAGTAAGTCTTATCGTGGCAAGTACGTTTTATTGGACCAGGAATGTCCTATTGGGCTAGGAATGTCCAAATTGGGCCAGGAATGTCCTACTAGGCCAAGAATGTCCAAATTAGATCAGGAATATCGTTATAAGCCTTAAACTTTCATTTAAGTGGTCTTGAGATACGAGTGCGTCAAGTAAGTCTTATTGCGGCAACTACATCTTATTGGGCCAAGAATGTCTTATTGAGCCAGGAATGTCCTATTTGGCCAGGAATGTCTAAATTGGGCCAAGGATGTCCAAATTGGATCAGGAATGTCGCTCTAAATCCTATACAATCATTTAAGTGGTCTTGAGATACGAGTGCATCAAGTAAGTCTTATTGCGGCAAGTACATCCTAGTAGGCTAGGAATGTCCTATTGGGCCAGGAATGACTTATTAGGCCAGTAATGTCCTATTGGGCCCAGAATGTCTAAATTGGGACAAGACTGTCCAAATGGGATCAGGAATGTCGTTATGTCCCCCTCTTTCTCTAACTTATTTGTAAGTTTTAGTATTTCATCTTTGATCTCATTGAAGTACTTAATATTTTTGGAAACAACATGACAGAGCCTATTACATGCAACAGATAAACACCCAAAACGGGCAACCATCATTATATCAGTATCCAATTCATCTTGCTACGCTGATGCAATGCAATCATTCTCAGCATCCTTCGACCATCGTTTGCATATCAAGCTTGTAGGAATACAATCCATATGCTCAAGTCTCATGGCACAAAAAAATATGATAGCAAGGAATGCCGCGTGATTCAAACAGTAAACAATCACAACTAAATTTACATGCCCCCGTATCGTAAACAACACTAACCTCACTAGTAGGATTGCAATATTTGTTTAGCCTGAACATCAACTTATCACCACTTTCTAAACGCTCAATAACATTTAAAGCCCCACATTCTTCAATCTCATGTTTCACTTCCTTGAAGATCTCATGTGTATAAATTTTTGAAGCATGACGCTCGATCTTGTAGAGAGATGTAGTCAACACAGGGTCAGAAAAGAATGACTTAAAGTCGGCAATAAGCTTGTGTTCTTTTATTCACGCAAAGCTTGTTCAAAATTATGCATGAATTCCACAATGGTGTTTTTTCTCCTTACATGTGACTCTACCATTGAATTAATGGCTTCACACTGAGATGTGGTTCTCATTTGCCCAAAGAATTTGTCACGAAGATATGTAGTGGCCCATAAACACTTGTTCTCATATGTTTTGCTAACCCATTTGTTTCCTACAAGCCCATGTTTCGCAACAATCTTCTTCCAAAACTCTTCAAAGTCATTTGTGGTGAAATTCAAATACATTTCTCTCTTAAAATCCTCTAAAAATGGTGAGTTTTTAACGTTATCACATGCATTGTTATGCAAGTGCCATGTACACAGTCGATAAGATGCATCTGGAAAAACAGTCTTTATAGCCTCCCTCATAGCACCACCACCATCTGTCACTACTGCTTTTGGATGTTTATTGCACATGGCTTCCAAAAATATTTCCAAAACCCACTTATAAGTCTGCATTGTTTCATCAGTCACCAAAGCACAACCAAATATAACAGTCTGTGAATGATGATCACAACTAGAGAAAATAACCAAAGGGTGGTTATATTTGTTCTTCTTGTATGTGGTGTCAAATGCGAGCACATCACCAAAGCATTGAAAATTGGCTCTGTTGGTTCCATCTACCGAAAAATAGATGCTTCAATCTACCATCAGCCGTAGTTGTGTACTTTGAAAATAACATGGGATCGCTATCTACCTTGCCTTGTAGATAACTTAGTGCATCACTCGCATCTCCATCTTTAATCTTACCACTCTTCTGGCGGTCAAGATAGTTGTATAAATCCTTTTTCGAAAAACCAACACCAGCATAACCCACTTTTTGAGACACCAAATATCCAATAATGTGACAGGTTCTTACCCCAAAGGAATACAAATTATCCACTTGAGCTTTGTCTGCATCAATCATGACACGATAGGCAGGCATTAAGTGCACATATTAGGCAGGGGTCAATTCATGATTATGTGACTTCTCAAATAATGCAACTTTCCATTTAGATGACCTGTAATCTAAGAAAATCCTAATCTTGGCTTGACACTTGGTACGATTTAATGGTTTAGGCTCTCTAGTTCTCTCTACCTTCTTGAAGTATTTTTTGTTCCTCAATCCCTCTCTGTTGCATACAAGTTGACGCATAATAACCTTCCCATTGAAATCCGGCTTTACATCATCTCTCCTCACAACAAAATCGTGAAACTTTGCATATGTCTTATAAAATTGACAACTTTCCTCTTCGCTGCCAAACTCTAGACCTCGTATTTCATCACCTATCAAGTCTATAATGCTTCTATAATGTGTATTTGTTTCATTGAAATCTTGTCCATTTTGCTCTTCATTATGCTCACTGTCGTCACTTTCATCGGATATAAAATAATCATCACACTTAACATCTCCGTCATCATACAAATCAACAAATGAATTATCACTGTGGCTATCCATCTGCATACAAACACTATTTACAACCACACTACTTCAAACAGACCATCAAATTAATTCCAGACACGGTTCCAAATGAAATCAAATCCAAAGGAGAAAAAAAAGCTAACAATATACAAGTTAATTAATAGTGAAAAAACAGATTACTTCATGACCACTAACACAAACATTACTTCAATACAAATCAAAATGAATACCAAGAAACAGCAACAACAGAGATATTGACAAGTTCATCATCGACATGAGAATCAAAAGTGAGGAACTAGGTTAAACTTCAGTGGCTAATCAAATGGGGTATATGCAGCACAGCAGGCCATTGAACTTAAGTAGGTGACCAATCTAAAAACTTCAACTAACAAACCTTGATTACCAAAGTAAATATATATATATACCTACAATCCTTAACAGCTATCGGCAACGAAATGGAAAAGAGAGTCTGAATATGGAATTTTAGAACGACAAAATGGGGCTTTTCGATACAGATGATGAGAACTATGTCTTCCAACAGAAATTCAACTTCTCCAGAGATTGTAAACAATTATAAGGTGTGAATCAAACAGAATCCGAAATTTCAAAAAGAGGAATTGCAAGACTTACCTACCTTCGGCGCTTCCAATCAGTAGCAATGCGTTCGAATCAGATAACAAAGGCAGAGATATCAAAAATGGGAGAAAACGTCAACAAACGTGGAACCCATGCGAAGAAGAAAGGAATGTCCAAGGGTTCATAGAATCTCCAAAAAGGGCGAAGAACAACAAAACTTAAATGGATTACTCATAATGCAAACAAATATTGGGTACAAGGACTATTATGCAATTCTGTAAAATTAAACACCAAAAAACAACAAGAGTAGTGATGTGGCTTCCTTAAATAGGTGTCAGTAAATGACTGGAAGGGTATACAAACCCTTCGAAGTTGATGGTTTCAAAGTGGTACCATCCTTCATGATCCATTACTGTCATTAATCTGCTGGCAAGTTCAAAAAAATTTGGACTACTTTATTTGGTATCTTCTTTTTTCACCCTACTTTAGTATCTGTTTGATCCGGGAAAAATCAGCAACAAAATGCAAATTCAGCCTGCGCCATTTAATTTAGATATTTTGCATGTCCAATTTCAACCTTTTGACATGTATCTACAAAGAAGAGCTGGGGTGCTTATGAGTATTATGTTTTATATTTCATAAAGCTAGCTAGTATTGCTTAACAAGTTCTGAGTGGTGGATTGGATGCTCTGATATGGTGTCAGCACATGCTCACTTTGACTTGGTTTAATGGTTGTCAACTTTTAGTCATAGGATTTGCCTTGTAATTGGTTATTATTGAAAAACCAATTAATGAATTAGTTTAATCATGTGAAATTGTAAAAGTTGTTGATGACAATTCTGTGCTTATGAAGGTAAAAACTCGATCAAATTGTTGAATACATTCTGCACCCATGGGAAGCTTGAGTTGGAACTAATGTACAAAGTACAGATGCAATGCCATGAGGATGCTAAATTGATGAAGCTGTTCCCTGATATTGTTAAATCTCTTTATGAGCAAGATGTGCTGGCTGAAGATATATACCATTCTTCACTGGTTCCGAAAAAGAACAAACCCCAAGGGCAGGCTTGCAATTTTTTGTGGACATTCTCTGACTCTTGGAAAAACTTCATTTAAGTTTTTCTCCTTACGATCTGTGTAATTTTTCATGTTACTAAACTTGTTACTTACAATCAGGGACGGACCCAGAATTTTGATCAGTGGGGGCAAGATTATATATCATTAATATTTTTATAAAAATTATAAATGCATAATTAATAAAATAACGACAACACTATAATTAAGCCAAAATTGGAGAATATAAAAGTAATCTTCACTATCACCAACTTCCATTTGAATTCGAATTCTATCATATAATTTTTAAGTTGACTATTAAACCCTCATAAGCTTCACAGAAGAAAATTCTTATGGATAAATATGAGTTGAAGAAATCAACTTCTTGTTATCAAATGCAAAAAAATGAATCTCTTGGATTAAGCTTGCCATACAAATAAGCAATTCAGTATCTATTTCTGCAAATATATTATTAAGCTCTTGAAGTTGTCTATCAATTACCTGATAAAATATCCCAACTCGAAATTGATGCAAGGTGAAACTTTTTCAAGTTTACGTTTTCATCTTCCTTTAGTCATGACTTATGAATTTATCATCCATACCTCGAATAACAATATTTCACTTCTCACAAAATATGGATAATTATTTTTTTGTTAACAAAAATATGGATATTTTATGAGTAAATTATGTCAATTATCATTTCTCATTTCTCATGCTTTACAATCTCTCAACTCTCTTTCTTTCTCTTTTTGGAAATTAAATTCTCATTAGAATTATATTATAAATTGTACTAAAAAATAAAAAAAGTGTTACATAAAATAAAATTTTAAGATAATGGGGACAATATTTATTTTTTTGTGGGGGCAAAAAAAAATTTAACTTAACATCTAATAAAAAAAATTCCAGCTTTGTGGGGGCAGCTGCCCCCAATCGCTTATACTTGGGTCTGTCCCTGCTTACAATTGCTTATTTGGAACTGGTACAAGCAAAGCAGCACATTTGGTATCTTTTTTTTTTTTTACTTGCTTAAATTGTTACTTACAGATGCTTATTTGGCATCTTTTTTACAACCCCCCAGTCTCCCACTCTCCCTCCCTCCCTTCTCTTTAATATATCTTTGAGATTGGATATACAGGATCTAAGAGCCATGACTGATGCTGTTGAACATAGACTAGTTATCCTAGTCAATCTTAAGCTCAAGGTTCATGTATTTGAGAATTTTTAGGTTAGTTTAAAAGTTAAACCATATGCTTTTTATAGTATAGGTCATTTTTTTCCTTTCAATATGGTCTTTTTGACTCTTACATTCATGTATGTTTTGCAGGCTGGTCTATTTATGTATGACATTTTCTGGGTTTTCTTCCTCCTGTGATGATTAGCATTGCCAAATCCGTTGATGCTCCAATAAAGGTTAAAATCTTAGCTAAATTAGTGGCAATAATTGTTTTCTCATCTTGTGAATTTTAATTGTACAAGTGTGATGATAATATCCAATAGATAATTTAATAGTATTTTTTCTATTATTATCATTCCAATTGTACGCAGCTTTTGTTCCTGCCCACATCAGATTCTGAAAGGCCATTTTCAATGCTTGGACTTGGTGATATTGTTTTCCCGATAGGATGACTCTGTTGATGTATTATATTATTTTTTCTCTATTTGAAATAAGCCGTAAAGTTCTTGGTAAATGGCTGGTATCAGATTTTGTTAATCTGGTGTGATTTATTTATCCAGTGCACATTCAATAATGAGAAAGTGATTTATAAGATGTGTCTTTCCAAGTCGATGATATAGCCTATCATTGTTTTTACTATAAATGACTAATTTATATTGTTAAAAAAAATTGGAGGGATGAGTAATTTTGGAAGGTTTGGATATTTTGCTGCCTTATTGCTTGATTTTTTTCCAGAAAAAAAAAGAAAAAAAAATTTATCACTCTAGCGTTGGCCTGGCCCATGCTAACTGTTAGTGTAGGCCAGGCCGACACTAACTAGCGTGGGCTTTTTGGGTGTTCTTAGTTGTTACTTAGCGTCGGCCACAATTGGCTTGACACTAAACGTTGTGAAAAGACAAAAATCGTTGGCTACGAAACCTATGTATGGCCGACGCTAAAGTATCGTTTAGCTTAGGCTTCTGCCTTGTAGCGTAAGCTTTGGCCGATGCTAAAAGCTGAATTTCTTGTAGTGTATGACCTTCACTTTGGCTATCAATTTTTTGGTTTGCTTTCTTATCTATAATTTTAGTGATTAATTGTAGTAATATTTTCTTTAATTATAAATAGTATGAGAGTGTTATTGCACAATAATACTTGTTGGGATATTTTGGTCAAGAACCAAAAACAGTGTCGATATTAAACAATAAAAACTAATCAAAACTTTGACATAATTCAAGAGTGCTTAGGCCATCTTTGTCGGTTGGGAATGTGGGGTTCTTGTCAGTTGGGAATGTGGGGTTCTTAAATTTTAAGCACCGGTGCTTTGTTTTTTTTTTTAACCGATGGAGTGGGTGCTTAACCAGCACCTCAAAATTGAGGGGTGCTTCCACAAGCACCTGGTGCTTGTGGATTTTTTTTGACTTTTACTTTTTTTATTTATTTATTAAAACATATTGATGAAATGTAAGGATATGGAATGACTGGTAGGGTCCATTTAAGAATTTTTTAGAAGTTGTTGGGTTGGAGAGATGATGTGCTTAAATTATAAAAAGTAAAAATAGATTATGTGTAATTGTGAGACCCATTTAAGGACTCCAAAGTGGGGTGCTGGGATGTGGATGTTATTATTGAATGTAACAAATAGGGATTACTCATTTAGTCATTTATATCTTGAATAGATAAGTAAAGATCCTCTTCATTTTTTCTCTCCATTTTCCTTCAATAAAGAGAACAAAAGTTCAAATTACAAAAATATTTTTGTGAGTAGACTGCATAACCCTCATTTGTAATTAAAAGGAATTAATTTGATGAGTAGTTTAAATGCTTATGACTCAAGTGACTTGAAAACTAAGGAATATCTACTGGTCTCACCATCTCTCTAAATATCAGCAAATATGCTACTTATTTTGATTAAAAATTCTTACCTATATTTGAAATATTTAGCATTTTTTAATCGTAGTATTTCTGGTTATTTGGGTCAATATGTCCAGTTCTAGAAAAACAAAAGAAAAATGTAAAATGCTTTCTTTGTAGGAAAGCGCATATATATTATCCTAATTCATGTTAACAAAGACACTGGTCCCGGCGGGGCTCGAACCCGCGACCTTCGGCTCATAAGACCAACGCTCTAACCAACTGAGCTACGAGACCAGATCATTCGTTATAATTTTATTTTACAAATTATAACTTAATAATCATAATAACTTTTTCTATAATAAGCCTTAAATTTCATTTAAAAAATATATCTAAATTACATAATCTAATGTAGGATGTTTATTTTAGTATGATTTTACAATCTCGCAACTAATAAGTTACTTTACATATTTAAAATGATAAATATTTATTAGTTTATTTATTTATTTATTTATTTAGTACAAAAACCAAAGCAAAGCAAAGATATTTATTAGGCTCTGTTTGGTAAAAACTAGCGGATAGCGGATAAACTAGCGGATTTGATTTGAAGTATTTTGTAAAACTAGCGGTTGGACTATCTGATTAATGTAAAATTGCATAAAAGGACATGTTTGCATTTTTTTTATATAAATTATATATATGTATATATATATATATATATATTATTTATTTTAATATAATTATCAATTTTAACACTTTAATTTATTTTAAATTATTTATCATTTCAAAGATTAAAATATTAATTTTTAATTTTAATATTTATTTAGTTTTAGTTATTTTTTATAAATAATATGGTATAATAAAAATAATATTGATTTCTATTAATATTTTATTTTTGTTAGTGAATGATAAGTAAGTAATTTAATTAAGATAGTAAGGATAAAAATGGAAGAAAAAGTGATATGCTATATGCTATAAGCTCAATCGCTACTTCAAGTAGCGTCTGGAAAAAACACTATACACTAGTGAAAAAACGTTATACGCTAATTTTAAAAAACGATTGTCAAACGGGACTAATTTTCCATCCATTATCTGCTAAACACTAGCGTTTTTGGCAAACCAAACAATGCCTTGTTAATTGGAAAATGCTATCAGTGTCAAATGTCATACATATTAGAAATCAAAAGATAGAAATTTCTTTATCAAAAACCCCAACTTCTGTCCTTTATACTACATACATTGTTTTTTCAATAAAAAATTTCTACCTTTAATTTCTTAACCACTACTTTTAAAGCATGGGTTAGAGATCGAGATCTTGTTAGTTATGCCAAACAAAAAATTATGATGCATCATGAGACGCCCCGACGTCCCATTAAAGAAAAACCCAAAATATTAAAGCTTAATCGTGTTATTAGCGATAAGCGGTTATACTTAAACAGCGGAAAATTAAAACTTAAGATGCAAATAGTTAACATGCGGATACATCACACACACACACACACATATATATATATATATATATATATATATATATATATATATATATATATATATATATATATATATGTAGATAAATATATACATCATCTCCTAATACACAACTGTCAAGGGATTCCTATCAGTAGGATCCCGAAATATATACAAAACGGTGGTACATAACATAAAGAAAATACATCAAAAGATAAAGGGAAGATGCCTCGCCGATTCTCTCCACACCTCGTCCCCTCTCAAAATACAACATGATGTATCCGGATCTGTTATGCAAAACATATATGTACAAGCATATATGTTATGCGCCATCAACACGATCTGGATCTGTTATGCAAAACATATATGTGCAAGCATACAACAAAAGAAAAGGGGATAAGAAGCCATATAACATCAAGCGTGGAAAGGGTTTAGCGACATTTAATTCTATAACAGCACGATAAACATCCATCTCCCAAAATATAGTTTATATATATATATATAACACAAGCATCCTCAATTCACATCTAGGGTCTTTTCCTTTACCCCCATCATGATGCAATGCAAATGTGTATGAATCTTCTCAAGTAGTCGGCCATATCCGGATATCACAACAATCGACACGTCCCAGAGGCCCCGGCGCACACCCTCGTCCGCGGCTGGAGGGTGCCCATGCAAAGCAATGGCACTATAGCTACACAACCGGTGCACACCTCTGGACCACGGCCAGGGTGCTCATGCAACGCATGAACTATAGCTGCAACTAAAATGAAATCATGTCTGGGACGGTCCGCCGTTAGCCTAGACCCCGGGAATTCTCCCTCCGAGGAATAGACCCCAACGACCATGTTTTAGGTCCACAAAACGACCATGTTTCAGGTCCACATATCACAGACCATGTTTCAGGTCACCCCCTAGTGCCCTAACCGCTCATCATCACCTCATAAATAACCTCAATAAAATCTCATCATCATATAACATCAATCGTCTCGGTTAGGCACTACTAACACATAAAGTATGATTTCCCCAATACATCATCAATGCTCATCATATCTCATCACTTACTCAAACTCTACTCATAATCATTACACTCATGGCATCATAACATCATTCCATCAAATCATCATATTAATCATGGCATCATTTCCAATGTAATAATAATAATAACAATAATAATTTTAATAATAATAATAATGATAATAATAATTTTAATAAGAAATACCAACACTCATTATCAATCATCAATCATCATAATAACGCAATCAATCCAAGCAGTCACAACAGCCAGTCATAAAATAAACAAAATAATATATTTTTATCGTAACGACGATAAACACACAATTTCAATATCATCATTGGTACCACTAAGTAGTCCCCAATGTGACATGGACATTGTCCGTTACTCGCTCTCGAGTAGGGTTTGGGTCGCCCTACGCCATTATCGAACTAAATGTAACTGCGCCGTTTTCGACGTTAAATGGTTTCTTTCCCCCATCTGGGAGAGTCGTACGATGAACGAAACGAGACGAAACGAGCGTTTCCTCCACGAGCTCAATTCTGTCCAGCACGGTTCTAGGGCCTCGGAGCTTCCAAAAATTCACCTAATCATCACATTATGAAGCACACGTTACCACGAGTTCATCCTCGAAGACGGAATCGAATTCCGATAACCGAAACGAAAGATATAAAGATAAACGTAACGAAACGACTTTCGATATAAACGGGAACAATTTACCTTCGACTATTGAAGAAACGGGGAAGAGGAGAATGAAGGTATCGTCACTACGATCCCAACCACGTACTCCGTTTTGCGAAAGGACGATCGGGCAAGCCACACTCACTCAAGAACTCTTTTCTCTCACTAAACTCTCTCTCTCTTCTCTCTCTATGTGCTCTTCTCTGTTTTCTCAGAGTGAGCTCTCTGCCTTCGTTCTTTCATATGGCTTAAGTGACTTTATGTCACTTAAGCCCTTTTTATTTTTCTGATTCACGCTGCCACGCTCGAGCGTGGAATTTTTCACGCTTGAGCGTGGTCACGCTTGAGCGTGGTCCATTTCACGCTTGAGCGTGAAAACCACCGCAGCCATGCAACCACTCAGGCTGCCACGTCAGCGCCCGTTGACACGTAGCAAGTCAAAGCATGGCCCTTGTCTGGTTGACTTGGGCGCTTGAGCGTGGACGCACCCACGCTTGAGCGTATTGTGGACGCTCGAGCGTGATGTTTGCCATGCTCGAGCGTTGACTTTTGACCAGAAAGTCAACTCTCTACGTTCAGGGTCCGTTCGATGTCTGATTGACCCCAAATTTGAGATATAGGCTCCTTAGGACCTAATAAACAATTTCTAACCATCAAAAATGCCTAATCTCCTCTTTAACTCCAAAATTTTGTTCCACCCTCAATTATCTAAAAGACACTAACCGGAAACCCTAGCTGGTCTCTATACCTCAAATCACCTCTCAGTTATACAATCCAAACTTTAAACCTAAACATCATACATAACCACACATAAAAATAATGGATGTTACATTTCTACCCCCCTTAAAAGAAATTCCGTCCCCGGAATTACATACCTAAGAATAAATGGGGGTACTGCTGCTGCATATCTGCCTCACGCTCCCAAGTAGCATCTCCGGTAACACTATCCCAAATGACCTTGACCAGGGGAATCTGTTTACCACGGAGTTCTTTAATCCTTCTATCTGCAATCTTAGACGGTAGAGCCTCATATTCTAGATTCTCTCGGAGTTGTATTGACTCTGGCTCAATTACATGAGAAGGATCGGGGAAATATTTTCTCAATTGGGAAACATGAAATACATCGTGGAGGTTAGAGAGGTAAGGGGGTAAGGCTATCTGGTAGGCTACTGAACCAATTCGTCGAAGAATCTGAAATGGTCCAATAAATCGGGGAGTGAGCTTTCTAGACTTTATAGCTCTGCCAATTCCGGTCTTCGGAGTGACTCTCAAGAATACGTGATCACCTTCTTGGAACTCTAAGGGTCTCCTCCTTTTTGTTACTGTAGCTCCTCTGCCTATCCTGCGCTTCCTTCATTTTCTCTCTTATCTTCCTGACTTGCTCCGTAGTTTGCTGTACCACATCGGGACCTAACACTTGGCTCTCGCCAGTCTCATACCAACACAACGGAGTTCTGCATTTTCTTCCATAGAGAGCCTCATACGGTGCCAATCCGATACTACTATGGAAACTGTTATTGTATGTGAACTCAATCAAGGGTAGGAATTCATCCCAACTGCCAACATGTTCTAACACACATGCTCTTAAAAGATCCTCCAATGATTGAATTGTTCTCTCTGACTGCCCATCCGTCTGAGGATGATAAGCTGAACTCATCCTCAACTTGGTTCCCAAAGCATTGTGTAACTGTCTCCAAAATCTAGATGTAAATCTAGGATCCCGATCGGAGACAATACTCGATGGTACACCGTGCAACCTCACTACTTCCTTGATGTAAATCTGGGTCAACTTCTCAAGACTATAACTTTCACCAATAGGTAAGAAGTGAGCACACTTCGTTAGCCTATCAATGATAACCCAAATCGCATCAAACTTCTTCGGAGATCGTGGTAATCCAACCACAAAGTCCATCGCTATGCTATCCCACTTCCACTCTGGGATATCCAAGGACTGTAACAACCCTGCAGGCTTCTGATGCTCTATCTTAGCTTTCTGGCACACTAGACATGATAGAACATACTCGGCCACTTCCTTCTTCATCTTTGGCCACCAAAACATTTTCTTCAAATCTTGATACATCTTGGTGGCTCCCGGGTGGAAACTCAACTTACTCTTATGTGCCTCCTCTAAAATCATCTTCCTAATCTCTAAGTCCTCGGGCACACATATCCGATCTCTAAACCTTAACACACCATCGGATCCTTTCCTAAACTCTGAAACTTTCCCTTCATCTATGCCTCGACTTATCTCTTGCAGATATTCATCCTGAACTTGCTTAAACCTGAGGTCCCTCAAAAACTCACTGCTAATAGTGACCATACCTAAGCATAGTCTATCCTCAGTCAAATCCATACCTAGGTTCAAATCTCTAAACTGTTCAAGCAATCCCATCTCTTTCACCATCATCGCGGATACGTGCAAAGATTTCCGACTTAGTGCATCCGCCACAACATTAGCTTTTCCAGGATGGTATTGAAGATCAAACTCATAATCCTTAATAAATTCCATCCATCTACGCTGTCTCATGTTCAGCTCCTTCTGATCAAACAGATATTTTAAACTCTTATGATCGCTGAACACATTGAACTTAGTTCCATACAGATAGTGTCGCCATATCTTCAATGCGAACACTATGGCTGCCAATTCCAGATCATGAGTCGGGTAGTTTCTTTCATGAACCCTCAACTGTCGGGAAGCGTAAGCCACTACTCTCCCCTCTTGCATCAAAACACAACCCAAACCTTGATATGACGCGTCACAGTACACGTCAAACTGTCCTAATGGCTCTGGTAATGTCAGCACAGGAGATGTAGTCAACTTCTCCTTTAGATTTTGAAAGCTCTCCTCACATCTTTCTGTCCAAACAAACGCCGTACCTTTTCGCGTTAACAACGTCATAGGCAACGTGATCTTGGAGAAACCCTCAATAAACCTCCTGTAATACCCGGCTAATCCTAGGAAACTTCTCACCTCGGTTACTGACTTAGGCCTCTCCCACCTAATCACTGCCTCTACCTTAACTGGATCTACAGCTATCCCTTCCTTATTGATTATATGACCTAGGAACTGTACTTCCTCTAACCAAAATTCACATTTGGATAGCTTAGCGTACAACTGCCTATCCCTCAACACCTGCAACACCACTCTCAGATGTTCCTCGTGCTCTTCCCGGCTACGGGAATAGATAAGAATGTCATCAATAAACACCACAACGAACTTGTCGAGGAACGGTCTAAAGATCCTGTTCATGTAATCCATGAATACTGCTGGGGCGTTAGTTACACCAAAAGGCATAACTAGATACTCATAGTGCCCATACCTTGTTCTGAAAGCAGTCTTAGGTATATCCTCATTCTTTACCCTAATCTGATGGTATCCTGATCTTAAATCTATCTTAGAAAACACTGAAGCTCCCTTCAACTGATCCATCAGATCATCTATCCTAGGCAACGGATATTTGTTCTTGATTGTAACCTTGTTTAACTGTCTATAGTCCGTACACAACCTAGCACTTCCATCCTTTTTCTTCACAAATAAGACTGGTGCTCCCCACGGTGATACACTCGATCTGATGAATTCCTTTTTCATCATATCATCCAGTTGTTTCTTTAACTCTGCCAACTCCACGGGTGACATCCGATAAGGAGCTACTGATATGGGTCCTGCCCCTGGCATGAGATCTATGGTGAATTCAACCTCCCTCTCTGGCGGCAAACCTGGAACATCAGGAGGGAAAACCTCGGGAAACTCTCTCACGATAGGCATAGAATCTATACTTGGAGTCTCCTTAGCTTCCAAAGAGAAAAGCATCACATACTGCTGAGAATCATCACTCCTCATAGTTGCTCCTTCATTGGCAAATACTATGCTAGAAGGCTCAAGGAAGGATAAAGTCTTTTGGGCACAGTCTAACACTACATGGTTGGTCGATAGCCAATCCATGCCAAGGATAACATCTATCTGTTGCATAGGCAAACAGATGAGATCTACGAGGAATGCCCTATTTTCAACCACGATAGGACACTGTAGGCAAACAGACATGGTGATCAAAGGATCACTGGTAGGGGTAGATACTGTCAAAGTATATGGTAATCGAGAAACAGGCAAATGTAAATGATCTACACACTCATGTGAAACAAATGAATGCGTAGCGCCTGAGTCAAACAACACACGCGAGAGTCTGCTAGATAGTAAACACATACCTTGAATAAGATCTGCAGACTGAGAGGACTCAGATCCTCTCACCGTAAACACCCTCCCCGTGGCCTGAGGTCTGGCGGTCTGTCGTCCTGTCGCTGGAACTCCTCTCCCGGATCCACCTCTAGAACTACTGGCTCCTCTACCGGCAGCTGGCTGATGCTGCCCTGCTCTCTGTCGGCAATCTCTAGCAAGGTGACCGGGTTTGCCACATACGTAGCAACCCGATCTATCTGTACAATCTCTGATGTAGTGTGGACCTCCGTATCTAAAACACACTGGGCCTCTCTGCTGCTGGCCCTCTCTACTCACTGATACTGGTGATGCATTCGTCTGAGTACCCTGTCCGGGTCTAACGTATGGTGCTCTCCTCCACTGAGAACCTCTGTCCCCTCTGCTCTGATGACCTGCTCTAGTAGGACCCCCACTTCGCTGCTGTCTCTGCTCCGCAGCCTGCCTCTGGTCCATGCTCTCAATGGCACTGCACCTCTCTACTAGCTCTGGGAAGCTCAAAATATCCAAGGGCACTATAGCCCTCCTCAGCTCATGCCGTAAACCCCTCCTCAAATCTCCGACACATCCAATCCTCATCTGGAAATCTCTGGTAGAACTCAGAAAACTGAATCAAGGCCTCAAATCTGGCCGCATAGTCACCAACAGACCTGTCTCCCTGCTGAAGACTCATGAACTCTCTCTCCTTCTCGCGTCTGACTAACCGTGGAAAGTACTTCTCGAAGAAACACTCCCTGAACAGATCCCAACTGATCATCCTGCCCTCAGTCTCAAGCAACCTCCTCTTGCCTCTCCACCATGACTCGGCTCCTCCAGTCAGCATGAAGGCGGCATAAGTCACCTTCCTGTTATCTCTACATCTCATAGTGTCGAAGATCTTCTCCAACTCCTGTATCCACCACTCAGCCCGCTCTGGGTCATACTCTCCTCCAAACTGTGGTGGCTTACCTTTCAAAAAGGTAGCCAACCCCGCATCCTCAGCCTCAGCAGCTCTCCTCCTATCCTGCTGGTCCTGTAACTCTGCCTCTCTCTGCATCCTCTGAGCGTTCTGCTGCGCCTGCTGCAACAGAACGGATGCTAACTCACGGATAGTCTGGAGAGTCTCGGATGACTCCCCTCCACCATTAACTCCTGCTGTTGACTGATACTCATCCTCGACACCCTCGATAGCTCTACCACCACGTCTACCTCGTCCTCTACCTCTGCCTCGAGCCATGATCCTGTCAAAAGAAATCATTAGCCCACATCAATATGACATATAATACTACATAAAACTGGAATATAAATACTATATGCCATAAAGATATCGCATCGGACTCACTACCCAACTTCTAAGCATAATCGTCATCCGATGTGGATTCGACTAAATGGCCAGTTCACCCTAATCATAGTCCTCACAGTCCGTTTCAGAACCGAACTGCTCTGATACCACCAAATGAGACGCCCCGACGTCCCATTAAAGAAAAACCCAAAATCTTAAAGCTTAATCGTGTTATTAGCGATAAGCGGTTATACTTAAACAGCGGAAAATTAAAACTTAAGATGCAAATAGTTAACATGCGGATACATCACACACACACATATATATATATATGTAGATAAATATATACATCATCTCCTAATACACAACTGTCAAGGGATTCCTATCAGTAGGATCCCGAAATATATACAAAACGGTGGTACATAACATAAAGAAAATACATCAAAAGATAAAGGGAAGATGCCTCGCCGATTCTCTCCACACCCCGTCCCCTCTCAAAATACAACAAAACCTCACTCACACCTATACAGATGGCACTAGCCCGAACCATCAAATACTACCACCCTCGTCTGCATCCCGCGGCCCGGCAGGTCCGGACACTCCTCCGCTCTCACTGGACGAGCTCCTGTCCGACTGCCTCTGAAACCTCTGTCGGTAAAGTCTACTATCACGGGGATGAAACTGTCTGGTAGATACTCGGGAAGACTCTGAAACCGTAGCCCGGACCTCTGGAGGCGCTGGTACCTCTGGAAGGGGTGCCAGGTCCTGGGCGGGGGCAACCGGGTCCTCCTCCTGGATAGGTGCCAACTCGGGCCCTGGTGCCGGTGCAAGTCCTGGAACCAGTACCTCGAAGGGTACCATGAAGGGATCTGGGGCCATGCCTGGCATCGGCGGCATCGACGGTATGTGTCCATCTGGCTGTCCTACCTGGAAAGGAAGAGTAGTGCCAACGCGGAACGTGCCGACGAATCCTATCGGCGCTCCCTGTCCGAACCCGGAGGTAATGGACGTAGGACCCGTATACACAACGAAGCGAGTGACTGGGTCCACGAGCCACCCGTTCGGATCTAAGCACTCAACCTCAAAGGTCCCCGAGAGGGGGAACCCCGGGTCCTGAGTCATCCATGGGTGATCCCAGTGCGCCATCAACACGATTTGGATCTGTTATGCAAAACATATATGTACAAGCATACAACAAAAGAAAAGGGGATAAGAAGCCATATAACATCAAGCGTGGAAAGGGTTTAGCGACATTTAATTCTATAACAGCACGATAAACATCCATCTCCCAAAATATAGTTATATATATATATATATATATATATATATATATATATATATATAACACAAGCATCCTCAATTCACATCTAGGGTCTTTTCCTCTACCCCCATCATGATGCAATGCAAATGTGTATGAATCTTCTCAGGTAGTCGGCCATATCCGGATATCACAACAATCGACACGTCCCAGAGGCCCCGGCGCATACCCTCGTCCGCGGCTGGAGGGTGCCCATGCAAAGCAATGGCACTATAGCTACACAACCGGTGCACACCTCTGGACCACGGCCAGGGTGCTCATGCAACGCATGAACTATAGCTGCAACTAAAATGAAATCATGTCTGGGACGGTCCGCCGTTAGCCTAGACCCCGGGAATTCTCCCTCCGAGGAATAGACCCCAACGACCATGTTTCAGGTCCACAAAACGACCATGTTTCAGGTCCACATATCACAGACCATGTTTCAGGTCACCCCCTAGTGCCCTAACCGCTCATCATCACCTCATAAATAACCTCAATAAAATCTCATCATCATATAACATCAATCGTCTCGGTTAGGCACTACTAACACATAAAGTATGATTTCCCCAATACATCATCAATGCTCATCATATCTCATCACTTACTCAAACTCTACTCATAATCATTACACTCATGGCATCATAACATCATTCCATCAAATCATCATATTAATCATGGCATCATTTCCAATGTAATAATAATAATAACAATAATAATTTTAATAATAATAATGATGATAATAATAATTTTAATAAGAAATACCAACACTCATTATCAATCATCAATCATCATAATAACTCAATCAATCCAAGCAGTCACAACAGCCAGCCATAAAATAACAAAATAATATATTTTTATCGTAACGACGATAAACGCACAATTTCAATATCATCACTGGTACCACTAAGTAGTCCCCAATGTGACATGGACATTGTCCGTTACTCGCTCTCGAGTAGGGTTTGGGTCGCCCTACGCCATTATCGAACTAAATGTAACTGCGCCATTTTCGACGTTAAATGGTTTCTTTCCCCCACCTGGAGAGTCGTACGATGAACGAAACGAGACGAAACGAGCGTTTCCTCCACGAGCTCAATCCTGTCCAGCACGGTTCTAGGGCCTCGGAGCTTCCAAAAATTCACCTAAGCATCACATTATGAAGCACACGTTACCACGAGTTCATCCTCAAAGACGGAATCGAATTCCGATAACCGAAACGAAAGATATAAAGATAAAAGTAACGAAATGACTTTCGATATAAACGGGAACAATTTACCTTCGACTATTGAAGAAACGGGGAAGAGGAGAATGAAGGTATCGTCACTACGATCCCAACCACGTACTCCGTTTTGCGAAAGGACGATCGGGCAAGCCACACTCACTCAAGAACTCTTTTCTCTCACTAAACTCTCTCTCTTTCTCTCTCTATGTGCTCCTCTCTGTTTTCTCAGAGTGAGCTCTCTGCCTTCGTTCTTTCATATGGCTTAAGTGACTTTATGTCACTTAAGCCCTTTTTATTTTTCTGATTCACGCTGCCATGCTCGAGCGTGGAATTTTTCACGCTTGAGCGTGGTCACGCTTGAGCGTGGACCATTTCACGCTTGAGCGTGAAAACCACCGCAACCATGCAACCACTCAGAGGCTGCCACGTCAGCGCCCGTTGACACGTAGCAAGTCAAAGCATGGCCCTTGTCTGGTTGACTTGGGCGCTTGAGCGTGGACGCACCCACGCTTGAGCGTATTGTGGACGCTCGAGCGTGATGTTTGCCACGCTTGAGCGTTGACTTTTGACCAGAAAGTCAACTCTTTACGTTCAGGGTCCGTTCGATGTCTGATTGACCCCAAATTTGAGATATAGGCTCCTTAGGACCTAATAAACAATTTCTAACCATCAAAAATGCCTAATCTCCTCTTTAACTCCAAAATTTTGTTCCACCCTCAATTATCTAAAAGACACTAACCGGAAACCCTAGCTGGTCTCTATACCTCAAATCACCTCTCAGTTATACAATCCAAACTTTAAACCTAAACATCATACATAACCACACAAAAAAATAATGGATGTTACACATCACATATTCACACAACACTAAATATGAATTATTAAATTAAATTAAAGTAAATGAATTAAATAAACATATATTTGTGACATTGTTTAAAAAAAATTCCTATACAAAATCCTTCATAATTTGCTTCACATGTTGCAAGTGTCATGTCATGCCAAAATGTAACAATTTTATTTTGGCTTGTGTTACATGATTTTCTTCCAACCAATAATTTACGTGACAACAAGGGAATAATAGGCATTCTCTTTGCCCGTAAGGATGACAATGGATAATAAACCCGATAAGTACTCATAAAAGTTATCCATGATGAGTAGGATAATTATCCGTTCTATACATTCGGGTAATTACCCACAGATTTTAATAGAGATGAGTGCAGGTACATTAGTACCCACCCCACTCTTTTTTTTTTGATTAATTTAAAGTTTAGGTGAGTTGGGTCTCGGGGGCTTATCAGGGCCACCCACCCCACTCTTTATCCGCATATATATGAGATGTATTGAGTGAGAAAGTGTTTATATGAGAGTGAGAAGAAATCCGTGCTTTTGGATCATACATGAATGATCAAGGATTATAACATAAAGTCATGTGACTTTTTTAAGTGATCACATGATCACTAACTAACTTCTAATCCTAACCATTTATATATAATTTAAAACTGGTCTCTAACGAAAAGTACGAGAAATATTTAGTCCCTAAGAAATGAAAAATTTGAATAAAGACATTTTAATCCTCAGAAATTTTAATTAACGTTCAAAATAATTTTTTTAGGATAAATTTTAGGAATATTTTAGTCTCTATTAGGGATTTTTTTTTTTTGCTAGAATATATCAGGGATTTTTTTTTTTTATATAGAAAGAGGCTACTTATCTTATTAATTCAAAACTAATCTTGGGGTAAAAAAACCCATTACAATCATTGTTGATGAACAAAGCTAACAAATAACTAACACTATTAACGAATTGGACATGCATTGAAGCATCGAGCCCACGTTTGGCGAAGAAGTCAGCACATTTGTTAGAATCCATAAAAGCATGTTGCACTATGGTACGCCAAGAACTCGATCGTAGAAGAACATTGATCTCTCTCAGCGGAGATTAAATTTGCGGATTGATTGAGAAACCTATAGAAATCAGATTAACCTATAGATTGAGGAATCTATCAGGGATTATTTTGAACGTTATTTAAAATTATTGGAGACATAAATGTCCAAATCAATATGTTTCATTTTTCAAGGATCAAATTTGTCTCAACATTTTTTGTATTAATTTGGTCTTTACTCAAAATGTATTTTTTTTTTTGCAAATAAGAACTCTTGAATGGGGGACTTGTCAAGGTAGCTGCTCACCAGAATTTGCCAAACGCATATAGATCGGTAGCATGTGTTTTTAAATTCTTTTGTGATACAATACGACATGTGCTGTTAAATAAGAGTGGTGCCCACGTGAGAGATTCTATTTTGCATATTATATTGGTGGTTAGCACTTAGCAGACATTGGGACCACGTATGAGATTGCGTATTGTCACGGACTCACGGAGGACGACGATTGATGGAGTAACTTATATCTCTACATTATTTGTGAAAGGTACTTACGAATAAAGACATGAGTAAATTATTTAAATATTAATTAAGCACCATTTAAATTATCTAATGGGTGTAGCTCAGTTGGTTGTGCAAGCTGAGCTTGTAGGAGGAGGACCTGAGTTCGAATCCCACATAACATACTTTTGGGGAGGAGCGAAAAATATTAACCGTGACTAAGTACCTGTTTTGTTCCAAAAATAACAAGACCCAAAGCCTTACTCCCTTTTGGCCCGATGAAAACCAGCTCCTGCCGACCAAAATTGCTCGGCCTACCCCCACCTGCTTCTGTATGGAGTAGATTTTGCCACCTCGGGAATGAAACCGATCATGTCAACCCCATGCACATCAGAAAGGAGGGGTAAACTGCCCCTTTCCTCCTAACACACGCAATTATCCACCTAAAACCATCATTACGGATGAGGCATGTGACAACATGCTTGGAGTCATCAGGATGAGCCCAAAGTACAGGTATATTAGTAAACCTCCACAAATGAAGAATGTATGCAATTTCTCTTTACATGAACACTACATACTATTTGCAAGATCATTGTTGACTTAAGCATCAGAATGTCTTCGCAGGTACCCCCATTCAGTTCCATACGAAAGAGTTGAAGGAAGAAGAAGAAGGAGCCAGAATATTGGGCCCAATCAACAGAGGCCCAATACCAGAAGTGACACTGTTGAGTTTTGGTTTTTGACCAGAATAGCACCCGAAAGAAGATTAGTCCCATAACAGGTCCAAAGGATCTAAGCTTGTGGGGAAACTCTGTGGACCCATTGGGGAGCCAATAACTCTAATTACGTTGGGTTCCTAACAAAAAAAGGCCGTTTAATTTTTTAATTTTAAAAATTTCTGTATCCTTTTTACAAAAATATGATTTTTAATATTTTTTTCATAAAAATAAACCATGTATATATACATAAACATACGCAATTGATAATCATAATTTTATATGTTTAAAACTTCGTTATACTGAGCACAAAAAAAAAACATTATACTTATTAATTTATCATCATTATGGATTTATGCATCAATTAGTTAGTGATGAAAATGGGTAGGATATGGATGAGGTAATATAGAATATGTTCCCAAACCAACTTTAAGGGGGAAAAAAATACTTGTACCTGGACCTATATTTGTATAGGTAACACTTTAATACTTGTATCTTTGCCTATTGGGTATCTAAGTACTCATAACCGCACACATTACCCACACTTTAATTAAATATGGAAAATCAATAAATAGAAAAATGTTGATCAAAACTTCCTATATGATCACAAGGTACACTTTCATGTTATGTGAGAGTAATAGAAATAACAGAAAAAGAGTTGCTTTCAAATTCTTTTGAATGAGTCACTCTTCCTGGATTTTCCATATATGATTAGGTACATAAAAGCAAATTTAAAAGACATAACTCCTTTATAAATCCAAAAGACAATTTATAATAGAAATGTATAACATGTGGAGAACAACATATATATTACGAGTCTAAAATATCATGATAGGAAAGGAATAAACCTCCTATAAAGTAAGTAAAAGTGTCAAATGATAAAGCAAGGACGTATCCACCTTTCATTAGTTAAAATGAGTCGAGATCTTAATGTATTTTAACTAATCAAGGGTGAAATCATCATTACTTTATTACTTTATATTTTTGCTCACTTTAAAGGAGTCTAATCCATAGGAAAGTAAGTCATTTAACCTAGGTTACATATTTAGTACCCAATCCGCTCTATACCCATTAAATTTTGTAGGTAATTACCCGCCCTCATACCATATACATTAAATGGGTAATTATCCTACTCATCATGAATAATTTTTGCGGGTACTCATTGAGTAAAATACACATTGCCATCCTACAATTAGTACTCATAAACTATACTTACTTTTCATCTATAAAAAAACTCAAGTTATTAACCCTAGTACCTAGTATAATAATTAATTTGGAGTAGAATTCATATTCCCCGAACCAGGAAAAAAAAAAGAGGCTAAAATGCAATTTTGGTCCCTTAACTTTTTCACTTTGGTGAAAATAGTCCCTCTATTTATTTTTTAGCGATTTTAGTCCTCCAATAATTTGGAAGTTGCAAAATTGATCCCTCCGTTATCTTACCATCCAAAATCAAACAGAACTCACACCCTAATAATAATAATAAAAATTCTAAATCATGATTTAAAAATGAAAAATTATTTTTTATATACAATTTCTAAAAATATGCGGGTGAAGCTTATTCCTTCACTTCCTGCAATGTCACATTCCATTTCCTAAAGATTCAAACTAGATTTTGACTGCCATTGACAAAAAGCAACATAAAATTTCAACTATTCATGTGCCGTAAAAAAAAAAGAAAAACACAAATTCAAAAAAGTTGATGATTCAAAATCATTCAGAAAATAGGGCAAACTGGGAACGCAAATGGGTAAAGGCCTTCCACCATGTTCTGGTCTGAGGCAAAGATATGCGGTGGCTGGGCTGAGTGAAGGGACCAGATCTAGTCGGTCTGATGCGTTGCGCGGAGGAGCACGCCGTGGGTCTTGAACGACGGGTGTTCTGGACGGCGATCAGCACGGGTGACAACGATGCTGCTGCTGCTTGCTGGGCATTCGGACTTCGGAGATCACGGAGACTAGTTCACGATCTAGTGTGGCTGTTGGACTTGAGTCAGTAGTGTTTGTGTGGATTTGGGGAGAAAGGATCTGAACAAAGGGAAGATAGGTTGACTGAAGGAAGAAGATGAGTGACATGCTATTATTTTAAAAAGAAAATATAAAAATTACTTTGGCTGCACCGTTTGCCACGAATGAGAGATCCGTTTGATTTTGGACGGTAAGATGGTAGGGGATCAATTTTGCAACTTCCAAATTATTGGATGACTAAAATCGCCAAAAAATAAATAGAGGGACTATTTTCACCAAAATAAAAAAACTGAGGGATCAAAATTGCATTTTAGCCAAAAAAAAAAAATTCACATTCCCGGCTCAAGTTCCATTTAGAAGCGATAAAACTACTTCAAGCACGGTACAATATCTAAACTTCAAATCCTCAAAAAATATGGAGAAATTGAATGGAACATCAAATAAGAGTTATTATGATATTAAATGCTTGCTGGTCTAACTGCGACGTATGAAGTACTATTGATTTACAAATTCATCTTTAATCCAAAACATTGGTGTATCGTGCCACAAAAAGGTACATTTTCTAAGGAAAAACTTAGGTGTTGTTTGTGTTGTTCACCAATTATAATATGCCACATAGATTAAATTTTTCCTTTTAATTCAAATTTAAAACATTCCTATTTTTTCTATTGGTTGGTTAATCTATGTGTTGAATTGCGATTAGATCACAATAAAAACTGCACACAACTAACTACAAGTAAGTTTTGTCGATTTTCTAAATCACAATAACTTTATAGGAATTGGTACATATATAGTTGGAATATCAAATCAGAGCTGAGACAGCTTACCTCAAGGGTGAGGATTGCAGATACGTTTACCATAAAAATTATAAATGTCTCAGTTGCATGGTTAAAAGTTTGATAGAAACAACATACTGTTTATTCACCTCCTTAAATTAGCTCCTAAGTTGTTGGTTCCTTCCAGGTTCGGACGTGTAGTTTCTTTAGCTTGTAAACAACTATACTATGAAAACTAACTCAACCAGCAAGTGGCTCAACATGCACTGGTTCTGGTGCCACTTCTGCCCCAGAATGGCCATTCTTAGTGTGGAAGGGCTTTTCATCAAGTCCCCAGAACTTGGTAGTTTTCACATCATCCTCAGTCATCAATCTTGAGAACTCTTCATGGTCATACTTTAGAGTAGCTTTTCCCCCAAATTCACTAGGAAGATTATCTATGTCAAAGAGTGATTTCATCAGCTCCATACTGTCCTTATTATTAGGATAAACAAACTTCACCTTCTGGGCTGTCTTTGGATCCAGGAAGTATTTGATGGCCTATCATAATGAAAGTAATTACTTCAAATTTGTCAGATGGAACAGATGACTGTTAATAATCCAACCTTAAATCTTGTACAATCACAGGCTAAATAAGTTGACCAAAATCCATATAGAGCAAGGCAGAAGGACATAAATTGAAAAGAAAAACCCTTTGGAAATGGAAACTCACCTGCTTCACTCATTCCTCTACATGACCCCTGCCCCAACCCCCAAAAGAACTTGAAAATAGAAACAGATTAAAAAAATCAACATGAACTACATGGCTGGTTTTCAAGAATAATCTATTCAGTTGAAAAATCTAATTAAGTTTATTATGCTGGAAACCAACCAAATATTCCCTAATCTGACTGGAATGATTCGATTATATAAAATAGGCTAAATTATACTTTTGGTCCCCAAATTGTTATTAAATGTTCAATTTGGTCCCCAAGTTTTAAAAATGTTCATTTTGGTCCCCTAATTCCTTAAACTTGTTCAAATAGGTCATTCCGTCAAGTTGACTAACGGCGACGTCAAACCTAATGACACGTGGCATTAAGTTTAATATTTAATGTTCATTTTGATCTCCAAATTGTTTTAAATTGTTCATTTTGGTCCCCCAAATTGTTTTAAGATGTTCATTTTGGTCCCCAAATTGTTTTAAAATGTTCAATTTGGTCCTCAAGTTTTTACAATGTTCATTGTCGTCCCTTAGTCAACTTGACGTCGCCGTTAGTCAACTTGACGGAAGGACCTATTTGAACAAGTTTAAGGAATTAGGGGACCAAAATGAACATTTTAAAAACTTGGGGACCAAATTGAACATTAAATAACAATTTGGGGACCAAAAGTATAATTTAGCCTATAAAATATTATCAAATGATCTAAGTTACAAAACAATAAGGGTTCCCAAAGTCCTGCTTGATCTTTAAAAGCAAAATATACATGATAGAGACCACTAGCATGCAATGTAAACTTCCACTTCAAGTTTGTAAGATCTAAATAAAGCCATGCAATAATGAAAAAGAACAAGCATCATTTGCAGGGCACGAGATCAAACCTTGTAGAAAGCCTGAAATATTCTTGGTGGATTATACAGAAAAGCAATAGCAAGCCTTTCTGGGTAGTGGTTTTGTAAAATGTGAATAATATCACGAGCTGTTTTGACAGGAACATTTGTACTTAATGAAAATCCTGTGAAGTCTATCAACCAGGACGTTTGTTCCTGACCTTCTGAAAGATTAATGATAGCATTTTCCAGTAGATAGACTAAATGCTTGATATTATTTTCTGGCGATGCCGTGTTCTGACAAAAACAATAAAACCGAAAGTAAAACAGAGTAAGTTAACCAATTAAGTATATAGAAGCCTTCTCAATTGCATATATAGCCTTAATTAAAAAAACATCCTAGTTCAAACCTGCATCCCTGGCCTCATTATAAGTACAGTCCTCCCAAGTCGATCATGAAAGTTTGCTCTGGAGACTTTGCCTGTCTCACCCTCATGTGCTACTTCAGCCTGGAAAGAAAAAAGAAAGAAAGAAAGAAATCAATTCAATTGTAAATGAATGTTTACAAATCTGCAAATCAATTTTGACATTTTGAAATTGTCACTAGAGCAATCTAATAAAGAAGGATTGATTTGTAATCCAAAAATTGTATTGCTCCAAGAAAAGATTAGATATTTTCACAGTAGTGATTGTGGAGAAGTATCTTGCAGCAGAATATATGACATGATAAAGAAGTGGATTGTGTCTGACATGAGAAAGGACAGAACAACATATAGACCATTATGTCAGCCAAACACATGTTAGCCTCAAGATGATAATTACTTAAGCACGAACATGTTCATCAAACATAATCAATTTGTCAATTTTTTTTTTTTACATGAATCAATGTTACAAGCTTATGATTATAACATTTTCATCTTCAATTTCATATCATTTTTGGAATCATCATTTGAGAATGTGGGAACCAAACATAGATATGATACTTACCCAACGAATTTCCTCGGGCTTATAAGTTGACCTCCACTTGAGTGTTTCCTCCAGCATTTTCTTTGATTTATCAACATTCCAGTTCCGTGCTTCCAGATATCTCCTTAGACATGCATCTGTACAATACTTCAAACTACGCCCGGATAGGGGTCCAAGAGCAGCTCTGAGTTCAGCCACCTGTTTGTAGATGTGGAAAACTTAATACTAACAAAAGGCAGCATCTTGTGAATGGGTTTTCACATAGACAAGCATAATTATTTTGTCCCTTTATCCTCACAGGATACCATGTAGAGAAGAAGTGATGCTTTCAAAATCAAAATCACCAGCTATTTTTAATTGGCAAGATCTGGTATTAGAATTTCTGAACATGCATAGCTGCAAATGACTCAACAGAAGGCAGGAAAAACAATTAATCAAAGTAATTTACCTTTGCATCTCGATATGCAGAATCGTCCCCCTGCTGATTCTGGGTTTGCCTTCTAAGCAGGAACATGTTGACTGCCAAATGTAATCACCAACCTTCAACAGAAATCTTCAAATAAGATCACTTTTCCTATTCAATCCTAACATCTACAATACTACAGAATCGCGAAAGATTAAGCCTGTGTCTGGAAACATGCCCAATTCAGCTTGATGTGTGTTATGTGTGAAGCTAAACGTGATTCTTACGGTTTCCCACGTGGTTCCAAACACACACTAAACATGAGATGAAAAAGTTAGAAAAAACTAAATCGACATATAAATGAGCATCTAGTTTTCAGTTCCCTAGAAGATGCATAGCATTTCCCATCAAAATCAATAATTCTACCAGTACTATCTCAATCACATGTATAGCATCTCATTTGGAATTTAATCAAGAACACATATATAAACACCAGACAATTTGACTCTACGAATGAAACTGCCTTACAATTTGTATCAAAAGACAAAATTGAATAAACAAGTTGACAACATAAAATTGAGTATTGCTTAGAACAAAGACAAAATTGAAAACAGCCACCTATCCTGACTTGTTGCAGGACTTTTTTTCTCGTTTTGGTTGTACATGACGGTCAAACTTTTCAATCTCAAATTTTGTTTTCTCTTTTCAAATCGATCCATTTATTACACTTGGTTCATATCATACCCAATTTTGGTGTTTCACTTTGCAAATTAACAGAAGCGAAAGATTTTGTTTCTGATAGTTGGTAGCGTTGACTTAAAGCGAGAGAATCATCTTAAAAAGTAAAAACAAAACAAAATAAAATAAATTTTCCCTTCACGGCACTATTATTTCAACAGTAGAATTTATACAATCAGCGTTTCATTTCAAACTCAGAAACCAAAAGAGCTGAAACACATAAAAATATTTTCAATCTGAGGATGCCTTAAGCATTGAAATAAAAGGATTTTGAAAAGTAGAAACATAAGTATTGACATTTAAGAAATACGGTAAATCCATGTAGTTGTAACAGAAACAGATCCAAGGGGGAGAAATGAATAGTGATTGAGGTACGGTGTCAGTGTTTTATTCAGAGGAAGGAGATAGTACTCCCTCCGGTCTCTATTGTAAGCAAAAATTAAATGGGACACACATATTAAGATAGTTAGTTGATCTCATTTAAAAGGGTCATTGGGAATAAGAAATTAAGTTTGTTACCTAAATTACCCTTCCTCTTATTTATTAAGCTTGTGTTATTGAGAATAAAATGTGTCATTGGAAAACAAAATTTGTATTAAATGAAGGATATTTTGAGAATAACTTCATTAAATGAGAAGAGAGTAGTTGAAATTTGCTTATATTTTGGACCAAAAAATTTGGACATTTTTGCTTACATTGTGGACCGGAGGGAGTAGTACGCAATAAATAACACAAACCTGGACTGAGAAACTGAGGTGAGAGAAGTGTTGGAATTGTGGATTTGTATGTAAGTGAGGAAAAAGCAGCTTAAAAAGGAGCAAAAGGGTACGCTATTATGTTGGAAGCGTTAGAGAGAGGAATAAAGAGAGAGCGTGCGTGTGAGTGTGAAACTCGGTTGGGAATAATTCGGATCCCTCACCTGTGTTTGTGTCTGCTTTGTTTGGCTCACGCGAATGTCATTTAATAGCATTGGGACCTCATACGGAAGCAGTGTGGTGTGGTGAGAGGAGCGGACAGAGAAAGAGACCTGGGAGGAGTAGGTACCCATTCTTTCGCTTTCATTCATTTATTTGGTAAAGTGAAATGAAGTTGGGCCGGATCCATCATTAATTAATTATTATTATTATTATTATTATGCTAGGAACCAATAAAAGGGAAAGTTATAGGTAAAGGCTATAGTGCATCACCTATCAAAGTGATACAGTGATATACTATCCAAGTGACCAATTATGGACCATCTAGATTATCACTTGGTTATTGGCTTTTCAACTTAATCTTGGACAGTTAAATAGTCAATAATATGTTTCAAATTAGAGAGTAATGATTTGTCCACATAGTTCGTGCACCATTGCAAGCCTTCACCAAATTTATATTAGGAAGCTATAACATATTTTAACATATTGTATATATCTTTTTTTTATACAAAATTTTTTGTTTTCATTCCTTTATTAGCATTCTCTTTATTATTACTATATATTATTTTTATTTAGAGAAATGCCACATTTCCTGTAAAAACTTTCATAAATCATTTTAATTATTTAAAGGTAACAAATATTATATTATATGTTATATTTATAAAGCATTATGCCTTAATTAATCTTTGTTTTTTTTAGTTTTTTTTCTCTAACCCCCAATGAGTAAAAGAATTTACAGGAAGATTTATACATTTCACTATCATTTATTGAGAATTTTAAATAAAGTTCCTTTTATAACATCTCTCTGACTGGTAACATTTTGAAATAAAGTTCCTTTTATAAGGAGTTTAAAATTTTGTAAAAATTAAAAATTTATTAATAAAATATAATTATATGAAGCTAAATAATTTCTATTACGTTAGTATTTTTTACTTTTTTAGTACAGATACAAAGATATAAGAATTAAAGTTTAATAATTATTAATAATTCTTTCTTGATAGCATAAAATGACAAATAAAATGAAATAGTTTTTCTTTAAAAATTAAAACCATAGATATTATCAAATAAAGAGCGTTACTTTTGATTTTTTTGACGATGTGAACTCTATTTTTTGGAAAAACTGAATAAATTTTAGATTAAATTAAATTTTAACATTTATTGGTCGTTTTTTAAAATACAATAAACTTATAAAAATTACTTATCTGATAAAATAAAACTTGTTTTTTTTACAAATGATAAAATAAAACGTATTAGATCAGTCAACTGACAATGTTATAAATTTATAATAATATATGTTAGCAAATTTTTTTTATAATAATATAATAATGAAAAATAACTTAGACGACTATTTTGAATTTATTTATAAATTTGAACAGAAAAAACTATATAAAAAAAAAGTAAAATTGTAAGAACTAAATTTTAATTTAACTTAATTATTATATTTTTATCGAAAAAAGTTTAGATTGGGGAAGACACATACCCTAACAAGGTTAGGGAATACCACCAATGAAATCTAGATTAACGATTAGATGTAATAATACTTCAAGAGTATATGAGAATTTCTCACACCATAATAACTCTTGATAATGAATTAATCTAATAAATTTAATATTTGAGATCAAATATTTTTCAATTTTAGATTAACTATTGATAATGAATTTCACTTTTTGGCTTTTAATATAAAACAATAGAAGTTGTACTTGATATGTACAACTCTCTCGAAACTTAAAAAACAGAAGTCGTACATATCAAGTATGCCATGTAGATTTATCTCAATCAGATAAGATCTTTTCAACTTATACCATTTTGGTAATTTACAGAAGAAATTACACTATCCAGATCAAAAAGCCCTATTAAAGATTACCCCTCTCCACCTTTAATAGTACTTCCTTGATGTAATGCTATTAAAGGTTATCCTCTTGATCTTCAGCAGTGTTATTTGAACAACCTGTCTCGACAACTCTACGGGACAACTTTTTGTCCAGTAGTGCACTGTAGCGCCACTGTAGCGCTACAGTAGTACTATTTATTTTTATTTTTATTTTTACAAATGCTGACCTTTTTTAGAAAAAATCTATTGCTAAAAAAACCCATTAACCAGATAATGAACTAAATTCACCAGATATATGCACCTGATTAACTAGATATTTGCACATACTTAACCAAAAAACCCATTAACCAGATAATGAACCGAATTCACCAAATATTTGTACCCGATTAACCAGATATTTGCACATACTTAACCAAAAATTTTATTTCTCAACAAAACCCATTAACCGGATAATGAACCGAATTCACCAGATATTTGTACCTGATTAACCAGATATTTGCACATACTTAACAAAAAAAATTTATTTCTCAAAAAAACCCATTAATCAGATAATGAACCGAATTCACCAGATATTTGTACCTGATTAACCAGATATTTGCACATACTTAACCAAAAAACCCATTAACCAGATAATGAACTGAATTCACCAGATATTTGTATATGATTAACCAGATATTTACACATACTTAACCAAAAAACCCATTAACCAAATAATACCTGATTAACCAGATATTAAAAAAAAAAAAAGCAAAATATATATTTTTTTTTAAAAAAGTCAAAATTTGAAGGAAAAAAAAAAAAAAAGCTACAGTAACGCGCTACACTGCACTACTGTAGCGCATTACTGTAGAACTCTACGGTTGTCACCGTAGAGTTGTCAATTGTGGTTGTCCACAAAACATTTCTGCTTGATCTTTAACGGCCTTTCCTTGAGGAATGTTATTAAAAGTAGACATATCACCTATTTGTTAATAGGATGATTATTTTTTCACTCGATCATTAAATACTATTAAAAATAAGTGTATATTAAAAATGTATTTTTCCACTCAAAAAGTCATCGAAAGATTTGTTTTCTTAATCAAAATTGATCATGAGACACGCAAAAGGGACTTGTTCAAATTGTTAATTAATTCCAGTTTGAACATGAAAGGTGGCGAATAAAATAAGAAAGAGAGTGTGTGGATCATGGGCATGGCAATATAAATTGTCAAAATTCAAGTCAAATACCTAATGCCCTCTAGAAGGCAGCGGTTGAGACTTAAGACTTTGGATGCCAAATGAGCCAGGAATGCCACGTGAAGTCGCTTATACAACCACCAATCGTTTGTAGGAAATTGGAATAGATGTTGCCTATCCGTCAATAGACAATACAATGTCCATTTCCATCCAAAGCTCCTTAACTGTTTTTTCTTTTCTTTTTTTTTCTTTTTGGTTTTTTTAAAAAACAAAAAAACAAAGCTCCCTAACTGTTTTTTTTTTTTTCTTTGTTGTTGTTAAAACTCCAAAGCTGAATTCTTTTAAGTAATTTCATTATAGGCATAATGTCTTACATCTACTTTTTCTTTTTTTGGTGTAACAATTAGGTTTGGGGTTAGTAATAAGGAAAGGAGATCAATAAGATTAATTATTCAAAAAAAAATAATTTTGATATGAGATAGTAATATGATTTTTTTTTGTTTGACAATAGTAATAGGATGATATCGTTGCGATTTAATATAAAAGATTAGCCCAAAAGTCTAAATTCGAGTCCTAATTAAATAGAAAACAAAAACAGGAAATAATTAATATCTTTTAGGAAATCTTCTAAGACATATAAGATATTCTTTTTTTGATCAAGATATAAAATATTCTGAGACACAATAAAATTTTATGCGATATTTTGATAATAATATAAAATTTAAGGAGGCATAGGTAGGGATGTTCACGGGTCGGATTGGTTCAGATTTGCATGAAAAACAAAATCCAAACCAATCAAAATCAATTGGTTCGGTTGGGTTCGGATTTGCATGTTTTTGTTAGGAAATCTGAACCAAACCAAATCAATTAAAACGGGTTGGTTTGGTTCAGACCCGAAAATATTAAAATATAAAAAATTTATAAATATTAAATATATAAATATAAAAATTATATATATAAAATTAAAATATATTAAATATTAAAATATTAAACTATTAAAAAATAAAAAATATTAAAATATAATAAATATTAAAAACATATATAAATATTAAAATACAGTAATTGGTTCGGTTCGAATCCAGAATCCTTGGATCCGAGAACCGAACCAATTACCCTCGGATTTGGTTTGATTTGGTTTAGTTAGGCTCCAAACCATTTTGGCCTAAGGCATTTCATAATCCCTCAACCATTTTGGCCTAACTGTATTACGCTTCGCCCTGATTTGGGGAGTGGGCTCCAAAGCTTCTTGGTTGTCCTCTTCTATTATGTCTTCTTGGGCTTCTTCAGTTTGGGCTTCATTATGGGTCATAACAATATCCCTCATTGTGTTTGTCAAATATTGAAAGTTGATTTGTACAAGAATTTGGACCCAAGCAACAGGGATTGTGTTTTCACCTAGAGGGTCATCATAAAAAACGAAAAAAGGATACCTTATGTTAGTGACTAAGCTAAGCCCGACACTCCATGGCTTCAGTACTAACGCCACCATTGCATCACGTAACCCAAGTTATCATAGTTGACTCCCCCATAAAAAGTGGAAGGAGCCAATAGAGTAAATACTCCCATTATATAGGTGGCGTTTGAAAGAGCTTATTTAAGCTTCTTTTGACTTATCTGATGACATAAGCTCTTATGCAGTGTGTTTGGGACAGCTTATAAAAGTAACTTATGCCATCCCATAAGGAGTTTTTGACTTATTTTTATAAGTCACTGGAACAAGCTTATGGAATTTAACAAGTGCTTATGACCCCTCCGTGTTTTCCCTCTTTGAATCCTCTCCTGCCCATTTCTTCATAAGCTCTTATTGCATAAGTTCTCATGCGATAAGGTTCTTATGTGATAAGCTCTTAATTAAATTGTTTACCCAAACGCGGCCACAGTACCCTTATTGTCTAGAGCGTTGGAGTCCTTAAAATTACATAGTTCCTTATTTTTAAATTTTAATGCATGCAAGCAGTGAAGAAGCGGTAGCTGGAGGCTGGTTCTGTACCTAGCTATATCAAATAATCCAAGATGGAACATTTTTTTTTTTTATAAGCTAAAGTATATTGAAAGGGGTACTCTGAACCTATATACAAAGAAGAAAAGGGGTTGTAGGTAGAACATCAACCATTAGTAAAAAATAGACAAAGATGGTTGAGAAACTAACTAAACCACTATAAAATAAATAAAAACACTACCAGCTCCTTACAACTAAAACAACCTGCCACCCAAAACAGAAAGCCAGTTGTATCCAAGGAAAAGGAAACTTCATTACACCAGAGCAAAAAGAAAAACCCATCTAAAAAACTAAGGACCCACTTGGAGATGTATAGCATAGAACAAATCATCACAAAAGTGTGTATTGTTCTCCAAAAAAAACCGCCACCCACTGTAGACAAACCAAATCCACCTTAACTTTCACAGCACCAATTCAGAGAACCTCCTAGACACCCAAAAAAATCAATCAAACTTTTAAATATTTAAAGTTCATCCTTTAAAAAGAAGAAAAAGGCATTTTGTACAATAGCTATTCACCAACATTTTCCATCTGCACCTTGCGCTAGCCATATTAAGACAATACCTTATGTCCTTTGTTGAAACAAAACCAGCCATGTGTTAACTATCTTGAGACCTTTGTGTATAAACATCAAAAATAGCTAAAAGAGAATGTTCTAATTTTCAACCAGCCTGCTCCCAAAATATATGTCCTAATAACTTCCTAAGAATATACTCTCATCAACCTGCACAAGCAACTAACTTTTCCAATATTAAAATGTTAGAGGCCTCCCTCACTCTCACACTTAGATTTTTTCTCTCCTATTTGGTATCTCAGATGTTAGAGGCCTTCCTCACTCTCACCAGAGGCACTCGTACTCGCCTTTTGTCTCTCACAGACCCATAAGCAAGAGTGAAAAAGTGAGATCAACCTCAAGAAGTACTCCGGAGCTAATACACAAAGAACACCAAATCCATAGGAAAAACAGAGGCCAAAAAAGATCAAAATTAGCCCTGCAGAAGACTAGCAAAAGAAACCTGATTACTCTGCCATTTTTGTTGGATACTTTAGTTCATGCAACCAAGAGGGCATTGGTACCAATCGGAAAGGCTATACCCTAAAGACTTATGCACAGCCAAGAACCAGAACCAAGACCGCATTTTGATCAAATCAACCGTAGTCGGGAATTCCACTTTTCCACTATTGAAGATGACTTCATTCCTTAGTAACCAAACAGACCACACTGTTGCATGCCAAATGATTTGCCATCATTTTCTCTCTTTTTGACTCTAAAAAGACCCCTGTGAGTAGTATAATGCTGAACCAAGTCACTTGGAAAACTGAAAGGAGATCCAAGCCACCTGTATACATGAAACCAGACCTGAACCGTGAAGGGGCAATCAAAGAAAAGGTGCTTTGTCGACTCTACCTGATTGCCACAAAGAACACAATTTGTTTGGTTGGCATCTATTGTGACACCCTAACTTGGGTCATCACATGGTTACCCGTTAACTCATTGCGGAAAATAAAACTCTAATTCGCAGGTTGCTTTCAGAAAATAATATTTTCTTAAGTTGTTATTATCTCTAAAAAGGTGATCAATTTTTTTTTTCCCTTTTTCCTTTCGTTTTCGACCAACCCAACAACAACGTAAACATCATCAAATATGGATATATAAATATAACACACTTCTATACTGCATCATAATGGTTTATACAACCCGACCTTAATACGTATAGGTCCTTCGAAACAAAACATAAGGTAATTAAAACCCTAAGCTGGTCGTAACTAACAGACACTATGAAAGTAGTAAATAGCATCAGCATGCTCTGAACTAAATAGCCTTTTTCTTCTTGTAGAAGTCATATCCCTTGAGTGGTTCCCCTGAACTCCACAATATACAGCACAACAAAGCAAACCCAAGACAACAATGCAAGGGTGAGAAACCAATATATCGATTTAACTCGATAACTACATGCGCGACTCAAAGGAAAACATATAAACATATATATGTTAAGTCTCTAAAATGTCTGTGTGCACTTTCCTAAGTTTTGATGAAAACTAAACATTGGATAATGATTTAATTAACCTATTTTGTGGTTGCTAACCTGTCTACTTAGTGTACAGATCAGAAGATTACAAAACTCACCTGTCTGTCTACCTAAGTCTCACCTGTCTGTAGTAGCCAAGAAGTCAACCTGTCTGCTGACTAGGATTGTTGATTATGTGCAAACTGATTTTACAACCTGTCTCTACTCTTCAACTTGTCTAAGGTTCTTCGTTAAAGGAACTCGAAGTACAGGAAGCTTTTGCAAGCTGTCCCCTCATGAAGAATACTCTGAGAACTCTCTCACGCTTATCAAGAAACTCAGAAGTGCTCTCTCTCAAGCAAACTAGGAAGTCAGAGATAAACTTCCAGTTAAAGAACATTTCCAACATGCTTTATTCCCTAGTACTTTCAAAAAGGGAAATGTACTCTGCAAAAGTACAAAAGCACTCTGCACAACTCTGAGTTGGCGTCTACACGATGCATAAAGCTATTATCCCTCATGTTAGAGTACAACCAACGTCTTCATTGCATTAATGGCTGCCTAGAACGACTATATTGCATTTAATGAAGCTCTGCCTGAAGCCATAGTTACAAGGAATGTCTCTAACGGATATTAAATGTTTGAAGTCTATAAATACAGAAGTCATTGAAGATGAACAAAATTAGAGTTTTACAAAGCATTAAAGAGCCATTACTCTGTTCATTTATTCATTCTGTATTCTTCAATCATTTGAAGTTATTACTCAGACTTTCCTAAAGCTTTATATTTAAACCACTCTATGAGTGTTAGTGAAAGGTCTATAAGTGTATTTATTACAAACAAAACTCTCAAACAAATCTGAGTGAGCCTGAAGAGGCTAGGTGTGCAAAGAATACTTGTGTTGGAGCCTGAAGAGGCTAGGTGTGCAAACAATACTTGGAGTCTGTAACCTGATCAGTTATAGTGGATAAATCTTGGTGCTGCCAAGGACTGGACGTAGCTCTTTGTGTTGAAGAGTGAACCAGGATAAATCTCCGTGTTAATCTCTCTTCCCTTAATCTCTTTAGTTGTTTAGATTATATATCATCTGCTTTCTAACTAAGGGGTTAAAACTGTTTTTATCAAGACTGTTTTTGTTTTATACGTGTGTTGTTTTCTGAGAAAACTACAACAGACAGGTGACCTGTCTGTGTAACCTTTTTACACCCGTCTGTGCTTGGCTTCTGCATGCAAAAGTTTTTAACTTTATTTTAATTTCTGATAAACACAATTCAACCCCCCTTCTCGTGTTTATAGTTGTCTATTTCAGTTGGTATCAGAGCTCAGCCTCTGGGTTGAGCACCTAACAGTGTTGAGGTAAAAGATCCTGAAGAATAGACATGACTGCTGGAGCTAGTGGAAGTAACCAGACCGAATGAGCCTCCTTAACCAGACCTCCATTCTTCAATGGAGAAAACTACAACTATTGGAAAGATAGATTTCAATGGTTCATTCTATCTACAAACTCAGATCTCTGGGATGTCATCACAGATGGTCCTTTCATCCCTAAAAATGATGACAACACTGACAAACCAAAAGCTCAGTGGACCCCTGCAGAAAAGGCAAAATGGGAGCTGAATCACAAAGCCAGATACAACATCATTTGTGCACTCAGTCCTGATGAGTTTGAGAAGGTTTGTGCCTGTGATTCTGCCAAAGAAATATGGGACACCTTAGCTGTCACACATGAAGGAACCGCCAAGGTCAAAGAATCAAAAAATTGCCATACTTGTCAGAAAGTATGAACTATTTCTCATGGAAGAAGGAGAATCTGTTGCTCAAATGATTGGGAGATTTCAAACTATCATCAATGGTCTAAAGTCTCTTGGCAAAGTTTACTCCAATGCTGAGAAGGTTGGAAAGATACTTAGGAGTCTACCTAAGCAGTGGAGACCTCTGGTAACTGCTATCTCTCAAGCCAAAGATCTTTCCACTTTGACTATGGATGAACTCCTTGGAACACTTACTGTTCATGAGCAAGAACTTGGAGATGAAGTCTCAACAAAGAAGGGCAAGTCAATTGCTTTGAAGGCTGATCAAAAGTCTTCCAAAGCCTCTAAAGCTTTAAAGGCAGACGAGTCATCCAGTGATGCTGACCTGTCTGAATCTGAGGATTCTGAAAGTGATGAAGAACTATCTCTCCTAACCAGAAAGATAAAGCTTCTCCTACAGCAAAAGAAGTTCAGAAGGGATAAGCCATTCAGAAGATTCAACAAGGACAAAAATTTCAAGGATTCCACCTCAACAGACAAAAACTCAATTGTCTGCTATGAGTGCAAGAAACCAGGACACATCAAAGCAGAATGTCCTTAACTCAAGAAAGCCCCATTTAAGAAGTTCTTCAAAAAGAAGAAGAAAGGAATGATGGCCACTTGGGAAGATCTAGAGTCAACATCTACTGATGAGGAGACAGAGGAAGAAGCAAATCTCTGTCTAATGGCTAACACTGACTCTGATTCAGATAATGAGGTAAATTCTGATTATGAGGAATTACTTGATGCCTATAAAGAATTGTTGGAGGAATCCAACTGTTTGTCCAAGGCTCTCAAATCTCTCAAGAGAGATCATGTTAAGCTCCTCAGTGAGCATAAACAGAAATCTCTAGAGTGTGAGAAATTTGCCAAGGAGAACAGTGAGCTGAAGACTGAAAAGTCTAATGAAGCTAAGATCTCTAGTGATACATCACAGTCTGAAGAAGTTGAAAAACTTCAACAGAAAGTGGAAGAGCTCACTTCTGATCTTGCCAAATTTGTTAATGGTAGAGATAATCTGACAAAGCTGCTTGGCTGTCAGAGACACTCCCTTAACAAAGAAGGTATAGGATATGTCCATCAGATACATCATAAAGTATCAACTAAGCACTCTAAAGTGTCTGCTACATCTATTTCTATTAAATCCATACCTGTCTGTAACTTCTGTGGAAAGACTGGACATGTTATGTCTAAGTGTCTCCACAAGAAAAGAAGGAAGTCTTCACAGACTCCTAGAACTAACAGAAAAGGACCCAGAAAACTATGGGTACCTAAAGATCAAATAATCTCTGTTGCAGATGTCCTCAACAGCACAAAGAAAACACCACTGCTGGTACCTGGACAGTGGCTGCTCGCGACACATGACAGGAGAAAGGTCTATGTTCCTAGACCTCCAACTTAAGAAAGGAGGACATGTGGCATTTGGTGGAAATCAGAAAGGGAAGGTTATAGGAATTGGTACTATTGGTGGTAAACCTCCTCTTCCCTCTATATCAAATGTTCTTATGGTTAAAGGATTAAAACACAATTTGCTTAGCATAAGTCAATTATGTGACAGTGGATTTGATGTCTCCTTTACCAAAGATTTCTGTATAGTTAAAGATCTTAGTGGCAAAACCCTCTTTTCAGCCAAAAGGCAACAAAATCTGTATAAGATTGAACTGACTGATCTCTCAGATCAAAGTGTAACATGTCTGATGTCTAAAGAGGATGAAAGATGGTTGTGGCATAAGAAACTAGGACATGCTAGTATGAAATTAATTTCAAAACTAAAAAGGGATAACCTTGTGAGAGGATTGCCTGATATTAGTTTTAAGAAAGATATTTTGTGTGATGCATGTCAGAGAGGTAAACAGATAAAATCAAGTTTCAAATCTAAAAACCAAATATCAACCTCTAGACCTCTTCAGTTGTTACACATGGATCTGTTTGGACCAGTTAGTGTTGCTAGCTTGGGTGGAAGGAAATATGGATTTGTCATAGTTGATGACTATTCTAGATTTACATGGGTACTCTTCTTAACCCACAAGGATGAGTCTTTTAAGGCTTTCTCAGTATTCTGTAAAAGAGTACAAAATGAGCAGGGTTTCTGCATTTCTACTCTAAGAAGTGACCATGGGGGAGAATTTGAAAATGAGCAGTTTAGTCAGTTCTGTGAGGAGAATGGGATCTCTCACAATTTCTCTGCACCTAGAACTCCTCAACAAAATGGAGTGGTTGAGAGAAAGAACAGATCTCTGCAAGAGATGGCTAGATCTATGCTCAATGAGAATAATCTCCCTAAGTACTTCTGGGCAGAAGCAGTAAACACAGCTTGTTATGTACAAAACAGAATACTCATTAGGCCTTTTCTAAAGAAGACTCCCTATGAACTGTGGAAAGGAAAAAGCCCCAACATCTCTTACTTTCATGCATTTGGTTGTGAATGCTACATATTAAATACCAAGGATCAACTTGGAAAATTTGACTCTAAGACAGACAAAGGTATCTTTTTGGGATACTCTGAAATGTCTAAAGCTTTTAGAATTTACAATTCTAGAACATCTGTTATTGAAGAATCTGTTCATGTCAAATTTAATGATAACTTAAAGACTGATAAGGAATTGTCAGATCTAGAAGATGATCTTGCAGGTCTTGATATAAACAAGTCAGAAGATCAACAACCTGACTTAACCAAACCAGAACCTGAAGCAGAACCAGACAGACCAGTGGAACAGACAAGTCAACAGACACAGACAAGTCAAGGTCCTCTTGAAAGAGACTGGAAATTCAAAACTCATCATCCTAAGGATCTCATCATTGGTCATCCCTCAGAAGGAGTAAGAACCAGATCTACCTTAAGAGAATCAAGCAATGTGGCCTTTTTGTCAGAAATAGAGCCAAAGCACATTGAAGAAGCTCTTGATGATGAAAGCTGGATTCTTGCTATGCAAGAAGAACTCAACCAGTTCATCAGAAATGATGTCTGGACACTTGTCTCCAAGCCCAAAAACAAGTCTGTCATAGGAACAAGATGGGTCTTCAGAAACAAGTTAGATGAAGATGGCAAAGTTGTCAGAAATAAGGCAAGGTTAGTAGCTCAAGGCTATAACCAACAAGAAGGTATTGACTATACTGAAACATTTGCACCTGTAGCTAGAATAGAAGCTATTCGCATACTAATGTCATATGCTGCACAACACCAAATCACTCTTTTTCAAATGGATGTGAAAAGTGCTTTTCTCAATGGAATAATTGAAGAAGAAGTTTATGTTAAACAACCCCCTGGTTTTGAAGATACTGATAAACCAGATCATGTTTTTAAACTTAAAAGGGCATTATATGGTTTAAAGCAAGCACCTAGGGCATGGTATGATAGACTAAGCTCTTTTCTCATGCATAACGGCTTTACAAGAGGTCAAGTAGATACTACTCTGTTTAAGAAAAGCTATAAAGAAAATTTCATTGTAGTCCAAATATATGTTGATGATATTATTTTTGGAGCAACTAATGAAAAGCTGTGCAAGGATTTTTCAAAGATGATGCAAGCAGAATTTGAGATGAGCATGATGGGAGAATTGAAGTTCTTCCTTGGTCTACAAATCAAACAGACAAGTGATGGAATCTACATCCATCAACAAAAGTATATCAAGGAAATGCTCAAGAAATACAAAATGGAAAATGCTAAACTTATGAAAACTCCCATGGAAACCAATGCAAAACTCAATAAAGATGATGAAGGTAAAAAGGTAGACCAAACTGTCTACAGAGGTATGATTGGATCTTTGCTGTACTTAACTTCAAGCAGACCTGATATTCAGTTTAGTGTCTGTATGTGTGCTAGATTTCAATCTGACCCAAGAGAATCTCATCTTAAAGCTGTCAAGAGAATATTTAGATATTTGCTTGGTACTACTAATCTTGGTTTGCTATATTTAAGAACTAATGAATACAGATTAGTGGGATTCTGTGATGCTGACTTTGCTGGAGACAGAATAGAAAGAAAGAGCACCAGTGGAGGATGCCACTTCATTGGAGCAAACTTGGTCTCTTGGTCAAGCAAAAGACAAACAACTATAGCTCTATCTACAGCTGAAGCAGAATATATCTCAGCTGCTAGTTGTTGCTCTCAGCTTTTATGGGTAAAATATCAACTTGAGGATTACTCTATTTTTGAGCATAATATATCTGTATGGTGTGATAATTCTAGTGCTATCTGCTTAACTAAAAATCCAATTCAGCATTCTAAGGCTAAGCATATAGAAATCAAACATCACTTCATTAGAGATTATGTTCAGAAAGGTATTTTTGATATTAAGTTTGTTAAAACTGAAAATCAATGGGCTGATATCTTCACTAAGCCCTTAGCAGAAGAAAGATTTTTATTTATTAGAGATAATTTAAACATGCATTGTATTGTTGAATGACATGTCTGAGTGTTTAAAACTGTCTGTGATCACCTGTCTGACTCTGCTGAGTCACTATGCTGAAACCCAACAGTTTTTATTAAAATGGTTATTATTTATTCATTTATTTAAATACCATTTGTTAATCTGAAGCTAATCATAAACACGACAGTTTCTACCTCGAAACCATGTTTTCATTATGTCTAAGTGGGCGCTACAGTTCCCCACACAAATCGTGCCATTCTTAATTAAAAATGTTTTTTTTCTCTCTCCTGCTTTCACTTCTTTAAAAGGCAAATCTTCAGAAAGTTTTAAACTTTATCTTCCTCAAAAAAGCCCTAAGTCTTTTCGTCTTCGTCTTCCTCTCGTTCAAACCCTTCTCCCTTCCAAAACTTTCACTTTCTCTCTTTTCTGAAAAATGGCATCTTCAAAACGCCTGTCTCCAAAAGAGATTGCTGAGAAATACGAGATGAGACTAACTGATGTAGAGAAGATTCTACCTGGAAAGACTGTTGATCTTCAACAGATGAAGAAATGGGGAATGGATGTCACTGAGGAGTTGGAATACTCTAAGTGGACAGCCTTCTTTGATATCAAGGAGCTGGTCCATCCCAAGCTTGTCAGAGATTTCTGGAGGAATGCTGTGGTCATCACCAATGTGGTTGATGGAACCAAGAGCTTCAAGGCTCAAATGTCAGCTGATGTAACTCTTCTGTTCCCTATAAGCTCTCTGGAACTGGCAACCAGATGTCCAAGGATTGGAACTGCCTTCAGACCTGACTGGGAAGATCAGGTGGGAACTGAAAATATCAATATTGCTGTTTATGGTGTTCCCAACCCTGAGAACAAGAAGCCTGTCTGCATGGTGCCCAAGTGCAGGTTCTTGCACAAGCTGCTTCTGGAGTGTGTGATGCCCAGAAGAGGGTCAAGAGACAATGTGACCAAGTTGGACAGATTTGCTCTGTACCACTTGATTCACAAAATCAAGATAGACATCAATGACCTCATCTACATGTATCTTGAGTCTCTGATCAGAAGGACGAATATGCCTACCTACCCTTATAGAATGCTGCTGACAAGGGTTTTTAGGAACAAGATATTTGTTCCAACTGATGTCCACTTTGTGGACATGGCTCTGCCCATAGACAAGAAGGTCTTGTCTATGATGGGGATTGAAGGAATCCCTCTGGAGGATGAGGAAGAAGAGAAGAAGAAGAAGAAGAAGCCTGCTGTTGAGCAGAAACTGAAGGAAATAGCAGAGGAGCCTGCTGATTCCACTGGTGAATCAGAGTATCCTATCTCTGAAAGGATTTGGAAAGCTGCTGGAAAGGTTGCCAGACAGGATCAAAGGCCTGAGGAACCCACAGCTTCTGAAGCATCTGCTGAGACAGTAGAACCTCTCATATTCAAGCTGAAGAAACCCTCTCCCAAGAGGAAGACCAGTGAGGCTGAAAAATCAGGTGTGGTTTCTACACAACCCACCAAGAGAAGAAGACTGGTGAAGACCTTTGCCAAGGACAGACAAGTGAAGTCTGTGCCTAGTAAAGAGGAAGCACCTGCTCAGGGGGAGCAGACTTCTCCACCTGCAGAAGAGCTTAGGGAGATCAAATCTCTTAATCTGGGTTTCATTCCTAGAAAAAGAAGGTCAGGCTACCCTATGCCTGTTATGGCTGCTGCTGAAAGGGAAGCTGTCCCTGCAGAAGAACCTGCTGCTGCTACTGCTTCTGCACCCTCCACTGACCTGTCTGCTGGAACACAGACAGTTGGTCATCTTGAAGAAGCTTCTCTGTCTCCTTCAAGGAAGAAGGCAAGGCTTTTTGAAGAACCACTCTTCACCTTCCCTTCTGCACCATCCTCTCCCCTTCATCTAGGTATTCCAGATTCTGTTGTCTCTTCCCCCTCTGCTCTCTGTGTCAACCCCTTATCTGTTGCCTCCCCTTTTCACTCACCTGTCTCCTCTCTCCCCTCTCCACCATCTTTTGATGTCCTGTCTGATGTATGTCAATACACAGTTGTTCACAGGGACTCAACTCCCAGAGAACAATCTGGCATATCATCTAGACTGTTTGTGAGTGATTTGCAATCTCTGATGACTGCAAGTATATCTCACTTATCTGTCATCCCTCCTCCACCACCTCACATTCTGAACCCATGTAGGGAGATCTTCTTTTATCCCCCTATTGTGTTGTTCATTAGAACACTGGAAGGATCTCACTATCCTGCCTCTGTTGTAATGTTACACTCTAGGTCTAGATTTTTCTTTCTTTTAATCACAGGGTCTAATTCGTTCTTTTCCCACATAGACTCTCTCCTACCCCTACCTCCATCTGTCTTAGCCCAACAACCTCTTCCCCCTCCTATTCCAATAAGAGTCACTCGACTGTCTCTTTGTGAAAGACTCTCTTATGTCTTTCCCTCTCCTGATTTTGACATAGTCAAAATCACCCCTCTGTTTAAAATAGTTTTTCTTCCTTTATTTTATTTCAGAACCATTCATCAATTTTTCTTTCCCCGTGTCTCCTCACCCTTCTCTGTACCTAAGGCACCCCCAGTTTTAGCCTTACCCTGGTATCCATCTCTGTCTGCTGCTTCAACCAGCTTGTCTGCAGAAGTCTCCTCCGCTCAAATGGTGGATTCAGTGAGCTTCAATCTCCTTAAGACTGAGCTAGAAGAAGTCAGAAGACAATTGGATGCAGAAAGGCATGCTAGGCTGCTGTTAGAACAGAAAGTTGACTCCCTGTATCTTCTTTTTACTCAGCCTAGATAAGTAGTTGTAGGAACTGCCCTGTAATCGAAATGCTTATGATGAATACAAATCATTTTTTTTGCCTTATCATTTTCTTTATTGTCTCTTTTTCTCTCCACTGTTATATCTTTACACTTTTTGTTGCTGACAAAAGGGGGAGAAAAATGTTAAGATGCTTAATGAATGTTTAAACAATATATGCTAAGTGTTATGATAAGTGTTCGTTCTCTAATATACTATGAACTTAAACCTGCTGCATATTACTCTGATGCTCTTTATTGAACTCTAATGCATCTGTCTGCACATATAGAAAATATCAACTTGTCTACTGTCTGTACTTCTGTTCTCTGATATTTTCAAAGGTTCATTAAATCATCTGAATGTTTGTCATCATCAAAAAGGGGGAGATTGTTAAGTCTCTAAAATGTCTGTGTGCACTTTCCTAAGTTTTGATGAAAACTAAACATTGGGTAATGATTTAATTAACCTATTTTGTGGTTGCTAACCTGTCTACTTAGTGTACAGATCAGAAGATTACAAAACTCACCTGTCTGTCTACCTAAGTCTCACCTGTCTGTAGTAGCCAAGAAGTCAACCTGTCTGCTGACTAGGATTGTTGATTATGTGCAAACTGATTTTACAACCTGTCTCTACTCTTCAACTTGTCTAAGGTTCTTCGTTAAAGGAACTCGAAGTACAGGAAGCTTTTGCAAGCTGTCCCCTCATGAAGAATACTCTGAGAACTCTCTCACGCTTATCAAGAAACTCAGAAGTGCTCTCTCTCAAGCAAACTAGGAAGTCAGAGATAAACTTCCAGTTAAAGAACATTTCCAACATGCTTTATTCCCTAGTACTTTCAAAAAGGGAAATGTACTCTGCAAAAGTACAAAAGCACTCTGCACAACTCTGAGTTGGCGTCTACACGATGCATAAAGCTATTATCCCTCATGTTAGAGTACAACCAACGTCTTCATTGCATTAATGGCTGCCCAGAACGACTATATTGCATTTAATGAAGCTCTGCCTGAAGCCATAGTTACAAGGAATGTCTCTAACGGATATTAAATGTTTGAAGTCTATAAATACAGAAGTCACTGAAGATGAACAAAATCAGAGTTTTACAAAGCATTAAAGAGCCATTACTCTGTTCATTTATTCATTCTGTATTCTTCAATCATTTGAAGTTATTACTCAGACTTTCCTAAAGCTTTATATTTAAACCACTCTATGAGTGTTAGTGAAAGGTCTGTAAGTGTATTTATTACAAACAAAACTCTCAAACAAATCTGAGTGAGCCTGAAGAGGCTAGGTGTGCAAAGAATACTTGTGTTGGAGCCTGAAGAGGCTAGGTGTGCAAACAATACTTGGAGTCTGTAACCTGATCAGTTATAGTGGATAAATCTTGGTGCTGCCAAGGACTGGACGTAGCTCTTTGTGTTGAAGAGTGAACCAGGATAAATCTCCGTGTTAATCTCTCTTCCCTTAATCTCTTTAGTTGTTTAGATTATATATCATCTGCTTTCTAACTAAGGGGTTAAAACTGTTTTTATCAAGACTGTTTTTATTTTATACGTGTGTTGTTTTCTGAGAAAACTACAACAGACAGGTGACCTGTCTGTGTAACCTTTTTACACCCGTCTGTGCTTGGCTTCTGCATGCAAAAGTTTTTAACTTTATTTTAATTTCTGATAAACACAATTCAATCCCCCTTCTCGTGTTTATAGTTGTCTATTTCAATATATATTCCTAAAACATCAGTTTGTAAATAAACAAGTAGTCATCATTGGGTTTCATATCCGATCATCGTCATTGAAAATCATGCATGTACGCTTCAATAATCGTCGTCTAACTTTTTCCTAATCTCCGGAGATCACAACACCGGGTAAATGAGCTGATCAAGCTCGATAGCCAGGTATATTAGGCACTTCGTGGCATGGAATACTTTATTCATCAAAGCACCATACATACTTCGTAGCACGGAGTACCTTATTCACCAAGGCATCGTACATAACTTCATAGCATGGAGTACCTTATTCACCAAGGCACCACCGTACATAACTTCGTAGCATGGAGTACCTTATTCACCAGTACCTTATTCACCAAGGCACCACCATACATAACTTCGTAGCATGGAATACCTTATTCACTAAGGCACAATACATAAAACGTGGGATGGTCTACCAATGAATGCATGTAAAACATTTTATTCTCGTCGTTTTCTTCGTGTATAATCTTTCCTTTGCCAAAGCTCAAAAGCTTGTGACCAACGTAGTTTTCATTGTCTTAAAATCTTTTATTATCAACACAGGACACGCAGTCCGAGTGCTTAGTCACGAAACCCCTAGACCGATGCATCAGGCTTAGGTTCGTGGTAATAGAAAACAAGGTTTACTTTGAATAACGTTATTTACACCGAAATTAGGACACGCAGTCCAAACACCACAAGAACACTAGTATCCCGACGTCTTGGTTACTAAGTTCAATATCACCGTTTACATCATTTGCACATCGTTTACATTGTTTGCGAAATATCACTGTTTGCACCGTTTGCGAAAAACTCGATTTCGGAAGATTATTTTAAATGGAAAGTTCTTTTATAAAATCATCTGATACTAAAATCTTTTCTGAAAACTTCATGTTTCAAAAAGAGAGTCACTTGAGACTACAAATAGTGCTGTTTTAAAAAAATACTTTCTGCAACCGTGTTTTCAGAACTAATTGCCGTCTAATGTTTAAAATACGTTTAAGTCAAAATTTGACCTTTTCTCCTTAAATAATTTTCTAAATTCATAATAAGTTATTTTTGAAAATTAATTTCACAAAATAACTTTTTATAATATTACGGAATTTCTTATGTAAAAATTAGCAGTACAAAAATAATTTCACGATTACGTCCTCACTGTGACTCATAAATTACTTTTATACTAATAAATCATTAGAATAATAATATTTTCGGAAAATTCTTATTTTTCTCAAATAATTATTTAGACAAAATATACTCCAATATCTTTCAGATAAACATTGAATATTCTCCGTATGTCTTCTTAAAGCTTTTACCTCGTTAAATTAATTGAGCACTGACCACTGTCAGGCTTCTCAAATAACATCCAACAACATCATTATAATAATTAACCCAGGCAGATCATGCATCACAACACTATAATATATGACTGCAGATAATTAATTAACAACAGATAATCAATTAAAAGCAGAAGATAAACACAGATAAAATACCATAACTAACAACCTCAAATAAACATACAGACCACAAACAGATAGCACATAGCCATCGGAAAAATCCCTCAGGCAGTCCCCCCTTACCTCTTGAAGAATTAAGCTTCCGATTAACTTCCTCGAACGTACGTCAAACTCCGGTTTCACGACTCACGTATAATATATACACTTCACCTTCATCAACCACAATCAACCAATTACTAATCAAACAAAATAAATCACCTATACTCTACATATAGGTCACGGCCTCAACAAGATTTTGTGGCTAAAATTTCTAAAATTGCCTAGGTCATTGGATTAATGATCATAAGTACTTAAGACAATAGATTAGTGATTAATCAACAAAGTTTGAATCAAAAACTTCCAAAGACCTAAGTTCGGCCATGATGAGTAAATGGAGCAAATGAATTTTGTTTGATACATAGGCTTGGATTCATCATGTATACATACTAGAAGAATAGAATACATGATCATTTTCTAACATTTGAACAAAAATTCCTCCACCCTTTTTTCCCTAAGGTTCGGCCTTGACTAGAAATTAGGGGAGGAAATTTTGGTTTTCAACATACTCTTGGATTATGATAGAAGTGATGATAATAGGAACATAGAAATTGATTTCACATTTTTAGGATTTTTCTATTTCTATGATTTTCTAGAGAATTTCAAACTTTCTAGATCTAGAAATTGAAAATTATGAACAAGGCTTTAGATCATGAAAATACATGAAGAACATATAGTTAAATGATGATGAGGATAATGGATTACCTCTTGGAATTTGAAAATGAGCAAGGAATCACCAACTTGCTTCACAAATCAAGCTATGGAAGTTTAAGAGGAAAAAAGAAGAATGGAGAGAAATGGGGAAGATGATAGTAAGCTTTGGAATAATGTGGAATGATCTAGTTGCCTCTTGAATTTATGAGCCACTCAAAAAGGCCATGGGCCTTGCGCAAGTTTTGGGCCAAGAAAGCCCAAATCCAAATTGATTTTGAAATTGAAAATAGCTTAAGGCATAATGAAGACATAAGAAAGTTTAAGACTAGAATTTGCTTCATGGAAATGAATCCTTGGCCATGAAATTGGGCCTTTTGGGCGCAGCCCTTAATGGGTTTGAATGGCAAGAAATTGGCCCACTTCACTTAGTGTATCATGGAAATTAGTTTAGGGACCAAAATATAATTAATAGAAAGTTTAAGGATAAAAATGCAATTGTTAAAAATTACTAACATAACCCTAAGCCGCATCAAAACACTTACATGGATGACTTATTCCTAAGATAATATAGGGTTTATCCACTTATCGAGTCCCAAAACTCCTATAATCAGCTCCGTCGTTCGCCCGATTGAATATAACGCCTGTAAAAATATATTTTATTTCACTTTTAATGAAATAATTCTAAAAATGCACAATCGTAGGGAATAAAATAAAAACCTTAAGTTTTTCGTTCACGAATTAAAATTAGGTCTTCTGATCAGTATAAATATACTGTTAGTGAAATTCGCAGGCCGGGTTTCGCCTGACTTTTCAACCTAAATTTTAACCGTAACACTCTACCGTCACGTAAAGTGTAACTATGGTTTCGGATAAATTAAAAGAATTTTCTAAGTCTTAGATAAAATATAAACGTATTTATATAAATTCCCGATATTAGAAAGTAGTGAAAAATCGGGGTGTTACATTTACTACCCCTCTAAAAAAAAAATTCGTCCTCGAAATTTCGTGACTCTAAACTAAACAGGATTTCTTAATCCCAAAGTCTTAATATCACAAGAAAGAATATAGAAGAATTTTATCACTCTGAAAAGAATACAGGAATGTCCTGTGCCTAAAAGATTCTTTAATAAGTTTGTAGATGTAAAAATGTATGATCGGTACACATTTACCAACATGAATCTAAGAAAGCTCCTTCTTTCACAAGAACATTACTAACCAAAATTTTTAAAAGGATATTAGTCCGACAAGAATTCAGACTGGATCACTTACACCAGACGTAAAAGTGACTAGACTTAATCTCATCGAGAAACTTCTTTTGTCAAGAAAATGTCTATCCTGGACGATAATAGGATAGTTCAAGCAAATAGAATTGACAGTAACTGGCTTAGCAGTTGGGATTGAAACAATCAAATCATGATAACAAAGAAACAGGCAATTTCAAAATATTCACACACAATTCATCGAAATAAAAGTATGAATTGCACCCGAATTCGAAAAGTAAAATTAAGAGATTACCGTCGTAGTTTGAAGTCTCAGCTCCCCACACATTATAAACTCTACCCGTAGCCTTTGGCTTATCCGTTCTGGTGTTATTGACAGCAAGTCCACGTTTTGGTGCATTGCAATCCCTCGACAGATGTCCCACTTGATCACAATTAAAGCACTTGATTCCCCTCACTGGGCATTTATCAGCCATATGGCTTGTATCCCCACAATTGTAACACCTCCTGACTTGGCCTTGGTTTTGATTCTTCTGGCATCCATTTCCCGGTGCAGAATTATTAGGGCGATATTGGTGTTGATTCTGGTTAATTCTCGGTGGTCGGAAATAAGGTTCATTCTGTGCTTGTCTTCCTCTTTGGTTCTGGAATTGACCCTTTGACCAAGCCGGTCCTCCTACAGTTCCTATATTGTCTCTTTCTTTCCTCATTAGCTCTATTTTTCTACACTTCTCGACTAAGGCTTGGAAATTCCTGATTTCCAATGGTAGCACTGATTCCTTAATCTCGAAGCGGAGTTCTCCCTCAAAACGCTCACACTTCCATTCCTCGTTTGGATTATTATGAAAGAAGCGAAAATATTTGGCAAGCGATTCAAACCTTGCCGCGTATTCTCCAACAGTTAAATCCCTCTGCTGCAGTCGTAGAAATTCTGCCTCCTTTTCAGCTCGCGCACTTTGAGGAAAGTACTTGTTCAAAAATGTAGTTCGAAATAATACCCAAGTAATCACCTGATGCTCTGCTTCCAATAGTTGTTTGGCGCCCCTCCACCAATACTCAACGTCTCCCACTAACAGATAGGCAGCATAAGACACCTTCACTCCCTCTGGAGTATGAATCAGTTCGAAAATCTTTTCTAACTCTTGAATCCATAAGTCAGCTTTCACAGGATCTACATCTCCATTGAATTGTGTCGGAACTTGGCGTCTAAAAGCAGTTAAATTCTTGCCTTCAAGAGCCTGTTCAGCTCGAACCTGTGCCTGCTGGTTCTGGGCATTCATGGATGCAGTCTGATTAGCAATCGCAGCTGCCACATTCTCCATAACCTGAGCGGCATAGTCCACTCCATCTTCATAGTTCTCATTCATGTTATCACGACCGCCAAGAGGACCACCTCTGCGACCCCTTCCACGACCGCGTCTACGACCACGTCCACGTCCACCTTCTGGTGCGAGTTCCATAACTGACCTACAAAACCAAATCAGTTAGGCCACCACCAGAAAATGAATCGCTTACTTACTTATTAACACACATTACTTCTAAGAAGTAATTCAAACACCCTCAATCAGAGAACACACAACATCAACACAACAGACCTATTCCCAACATTCCCGAAAGACTCGACCAGCTCTGATACCACTAATGTGACACCCTAGCTTGGGTCATCACATGGTTACCCGTTAACTCATTGCGGAAAATAAAACTCTAATTCGCTGGTTGCTTTCGAAAAATAATATTTTCTGAAGTTGTTATTATCTCTCGAAAAGGTGATCAATTTTTTTTCCTTTTTCCTTTCATTTTCTACCAACCCAACAACAACGTAAACATCATCAAATATGGATATATAAATATAACACACTTCTATACTGCATCATAATGGTTTATACAACCCAACTTTAATACGTATAGGTCCTTCGAAACAAAACATAAGGTAATTAAAACCCTAAGCTGGTCGTAACTAACAGACACTATGAAAGTAGTAAATAGCATCAGCATGCTCTGAACTAAAGATCCTTCTTCTTCTTGTAGAAGTCATATCCCTGGAGTGGTTCCCCTGAACTCCACAATATACAACACAACAAAGCAAACCCAAGACAACAATGCAAGGGTGAGAAACCAAGTTTCATTCCAAAAAGATGTACCCTTACCATTCCCAACCTTCCTTCTAATCTCTTTTGAGAACCATTACGAACTAGTCGGGAGTCCATTTTCGATTCCTGAGAGATCTCTCCACCATTGTGAAGAATGCTAGACTCACTTGTATTACCCGAAGCGCCATACCTAGACTTTATCAAAAGTTCCCAGCAGGTTCCTCTCTCAACGAGAAGTCTTCATCTCCACTTTCCCAAAAGACTTAAATTGAACAAATGAAGGTTTTTTATTCCTAAGCCCCCAAGATCCTTCGGTGTACAAACCTTCTCCCAACTCACCCAAGAGATTTTCCTACTTCTCTCGCACCCCCCCCCCCCCCCCCCAAACCACAAGAGAAAAGATCTCTGAATTCCCATTAGAAGCTTAACCACTTTCCTTGAAGCCCTGAAAAAGGAGAAGAAAGAGAAAGGTAGACTAGACAGCACTGATCTGATAAGGACTTCCACTCCTGCATCAACCTTGGCAGATACACGAAGGAGACAACCCAAAAACCAAGATCAACTAGAAGATAAAGCAAAAACCACGTTATAGGGAGTCTACAACACAAACTGGCCCCTTGAAATAAACTTAAGTAAACACAAGACGGGTGGCTGAATTGTTGTTAGGACTTAAGTCCATGAAGAGAGCTCAACCCAAAAGACTAGTTCATTAGGTGGGAGAGCCTCATGGCCCTTTTGGGGACTTCACTAACCTATTAGGGAGCACCATTGTTAGGACTTAAGCTTATGAGGATAACCCAACCCAAAAGACTAGTCCATTATGTGAGAGAGCCTCATGGCTTAAGTACCACATTGAGCATCCGCATCTACTCAATGTAGGATTCATAACAATTGTGTTTACCTAAAAAAATTGGTAAAATGGGAACTCTTGAAAACACCGGGAAGCAAACGCTTGAATAAAAACTTTATGGCTATTGACTCGACTGAGGGTTTTCAGAACTTGTGAAAGACAAGCTTTAAAAAACAAAAGCTTAAAAAGCTTTAGCTAAAAATGGACACTTGTTTAGGAAATATAGTTCACCTTTTGTTGGAAACAAGATATATAAACAGCAATATTTAAAAGCTAAGGGAAGAGAAAAACATTCAACAATTATCCTGGTTTCACCCTTAACTTTGGGCTAGGTCTAGCTCTTGACTTCACCAAGATTTTCACTATAACTAATTAGGTTACAGACTTAGTTATTTTTTTCATACTTAGCCTCTTCAGACTCAACAAACAACAGGTAATCTTTTCTTACCTAGCATTTTCAAGCTCAACACTAAGAAAGAAATAAATGAGCAAGTGTTTACAAGTGTTTAATCAAAATCTATTTTTGTTTGGTATGTTTACTGAAAAAACGATTTTAAGATAATCTATTTTGCTTGAATGATATAAAAAATCAATTTTCTACGGTAAATTACAAAAAAAAAGTATGAAATTATTTGTATAGATTTTGATGTGAATAGTAAATTATAGGAAAATGTGAATTGTTTCAAAATAATCAAAAGCTTTTTTAAAATAAGCTCCAAGCTTTTAGTTTTTCTAAAAACAACTTTTTCTATAAAAAAAAATGTTATTTCTTAAATTTAAGTTGAAATGTCAAACACACCTAATTATTTACGAAACAACTTTTTAGGGGGGAACTGATGAAATGAATTTAATCTATCTTTTCCAAATATGCTCTAAATGTATTACTAGAATGGTCCTATCGCATTTATAGAGATTCAAATGTTTTGAATCAAAAAAAAAAAAAAATCACTATCTGAAAGATGTCTCTAACTTGTCAAATTGATTAAAGTCTATAGATAGAAGATATTATTCCCATTCCAGGACTGCCCAGGCCGCTATCCTAGTGCAATCGATAAAAGCAAGTTTAGAAGCTAATAGGAAATCTTTCCAAACACTCATATTAATTTCACTCTTTGAGTATTTCTGAAAGACTTGCAAGTTGCATTAAACACTTACTCATTTATTTTCTTTTGGGTGTTAAGCTTGAAGAGGTTAGGTGAGAAAAGTATATTTGTCGTTTGTTGAGCATAGAGATGCTAAGTGTGATAAGAATACTCATGTCTGTAACTTGATAAGTTAAAATGAAAATTTTGGTAACAGGGAGGTGATAACGATAGGGAGACAAGAGGCAGTAGCAACATGGAGATGCAAGGCAACAGCGAGCAAGGGGATGATGGTGGCAGCGGCCAGAGGGGAGGGAGACTTGCTAAGTTAGGGTTGGAAGGGACTGAAGTCTGAATGAACAAATGAGAAAAAAGGAGTGTGGCATAAACTGATAGTCTATTAGTCTGATACGAGAAACACAAAACGACAGAGGGCCAAACATAATAGTAAAAGATGAGGATCAATTATATAGTAAAAAATGAGGATCAATCATACTTTATTAAACAATGATCCTATAATAAATCTCTCAAAAACCCTTATTATATATAAAACTCTTCCAAACCAAAACCTCTGCTTTAAATAATAGCTTCTATTTCTACTTCTACATCATATAAGCTCCTTTTTTTAAAAAAAACTCATTCAAATAAATATCCATCTACTTTTGACTAATTTGCATAATATGAATTTAGAAACAATTAAAATGAGACATTTCACTGTTAAACCTACTTGATTTGTTTGGAACAACTTCTTTAGACGAAACAATTTGACATGAATAAATAAACCCCATTTTATTCAATTTATTTGAATTCAATGTCTATATTGTTCCCATCGACTATTTAACTATGTCCAAGACTTGGTACAATTACATAAATATACATTAGATGTTATTTTCCAAATTTTTTTGACAAAAAGAATGTTATTTTCTAATAACAACTAGTACGGTAGAATTATATATCCTATTATTAAAAAAAAATGTGTATCAACTATCCATTTTCATATCCTATTATCATCGAGAAACATCTTTTTTTTTTTTTTAATAAATTCATAGAAAAACATCTAATGTACATATGAAATTGAACCTAAATTTTGTCTTTAACTGTTCCTGGAATGCCAAAGTGCTTACTATATTGCTTAAGTTTATGTGGAAATGAATGAATCTTAAACATAATAAAATTAATACAAACGAGTTAATACCTCATTCCATAAGGAAACTAGTAATACTTACACGTCATTGAACGTGCACTTCGAGTAAGATATTACCAATTCACACATCTGGCAAGTCAATTACCAATGAGGGGGTTAAAATCAATGGAAACCTTGAGTTTATGACTCCAAAATAACAAGGACCCAGAGAGCCGAAACCCTTAAAAGTTATAGCTTAATAATAAAGGACAGAGATATAGAAAGTGATGACAGTTATTGAGTTAAAGAAAACATAGCCAATTCATTGTGAAGGCCAGAAGATTTGAGGAATGTGAACTAAAATGCCAGGCGATTGAACATAGAGATTTAACACCTAAAGTTAATCACTGCAGATCCGGGTGGAATCGAACCACCATCCTCTCAAAGCATCGAGACTACCCATAGCATGCCCAATAACTCAATAATTTGAGTATACACAGCTATAGAGTTTAAGTGGGATGAAACAACAGCTTTGAGCGCTCTACCAATTTGAGCTTACAGATCTTTTTAAGTAAACCAATAGAGGATGCAACTCGAAAGGGATGGAAAGGGATCCGAGTCTTCTCTCTCTGTCCGTCAAATTAATATATACAAATATAAAAATAATTATATATTAACTTATTATTATAAGAAAAAACATAACATCTACATCTATATGATTAAGAAAAACAAAGATAGTCTTAACTTTTCTGTTGTTACAGTGGAAAAAAGAACCTCGCAATATATTTGTCAAATCACCAGAGAAGCAAAGGCCGTGCATCTCGAGATACCAGCGCCTAATATTCTTCAACACTAGTATGCGTTTCAGCCACATTTTGTTCCAGTCAAAAAAAAAAAAAAACTACAATTCACATATCTTAATTCCTCTGCCAAATTCTCAATCCAAAAAAGGCTGGAAAATGCACAACGGGGAAAAAAGGCAATGGAAGTCATGTGACGTTGCGAGCCAGTTTTACTCAAGTTCTGGCCTAAAAGTTTTAGACAAAGGCTAGATACTTTGGAATATGACTTGCCAAACATGCACTACAATGTCACTTTGACACTTAATCTCCCGTACCTGATTGTAACCCCTACAACTTTGAAAAATTTTAAACCATGCTTACTGCAGGCATGATTTTTAATACCCAATTATTTGATGCGATCTAATTATTGTTCGAACATCCAAACAATAATCGGGGAAGGAATAGCCAAGCTAGGATGGAAGATACTTCATGAATAAAGAGAATAGTTGGGTGAAGGTTGTTACCCAGAAATCTGTATTCTTCGAATAAAAAGAGTTCTTTGAGGTGGGAAAATCTCAAGCCCGAGAAAAGATGACGAGCCGCCCCCTTACTCGTGCCAAGAAAGCGTGACGGCGTCAAAAAATATTCTACATGTGCACGCACCCTTTGTCACGCCAATTTGGGTACGGCAATTTGGGTAAAAATAAAAAAATAAAAATTTACAGCATGAGATGGAATGCAAATTGCTCTCATTTATAATCAAAATTTATTCAACTACACCACCTAAATCACAATCATCTTTTAGCCATTATCATCCAAAAAAAAAAAAAAAAAAAGCTCAATATAAAAAATAAAAAATAATACATAATACAATAAAAAATAAATAATGTACTCAATCTGAAATCCGACATTACAACCAGACTTAACAATAATAAAAACACCAAGCTCCTTGTAAAATAATTTAGCTCCAAATTAGCAATACTTTCATTCATAAACAGTAACAATTCTATCTAAAATGTTCACTAAGCAAACACTACCTGATTCAACATAAAAAAATGCATCAATCTGAATTATTACCATTGCAGATAACCTGACGGTGAATTACACGTGGAACTGTTTCCGTACAACTTATAAGAGAAGACTACATCGAAAATTAAGAGTAAATAATGAACATTGCCATGGCAAAGTAAAGTATTCACGGACCTGAGATTATGTGATGCTCTACAAAGGACATAACTATAATCCATAGAAGATATCAGCAGATTCAGTGGTACAGATGTACATCCTAACAACTTATGCTTCAAAATCTACTTGATAGCAGAAAATGCTTCTTCCTTCCTTGCAGCAATTACATAGGGGACCATTTCTAAAACCAGTAATACATACAGATCCATATGACAAGAACACCAACAATATTTGGCTCATCAGGGAAACAACAAATTTGTTGCAATAAATATAAGAACGAGTTATAGGAATTAGGAACGAGTTAATAACCTTTTGCTAATTAAAAGAGAACCTCGATGTTACTGGTGGTTCAATCGAAATAATACAGCTGAAGTTATATATACCAGAAGTTAAATGATTAAGACTTGGGTATTGTTTGGTTGAAGGAGAATGGAGAGGAAGGGGAATGAATTTTTTTTAACAACGGTTCAACTTTCGGAAAGGAGTATTTGAAGTGAAGGGTCACATGACCAGAAAACATCCTTACTCATTAATTTTAAAATAAATAATTATAAGATTGAAAAAAAAAATTATACTTTAAAATCCCTCCCCTCAACCAAAAACACACCCTCATGAAAAACTCAAGAAAGCATTGGCAAATTCCAAGGTCAATAAACCATGATAACCTATTGATAATTAAGAGAACACCGTTTTCAATAAGCAATTGAGTGAAAACCCTTCATTAGATGTTAGATGTTACCTAAAGCAGCGGCTGATGGATAAGATCAATCGGAAGTTAGATTTGGGGTGATAAACACCGAAAGTTAAATAATGAACTAACATCAAATTACCTTTTACAAGACGCTCATGAAGAACTCCATAAAGCAATCACTGCCAATAAGATTGTATTAAATTAAACATTGATTAATATTCTCTGCATTTCAGTAAACTGAAATTGCCTGAAACTCACATTTACATCTTAAATTAAACATTGATTAATAATTCTCTGCATTTCAGGAAACTCAAATTACCTAAAACTATCAATTTATATGGCTTACTACTAGAATTCTTTCATCTAGTAAAATGATTTAGCTATCTATTATGGCATTAAGAAAACGCTTCTTAATTGTAAACCGGTAGAAAATACCTTGGGTGATTGGAGATCAGTTGAATCTGGCGTAGTGAGTTTCGCAGTAACTTTCGCGAAGGCATTTCGTGGCAGCAAGTTAGGTGATAACAAAGAAAAAACACAAGGAAAAGGAGAAGGAAGAGGAGAACAACACACAGCACACCAACACCACACACCAGAGGGAGACCCGGGGAAACCCGTGCCATCTCCCTCCAAACCAAAAATTATCTCTTTTCTTTATTAAGATCTTTTTTTGACCTGCCATGCAAGCGCACCTGTCATGGCAAAGGTCTCGTCACAAATATCTCGTGGTATCCACACTTCACCCTTCTTCTACATTTTTTCTACATTCATCACACTTTCCACCCTCAAAATCTTCAAACCATCATTTAATTACATTTACAACAGCATTCGCCAGTGAGGAAACATAGAACTGATGATGTATCAACTACCAAAGAAATGGAACCGCCCGCTTCATCTGGAACGTTTTCGCCACGATCTACGCTGCAAGACACCTCGAGCATTTCTTATAGACGAACAGCACGCTCGCGCACTTCCGTACGGTAGATCTGAGGCACCAGGCTTTAGATCCATGGAAAACCTGCAAAACAAAGGTGAAACATTGGAACAAATTGTGACACCTAATCGAACAAGACTAAATTCGAAAGTAGCCATACCACCAGAAATCCACCATCAGCGAGTAAATCAGGATCCGATCCATAAGGAACAGATACTCCAGAATAGAGAGAGAACGAGAACTGATAAAAGATCCGATTTTCGTATGGTGAGGAAAAAATGATGCGGAGAAAGTTAGAGGCGGTGATGAAAGAAATGAATGGATACTACCCGTGTTATATCGAGGGAGTTTATGCTGAATCAACGGTTCAGATTACTTTCGTTTGACGGGTGAGATTGTGTGATAAGTAATGTTAGGTGCAGCTGATTCATCGCCGCTGAGGCGGTTGTTCTTATCTATTAAATTTTTTTTTTGAAGTATTTTTTAGAAAATAAAAAATCAGCAAAGAAGAATCTGGAGCTCTTCTTACGTGTCTCAGCTTTGCCAATAACAACTGTTCCAGCGTGTGCCAGCCTGTAACACCTGTACTTGTTTGACCAAAGTAACCTTCTTTCAGAAATTATCTAACAAAATAGCACAGTTTAAAATAATTTATCAAAATAACCTCCTTTTAAGGGATCTGAAATATTATATTCCCTCTGTTCTTATATATAAGATGCAAAATTCTAAAACACACAGGTTAAGAAAATGCATTGAAATAAGCTATTTGTAATTAATATTCATATAAATTTACAAATTAACCCTTCAATAATTAATGAACAAACATACTTATATTAAAAGTTACACTGTCTCGTAAATATAAACCCTATTATAAATAAGGGTAAAATTAAAAATGAGCATTTAATATTTGTCAAAATACATGTATGTCTCTTATATTTTGGACCAAAAAAAGTAGCCATTTGCTTCTTATAATAAGGACCGGAGGGAGTATTAATTTTTTTCAGACATAATGACAACTGACACCATTGACCTGCCACGTGGTAACGTCCCATCGGTTTATAAGATTTTTGTGCAAAAAAAAAAATTGAACAAATAAAAAATAAAAAAATGCAAGCCGACGCCAGTTGCAACGAAGCCACTCCACCTGAGTATGCCATGTGGCACATCCTGAACCCACTCATTATTATATTATTAATTATTAATTAATTATTTATTAATATAATCATATTAATATTATTAGTACATAATTATATTATTAAATATTAAAATTAATTATTAGGTTAAATTACTCTTTTGATGACTTATTTGTTTTAAAATGTTCAATTTGCTCCCTTCATTATTAATATATAATTATAATTATACTATTAAATATTATCATTAAGAAAAACCTTTAACTTTGACACTCGCCAAAAAACATCGCCGGAATCTAAAAAATAGAGGAGCCAAATTGAATATTTTAAAACAAATGAGAGAATAAATTGAATATTTCAAAATAAACAAGGGATCAAATTAAATATTTTAAAACATCACCGAAGAAGTTTTCCAGATTCCAACAGTGTTTTCCGACGAGAGTCGAACTTAACGATCAAACTTTAAACAAATAAGGGACCAAATTAAATATTTTAAAGCAATGAGGGTAAAGAATAGTTTAAACAAACAAGCACCTTTTCATCCATTAAGAGCTTATTTGGGAAAGATAAAATTTTCCTTTTCAGCTGTTTTTTTTGTGTAATAAGTTGTTTTGGGAATAATTTTTATGTTTGGGTTTTTCAAAAAAAAAAATTTATTTTATATCATCTAATTTGTTTTAGCTTAAGTATGTTATGATTTGATTATTTTTCATTCTCAAAATTTTATTCCCTGTTTACCCCTACAAAACTAACTTTGTAACAAATATTATTAAATTATTATACAAATAACTCCATACATTTTTTTAGTAATTTATTATATAAAAGTAAAAAAAAATTTCGACCACCCAAATGAAATAGATTATCTTAAAATCACTTTTCAACAAATATACCCAAACAAAACAATTCTGATTGGGAGGCCCAAACAATAATCAATTATCAGCATAATCTTTTTTTTTCCAGCTTTACCAAACACACTCTAATTTGGAGGCCCGCAAATATAAGTATTTAATCCCCCTCTAAAGTAAGAAAGTCTCTAAAGTAAGAAAATAAGGATAACCCACTATTAATTTAATAGATATATAAAAATCTTAAGCCACTGCAGTCTTACTTTCTCACTTTTCGCCTCAATGGAGTCCAATTTCAAAAACAAAACCCCTTCCCTCAATAAAAGATTTCATGCCTCGTCCACAATGCCATTTCTTCATGGTCCCGATACTTAACCTATCTCACATTCAGACACTACAAAGTTCTCATAAATATATCATTCATAGAGTAAAAATGTTACTATATATTTTTATTTTTTATTTTCTCACTTTTCTCTAGAGATCTACCTAATTTTTTCCCCCTACTTCTTTAATTTTTCTTTCAATCCAAGGAAGCAAAAAAATCTCTTCATTTCCAAGTTCCAACTCATTTTCTCTACTATCCTTCTATTTTATATCATAATTCTTTCCACCTACATATTCCCATATCCAAACAAAAGATAGAAGGTAACCATGAAAAAGGAAAATGGAATACCTTATGCGCAAAGCTTAAATTTGATAAGCATTTTCCTTTTGGCAAGTCTGATAATATCATTAACAACCTAGCTGAGTTTAAAACAGGATATACCAAGAGCAACGAAACTAAACATATCGAACTCCAAGCCATCAACAAATTGGCAAACCATACCATAATAATAGAAATAAAGAGAAACCCCATGACATGCATGTCTCTAATGGTGTTGATCATACAACCTTAAAGTTCAACTTGCACATATACTAAGACGAGTAACAATATGCCTGGCAACTCATCTCAACCAAAATATCAGATAAATAGTTGATTATTTAGATACAGCAAAGACTTGAGAAAACCTTTTAAGCATGCACAGATGGTCATGGACTCATGGCTAATTGGCAAACAAGTTGGCATCTCCTTAAGTAATACATATGCAATTTTCTGAAACATAGTGAAAAAGGAAACACATATCATTAGATAATGACAACAGTAGAAATAATAAATTAAAGAAAAAGAAATAATGCATGTTTAATAGGCGAGCCACCTTACCCTCACATTCACAACCATTCCAGTTAACAACAACTCAAACACTTTCTTATGTATCATTCATATTCCAGAGAACAGAAAGATTCAACACAACCACTGCAGATCCGGGTGGATTTGAACCACCATCCTCTCAAAGCATTGAGACTTTACCTAAAATGTGTAGATTGACTCAATAATTTGAATCAGTATACACATTCATAGAAGTTTAAGCACTTCTCGGAAACAAATGCTTTGAGCGCTCTCCCGATTTGAGCTTACAGACCTTTTAAGAAAAATAATATGGCAATACTATAGGCTAGTTGTTGACTAGGCAAACTCCTTCGGCCATCCAACTTCAGCGGATGTAACTCGAAACTCGAAAGGCATTTGAGCCTATTCTATATATTTTTTTGGATCTACTTTGAGGAGTATCCCATTGCCAACCTGAGACAGGGACTAATCTCCTAGGGGAGTTTGTTCAGCACCTCGATGGATGGCATGCCTCCCAGCTGAGATTTTTTCCATATCCAAGACTCGAACCCGAGACCTTGGTTAAGGGGCGAGAGGCCTTTAATCACTCACGCCAGCCTGTTTTATATTGTTACAAATTAATATTAGTCAATCCATTTGTCAACTGATATTTAAAGTGAATAAACCAACACTTCCATAATTATAACAAAACATTCATTTCTGACCACCTAAACATTGCAATTTCACTTCCACAACTAAACTGCGGTACCTGACTGTTGCAGCAACGACATTGAAAAATTTTAAACCATGTTTGCTAGCCAGTTTCCTCTCAACTTTACCCAATACAAAACTGGCTTTAAAATTGTGCATAACTTCCGAAAAGTATAAGAATAAGAATACTGTACATACAAAGAAAATCATGAGAATATACGGATGGATGTTATGTGGACCAGTTTAATGCACTAAAACATTCATTTCTGACCATCTAAACACTACAATTTTATTTCCACAACTCAACTCCGGTCCCTGACTGTTACAGCTACCACTTTCAAAAACTTTAAACCAAGTTCTCAGCAGGCATGATGTTTAATGCACGATTATTTGTGGATGGAAGAATCTAATGATTATTAAAACATTATTGAATCCATTATCCAAGCATACATTGTCGTTAAGAAATATTTTCCATGCTATATGCTATATTATAGACAATAATACTTATCCAACCATTTCTTATGCCACTCTGGGAAACAAAAAACAATAGTTAAATACAAATTGCTCTCATACCTAACACAAAATGATTCCCCTATTACTTTTTTTAGGTCATATTTTATACATCAATCCTAATGATCTATATCTTATCCACTATTGTTGTAAGTAAACAGAATTGATAAATTATTGTAAAAAAAAGGTATTTTTACAGGGGGAGGTGGTAAAAAATAACGATTCAGTATAAATTGACAATAAATAAAAATATTGCCAAAAAAGATATACAAAATCTGAAATTCACCATTACAAATACGATAAAAACACCAAGCTCCTTGCAAAGTCATATAATCAAGCTCCAAACTAGCATTACTTTATATCATAAACAGTAACAATTCAATCTGCAAAATGTAAAACATCCAACTAATTGAGCGACTATACATAATAAAGCTAAAAAGTTCACTTAAGCAAACACTATTCGAATGCAGGATAACACATCAAAAACCGATATGAAAATAAAACCAATGATCAGAATTATCTCTGTTTATCTGAATTATGCATGGAACTATAAGAATCAATACGACACACTTTCGTCTAGCTCAGAAACATTTCCATGACAAAGTAGAGTATTGACGGACCTGTGATCTTGGGATGCCTTACAAAGGAGATAAACTACGATCCCTAGAAGATACCATCAAAAACACTGGTACATATGTACATCCTGACAATATAGGCTTCAAAATCTACATTGATCTGCATCCATTATCTTGACAGCAAAAAATACATCTTCCTTCCATGTAGTGATTACATAATAGGTGACCGTTTCAAAAACAAAGGGAACCACTTGACAAGGACACCAGGCATATTTGCCAGTCATAAGGGAAACAATAAATTGGTTGCAATAAATATAAGAACATGTAAACATTGCCGAATTAAAAACGAGAAAATAACTTTTTGATAATTAAATTTCAGAAAGGACCTGATTGAATGTTATATAAAGCCCCGGCTCATAATAAGCTAAATAGGAAGATCGATTCAATGTCATAAACTTCAGAAGTTACATAAGTATTAAACTTAACACCTTCTAGAAGAAGACACCTACTGCAGAACTCCATAAAGCAATCACTACGAAATTGGTATCAAAAGAACTTCAATTACCCGTTCACTAAATTGAAATTACCAAAAACTAACAAATTAATATCTAATGTATGGCTTAATAATGGATATCATTCATTTCTAATACCAATTTAGCCATATATTGTACCATTAACAAAAAGATTCTTAAATGTAATTTGATATTGTACCATCACTAAAACGATTCTTAAATGTAAACTGGTAGAAAATACCTCATTTGATTGGAGATCGATTAATTCTGGCATGTTAACTTTGAACGCTGTTGCGAATTGCGATTCATGGTAGTCAGTTAAGAGATAACATAGACAAAGTAAAGGAGAAAGGAAGGGAGAGGAGAACACCACACACCAGAGGGAGATACAGGGCAAACCCCGTGCGATCTCCCTCCAAACCAAAAAATATCTTTTTTTTATTAAGATCTTTTTTTGACCTGCCATGCAAGCGCACCTGTCATGGCAAAGTCCTCGTCACAAATATCACGTGTTAACCACACTTCACCTTTCTTCAACATTTTTTTTTCTACATTAATCATACTTTCCCCTTCGAAACCTTCACAACACCATTTAATTACATTTACAACAAGATTCGCCGGTGAATAACCATAGATCTGATGCTGTATCAGCCACCAAAGAAACGGAATCGCTGCATCTGGAATGCTTTCGCCACGATCTAGAGCCTCTCCAAGAGAATAACAGGACGCTTGCACTTCCGTACGGTAGATCTGAGGCACCAGGCTTTAGATCCATGGAAAACCTGCAATGAAAACAAAATAAAGGTGAAAAATCGGAACAATTGTGAAACCTAATCGAAACAAAGACTGAAATTGAAAGTAGCTATACCATCAGAAACCACCGCCAGCGAGTAGATTAGGATCCGATCCATAAGGACCTGATAAGTAAAAGATAAGCGTGAATAGAGAGAGAACAAGATCAGAATTTTGTAGTATGAGAAGAAAATGATAAGAAGAAAGTTGGAGGCTGTGAATGAAAAATTTGGAACCCCTCCAGCCGTAAAAGATTGTCCTGCCAACACTTTTATATGCAAAGACAAATGTAAAAGATACTAGAAAATATACGTTGTGGTATAAAAGTGTTGGTAGGAAAATCTTTGCGGATGAAGAGAATCCAGAGTCCGGACTCAAATGAATTAAAAGTGCCTACCTTCGGTATATAAAGGGAGTATTTGTGGAATCAACGGTTGAGATTACTTCGTTTGATGGGTGAGATTGTGTGATGCGTAACGTTTGGTGCAGTTGATTTATCGCTGCTGACGCGGCTGTTCTTATCTTCTGCGAGGGACGTGTCTTTCAATTTGGTACGTGACTTGCATAAACTAGTAAGCACGGGTCCGCAAGGGAAATCATTATCATAAGATATATAATGTTTAAATAATAATTTTTTAATCATGATAAGAAAATTTCAAAACTAATTTGTTTGATATTTCTGTAATATTAATTTCAATGCTGCATAACCCATCAAATATGTACTTGATTATGTTGGGGTCGGTCCAAGGGGAAAGCTGATAAAGCTAGGGCTTTAGGCCTCAAAAAAAAAAAATTTACTAACTATTATAATAATATTTTTTATAAAAAAAATCTTAAGAGTCAGTTATACAAAAGGCTGGGTGAGCAGCTCCATAAAAGATTATTTTCCTCATTCATGGCTCATTTCACGTATTTCTATCTCAACCACATAATGGCTCATTAATAAAATAAAGTTAATATTTTTTAGTATTTTGCTATAAAAAAATTTGAAAAATGATGTTTTTCACCCATGACTCATCTCTATCCATGTGTCTCACTCACCTCTCCTACTTTGGCCTTTCAGATTGACAATGTCTCAACAAAGATTAAGTGGACTAGCTTTATTATTGATTGAAAAAGAATTGTTAAATGAAATTGATTACAATAATTTAATAAATGATTTTGCATCCCAAAAAGCACAAAAATAAATTTGAATAAAAATATAATGCTTTTAACAAAAATTTATTATTTATTTTAAAAGGCCTCACTTTAGAGTTTGCTTTAGGCCTCCAAAAGTGTTGGGCCGACCCTGATTATGTGATAAAAAAAATTAAGCACTTGAAGTCTTGTAATAAATAAGTTTCAACTTGAATTGTGAGGATCAAATATGACTCAAGTTCATATCTTGCACGATCAACTTTCAAGCAAGAATATATATCATATATTTGAATAATATTTAGTTTCTTGTTTTTATCTGGATACCTATGTATAATACGGTATAAGATCATATTTGTTCATTCAATATCACACACACGCCTGACCTTGCTAACCATATATTCTTTACAACATATAAACGTATAAGCATGACAATGATAATCTAGCTTTTTCTTTGTCCAAATAAAAGTAGAAAGTTTATAGTCTATTGGAGAGTAAAAATGTTGCTATTTGATAATTAAAGAATGAATATAATAACTGCTTCTTTCCACTCCTTAGAACCAAGTATTTAGTGTAGTTTTGTCATTGGTGTGTATAAACTCACTCGAGTAACCCATGTAAACTATGATAGACCAAAGTTTAAAAAAAAAAAAAAAAAGGGAAAAAAACTGAGGGTAACATCATGAATTCATGAGTATTCGTATGGCCAAATAAGATCAATCTTCTTGAATGTTGTCTCGAGTTGTTTTTACATGCTCCAATCCTTGTTTGTAGCAAGATATTATTTTTAGCCACTGATCACACATTTTAGGTGGAACATAAGGGAACATGGCAATTGTCTGACTTCTTCCTCGTCTTTGAACTTGGCTAAGCAAATGCAGCATTGCTGTCAACACACCAGAGCAGAACAAACTTATTAATTCAGTATCCAAATTGAAAGGAAAAAAGTAATGGAAAATATATTTGCACACCAATTTTTCCCACATCACTTTTTACACTGATGATGTGATCAATGTGGAAAGAATCAGTTACCTTGGTAATCAATTAACATTCTTGTCCACACACTATTTGTTGTCAATGCACCAGAGCATAACAAACTTATTAATTCAGCATCCAAATTGAAGGGGAAAAGTAATGAAAAATATATTTGCACGCCAATTTTTCCCACACCTTTTTGACACTGGTGATGTCATCAATGTGCAAATAATCAATTACCTTGGTAATCAATTAACATTTTTGTTCACAACACAATATACGTAGTTACCAGTTATTTGCACATTGATCGCCAATGAAAAAGTAGTGTGGAAAAATTAGTTAGTATTTGAATAGCTCAATAGCAAAACTGAAAAGTAGTACTACCCACGCAACTAATTAATGACACACAAAAAATCCCACATGTAGTGGCTGTTATGTGGCTAAATCTATATCAAATCAAAGGCCAGTAATCCAATGATGACAACTGAAACCATAGGAAGGACCAAAGGGGCAGAAAACAGATTTCCAACTTTAGTGGTCTGTTTGCATCCATCGATTCTGAATAGCTCACTCATATAGAGAAATCATGTTCTCGTTTCTTCTTGTTCTTTGATTCCTTCTAATCCATTTACTTTTATTAGGTGAAAGTGCCAATGCAAACATCTAAAAACAAAAAGAAAAGATAAAAAAAAAAAAAAAATCTTTGCATTACAGATTCAAGAATGGGAGCCAGTAAATTCTAAATTCAATTATCAACAATGTCACAATAGCAAAACAAATGAAAGATGGTTATTTTCAGAAATTTGATCTTCCAACATTAATGAGAACTTCATCATGGTCTGCACAGCTCTTCACAATCAAAGAGAATGAGAATTACTAAGCTAGCATCAACCAAATGACAACCCCAAATATCATTTTTGGTAGTATTTTTCTTAAGCACAAACTAAGCATGAAAAGAAGGCAAATTTTGCTGAAAATCGATGCATGAAGATACCATTATGAAATTATAAAATATTTTTATGCACCCTTTACCACCACATATAAAAAAAAAAAAAATTGTGCTAAACCAAATCTAAATAGAAATATAGATTCCTTTGTATAGCCATCTTTCTCAAGGACTCCTGTATTATTCATTACCTTTAACAATTGTAATGGAAAGTAACAATATAAATAAAACTCTTTTAAGACAAAAAACTAATAAAACTCTTTTACCCTCGAAGAAATTGTTATTTCCCAACCTCATTTACACATTTTTTAATTACGACACACATAAGCATGGAAGCAAAGCAGATGAGGGAAGCTACATTTTGGATGCTTTGCAAGATGACAGAGGCTTGGAAAACCAATAGAAGTTATATTCGAATCAGAAATAGTTTGACTTGATTGGGCCATATCAGTAATTACTTCCAAGAATTACTACACGAGTATTGAAACCCGGATAAACAATGTTCAAGGAGAATGAGTGGAGATATATAATACCAATCATTCTAAGTCCGTCTATGTAGCCATCCTTTATCCGAGTTAAATTTCTCAAAAGTAGCCCGTTACAGTTGCTGCAAAATACATTGACAATAAGCAATATAAAATAATCAAATCAAATACAATAAATTAATTCAAATGCTCAATGCTTATAAAATAATGGGAAACATACATAATGTTGAAATTCACATAAACATGCACATAGAGGATAAGGTGGATAAAATAAAGTTTTTCAACCAAAATAAGTTTTAAATTATATGGTTTACAAATGCCATAACAAAACAGATGCGTAACGTTATACTCACCATGAAATTGGGATCAAACCTTTCATTGTGGTTACAGGTCCTGCTGTAACACCCTGTTTTTCAGAATAATTTAATTAAGCTGGTTTTGGTTAAGTTGGATTTATCGGTCGAGGGCATAGTGGGATTTTTGGCTAAAAGTCCCTTCTGATACATGAGCACGCCCGTGCTCATTAGCCAGCAAGCCCGTGCTTAAAGTCAGAAGCGTGTTTCTGATTTTAAGTTGAGCACGACCGTGCTCAACAAGGAGCACGCCCGTGCTCAATGTGTTGACCGCGTCTCGTAACGTTAAGTTGAGCACGACCGTGCTCAATGAGGAGCACGACCGTGCTCAGGTCCGAACGTTATATACGTGAGCAGACTCGAGGGTTTAATGTTTTAAACCCTACTTGTGAGTGCAGCAGCCACCTTGAGTGCGGCCAGAACGAGTCTCCTTCCTTTTCCTCCTTCTTGAACGGTTTAAGTGAGTATTGGAGACCTTGGGAGACCGCTAGCATACCTGTGTTGATTATATAGGTAATGTTTCTTCCCTGTCTAAGTTTCCTTTTCATTATTGTGATTAGGGAACTAACTGTTCGTGTTCTTATTTGTTTACGGATCGTTTGAGGGCGAGCCGTCTTAGGGGAGGAACCGTTTGCTGTCAGGACTTGTTAGAGAGCTACCTTCAATCCAGGTATAGGGAGAAGGGTAGTGTGACCATAGGCTCGGGGTTAGAGTAGACTAAAGGGGTCCCCATGGCCCCGGTTTGTTTATATGATAATCTGTTATGCATGTATACTTGTTGGTTAGTTGATAACATGATAATGATTGAAAATATGTTATGTTTATGTTCATGGTTGGTTGAGTTTATGTTGGTTGCATTGCTATGAACATGTTAATATTTGATGGTTGTTTTGGCATGTGTTATTGGCTGAATGGTTGATACCATACTTGAGTTGATGCTGTTGTTATCGATGGGTTTAACCCTTAAAACGTGCCAATAATGGATTTAGGATGTTCACTGTTTAAATCTTAAAAGTTGGTTAAAACACAGTCTCTGTTCCTGCCCAAAACAGCACTGTCGCGCGATGAGCACGACGTGCTCCCAGTTGAATTTTGGGTAAATGGCCGCGCTGTTCAGCACGGCCGTACAGGACAAAGAGCACGGCCGTGCTCAATGAGAAGCACGACCGTGCTTCACTTAAAGGGGAGCACGCCCCTCACGTGCTTAAGCACGACCATGCTGGGTTACGAGCACGACCATGCTCAACCCACCTGGACAGAACAAGATTAAAGGACTTAAGGGGTTTTAAATCCCACTTCCCTATAATGATAACTGATTAGACAACTTGATAAATGTTACTAAAGATAAATAAAGATGATGAGATGGTGAGATGTTAAGTCGATACCGTTTTGGGTGCCGCAAGCTGATGAGTTGTACCTTGGTGCTTTTTGGCCAAGGAAGCCGTGACCCCGCGGTTTGGGTCTAAGGTGTTGTTGTTATGTACTTTGGTGGCCGAGAGTTTGTCCCATGTACTGCGGTTGATTCCACTTAAGTCCTCAGGTAGATTCCGCGAGGCAAGTTGGTGCAGTTGATTCCGCTGTTACCTTCGGTCGATTCCGTTGGAGTTATGGAGGTGGTGTTGCCGTTGTTGTTGTGTTGCATACGCATTGCATCGGAGTTGTTGTTTAGAGATGTTCAACATAGGGGAGATCATCCTAGAGTACGGCGATCCGGCCATCCACGGTTGGAGTAGATTCTCCTAGCGCCCCCGTGATGAGGCATTCGTTGGTCTGATGCGTTGGCTATCCAAGGAGTAGATTCTCCGGCGTTGAGTAGATTCTCAATGTGGATATGTAACTCCGAAGTCGTTCATCCCGAGTTTAGTGGATCCACATGCATTGTTGGTTTAGCGGAGTAGGACTGCATTGCACTGCATAACATAATGATGATGTCGATGTTTGGTGTTATGTTGTTGTGTTTACTGTTTACTTTACTTCCTACTTCTTGCTGTATATGATTACATGAACTTACTCCCCATGTTTGTTTGTGCTTGGCCTGATTGGCACCTTGCAGAGGATGACGAGCAGCCCGGAGAGGAGTGACTCTGAGTAGCCGCCACTCATAGTAGGGCTAGTTGTGTTATGTTAGTTTTCAGTTGTAATTCCGTGGGTGTTTATCCCGGAATGGTTATACCAGCTCTGTAGGTGACATCGGGATTTGGATATTTATTTTAGTTTATTATGTTTAAATCTCATTTCATTCTCCGCGTTGTAAACGGTTCATGTGGGACTTTTCTACCCATGGACAATTGTTTTATTTATTTCAATAATTACATATTTTCCTTTAATTGATTTTAATTTAAATGGCTTATAACATGCGGGGTAGAAGGGTGTCACACCTGCCAATGCTTACTGTGTATTTTCACCCAATTCAAAAAAAAAAAAAAAAAAAAGAAGAAGAAATTATTTAAGAACGCGGTGAAAGAATCTTGTTCTTTAATGGAATACTCATGGAAAGCTCTCAGAATACATACTAACAATAAGTTATTGAAGAAGGATTTTATTGGTTTCTATCTTGGCAGCCTAAATGGGAATATATCAAACATTTCAACCACAGCAAGTCAACTTGCACACCGGGGCCAAAATTCAATAAACAATGCAAGCATAACTATAACTTAACCCCAAAGCATAACTTACTCATCTTCATCTATCCCCCCAAACTTACTCTGATCAACTTCATCTATCTACCAAAACCTACCCTGACCCTCTAAAGACATCGAAAGGTATACAACAGTGATTTAAAAAACATACAAATCAACCCCAGCTGAAATGGAAAAGAAATATTTTGTAGAGTTCTAGCCATGTTCTTTTGAAATAAACATGGACCAATGTATAGACAGAGGAACCCATTACTACTACCTATTCTCAGAAGAGGGAAAAGAAATTAATACTTATTTTCAAAAAATCACCCAACTACGTCGTTCTTGAGTGACCCCTTGGACTTGGAGTCTGAAACAAAGCACATCATTTTGGACCCCTCCGATTCGGTTCAGTTGTCTGAAGCAATATTGGATGGAGCTCGTAAGGAGGAAAGAGGGGAGATCTTGTATGGCGTGGTCGATGGAGCATACTTTTGTCCCGTGAATCAATGGTTGAAGGAGAAGTAAAACTTTCCAGAGGCATGCGGGTAATGAATTGGCAATATGTGTGAGAGAAAAATAATGCTTAACTTGACACTTTGTACATACAGTAGAAATTATATAGTAATAAATACAGATTTATTTATTTATATAGAATATTATATTATATTATCATATTGTGAATAATAATAATAAATAATAATAATAATAATAATAATAATAATAATAATGGGAAACTCTTGGGGGGATCATTGTACAAGAAGTATTCTAAAATTATATAGTGATAGATAACTGAGATTTTTTTTTCCCTGTGAAAAGTCTTGCAACGACGACGTTTTATTTTTTGGGTCCTTGCAACGGCAACGTTTCCATTGGTCAAATGTGGACACTGGATTGGATCTTTCATCTTTGCCATACTGGACTGAGGACTAATCCAAGGATATATATAGAAACAGTTACGGGACAACTCTATTCTCATCAACCATCAACCATTTCAGAATTCGAGTCATAGACATAAGGTTAAATGACTCAAGTTATTAGTCACTTGAACCACAAGGTAACTTTTCATTAAATTTAAAATGTTGAAAAAAGAAGTATTATTAGCTTTTGTTCTAACATAAAATCTTTTCTTTTAATTTTTTTTTTTTTTTGTAATTTTGATCATTTAAATTAAATTTACAGTGTAGTGGACTTTTGAGCAAGGTTAGTGACTATTTTTGAGTTATTTTATTAGTTTATTTATTCTTGAGTTTAATTTTTTTTTTTGATATTTGAGTTTAATTTTAATATATCGTTAGTGAAACTTTTTGTACTATTAATTGACGATTTGTGTATATCTTTTAAGATAGTTATGATAAAAGTCAATTTTTTTTAATGATAATGTGATTTATGATTGGTTAACACATATTATAAAGGTATTTTTGGATATAAAACCAAACAACTTGATCTATAAATACTTTGTCTTAAATGTATGTTTACAATTTCTCAATTGTAAACTAAACATGCACTATATTATTTGGATATCACTTGATAAAGCATTAAAGATGGAAATCAGAACCGTTAATGTTAATGTAAAATTTGTTATGCCTTGCCACTGCCACTTGTATAAGTATTTGTCATCTCATACTAAAAAATTGCAAAACAATGTAATGAGTCCTGATCATTATGAGCTCATGAAACTGTGATTGTTTTACATGTTTGGAAATGAGTTGGCTAGTTCGTCCAAGTGTTTTGAGTTATGGGAGTTTTGAAGGTGATGTCGAATGAAATGGTTAGTAAGGGAATGATTTTAGAGTGAGTTGGAGTGATATTTAAAAGTGTATGACTTTATTGTTTGAAAGTTTTGATAGAAGGAATTGATAGAAATTCCAATTTCGAAGTTACAGTGGCAATTAATGAAGTAAACTGAGTCGAAGGGATTTACACTCCACTCGATCCCAAACCCTAATTGGAGGGTATAAAAATTTGAGTGTTTGAATGGTATAGAGTAGTTTGGGTTCCCATTCTTAACTATTCCACTCCATCACTTAGAAAACTCTCAAGCAATGGCTTAAATTTTTTTTACCACTTCATCCCATTATTAACACTACAAGAAAACTGTTAATTACCGACGAAAACTTACCGGCAGACATGGTGTCCGTCAGAAATTAAGACATTACCGACAGACAAAGCCGTCGGTAATGATGAATATGAATAGTTTCTAAAGTTACCGACGGAAAGACCGAGGGGTGTTCCGTCGCAAAATCCGTCGGTATTGGTGGCGGGAAAGATTTGGCGCAAGCGTTTACCGAGGGAAGTGAAGTTGACACAAGGAAACACAAGAAGGGGGGTTGAATTGTATTTCTTAACAGTTTTTCGAAAAAATTCTTTTCTCAAATCTTTTTGCAAGCAAAACAATATAAGCAACACACAAACAAGAAAACCTTTTCAAAGAAGTTAACAAACTCATATTCAAGTCCCGACAGTTAGTATAAATAAATACTGTAAAAGATTAGGGATAGAAGATTCACACAAGTGATTTATTCTTGTCGCTCTCTTCCAACTGAGAGCTATGTCCAGTCCCTTCTACTTGAAGGTTTTCTCCACTATTCTCCAAATAGACTATAAGTATTTAACACATCTTCAGGCTACAAGTATTCTTTCTCTACCAAGCCTCTTCAGGCTCTAACTCTAACAAAGAGATTTACAGATTTGATCTAAGAACTCACTAAGTGTAAGAGTATGAAAGTTGAAGATCAGTTAGGATTACAAGTAAACTTGTTCAATAGAATTCAGCAGAGTTTTTCGCACTTTTGATATGTTGATTCTCTTATTCTTCACTTAGATTCATTCAGTATCTATAGATGGAGTGCTTTGCTGTCTTGAACTTCTTCAACGGTCTTCAAATTGTATCTGTTTGGACATGGCATTAAATGCTTGGATCCGTTGAGACTGATAACTTGATATGCTTCATGGAGAAGTGCTCTTGTTTATCAAAGGAATGCTCAAAGTAGAGCTGTCACTTCCCTATTGCACCGAAGGTTACTTTCTGACTTTACTTCTTTGTACTTGGTTTAAACTTTACTACAATATAGGTGACAGAGTACAAAGGTTTATGTTCTCAATGGTACTATGTTTCTAATCTCAAGAAACAAAGAGTTAACAAATGAAGCAGTAAGAGAAAGGGACATATATTCCTTTGAATTAAATATACAATCATTTGAAATAAATACGCTTATAGTAGACGGGTTCAGTTTTACTAGCTAGTAGACGCGCATGACTTTGGTCATGCAAAATTATCTTATCAGTAAAACGGACTCGTCTCCTGATACTGCATCTATAAGACTCTTGTCTAGTTCCAAGTCTTTGGTCTTGCTATTCTCAATAGCTCGTCTACTGATGTGGCGTCTAGTATGACTTCTCGCCTATTATCAAGTCTTTGGACTTGCTATTTTTGCTGGAATATTTTTATTTACTCGTCTATTACTCTTTCCTTAGACTTAGATACTCGTCTAGCATTTATTGCTTTAGCCAATTTTTTAAGGCCTTGTCTAGCAATAACTTCATAGACTCAGAATTTTACCATTGTTTTGAAGACTCGTCTAGAGCTTGATTCGTAGACCTGATACTGCAACTGTAAGAAAAATTTCCTTTTCTTATCACAACTTAGAAATCCCGCAAGCCTTCAATTAAACAAGTTAGATCTTTGACAATACTTTGCCATACAAATTTAACCTTTTTGTTAACATCAAAACTTAAGAGATTATTTAAGCCAAAACCACTTTGGTTCTAACAATCTCCCCATTTTTTATGATGACAAAAACCAATTAAATTTGACTGAGCAAAATCTAAGAAAGCTACAGAGCTCCCCCTGAGACAAAGCATACAAACTTAATTAACTTAAACATCAGATATCAAATATTAAGAATAAGTACTAAACATAGTATAAAAGCATTGAAGCATACATGTAATCAGGCAAACACATATCAGAACATATGTTTAATCAGAAAAGCATGAAGGCATTTCATCAAAAAAAGAAGAAGCATGAAGGAAGCAATTTAAACAGATATGCATATGCAGTAAAACACTTAGATCGGAAACTGACTTTTTATAAAATTTAATTCTCTTTCCTGTCGCCCCTTTTTTTGTCATCAGACAAAAAGGAAACATGGGTGGACCATCATTGTCAGTAACAAAATCAAAAGTTAAAAGATAAACTAAGATGGGGGTGGAGGTGGTCGAGGAGGATTCTGATTTGGAGGTGGAGGAGGTGGTTGAACTTGTTGACCTTGGTTTTGTTGAAAACTGGTTATCAATTGAATCATTTGGCTTAAAAGAGTATTGGTCGGTGCCAACTGTTTTGCCACTTGAGCTTCAATTTTCTTCTCCAAAATCTCATCAAGGTCTGGTGGCAAAGATGATCTAGAGCTTTCAGCAGTTGCATGCATAGTGCCTTGACCAGGTAGAATACTCAAAGCTTGAGAGTGTTGGGGTTCTTCATAGGGATGAACAACTGCCAGTGCTAATGGTTGTGAGGAATGCTTCCCAGAAGTACCTTGTCTGCTTGCAGACTCATCAACTTCTTCAGGCACAACCTTAGATTGAACAACTTCCTGATTCAAATCTGGTCCCTCAGCAACTATCTCTTTAATATGCTCAGATGAAGATTCAACAGCTTGTGGAGAGGGTGCAGGAGTAGGCAAATCTGGAGCCCAATGAATAGGATCTTCCTCATAGACAAGACTGACCAGAGGTATGCCAATGGTGTCCTCATGAATATAATACATGAATGTAATACCTGACATGAGAGAAGCCAAACTTTCCTCTAACAGTAGGAGTGGCTCTCTTATCAGTTTCATTCAGTCCAGAGGATCATCACTGGTTTCAATGAGACAGGAGCTATCAGCAGGCATCTTCTCTATTTTTCTTCTAAACTTGGCATCCTTGTCCGGATTCAGATCAATCATATTAAGTCTTGGACAAATCATGGGAGGTCTCACTCCAATTCTGGTTTCCTTGGAGGAGTGGTACAACCAGGTAGGGAACAAAATTGGCAGCTATGATGACCTTGGCAGTTCAATCTCAGCCTTCAAATGTGCATACATGATGTGGTCCACCACATCAGTAGCTCTGCCATACTCCCTTGGATGGACAAAATTCTTCCATTTTGTATTTCTATCCATAATGAACTTCTCTCTGCCATATGTTCTTGATCTCCGGCATTCAAGGTACTTAGATCCAACTTTAAGTGGATTTGTCTACCAGATAGGAATGATATGCTTATCTACACCATCAGTGTGTGGTTTGAAGGGTGGGAATTTAATGAGGTTTAGGTAGATTTTTCTAGGTGGAAATTTCTTTTGTGGAAGATGAGTGAGAACAGGTCCAATCTCATTGTATAAGGTAGATGGAAGGGGACCATTTGGTTCATATGGAATAGGTTAATGTTGGTGTAAGCCCCAGTGGCCAATCTATTTTGAATAGATCATCATTTGTATCATGAATTTAATCATATATTTAATATATGAATAAGGCATTTATTTATTATGTTATTTGCTTATAGCATAATAAAGTCCTTAGAATAGACAGTTCATTCAGTGAGATATTAAGTACGTGACTTAATCGTAAGACCTCATTGAATAATAGAACGCTATTCTTAAATATCCGTAGTCAAGTATTATTGTTAATTAGGACGACAATAATACATAGAGATTATTGTGTGAGTAGACTGGTGACCAAATCTCACTGGTCATGGATATGTGATATCAAGTCGGCACACAGGTATAAATATTAGGAGTAATATTTATACCGGTTGACCCACTATGAGAATACTTCATAATAGTTACGTAAATTTCATAAGTATTCTCACGGCGACCATAGTGAAGTAGTCCTTCGACTTGAAGTCACTACGATTCCTACATGAGGAGTTGTAGGCTTTAATGCTATCAAACGTCACGCGTAACAAGGTGATCATAAAGGTAGTTATTGGGCTTGTAATAAATCATGTTGAGGAGTGTAAGTGATGTAGACAGGATTCGTCCCTCCTACATAACAGGGGTAATGTCTTGGGCCCCTCGATAGATTGAGATGTGAATATGCGTGGCCACGCGGAAGGGGACCAATATATGATATTGGGCCCGATTGTAATTACACGTCTACTCGAGGATCGGGGAATAAATAATTGAACATAACAAGGATGACACTCTTATGCCTTGTGTTCAATTAAGACATATGGACGAAGGGACATTTACTGCACGGTAAATTTTGGTTGCGGTAAGGCTAAAATCGGATCACCGATACTCTTACTAATTGGGTAGTAATGATGCATTGCTAGATACCACTCATTATTTATAATATTTAATATTATAATTAATATATAATTAATATTTAATATTATTGCCAACTTAGTGGGAGCCTATAGGGTCACACGCATAGAGCAAATGTGGAGCAGTTAAATTAATTAAATATGATTTAATTGATTTAAAGGACAATTGGGCTTGTAGTATACAAAGCCCAATAGGGTAAACAATTAGGTTAAAGGGAGCTGCCAGCTTATAAATAGTTAGTGCTATCCCCTCTAACCTGGTCTTGCTAACCATGCCTCCCCGTAGCCGTCAGCTAGCACAAGACGCATAGCTCCGACGCCCATTTGCTGACGTGGACTGAGTAGAGGTGCTATCCCTTTGTGGCACTGGTGATCGAAAAGTAGAAGCACGCTTCAAGAGGTAAACGCTAATGCCCTATGTGATTAATGTTTGTAATGCGCGATCCATGGTTAAGGTTTTCTTCCGCCTTGAGATTTGATTTTAGAAGAGCATAATCTCATGAAAATCCAACAGTTGATACCAGGGATAGTAGGTAGGTTCTTCCTCATATTCATACTCAGGTAGTGGGTAGAAAGGTCTGGTTGATTCAGGTTGAGGTTCATGTTTATGATAGAGAATTTTCCAGTCCCTTTTAACCTTGGCTAGGCTTTCAGCCTTGCCATCATATAGAACTGAAGGGTCAGTGTAAGGAAAAATGACCTTGGGGATTTTGGGAAAGGGTGCTCCAGGATTGATCCCTACATCATCTGGTTGGTTAAACCAGGGATCATCAGCAGGTATTATAGGTTGGAATTGAGGTCTTGTTGGTGAGGTTTGGATAGGTGAGTGGTCAGGTGAGTGTTGGGGTGAAGCTGTGTATTGGGGTGAGGATTGTGACTCAGTTAAAGGTTGTGGTGGAGGTGTTTGTACATGTGTGTCAGGGTGAGGTGTTGGTTGTGATGGTGGTGACATATATGGTGCAACAGCATTATCATTAAAACTTTCAAATAATGCATCAACTGCTAATTGAACAGGATCATTAGCAGGGATGCTTACCTCAGAAGTCAATAGACTTAGCTTTTCTTTGAGGTTGCTGTCTTGTCCTTGTTGGGGCAGCAGCAGCAGCAAGCTTTTGTTTCTTCAACACAGAACCAATGGGGACATTGTCCTCATCATCTTCATCGCCATTGTGAGACAGGACTACATTCCTAATTCTCTTCAGAGTTGGAGTAGGTTGAGGTGCATCAGCAATTTTCTCCCTAATCACAATGCCAGCAACAGGTTTCTTGGCAGCAGGTTTTCTTGCTCTGGTGGTTTTTCTTCAACAGTTTTCCTTTTCAGCCCTAGAGTCTCAACATTGTTGAGATCTATTTGTTCTTCATTTATCTTCATCCTCTCTTCTTCCTTAGCCAATTCTATTTGAGCCACAATGCTCAGCTTCATATTGGTAAGGTTCACCTTACCAAATATCATAGCAGACATGCCCGTGAACCTTACCAAATATCATAGCAGACATGCCCTTTTCCTTAAGAATAAAAGCTTGTTCCTCAGGGGTTTTAGCCTCTAGAAAGGCGTAGATTTGTTGAGCTTTGAGGACCTTGGACAACAAATGGCAGAAAGGAATAACATATGCCTTCTCCTTGTTGATAACATATTCTCTGAATCTTCGAAAGAGAATACGTGGAAGATTGACCTTTGTCTCAGTAATCAGATGGCAGAGACAGAATTTGTGCAAGGCAGAAATGTTGTCTTTTGAGCCAGCCTTGTGAAGAACTGTTTTGTTCAGAATCTGATGAAGGATTTGAACTTTATCCTTCATCTCCACGGCTTTCCATGAATGAGTTCTAACCTTGTCAGACCTCATTAGAAGAGAAGCAATAACTTGTGATCCTCCTAGGTCTCGTTCCCAATAACTTGTGATCCTCCTAGGCCTCGTTCCCAACTTTTGAAATCAAATCATTAACTTTCAAGATATGATGCTTGAACTGCGCATACTTTTGCATAATCCATCTTGAAATCATTGATTATTATTATTATTCTTTTGAATTCAATTCAATGATCAAATCACGTTCAATCAAACATGGCACGATGTTTCTGGACATTCCAAAATACAAAATGCAAATCTCTAACTTGAAATATGGCTACACGTGAGTGAATTCAGTTGTAGGTGAATCCAATTTGGAATCCAAAAGCATATCACATTTTATTCAAAAGAATTTCGAAAAACAATCTGACGTGAAGGAGCAATTATGTGCTGTACCAAAATAAAATAAAATAAAGCATCTTCGCATCGAATGACATATACAAAAGATACAAATTGTAAACACCCAGTATGCAATCGATGAACGCCCAAAACATATCTTCATATATGTCAACATATATATCAATTAAGAACAAGCATGTGCTCAAAAAAATAACATGTATTGGATTGAATCATATTCAAAAGCAATAAACATGTTATCAGACAAGACAAACAAGCACATAGGATTCAAGGTAATAACGACCAGACGCTCTGATACCACTGTTGGATTTTCATGAAATTAAATAACTAATTTATTACAATTCTTTGACCCTCGAGCAAGCTTCTCAAGATTCTCCCACGGCGTCATGGTGTTGCCTCCTCTTCAACTCGAGCAAATGATTCCAACTGTGCAACTAGTTCCTACTAGGATAAAAAAAAATGCTTATGAGAAGCATCAAGTCGATATCCTGGATGTAGGATTCTTCATGCTTGCAACCATGAAGGTGCGTGATATGATCATGCACCTCATGATGCTCTGTTGAGAGAATACAATGCATAAGAACCATAAGTCATCCCGACCTTTTCAGTTACGAACTAGCAAAAGGAAATCCAGACATTTACCATGTGCTTCATGCTATTGAGTACATTGAGAACCTGGTAAGCTTGGTTTTCCTTTAGGCCAAAAGTTGGCCAGTGATATGATTTTGCAATTGTTGCTGGATAGTTATAGTCAATTCGTTGTGAACGATTCTGACAGACCTCTACAAGAGATTGCAAAGGAAGTTGAGAACTACTGAGTATAGTCTCTGCAATAAAAAAGGGTAGACTATTGTGATAGTCTTGAAATGGAAAGTCTTAAGCCTAATAAACAAGGAGAAGAACAAGGGCAAGAACAAGTTCAGGTCCAATACTTCTGTCTTGAAGCTAATAGGCAAGGTTGCAAAGGAAGGCAGTAAATTTCATTTCAGTTTGACCAGACATTGGAAAGACTGTTAAAAGATACAAGAAAGAGTATAAGAAAAGGAAAGGAAGTATGACTTCCTCTTCGAGCATTGTGTTGTAGAAGTCAACATACTTCAAAATCATGGGTATTTGATACCGCATGTGGATCTCACATTAATGTGAATGATCAAAGGAAGTAGGACGTTGACTAAAGGCAGAGTCAATTTGTGAATTGGAAATGGAGCAAAAGTTGCTACATTAACTATATAAGTATTTGACTTTGGGGCTTGTTTTGGAACTAAATAAATGTTATTATATTCCAGCTATTGGTAGAAACATCAGTCATGTAACATCCCGATTTCTCGGCTTTCTAATATCGGTAATAATTATATAAATGATTATATTCTTATCCGAGATTTAGAAAATGACTTTGGATAAAATAAGGTCATTTCCTTGTCATACTTATATTTATAAGGTTACGGGGAAGTTTTGGAATGAAAATTCAGACGAAAACCGGTCTGTGTTTTCTGCATTTTCACGGACAGTAAGTTTTTTACTGATCAGAAACCTTAATTATAATTCGTGAACGAAACACTTAAGGTTTTTATTTTATTTCCTATGATTGTGCATTTTTAGAATTATTTCACAATACGTGAAATAATATACGTTTTACGGACGTTATGTTCAATCGGGTAAACGACGGAGCTGATTACGGGAGTTTTGAGACTCGATAAGTGGACAAAACTTATATTCTCTTAGGCATAGGTCATCCATGTGAGAGGTTTAATGTGGCTTAGGGTTATGTTAGCAATTTTTAATAATTGCATTTTTATCCCTAAACTTTCTATTAATTGCATTTTGGTCCCTAAACTAATTTCTTTGATACACTAAGTGAAGTGAGCCAAATTCTTACCATTCAAACCCATTAAGGGCTGCACCCAAAAGGCTCAATTTCATGTCCAAGGATTCATTTCCATGAAGCAATTCTAGTCTTAAATTTTCCTATGTCTTCATTATGCCTTAAATGATTTTCAAGTGCAAAATTAATTGGGCTTGGGCTTTTTAGGCCCAAAATTTTGAAAGGCCCATGGCCTTGGAGGCTTGCTCTTCAAATTCTAGAGCTCACTTGGTGACTCTAGCTCATTCTACAATCTTCTACACTATTCCTCCATCTTCTCCATTTCTCTTTTTCTCTTAAGCTTCCATAAGCTTGATTTGTGAAGGAGCTTGGTGATTCCTTGCCCATTTTCAAATTCCAAGAGGTGATTCATGTTTCTTATCATCTCTAAGCTATTGTTCTTTCATTTCATTTCTTGTTTTAGAGACTTTTTCATATTGTTCATCTTAGTTACTCTTAACTTTGATAAATCATAGAAAATCATAGAAAAATCCTAAAAATGTGAAACCAATTTCTATGTTCCTATTATCATCACTTCTATCATAATCCAAGAGTATGTTGAAAACCAAAACTTCCTTCCCTATTTTCTCATCAAGGCCGAACCTATGTCATAAGTGTGGAGGAAGATTTTGTTCATTTCCTAAACAAATGATCTTATATACTATACTTCTAGTATGTCTACATGCTTTAATCCATGTTAGTCTATCAAAATGAAAATTCAAACCCTAAATCCTTGTATTGGCCGAACCTAAGTGGGTGAGGTTTGATGAGTTTTTGTTCAAATTTTTCCTAAATGATCTTGGTTATCATCCTATTAGTATGTATGTTTATTGAATCCAAGTTGATTTGTCAAACTAAAAACCCTAACCCCATGATCAAGTCTTGACCGAATTCTAGGGTTTGTGAGTTAGGAATTTTTAATTCTTAACCTAGTTGTTTAGTTACTAATCTATGATCTTAAATAGTTAAGGATCATTAATCCATGACTTAGGCAATTCTAGAAATTTTTAGCCACTAAACCTAAGGGAGGCCGTGACCTATTATAGAGAATTAGGAAATTTTAATTGTTTGATTAGTGATTAGTTGATTGTGGTTGATGAAGGTTTAGCAAGTTCATTGTGTACGTGAACTCAGACTTCCGACAAGTTACGTATTACACCGCGGAGAAGTCTTCATGAGGTAAGGGGAGCTTACCTGAGGGATTTTTCCCAATACCTATGTGTGACTAATGTGTGGTCTGTAATTATTTATTTGGTGGTGGTTGTTTAAGTATTCAAGTTGTGTTATTTTTATCCGTGTTGTTTATCTGCTTATAATTGGTTATCTGCAGTTATTTATTATAATGTTGTGATGCATGATCTGTCTGGAAATATTATTGTGATAATGTTGTGGATGTTGTTTGAGAAGCTTGACAGTGGTCAGTGCCCAATTAACTAATCAGATAAAAGCTTTGAAAAGCTTCGTAAATTATATTCAATGTTTTAACGGTAAAATATTGGAATATAATATTAATGGAAAATATTTATTTGGGAAAATAAAGAGTTTTGGAAAATATCATTATTTTAATGATTTATCGCTGTAAGAGTGATTTATGAGTCACAGTGAGGACGAAACCGTGAAAATATTTTTGTACTGTTGATTTTTACGTAAGAAATTCCGGAATATTATAAAAAGTTATTTTATGAAATTAATTTTCGGAAATAACTTAATAATGATTTTAGAAAAATGTTTAAGTGGAAAAAGCTAAAATTTGGCTTAAATGGCTAATTTGACGGCAACTAGGAAAAATACCGGCGGCAAGAAATCCTAAAGCGGCAGTACGTAGTTTAAACAACTTTGAGCCTCAAGTGACCATCTTTTATAAAAAGTTAAATTTTTAACTTACGGTTTTATTTCCCATTTGAAATGATTTTCCGAAATCGAGTTGAACTCAACTGTGTTAAAAGTGGTTTTGAACTTAGTAACAGAGACGTCGGGGTACTAAGGTTCGTGTTGTGTTATGGACTTGGTCTCCTTTGGACTTTGAGGTCCTGTAGACTTGGTGTCTACTGTGTTAAAAACATTTAAGATGTTTTCTATTACCACGAACCCATGGCTGGTGCATCGGTCTAGGGGTGTCGTGATTGAGCACTCGAACTTTGAGGTTCTGTGTTATTAATAAAGTTTTAAAGATGTTTAAAACTATGATTAGTCGTAAGCCATTTTGAGCTTCGGCAAAGAGAGATTGTACACAAAGAAAAGTGTCAAGAACAAAGTGTTTTGTTGCATGCATTTGGCAGACGTGCCCTAGTTTATGTGCGAGTACCTTGCGGCGTCAGGTATTTCATGCTACGATTTTTCTTCATTGTGCCACGGTTGGACAATGAAACCCCATTTATGTTTTTATCACTGTGCCTTGGGTTTGGACAGTGTACAATGGGTTTTGGCTGCGTGCCAATGGCTGCGTGCCTTTTTGCCTTGTGTGGCAATCGAGCCTGATCAACTCACCACGGTTGGGATATCTCATGAGATTAAGTGTAAATTTAGACGATGTATTTGAAGTGTTCATGCATAAGTTTTCAAATGATGATGTTTGGGGTGTGAAACCCATTGATTAACTACTGTCTTGTTATGAACACTTTTGTTTTTATGAAAATGTATATGTGTATGTGTTTTTGTTATGTCTCACATGTAGCTATTATGTTAAATCCATATATTGGCGTCTCACCCTTACAAATATATCAGGTTTTCTGGTTTGGCTTTTGTGTCTTGGTACACGAAAGTAGATGGTGCAGAAAAGTCCTTAGCTTCACTCGGGAACTTTGGTCCTGATGTTTGAAGAAATGTTAGAATGTGGGAATGACCACGGGGTCTTTCCAGTAGATGTCTTGTAAGGCGACCAGCTTAGGAATTTTGGTTGAGTTGTAGAATTAAAAAGGTATTTAACGGTGGTGAAAAAGGAAGTTAGTTTTGTTATAATTTTCTCTTTTGACAATGAGATTCTTTGTGAAAATAGTGTATGACTTCACTACTTTAATTTGTGTATCTTGTTTCTAAAGCTTTCCGTTAAAGAAATTTTTACACCCGAGTTTTTGGCCTTAAAATAAATTAATTTTTCCGAAAGCAACCAGCGAAATTATAATTTTATTTTCCGCATTTGGGTAACTATGTGATGACCCCAGAAAGGGTGTCGCAAGTCACATGATACTTTCTATGCTAGCACATTTTTGGATAATGGACTTTATGTCCTTAATCCTCATATGCCCATCTATAATATAAATGCGAAAAGGGTAAAATCAAGTGATTTGAACCCTACATGCCTTTGGCATTGTTGTTTGGGCCAGATAAGTGAGAAACGCATCTCCAATCTCCATAAAGATGGACTCTTGGAATCATTCGATTATGAATCGTTTGATATATGTGAATCTTGCTTTTTGGAGACGATGACTAAGGCTCCATTCACCAGGCAAGGTGAAAGGCCAGTGATCTTTTGGAATTGATACATAGCGATGTATGTGGACCCCTAAACAAGTATGCTAGAGGTGGTTATCCTTACTTCATCACGTTTACTGATGATTTCAGTATATATGGGTTTGTGTATCTCATGAAACACAAGTCTGAAACCTTTGAAAGGTTCAAAGAGTTCAAGAATGAAGTGGAGAACCAACTTGGCAAAAGTATTAAGGTCATACGAACAAGATCATGGTGGTGAATACTTAAGCCAAGAGTTTGATGACTATCTGAGAGAGTGTGGGATAATGTTCCAACTCACTCCTCCTAGAACACATAATGGAATGGCGTTTCAGAAAGGAGGAATCGCACATTGTTAGACATGGTACGATGTATGATGAGTCATTCATACCTTTTATAACTCTTTCTGGGGTTTTGATCTACTTACAACCGCATTCACTCTTAATTAACCATGTTCCACCTAAGGCGGTTGAAAAGACTCCATATGAGATATGAATGGGCCAAAGGCCCAGCTTGTCATTTATGGGGATTTGAGGATGTCAGGTTTATGTAAACGTCTTATGACGGATAAACATAGGACCATATCGAAAAAGTGTATATTTGTGGAATATCCTAAGGAAACTAAATCTACAACACCTCTAAGGACAAAGTGTTTGTCGTTAGGACTTGAGTGTTCCTTGAGAAGGAATACATCTCCAAAGGAAACAATGAGACAAATGTAGAACTTGGAGAAATCCAAGTACCACAAAATAATGAATCGCCTACAATGAAACAAGAACCGGTTCCACAAGATGTTGTGGTTGAACTGCCGGTTCAAGTAACACAAGGCTTGCGTAGGTCTATCAGGCCACGTCACCAACCTGAGAGATATGGACTTCTTCTAACTTAGGAAGATGACATGCTGCTCATGGATCAAGATGAGCCTGTAACCTACCAAGAGATCGTAATTGGCCCAGAATCTGAGAAGTGGCTTGAGGCCATAGGATCCGAAATGGAATCCATGTACACAAACCAGGTATGGACCTTGGTTGAGCCACCCGAAGGGGTAAAAACCCATAAGGTGCAAGTGGGTCTTCAAGAAGAAGACTGACATGGATGGTAAAATGGGTACATTTAAGGTGCGAATGGCTACGAAAGGTTTCAAGCAAATTCATGGTGTAGACTATGATGAAATCTTCTCCCCTGTAGTGATGCTCAAATCCGTTCGGATTCTGCCTGCTATTGCTGCATACTATGACTATGAGATCTGATAGATGGATGTCAGGACTGCATTTCTTAACAGGAATCTTCCTGAGGATGTGTACATGACACAATCCGAGGGTTTTGTCGATCCAAAGGATGTTGGAAAGATATGTCAGTTGCAGAGATCCATTTATGGATTAAAGCAAGCTTCCAGAAGCTGGAATCTTCGTTATGATGAAGCTGTCAGATAGTTTCGATTCATCAAGAACGAAGATGAATCTTGTGTGTACAAGAAGGTTAGTAGGAGTGAGATTATCGTTATTGTTTTGTATGTGGATGACATACTACTTATCGAAAAGCTATCCCTACCCTGCAAAATGTGAAAACATGGTTGGGGAATTGTTTCTCGATCAAGGACTTAGGTAAGGCTTCCTACGTGTTAGGAATCAGGATCTATAGAGATAGATCGCTGAATTTTTGGGCCTTAGTCAGAGTACACTATGTACTATACCAATTATCTTGTATGCTTTGAGCATGACAAGAAGGAACCAATTAATATTAGTGAAAGAAACTGAACTGTCGTTAAAAAAATCCTTAAGTATCTTGGATGAATTGAGGATGCATTCTTGACAAATGAAGGTGAGGAAGAAGTCGTTGTAAGGTGATACATCTACGCTGTTCCAAATCGATAAAGGTTATTTCAGATCGCAGTCTGGATTTGTGTTTTGTCTTAATGGTGGCACTGTATGCTTGAAAGGGTTCCAAGACAGTTGCAGGATTGATTATAGAGGCCAAGTATGTAGTTGCCTTAAATGTAGATTTAAAGGCCATTTGGATCGGGAAGTTCATTATGAACTAGGGAATAACTCCTAACTTCGCGAACTCTGTTGATCTCAATGTGATGATGATGGAGTAATCGCATAAGCTAAGGAAACTTGATCTCACCAGCGATCCGAACATATACTTAGGTGCTTCCATCTCATTCGATAGCTGATCGATAGAGGAGGGATGTGAACATGTTCAAAATGACAACACTAAATAATCCCCTAATGGAGTCTCTTGCTTAGTGATAGCATAACACTCACACTAGATCAATGGGTGTTAGATTGATGCCCGATTGGCTCTAGTGCTAGTGGGAGATTGTTGGTGTAAGCCCCAGTGGCCAATCTATTTTGAATAGATCATCATTTGTATCATGAATTTAATCATATATTTGATATATGAATAAGGCATTTATTTATTATGTTATTTGTTTATAGCATAATAAAGTCCTTAGAATAGACAGTTCATTCAGTGAGATATTAAGTACGTGACTTAATCGTGAGACCTCATTGAATAATAGAACGCTATTCTTAAATATCCGTAGTCAAGTATTATTGTTAATTAGGACGACAATAATACATAGAGATTATTGTGTGAGTAGACTGGTGACCAAATCTCACGGGTCATGGATATGTGATATCAAGTCGGCACACAGGTATAAATATTAGGAGTAATATTTATATCGGATGACCCACTATGAGAATACTTCATAATAGTTACGTAAATTTCATAAGTATTCTCACGGCGACCATAGTGAAGTAGTCCTTCGACTTGAAGTCACTACGATTCCTACATGAGGAGTTGTAGGCTTTAATGCTATCAAACGTCACGCGTAACAGAGTGCTCATAAAAGTAGTTATTGGGCTTGCAATAAATCATGTTGAGGAGTGTGAGTGATGTAGACAAGATTCGTCCCTCCTACATATCATGGGTAATGTCTTGGGCCCCTCGATAGAGTGAGACGTGAATATGCGTGGCCACGCGGAAGTAGGCCAATATATGATATTGGGCCCGATTGTAATTACACGTCTACTCGGGGATCGGGGAATAAATAATTGAACATAACAAGGATGAGACTCTTATGCCTTGTGTTCAATTAAGAATGGACGAAGGGACATTTACTGCACGGTAAATTTTGGTCGCGGTAAGGCTACAATCGGATCACCGATAATCTCGCTAATTGGGTAGTAATGATGCATTGCTAGATACCACTCATTATTTATAATATTTAATATTATAATTAATATTTGATATTATTATAATATTTAATATTATTGCCAACTTAGTGGGAGCCTATAGGGTCACACACATAGAGCAAATGCGGAGCAGTTAAATTAATTAAATATGATTTAATTGATTTAAAGGACAATTGGGCTTGTAGTATATAAAGCCCAATAGGGTAAGCAATTAGGTTAAAGGGAGCTGCCAGCTTATAAATAGTTAGTGCTATCCCCTCTAACCTGGTCTTGCTAACCATGCCTTCCCCATAGCCGTCAGCTAGCACAAGACGCATAGCTCCGACGCCTATTTGCTCGCGTGGACTGAGTAGAGGTGTTATCCCGTTGTGGCACTGGTGATCGAAAAGTAGAAGCACGCTTCAAGAGGTAAACGCTAATGCCCTATGTCATTCATGTTTGTAATGCGCGATCCATGGTTAAGGTTTTCTTCCGCCTTGAGATTTGATTTAGAAGAGCATAATCTCATGAAAATCCAACAGTTGATACCAAGGATAATAGGTAGGTTCTTCCTCATATTCATACTCAGGTAGTGGGTAGAAAGGTCTGGTTGATTCAGGTTGAGGTTCATGTTTATGATAAAGAATTTTCCAGTCCCTTTTAACCTTGGCTAGGCTTTCAGCCTTGCCATCATATAGAACTGAAGGGTCAGTGTAAGGAAAATGACCTTGGGGATTTTGGGAAAGGGTGCTCCAAGATTGATACCTACATCATCTGGTTGGTTAAACCAGGGATCATCAGCAGGTATTATAGGTTGCAATTGAGGTCTTGTTGGTGAGGTTTGGATAGGAGTGGTCAGGTGAGTGTTGGGGTGAAGCTGTGTTTTGGGGTGAGGATTGTGATTCAGTTAAAGGTTGTTGTGGAGGTGTTTGTACATGTGTGTCAGGGTGAGGTGTTGGTTGTGATGGTGGTGACATAGATGGTGTAGCAGCATTATCATTAAAACTTTCAAATAATGCATCAACTGCTAATTGAATAGGATCATTAGCAGGGATGCTTACCTCAGAAGTCATAATAGACTTAGCTTTTCTTTGAGGTTGCTGTCTTGTCCTTGTTGGGGCAACAGCAGCACCAGCAGGCTTTTGTTTCTTGAACACAGAACCAATGGGGACATTGTCCTCATCATCTTCATCGCCATTGTGAGACAAGACTACATTCCTGATTCTCTTCTGAGTTGGAGTAGGTTCAGGTGCATCAACAATTTGCTCCCTAATTACAATGCCAGCAGCAGGTTTTCTTGGCAGCAGGTTTTCTTGCTCTGGTGGTTTTTCTTCAACAGTTTTCCTTTTCAACCCTAGAGTCTCAGCATTGTTGAGCTCTATTTGTTCTTCCTTTATCTTCATCCTCTCTTCTTCCTTAGCCAATTCTATTTGATCCACAATGCTCAGCTTCATATTGGTAAGGTTCACCTTACCAAATATCATAGCAGACATGCCCTTTTCCTTTAAGAATCAAAGCTTGTTCCTCAGGGGTTTTAGCCTCTAGAAAGGCATAGATTTGTTGAGCTTTGAGGCAGAAAGGAATAACATATACCTTCTCCTTGTTGATAACATATTCTCTGAATCGTCCGAAGAGAATACGTGGAAGATTGACGTTTGTCTCAGTAATCAGATGGCAGAGACAGAATTTGTGCAAGGCAGAAAGGTTGTCTTTTGAGCCAGCCTTGTGAAGAACTGTTTTGTTCAGAATCTGATGAAGGATTCGAACTTTATCCTTCATCTCCATGGTTTTCCATGAATGAGTTCTAACCTTTGTCAGACCTCATTAGAAGAGAAGCAATAACTTGTGTTCCTCCTAGGTCTCGTTCCCAAGATTCAGAGATGATTAACCCCTCTTGGGCACAGTTGATAGCAGCAGCTATGGTAGCTTCAGAGACAACTATTCTTCTTCCCAACACAGTACCAGATACTTCAGTGTCTGTGACTTGGGGGTTTCATCAGAAAGCTCTAATCAAGTCTAGGTGCACAGAGACCTTCTCGACGAAGAGACCATCCCAGCAGTAGCATTGATGTATTTGCTTACATCCACATTATATCCCTTCAAAATTCCAAAATCAAAGTGATACTCGATGCCAATATTCAACTTGGTGACATCATAGGTTGAAACAGCAGTTGAGGAAGCCATTGTTGAAGATTGAAGGTTAGGGTTTGGAAACAGGGGAAACAGAGAGCTCGAAGGTTCAGAAGAAAGAGATTGTGAAAGGTTTTCAGAGGGAAATTGTTTTACTTAAAAAGGTTTCGGATGTGAAGAGTTTCAAAAAAAAAAAAAAGAAAATAAAAAGAGACGTGTGAAGGGACCTGTAATGAATGCTGACACGGCGCAGGTTTTTCGAAACTGTAAAAAGCAAGTGATGGGATTGATGGAAGTAACTGACTCAGCAAAGCGAATTTAATTAAATATGTCATGAGGACAAAATAAATGTAAATTAATTATAGATAACATAGACGAGTCAGATAAAAGCATTTAGATAGTCAATGGACGCGAAGCTTATTGGACGCACATAAGCAAAGGACGCGCATGCAGTAGATACGACAAACATTTAGACGCGTAATCAATCCACACAAATCATGTTAAGATGCTTCCTAATAAAGATGAATCTCTCCTCGGCAAGAGGTTTGGTAAAGATATCTTCCCATTGATGGTCAGTATCTACAAATTGTATATCAATTACACCTTTTTGCACATAATCTCTAATAAAATGATGTTTTATCTCTATATGATTAGCTCTGGAATGCAATATTTGATTCTTAGATAGATTTATTGCAGCAGTATTGTCACACATGAGTGGAATAATACTTACAAACACATTGTAGTCTTCCAATTGATGTTTGATCCATAGAAGTTGTGAGCAGCAACTAGCAGCTGAAATGTACTCAGCTTCAGCAGTTGATAAGGCAATGGTACTTTGTCTTTTGCTTGACCATGAGCCTAGATTAGCTCCAATGAAGTGGCATCATCCACCGATACTTTTTCTTTCAAGTCTATCTCCAGCATAGTCAGCATCACAAAAACTAACTAATCTGTAATCATTATTTTTCTTAAAGCACAAACCCAGATTAGTAGTACATTTCAAATATCTAAATATTCTCTTAACTGCTGATAAGTGGGATTCTCTAGGATCAGATTGAAATCGAGCACTTAAACATACACTGAACATAATATCTGGTCTAGATGCTGTAAGATATAGAAGAGATCCTATCATACCTCTATATACCTTTTGGTCTACCTTTTTATCTTTATCATCTTTGTTCAGTATGGACGTGGGATGCATAGGGGTGTTCATTGGTTTGCAATCATTCATCTTGAATTTCTTTAGAAGTTCCTTTTTGCACTTAGTTTGATGGATGTACACCTCGTCCACTGGTTGTTTAACTTGAAGTCCAAGGAAGAACTTGAGTTCACCCATCATGCTCATTTCAAATTCTTTCTGCATTAGCTTAGAAAACTCTTTGCATAGAGATTCATTAGTAGCACCAAAGATTATGTCATCAACATATATTTGAATAATAATAAAACTGGACTTATTGGATTTTCTAAATATGGGTGTATCAACCTTTCCTCTATTGAATCCATTGTCCATTAAGAATGAACTTAACCTTTCATACCACGCTTTAGGAGCTTGTTTAAGGCCATATAAAACTTTCTTTAGCTTATATACATGTTCAGGTTGGGTTTCACTTTCAAAACCAGGAGGTTGCATAACATACACTTCCTGATTAATAAAATCGTTTAGAAAAACACTTTTTACATCCATTTGATATAGTATAATATTATGATGTGCAACAAATAACAATAAAATGCAAATTGCTTCTAGTCTAGCAACTGGTGCAAAAGTTTCAGTATAGTCTATACCTTCCTCCTGTGAGTAACCTTGTGCAACAAGTCTTACTTTATTCCTTACCACTTTACCATTTTCATCAAGTTTGTTTCTATAAACCCATTTGGTTCCAATAACTGGTTTATCCTTTGGCAAAGGCACAAGAATCCACACTTCATTTCTTTCAAATTGGTTCAGTTCTTCCTGCATTGCCAGAATCCAACCCTCGTCTACTGTCTTTGGTTCTAACTCAGAGACTAAAGCATAATCATCTTGCTCTCTGAATGTAGATCTGGTTCTTAGCCTATCAGTGGGGCTTCCAATGATTTGATCTGGATGGTAGTTCTTGAAGTGCCAAGATCTCTGAACATTTTCTTGTTGTGAAGAATTAGATTCAGGTTGTTGTTGATCTTCTACTTGATCATCAATCTTGATGTTTTCTTGATTTTCAGAATCCTTGAGATTCAAATCTTCGAAAGCTTCATCAAGCTCTAATAATTTCTTATCAGGCTGCTTATCATCAAATTTAACATGTATAAATTCTTCTACTACTAAGGTTCTAGAATTGTAAACCCTAAACCCTTTAGATGATTCAGAATATTCTAATAGAATTCCATTATCTATTTTAGCATCAAACTTACCAAGTTGATCTTTAATATTTAATATAAAACATTTACAACCAAAAGGATGAAAGTAAGATATGTTGAGTTTTCGTCCTTTCCACAATTCATAAGGAGTCTTATTCAAGATTGGTCGTATGTAAATTCTGTTCTGAATGTAGTAGGCAGTATTTACAGCTTTAGCCCCAGAAGTGTCTAGGGACAGAGTTGTCATTGAGCATTGTTCTAGCCATCTGCTCTTTCTCTCTACCATACAATTTTGCTGTGGTGTTCTAGGTATTGAGAAGTTGTGAAGTATACCACTTTCTTGACAGAACTTTTGAAATACCTCATTTTCAAACTCTCCCCTATGGTCACTTCTGATTGAAGTGATACACATGCCTTTTTTACTTAACCTAATAATATGCATGGATAATTAATTTAATATTTAAAAATTAGATCAAGTTAGGGTTCGTTTTAAAAGAATTGAAATTAAAAAAAAATGAGGTTAAAAAATTAATTTGAGTTTGGCAATGATATTTTAAAAGTAAGTTTAAAAGAATTGGTTTTGTTTGAATGATAAAATAAAATGATTTAATTAGTATATACTGATAGTGTAAAATTTTTTTACATTATCAACCAATCATAACTTGCCACATCAGTTAAAATGTTTAATTCTTTTCCTAACTACATTAAAAGTCATTCATACCATGATTTCTGATTAGTTGACAGTGTAAAAAAAAATTTACACTGTCATTATATAACAATTAAACTCAAATTAAAAACACTTTTGATGTGTAAATATAGATAATTTGTGGACAATTCTATTAACAAAAAGGTGCAGATTTTTGCTTATCGCAAAGTCAATTCTTCTCACCATAAAATTGATTTTATTGGACATACCTTTAAAAACAGGAGTCCAATTACTATTGAAATGACTTTTTGGGTTTCAAAGAACAAATTTGGAGTCTTCAGAGTCTTAACAAAAAAGGCACTTGGTCATTCAATTGATTTGTTTTTGGTCTGATCATCTGCTTACTTTGTTGTCGTATTCAACTTCAGTTGAATGCGAAATTTAGAACACATTTATTTATATATTTAAAATAAAAGCTTTAAAAAAATACTTATCACATTTTTAAAATTCTTGGATTTTTTTTTTGAAACCAAAAAAATCTTGGTTAGACTTTAAAAAAAAAAATCTTTACAAATATTACAGGAGAATATTTTTTCCAAATAGGAGAGAGAATCACTTTATTACTATTTTGACAAAATTATCCCTTCAAGTTTTATAAAACAATCACCAAGATCCTCACACGTTTTATTATATATAAATTATTTGAAGTAAGTATTATGGATATAGCACTTGCAAATTATATTATTAATTTTTAACATGATTAACATAACACAACTTTTAATCTAAACATGTTTATTGGAAAATATTTTTTTATGTTATTTATTATAATTTCATAACAAGAAAAAAAACAATTTTCCAATATTACAATCGAAGAGCTTAAAATCAATTTTTAAAGTAAATCACTTTTTAGACTGTAGTAAACTGAAAATAACTTCCAATTTTACATAAATCATTTTTGCCAAATATATTTTTTGGAAACATTTTTATTTTTTAAAACCCAAACAAATTGACCCCTTGATTGATTGAAAGCCAGTTTGATCTCCAATTTAGTTTTTAAAAATATTGGAGCATTATACTCTCCTTGTGTTAATGATTTTGTAATTTTAAGTCAACCAAAAAAATTGTTGGATAGCTCATGATGTTCACATCCATATATTATTTACCTTTACATCTGGCATTCGGTAAACCTTATAATATAATTGTCGGAGATCTATCATATCTTTTATTTCATTTCTTCGTCAAGAATCACAAATACTTTTTCAATTATGGATATAAGAATCCAAATTGAATATACATAATTTTAACATTCCAAAAATATTCTTTAATAAAAATTAGGTTAAAGTAATGTTTTGGTCCCTATACGTGACACTGATTTTCAATTTGGTCCCTATACGTAAAAAGTTATCAATTTGGTCCCTATACGTGACACTGGTTTTCAATTTGGTCCTCACCGCTAATTGGTCCTGATATAAGAGGACCAAATTACAAATTATTGTCACATGTAGGGACCAATTCAACAAAAAAAATTGAAATCGGTCCCTACATGTGACAATTATTTTCAATTTGATCCCTACATGTGATAATAATTTGCAATTTGGTCACTCTTATATAGGGACCAATTAGCGGTGAGGACCAAATTGAAAACTAGTGTCACGTATAGGGACCAAATTGATAATCAGTGTCACGTATAGGAACCAAATTGAAAATCAGTATCACGTATAGGGACTAAATTGATAACTTTTTACGTATAGGGACCAAATTGAAAATCAGTGTCACATATAGGGACCAAATTGATAACTTTTTACGTATAGGGACCAAATTGAAAATCAATGTCACGTATAGGGACCAAAACATTACTTTAACCTAAAAATTAAATCAAATTATCAAAAAAAAAAAAATTTAAATCAAAGGGTTTCAACTTAACCCACATATGTAGTGGTTATGTAAGGTTGAGTTGATGATAAAAGCTTCAACCTCAACTGTATCCATTCTGTCGTGAGCTAGTCTACCAAAAAACCACCACAGACCTAACTAATATCCACTCCTTATTTCCAAAAAGGTGAATTTGTTTGTCATATTCATTTTGGATAAGCTATTGGCTGCAACACTCAAAATTAAAATTTGATCCTTATAAATAGTTTTCATCACATTTCCCCATTCTCTATCTTCGTTGAGAAACAACTTAAACGAGGTGAATTGATCTTTTTTTAATGAAAATTTTCCCAAAACTTGTAAACTTGATTAGAAATTTGATTCTTGCACTAGAGCACAAATGCGAAAGATGAAGAGTATAGGGAAATATATAAATACATAAACAAGTATAAAATAGATATAAGGAAAAGATAAACAAACACAAGGTTTTATCATATTTTAGCCACCAACGACTTGTTGGCCTACGTTCGGTCCCTAAACTAATGCCCTGCAATTTGTCACTAACTATCAACTTTGACTATGTACTTGAAAACCTTTGCACCACATAGCACTCCTTTACGCCTCTTGAGAAGCCTCTCCCACATGATGGAGTCTCGAAAATCAAAACAAAGGGCTACCTAACCCCTTTACAGTAGAATGATTCCTCATTTTCCAATATAATGAGGGATTCTTTAACCTCTTACAAAGTGTTTAAGAAAACAACAATTAGAAACACTCTCTAAGTATAGATAGGACACACATGTTGAGACCTTATAAGTCTAAAACACATTCAAAGTGTAAATCCTCTATGTTTTGATGATTCCAAATAGTTTCAAGTATGGTAATATTGAACCAAATGAAATTACTGATATATTTGATAAGTGTGCAGGAAAATAGACTTGACGTCACTCGTCTAAATTTCACCCGTCTACTTTTTAGTAGAAGCTCAGCAGTGACTCGTCTAAGTTTCACTCGTCTAAAAAAAATGAGTCAAAGAAAGTCAACGCTCAAGAAAGACTAAGCTCAGTTGATGACGTGGCAAGAAGCATGCGTCTAAGTTTGGCTCAGCTGACCACCCGTCTAACTTTTGGATCAAGCTTTCACCCGTCTAAGTTTCTGATCAAGCTTTCACCCGTCTAAGTTTCTGAACAAGCTTTCACCCGTCTAAGTTTTTGGATGACTTTCACCCGTCTAAAAATTCTCATTACTGACACCAAGTCAGTATGTCAGAAATCAAGTCCAAGTCACCATATTCAAAATTATAGGCCATCCTTATGGACCTCGAAGACCTCTGGATAATAGCTCGAAGGACAAAGAATAAAAGAACGTTGTTTCAAGGTTTTAAGGAATAAACACGCTATCTCTGCACCACTGCAGTAACCTTTTGCCTATTCCAGTACAAAGTAAAAGTACTTTATGGAAAAGTAAACTGATGTTGCACTGAAAGAGGAAAGCTCTCTGCAACAAGTACAAGAAGCCTGCTGCCATATACTCTGAAAAGAACAGCTGCTCAGTTTAAAGTGTACTCTTGGACACTCTTGACAATGCCCAATATTTTCAAGCATTTAATGAATACTCAGAACGACTCTTTGGCATTAAATGGTGTCTCAGAAAGCTCAAGTCAGATGAACACACTTTCTGAAGCTGTGTCAAACGGATCTCTTGATTGAAGCCTTTAAATAGATCAAACAATGAAGATGAAGACAAGAAGTTGAATATCAAAAGAACTCTGCACAGAAGCATTTACTCTCTTCATTAACTTCTTCATTCCTTCATTGAATACATACTCAATCATTAGATATAAATTCGCAGTCTTTCATACTTCATATTTATTCCACTCTCTGAGTGTGATCTGAAAGACTTGCAAGTTGTATTAACTATACAAACCTTCTATCTCTTACTGTTTTTGAGCCTGAAGAGGCTAGGTGAGAAAAGAATACTTGTTTGAGTGTTGAGCCTGAAGAGGCTAGGTGTGCAAAAAATACTTGTACTATAATTTACTCAGTTATAGTGGAAACTTGGTGCTGCCAAGAAACTGGACGTAGCCCTGTGGATTTTGGGGTGAACCAGTATAAATCTCTTGAGTGATATTTCTTCTCCCTTATCTTTTGATTTGTTTGAGTATTGTTTCAGTCTTAGCTTTTTAACTTGGGGAGTTAATACTGTGGTTATCAAACTCTTTTTAACCTTCTTGATTTGTGTGTGCTATTCTGTTTTAATATTAGACGTTTCACTCGTCTAATCCTCTCTTAATCAAACCTTCTTGCTGTGCCTGCGAAAATCTTTTTTAAGTAACCGAAAAAGTTGGTAAACACAATTCAACCCCCTTCTTGTGTTCACTTTGGTTATTTCAGTTGGTATCAGAGCTCAGCCTCTGGGTTGAGCACTTAACAGTGTAGAGGAAAAGATCTTGGAGATGGCAGGAGAAACCAGTGGAAGCAAGAACCATGCTGGAGAAGGATCCTCAATGTCGAGACCTCCTTTCTTCAATGGAGAGGACTACATCTACTGGAAAGAAAAGATGAAGTGGTTTTTACAATCCACTAACTCTGATCTTTGGGATATTATCGATGAAGGTCCTTTTGTCCCTAAAGATGACAAAGGAGAGGAAGTTCCTAAAGCAAACATGACCACTGATCAAAGAACAAAGTGGCAGCTTAATGCCAAAGCTAGATATGCAATCATGTGTGCTCTGAGCAGAGAAGAATTTGAAAAAGTCTGTGCTTGTGAGTCTGCAAAAGAAATGTGGGACTCACTAGCTATTGCTCATGAAGGAACTAGCAAAGTAAAAGAAACAAAAGTCAGCATGCTTGTCAGAAAGTATGAGTTGTTCAAAATGGAGGAAGGTGAAACTATTGGCCAAATGTATGGAAGGTTTCAAACCATAACCAATGGATTGAAATCTCTGGGAAAAATTTACAAGACTGAGGAACACATTCAAAAGATTCTCAGAAGTCTTCCAAAACAATGGAGACCACTTGTAACTGCTGTGTCTCAGGCCAAGGATTTAACAACAATGAAGCTTGATGAGCTTCTTGGGACCCTTCAGATTCATGAACAAGAATTGATTGAAGAGAACAATGGAAAGAAAAACAAGTCCATTGCACTCAAAGCTGACAAGAAGTCATCTAAGGGAGCAAGTTCAAAAGCTCTCAAAGCAGATGAATCTTCAGAAGAATCTGGAGAATCAAATGAGGATGACTCAGATGATGAAGATGATGAACTGTCTCTCTTCACCAGAAAAATGAAGAAGCTGTGGAAGAAAAGAAACTTCAGAAAAGACAAACCCTTCAGGCGCTTCAACAAAGACAAGCATAACAAGGATGGTGGATCTAATGACAGAAATGTCATTGTATGCTATGAATGCAAAAGCCTGGTCACATCAAGGCAGAATGCCCTCAAATCAAAAAGCAATCTTCCAAGAAATTCTTCAACAAGAAAAAGAAAGGAATGATGGCTACTTGGGAAGATCTTGATGAAAGCTCCACTGAAAGTGAAGGAGAGGAGCTTGAAGCAAACCTCTGTCTTATGGCTGATACAGATTCAGAATCAGAAACTGAGGTACATTCTGAACTTGAAAAATTGAATGATGCCTATGATGAACTTTTGGAAGAATCCAACTATATATCTAAAGCTTTTAGATCCCTCAAGAGACAGTATGCTAAACTCTCTAATGAGTACACACAGAAATCTCTAGAGTGTGAAAAGTTAGCTGAAGAAAATAGTAAACTTAAGACTGAAAAGTCTGAAGTTGAGATCTCAGTTGAAACTCTACCATCTGAAGAAGTAACTAAACTTCAACAGAAAGTAGAAGATCTCACCTTAGATCTTGCCAAGTTTGTTAATGGTAGAGATAATCTGACTAAACTCTTAGGAAGTCAGAGGCACTCCCTTAACAAAGAAGGTATTGGATATTCCAATCAAGAACATCATAAAGGATCAACAAAGTTTTCAAATATAGCTGTTAAATCTATATGTTCCTACTGTGGAAAAGCTGGACATATCATGTCTAAGTGTATTCACAAAAAGAGAAGGAAGTCTTTACAGACTCCTCACACTAACAAAAAAGGACCCAAGAAAATATGGGTACCTAAGGTCATGATCATTCCTGTTGCAGACATTCTCAATAGAACAAAGCAAACACCTGTCATGGTATCTGGACAGTGGATGCTCGCGACACATGACAAGCGAAAGGTCTATGTTCCTAGACCTCCAACCTAAGAAAGGTGGACATGTAACTTTTGGTGGCAACCAGAAAGGAAAAGTTGTTGGTTTAGGTAAAATTGGTGGTAAACCTCCCTTACCTGTTATTAATGATGTGTTTTTTGTGAAAGGATTAAAACATAATCTGCTTAGCATAAGTCAATTATGTGACAGTGGACTCTCTGTATCTTTTTCTAAGGATGCATGCATGGTCAATGACTGTAATGGAAAAACCCTCTTTTCTGCTAAAAGGCAAAACAATCTGTATAAGATTGACATGACTGAACTTTCAGATCAAAGTGTAACATGCTTTATGTCTAAAGAGGATGAAAAATGGCTGTGGCATAAGAAATTAGGACATGTTAGTATGAAACAAATTTCAAAATTGAAAAAGCATAACCTTGTTAGAGGATTGCCTGATATTTCTTTTAAGAAAGATATTTTGTGTGATGCATGTCAGAGAGGTAAACAAGTAAAATCAAGTTTCAAATCTAAGAAAGAAGTCACATCCTCTAGACCTTTGCAACTGTTACACATGGATCTGTTTGGACCAGTTAGTGTAGCTAGCCTAGGTGGAAAGAAATATGGTTTTGTCATAGTTGATGACTATTCTAGATTTACATGTGTACTCTTCTTAACCCACAAGGATGAATCTTATAAGGCATTTTCAGTATTCAGTAAAAGAGTACAAAATGAGCAAGGTTTCTGTATCTCTGCTATTAGAAGTGATCATGGAGGAGAATTTGAAAATGAGAAGTTCAAACTGTTCTGTGAGGAAAATGGTATTTCTCACAATTTCTCTGCACCTAGAACTCCACAACAAAATGGAGTAGTTGAGAGAAAGAACAGATCTCTTCAAGAGATGGGAAGAACAATGCTAAATGAAAATAATCTTCCTAAGTACTTCTGGGCAGAAGCCATTAACACTGCTTGTTATGTACAAAACAGAATACTGATCAGGCCTATTCTAAATAAGACTCCTTATGAATTGTGGAAAGACAGAAAACCCAACATATCATATTTTCATGCATTTGGTTGTGAATGTTATATTCTCAACACAAAAGATCATCTTGGTAAATTTGATTCTAAAGTAGATAAAGGAATATTTATTGGTTATTCTGAAATGTCTAAAGCTTTTAGAATTTTCAATTCTAGAACTTCTGTTGTAGAAGAATCAATTCATGTAAAGTTTAATGATGGTTTGAAGACTGATAGGGAACTATCAGATCTAGAAGATGATGTTGCAGGTATTGAACTCAATCCTACAGTAGAAGAATATTCAGACAAGTCAAAAGTAGACGTATCTGAAATACAGACTGATGCTGATAAGTCTGAAACTCAGACTCTAAAGAAAGATTGGAAATTCAAGACCTATCATCCAGAAGATCTCATCATTGGAAGTCCATCTCAAGGAGTTAGAACCAGATCTGCCTTCAATGAAAACAACAACATGGCCTTCATATCAGATTTGGAACCTAAAAGGATTGAAGAAGCTCTGCAAGATGAAAGCTGGATTCTAGCCATGCAAGAAGAGCTAAATCAGTTCAAAAGGAATGATGTCTGGTCACTAGTTTCTAAACCCAAAGAGAAAACCATTATTGGAACCAGATGGGTGTTTAGAAACAAACTAGATGAAGATGGAAAAGTGGTAAGAAACAAGGCAAGACTAGTTGCCCAAGGTTACAATCAACAGGAAGGTATTGATTTCACTGAAACTTTTGCTCCTGTAGCTAGACTAGAAGCAATTAGGATTCTCATGTCATATGCTGCACAACATGATATAACTCTTTATCAAATAGATGTTAAAAGTGCTTTTCTAAATGGAATAATTGAGGAGGAAGTTTATGTCAAGCAACCTCCAGGTTTTGAGGACTCTGAAAATCCTCACCATGTCTATAAGCTTAAGAAAGCTCTATATGGACTCAAACAAGCTCCTAGAGCTTGGTATGATAGATTAAGCACATATCTAATGGAAAATAACTTCATTAGAGGAAAAGTAGACACTACACTTTTCAAGAAATGTTCAAGAAAAGACTTTATAGTAGTACAGATCTATGTTGATGATATTATATTTGGTGCTACTAATGAAAAGCTCTGTAAAGAGTTCTCTGAGTTGATGCAGAATGAATTTGAAATGAGCATGATGGGAGAGTTGAAGTTCTTCCTTGGTCTTCAAATAAAACAGTCAAATGATGGAATCTATATCCATCAACAGAAGTACACCAAGGAGCTTCTGAAAAAGTACAAAATGGAAAATTCAAAGCCTATGAGTACTCCTATGCATCCAACCGTTGTTCTAAACAAGGATGAGGAAGGTAAAAAGGTAGATCAAACTGTCTACCGAGGTATGATTGGATCTTTGCTATATTTAACTGCTAGCAGACCTGATATTCAATTCAGTGTCTGTCTCTGTGCTAGATTTCAATCTGACCCTAAGGAATCTCATTATAAGGCTGTCAAAAGAATTTTCAGATATTTAATTGGAACCACTAACCTTGGTCTATTATATAAGAAATCTGAAGATTTCAGGTTAGCTGGATTTTGTGATGCTGATTTTGCTGGAGACAGAATTGATAGGAAAAGCACCAGTGGAGGATGTCACTTCATTGGAACAAATATAATCTCTTGGTCAAGCAAAAGGCAAAGCACCATTGCTCTATCAACTGCAGAAGCTGAATATATATCTGCAGCTGGTTGTTGTTCACAACTACTCTGGGTAAAATATCAACTTGAAGATTATTCAATGTTTGAGCATAATATACATGTTTGGTGTGATAATACTAGTGCCATTAATCTGTCTAAAAATCCAATACAGCATTCTAGAGCAAAGCATATAGAAATAAAGCATCATTTCATTAGAGACTATGTTCAAAAAGGTGTTTTTGAAATTAAGTTTGTAAACACTGATTATCAGTGGGCAGACATTTTTACCAAACCCTTAAGTGAAGACAGATTTGTTTTTATAAGAAGAAATCTTAACATGCATAATGTACCTGATTAAATGTTTTGCTGTGTTGTCAGAAAAATTACTTGTCTATATTTTCTATGATTACTTGACTCGTCTAATTTAGCCAAGCGTCTAATGACGTGGCTAAAAGCACTCAGTGCTAAATTCTGACTGGGACACACGTACATTGCATTTTTTCCCTCCTTTTCTAAAATATTTTATTTTATTTGAATTTGATTATCTGTCATTTATGGCAACACTCTCTTTCCTCTTTCCCAATGCAAAAAGCACTCAAACGTTTTTAGCATAAACCCGTGTCTTTTCAAAAACTACCCACTCAAAAAGTTTATTGCTTACAAACTCTCTCTCTAAGCTCTCTTCGTCTTCACCTTCACGAAACCTTCTCTGTCAAACCCTAATCTCTTCTCTCAAATCAATGGCACCCAAAAGCCTCCTTGAGACGCTATCTGAGAAGACTAAGGTATCTGTTACTGAGCTGAAGAAGGTGCTCCCTGGAAGAGTTCCAAACTTTGATGAACTCAGAACCAAAGGTTTAGACGTACTCCCTGAACTTAACCATGCTGGATGGTTACCTTTCTTTCAACTGCAAGAACTTGTCTTCCCTGCTCTTGTTAGGGATTTCTGGACTACAGCGAAGATCACCAAGGACTCCACCACCCACATGATTTCTGGGGATGTTGGTGAGGATCATATCTTCATCACTCACGAGTTACTCGCTGAAGTAACGAGATGCCCTAGGGAAGGAGCTGGGCACTACAAAGACTGGATGAAGGATCAAGGGGAAGCCAATGTAAATTTGGTACTCTATGGGACTGCAAACCCTGGCAACATGGACTCCAAGTATCTGACCCCCAAGGCAAGGTTTTTACATGTTTTGCTTATAAACTGTGTAATGCCTAGGACTGGGTCTAGAAACCATGTCAATTTATTGGAAAAGTTTGCCCTATTCCATCTTATCCAAAGAATAAAGATAGACATAACTGATCTAATCTTTATTCATTTGGAGAAAGCTGTAAAGGGAAAAGATAAAGATTATCCCTTTGGAATGGTTATGACTAGGATCTTCAGGGCCTGTAAGTTGGACTTAAGAAGGGCTGTTTCTGCTGATCTCTGTACTGAGATTACCACAAAAACCCTGGCCCTAATGAAATTGAACCTGAATCCTACTCTGGATGGCAATGCTGAAGCCTCTGCTCAGATGGAAGCAACTGTTTCCATTCCTGGTGTTAAATCTGAAGTGGTTGAGGAACCAGCTGAAGAAATTACTGATCAGCTTCAGAGGAAGAAGAGGAAGATTACAAAAACCACTGCTGAAACTGTTGGGACAGAAGAGTCTACTCAGGTTGTTGAACCTGCTGCTGCTGCTGAGGAAGCTACTGCCTCTGTACCTAAGATCACCAAGGTATTCAAGAGAAAGAGGACAGTACAAACTGAGGGGGAGTCTCAATCAGAAGAGACTGTGATCCCTAAGAAGAAGAGGACAACTGTTACAAAGAGGAAACTTGTCTTGCCTCCCTCTTCATCTCCATCACCATCACCCTCACCTCAGAAGGATTCAACCCCTCCACCTCAGGAAACATCACCTTCTATCACCACAGTTCCAACTCCACAACCTTCACCTCAAAGAATGCCTACACCACCACACAGATCACCTACACCACCTCCATCACCAAAAATTCCAACACCACCTCTATCACCAAGAATTCCCACTCCACATACTTCACCACAAATCCAAACTCCACCACATACATCACCTAACCAACACTCACCTGAACCTAACCCTACCACATCAGAACCTCACATGTCTGATACTCACTCACCTGCTCCACCCTCACCACAAATATCTCACCATTCTGATATTCCTCAAACTGAGGATATCAATGACTTTGAGTACTTTGACAACCCTATTTCACCACCTTCACCACAATCACCAATTCCTGACCATATCTCAAACCAATGCCAAGTGCCTCTGAGAATAGTCTTTCCAGACTTATCCTCTGAAACCAGACACAACCCTCTCCCCTTAGCCACTTTACCACCCTACAACTCATCCTCCAGAACCACACCCTTCTCTGTAACAGATGATCTCTGTCCCTCTTACCTTGATGGCAAGACTCTGGACATGATTGCTTCTCTGGAAGCTGAAAGGCAGGTTGTGAGGCTGGAAAGGTTGCAGAAGCCAGTAGTGAAAATGGCTATTTAATCCTCACATCTTCATGAAGCCCTCCACTGCCATAAAAGTAATGCCTGACTCAATGGTGTTGAAAGGGAAGCAGAAGACAATATCCCTGGCAGTAGAGCAGAAGTTTTCCCTTATCCAGAGAACTGATCAGAAGCTGAAATTCAAAGAGAAGATGTTCTCTAAGGGTGGCTGCAGTTCTGGGTTGACAGAAGAAGAGAAGGCAGACATTCCAATTAGAGGTAGCCAAGCCTATGCCCTCTACCCCGTCTCACCCTCTATTTACTTTATCCCTCCCTTCTTCATGGTATTCCCTTTCTCTGTCATAAACTTTCCTGAAAATGCTCCTTTTACTCACATAAATCTCATTAGGAGATCTTATGAGTTTCCTTCTTTCTATCATAAATTCCCCTCTACATCATGACAGAATTCATGCCTTTCTAAGGGAATTCCACCCTAATAATGATTTTGAAGCCACTCTGTCAACAAATGTATTTCTAGATCCTCACCCTGAGGATGATATTGTTGTTGAAGAGTTACCTCCTACCCCTCCTCCTTGTCCATCAGCTTCTGGAACTTCTCTGGCCACTACAGATTCTACTGCTCCAGTTGTTGCATTTGATCCTGCTGCACATCAGAGACTGGATGAAATGGCTGCAAGTTTGCAGACTGTCATTCAAAGACAGGATGAAGCAATTGCTCAACAGACTGCATTTCAAGCTCAGATGTTGGCTCAGCAGCAAGCAATGCCGCAGATGATGGAAGCTTTCTTCAAAAGCCAAGGAGGCCCTAGCTCTTAGTGCTTAGAAATTTTTTTGATTGAGTCATGCAATGTACTAAGTCAGTGATGTCTACTTGTAATCTTTCATGACTTTGATTAAATGCAATGAGCTTTTCTTTTGGCAATTTATCTTCTCTGTTTATTTTTTCTGTTTGATTGATGCCAAAAGGGGGAGGAAATATAATTAAGTTTTCTTGATTTTAATTTTCTTATATATCATGATGACCTCATATTTGTCCTTACTTAGTGCATAAACTAAGGGGGAGCCTAACATACTATGATCATTTATATCTGTTTCGAAATTCCTACTATTTCTTTTTGATGTTCAATAAAATCAGAAAAGATATTTGTCATCATAAAAAAGGGGGAGAATGTTGAGACCTTATAAGTCTAAAACACATTCAAAGTGTAAATCCTCTATGTTTTGATGATTCCAAATAGTTCAAGTATGGTAATATTGAACCAAATGAAATTACTGATATATTTGATAAGTGTGCAGGAAATAGACTTGACGTCACTCGTCTAAATTTCACCCGTCTACTTTTTAGTAGAAGCTCAGCAGTGACTCGTCTAAGTTTCACTCGTCTAAAAAAAATGAGTCAAAGAAAGTCAACGCTCAAGAAAGACTAAGCTCAGTTGATGACGTGGCAAGAAGCATGCGTCTAAGTTTGGCTCAGCTGACCACCCGTCTAACTTTTGGATCAAGCTTTCACCCGTCTAAGTTTCTGATCAAGCTTTCACCCGTCTAAGTTTCTGAACAAGCTTTCACCCGTCTAAGTTTTTGGATGACTTTCACCCGTCTAAAAATTCTCATTACTGACACCAAGTCAGTATGTCAGAAATCAAGTCCAAGTCACCATATTCAAAATTATAGGCCATCCTTATGGACCTCGAAGACCTCTGGATAATAGCTCGAAGGACAAAGAATAAAAGAACGTTGTTTCAAGGTTTTTAAGGAATAAACACGCTATCTCTGCACCACTGCAGTAACCTTTTGCCTATTCCAGTACAAAGTAAAAGTACTTTATGGAAAAGTAAACTGATGTTGCACTGAAAGAGGAAAGCTCTCTGCAACAAGTACAAGAAGCCTGCTGCCATATACTCTGAAAAGAACAGCTGCTCAGTTTAAAGTGTACTCTTGGACACTCTTGACAATGCCCAATATTTTCAAGCATTTAATGAATACTCAGAACGACTCTTTGGCATTAAATGGTGTCTCAGAAAGCTCAAGTCAGATGAACACACTTTCTGAAGCTGTGTCAAACGGATCTCTTGATTGAAGCCTTTAAATAGATCAAACAATGAAGATGAAGACAAGAAGTTGAATATCAAAAGAACTCTGCACAGAAGCATTTACTCTCTTCATTAACTTCTTCATTCCTTCATTGAATACATACTCAATCATTAGATATAAATTCGCAGTCTTTCATACTTCATATTTATTCCACTCTCTGAGTGTGATCTGAAAGACTTGCAAGTTGTATTAACTATACAAACCTTCTATCTCTTACTGTTTTTGAGCCTGAAGAGGCTAGGTGAGAAAAGAATACTTGTTTGAGTGTTGAGCCTGAAGAGGCTAGGTGTGCAAAAAATACTTGTACTATAATTTACTCAGTTATAGTGGAAACTTGGTGCTGCCAAGAAACTGGACGTAGCCCTGTGGATTTTGGGGTGAACCAGTATAAATCTCTTGAGTGATATTTCTTCTCCCTTATCTTTTGATTTGTTTGAGTATTGTTTCAGTCTTAGCTTTTTAACTTGGGGAGTTAATACTGTGGTTATCAAACTCTTTTTAACCTTCTTGATTTGTGTGTGCTATTCTGTTTTAATATTAGACGTTTCACTCGTCTAATCCTCTCTTAATCAAACCTTCTTGCTGTGCCTGCGAAAATCTTTTTTAAGTAACCGAAAAAGTTGGTAAACACAATTCAACCCCCCTTCTTGTGTTCACTTTGGTTATTTCAACACAGAGACCGATTTAAAAAAAAATTCACGTATAGGAACTAAAATCAAAATCGATGCCACCAATAAGAAACAAATGATTAGTTGAACAAAAAAAAAAAAAGAAAGAAAAATCTAAAGTTCTATTTATTGTATTTTGCAAACGGCTTTTCCAAGCATAGCTCTTTACAAATAGGCACATTTAATTATTTTTCTTTCTAATTAGTCCTTAAACTATTACTATTAATAAAATCAGTCATTCAACTAATTTTTCACCTCAATCACTCCTTAAACTCATGTTATTAGTAAAATGAGATCCTAAAGTTTACGTTTTGTTAACAAAACAAACCCTTACACCAAAAAGATGACTCCACAGCTGGTCAAACCCAAAGATGTCCGTTGGGAAACTCTCAAACGTCATCTCCATCATCGTATGTCTCAAAAACAAGGGGTGGTAGCTCACTCCCAAAGAGAAACAGGGTCGTGCCCTCAATAGTTCACATGTCATCGTTGTAAGCATCATAACCTTCGAACCTTAGGGTCTCATAGTGATCTGGAATACCGTTGAGACAAAACTGTACACGTATCCACAAATGCCACAAAACATTCCACATGTACATAGCAAGGATGAGATACTCATAATATGTGTTTATCATAATAGTCACATACTCGATACCACCAAAACAAGATAGCAAGTGATCACAGTATTACATATATATCAACTTGAAAAGATAACACAGTTTCCATATACAAAATAATCCTCTCAAGGGATTTTTCCATTCCGTCAATCAATATGTTTTTCCAAGAATGCATGACACTTCAAATATCCACTATCTATTTCGTAATCTCCAGAGATCCTAACTTCCCTTCGTCGAGCAGTATAGGCCGCAATATCCCCATAACACAATTGTTCGAATGAGATCGGCCTCTCAATTTAGGTCCGAACTCCAATTGTTCAAGGGTATCATGTCAACACCTAAATAATATTAAATAGTTCCCTATTTGAGTACATCCGTGTTTGGAAGCCGATTAGCACGACTCAAGGTTAATTCGAACCCAGATGTCCCTAAAGACCTTCCTTGGTCCGTAACTATCCAATTTATCAATCCACTTATGGATTGTAGCTCATCATTGTAATGGCACGTCTGTCGGTTCATGCATGTAAAACAATTGGTTTGCTTTTTTTTTTTTCGTTCGTTCTTTCTTGTCGAGGCTCAAAGCACATGACTAAAGGCATAATGCCCAAATCATTCTCAACACATGACGCGCAGTTCGAGTGCTCAATCACAAAACCCTAGACTGATGCACCAGTTCTAGGTTCGCAGATATGGTACACGAAGTCAAGTGTGCCAACTGGGACTTGAGTCACTTGACCTCGCGACACATAGGGCATAAAGTACTTATTCATAGGAACTCTAGCCCTATGTCTTGGCTACTAGGTCCTCATAACTTTTCCATTTTCAACACCATTTTTCGTTCTATGAAAACAAATACCAAAACAACAATCCGAAACTTGTTAAAGTTCATCGGAATTATTTTCGCTCTTTTAAAACATGTTGAAGAAAATCTTTTCCGTTAAAATTCATTTCTAAAACGTTATGAGTAACCTGCTTCGGGTGTTATGAGTAACCTGTTTAACAACTTTATTTTTCTTCCTCAATTTCTTTTTCTGTGATCTGGACAGCACAGTTTCAAATCTTGCTCTTCTGCTACTTTATTCCTTTGAGGAATTATATCTGCCTCCTCATCTTCTTGATCACTCCATAGCTTAGAAATAGTAGCTATATCCTGTTGCACCTGGGCTGGCAATACTCTCAAAGGAGTACTCGATTTAGTACCACTGGATGTGGCCCGCACCTCAGCATAAACAGGGGTCTCTGAAACAAAGGATTCACCACTTCTGCTTTGAGCAGGAGTACTATTATCATGCAATTGACGGTTTGGACTTCCAACTTGCTTATCTGCCAAATCTCCAGCTTCATCATAAACAGTTTCCACTGATTCAGTATCTTCCTTATCATCCACATTATTAGTTTGATCATTATTACCATATACCTGATCATCAATTGGAGCCTCTTGCAAGACATAAGTTTTGGATATCAAAACTCCTTCAGGAACAACATCTGAATTTGCATTGGAGTGCAAATTATTATGACTAGAGGACACATCTCCATTACTTAGGAGATGTTTATTTGCATCATCAGTTGGAATCACATTCTTCCCTTTGTCCAGGGCATCTGGCTATTGAATCTGCTTAGGAACATATGTTAATTTTCCTTTCTGCTTAGTCCTAACAGCAGGAGGCTGTTGTAAAATCTTTTGAATCTTACAATTCACCACTGAATGCCCAATTGAGTGATAATGGGAGCAAAATTCAGGAATTTTTTCATAATCTACCTCGACATGGAAAGCAAAATCAACCCTTTCCACCATGATTCTACTCGGGAATTCTCCAGATAAGTCAATGTCCACAAGAACCCTTGCATAATGGCCAAACACCTTATTCCTTGTTGGATCATCTATAGAGATTGGAGTTCCTACACCATTCAAAATTTCAAAGAGGATCTTTGGCCTCCAATACTCTTGAGGCAAATTATAAATCCTTATCCAACATTGCACATGTGTTTGCTTTTGAGAGTTTGGTTTGAAATCTTGAGTCCATTGAAATAGTTTCAAGAAACCGGGTGCAAGGTTCCAAGAACCAACAGTCTAGACACTACTCAAGTCTTCCAAAGAGGAGAAATTGAATTCATAATACCCCTTGCTAAAAGGAGTCATACGACATTGCCCTAAAGGCTTCCAAAGGCTCGATAACTTGGATCTCAAGTCAGCCAATTTCAAAGGTTGGCTGCACTTTGCAAGAATGATGCAACCATGAAGACTATTTTTGTTGCTTTGAATTCCTTTCTGATATTCATCTTCAGATATAGTAATAGATATGGCTTCTCTTTTTTACAAGGCTTAGGTAACTAACTCAGAGAGAAATCACACGAGTTATTCAATGCTTGAGCAAACGTGCGTTGATGTGCAGGTTGAGGGGAGGGATAAGAGAGAGGGAGAGAAGGAGCGAGCATTAAAAACCATTTTAAAATCTTTTGGCATCGAATAAAGACTTTAACATAATTTTTGCCACAATGGCATTTTTTCTAAGCTTTTTCATCCGAATCAAACTTTTTTGTAAAACAAAAGACTTTTCATTATAAACAAGACTTTTTCCTTAATAACATTGAAATATTTTAGAGACTTGACTTTTTATTTTTGAAATATTTAGGGAAAATAAAGATAATGCAATTTTTCGCTGCTTGTCCTAACTAACACTCATTTTAAAAAAAATTACAAAATCATCTGAAATCTTTTAGATTCTTAAACTGTTTAATAACAGGGTCCTTAGCTTATATTTTTATAACATCTTCCACTTGTGAGAAAACTGAAAATTTCTTTACTTTTCTAATTAAAGTTTTTAACGACTTAATTTATCATTATCAAGCTATGACCCGTGTCATGCTCTCAGCCAAACCAGTCATACATAACATAATTCCATAGGAGCGCATAGACAGTTATAAACATTTATTCGCTGACAGTTAAGTAAAATAACATATTCTCACCAAACATCAAACATCACAAATATAGACATACTCAAACAAAACACTATAAGAATGTAACTATCAAACTCATGAGGTAAGCTCCCCTTACCTCTTGAAGCAAATTTTTTTTTCTTTCACTTAGCTCCTTGAATCCTTTCCTTTCCACTTATACAAGATCACAACAACAATCTACCAAAATACCTTCACAAAACATGATCAACCAAGTTAAAAATGTAAAAGAAGCTCATGACCCATTTTTGGGGGGTCACGACCACACAATAGAAAAGGGGGCTAGGGTTTTTTTTTCAAGCTCTTGGATCTATGATCCTAAGGCCTTAGATAGATGGGAAAAATTGTCACTACATCAATCACTAATTTATACGATTTTCTAGAATTAAAATCAAGAAAATCCAAGAAAAAGGAATACAGACAAACTTGTCATAAACAAGTGAAATAAGTGAAGAGAAAGGAAGATCTGGTCATGAGTGAGGAGATTATACCTCTAGAAATGAAAGGAAGTGTGAGAGCTTGAAGAATCAACAATGGAGGTTTAGGTTTTTTTGTTTTGTTTGTAAGAACTTAGGTTTTTGAGAGGAAGATGATGAAATGAAAACAAAATGAAATGGGTTTGGTTAAGTGGAGGTGGCTACACGAAAATTAGAGGAGGTGGGGAGGTTTTAGCACAAAATTGGACACAAAGGGAATTAGTTAGGAACTTAAGGGTATTAGGGACTTTTACATGTATATATATTTTTGTAAAATATCTAAAGTCATGATGACATGTGGTGAGTCATCACCATGACTCACCATGGTGACTCATTCTCAATGAGTCAACATGGATGACTCGTTGTTCTATCTCCCGGCGTATCTCTGCAGTTCTGTGTTCGGCTCCATCGTTTACCCGATTTAGTTTTTGAGTGTTTTCTTCGAAAATTCCCCAAATACAATATAATATTTTATTTTTTAGCGAAAATTTTCAAAATATATTTTATCACTAAAATAGTGATGAAATCTAAGATTTTTCAGTTCCGGGTCAAATTAGGGTTTTCTGATCGGTACAAAATTGTACTGTCAGTAAAAACGCAAACCGGGTTCCATATGAATTTTGAACCCAAACTTTAACCATAACCTCCTACAATATAGTAGGTTCTAAATATGATTTTGTTTTCTCCAAAATCATTTTTGGGTCACAGATAAAAATATATAAGATATATAATTACCGGTAATACAACGTATATAAAAAGCTGGGTGTTACAGAGGTGGGTTTGTGCGCCGAGGAGGACGACGGTGGGGCGAATGTGGTGGTGTTGGTGATGGGGATGGCGAGGGAGAGAGGGGTGTGGGACAAGATAGCAAAGAATGCGGCGGAGGCGGGGAGATTAATGAGGAAGGGAATTGAGTATTGCCAGATCAAGAAGAGCTTCAACTAGTTGCGGAGGGAGGGTGTGGCTTTGGACAAGACTTTAGAGCTTCGTCCCATAAAGATGCACCCAGCGCATGATAGCATTGGTGGCGCCCCATATCATACCCACCAATATGATGGAATCATCATTACTTGCACCAAGCTTAGCCATATAATCAGCACTAGCATTGCCTTATCTCATAGTGTGGCAAAGCTTCATTGATACTTAGGGCATGTTTTATTTGTTCTAGTATTCTGTTTTTATTTTCTGTTTTTAAAAATAATTATAAATCCGTCACCTTATTTCATTCTATTTTCCTGTTTTCAAATATTTGCACATGAAACATTGGAAACAACTTTTTTCTGTTTTCACTGTTTCCTGTACAAATCTTTCGAAAAAGGAAACATAATGAAAACAATGTGGCAGTTTTGTAATTATTTTGGAAAACAGGAAATTTAAACAAAATATTAGAAACAAAGCAAAAAAGACCCTTTGTTTTTAATAGCAGTGCTGTGAGAAGGGAGCCTCGATATCAACAATGTTTGGTGGACTTATCTTGGATTAAGGGGAATATTGATGGTTTGGGCATGTATGGAGGAGACCTGTAGATTCCGTAGTAAGGAGAGTAGACCAGATAGAGGGAAATCCAATTGTTAGAGGCAGAGGTAGGCCAAGAAAAACTATAGGAGAAACTATTAAGAAAGATTTAGAGGCCAATGGTTTAACTATAAATATGATTCATGATAGAAAATTATGGTGTCGCTTGATCCATGTAGCCGACCCCACCTAGTGGGATAAGGCTTGGTTGTTGTTGTTATTATTGTTGGTTAACAGGTTAAAAACAATCACGCTTCAGTTGTCGTGGGACTCGTGCAGAAGAGGTGTCCTAAGAGCATCTTCATCAAGAGTTCCTTATTGAGTTCCTTAAGTTATGAAACTGTTCCTTAATTGTTTTTTTTACCATTAAGTTATGAAACTGTTCCTTAATTGTTTTTTTAACATTGGGGCACATCTTAGTGGCAAGTGAGGTTCCTTAAATTTAAGGAACATTCCTTATCTAAGAAATGGTTCCATAGCTAGAAAAAAATTGATCAAATATTGCCAACCAACTCACCCAAAACAGAGGGGGAAAACTGATTCAATATCATAAGAAGAAAAGAACACAATACCTTAGTAATAAAAATAGAAGAACATATCCTAAAAAAAAAAAAAAAAAACTTTGTTACAGAAATCCAGGGGCCATTGCCCGTTATACAAATAGTATGGAGATCCAAAAAAATAGAACTTGTAAAAAAAAAAAGACACATAACCCAACAGATCCCCAAACCCAACAAATCTAAAAATAAAGACAAATTCATGTCGGCATCGGAAACACCGTCGTGGCATCGCTGGAAACTCTGTTCATGCACCGCCAGCAGCAAGCTGGCCTCCTCCCGACGTTGCTGATCTGGGGAGAAAGGGAGATGGAGGGAGATGAGTGAATATTTCACAGTCCAGGAGGAAGGGAGAGTTGAGGGAGATGAGTGATTTGTGAGGGAGAATTGAGAGAGATGAGATGAGGGAGATGAGAAAGGGACTGAAAACAAAGGGAAAGGGAATGTCAATACTGAATAGAGGGGCAAATCACAAGTAAAAGATAAAGCTTCTAGATTCAGTAGATTGAAAAGAAAATAAAGGGGTCAGTAGGTTGAGGGACCGAGAATAATGAGTGCAAATAAAATTAATTTTCCACTTTAAACTTTGGCTACATTGAGATGATCTTCATCAGATTCATTAAGGCTTGATGACCGAGAGAACCCTAGCATCGCCATTATCATCTTTGATGGTCTGACCCAAGCGGTGCCACCACTCCTGTCAGTGGCGGATCCAGGTCCCTGAGTCAGTGGGGGCAATATATTTCCAAAAAAATTAATAATACTGCCTCCAATCCATATTATAAGAGACAAAACCCTAAATTACAGAGACTAAGGAAAAGTTTTGAAATAAGTTAATTGTAATTAATACTCAATTTCCAAAAGTACCCCTTCTAATTGTATCAGTTTCAATATTCAATATTGATAAACCAACTCACTTATATGGAAAATTGATATATCTCGTAAATATAAATCTTATTATAAATAAGGATAATATTGGAAATTAACACTTAAAATATGTGAAAATTGATGCATGTTTCTAATATTTTGGACCAAAAAATGGACTCATTTGTTTCTTATAACATGGATAGGAGGGAGTAATTATTATGATAGGTATGAGGATAAAGACATAAATGTTAAAATCATAAAATTTTAATATATTTAATCAAATAAAGTATATGCCTCATAATTGTTTTTTATTTTATTTTATGTAATTTCATATTTTGAAATTGTTGAATTATCAGTTCATTGTCAATGTTATAGAACACATCTCTCTCAATATAAGTTACTACTTATTGTTTATGGGAGAAATCAATTAATCCTAAGAGGTCAAACCATATTAATATATTGGAGAATACTAATCAATGTCCTAAGGACATGATACTAGTTAATAATCTAAAAAAGGAAAATTTTCATTGAGACTTGAATTTTATATTTTGAAGTGTAATGAACTTAGTTTTTAAATGAGATTTTACCTTTTTTGGTTTTCTTAACTAATGCTCTAAAGACCCTAATATATTAATTCATCTTAGTGGTCCAGTGGATACTATATAGTAATCTCAATGAATGTTAGAGAGAGAGTAGCAAGCCTTTTTCTCTATATAAATAGTTCAGGAATCTAAAGTCCAAGACGCTTCAAGTTTCTTATACGGCTAGCTAGTGATCCAATCCTAAACAAAACCACATGATAAGAAGCCAATGGCATGGGTGCAAAACATGTTGACTATCGGGGGCAAAATAAAAAACCATAAGGTATTCATAATTTTTGTATGAACATGACTGGGTGCATCTGCACACCCTGGACTTAATGTAGGTCCGCCATTGACTCCGGTGCGGTTCCGGTGTCCTGCTCCCTCATTGTTCTTGGACTCTCAAGCATCCTCTCTCCTTCGTGCATGACTAGATCTACAGATCTCTCTGGGTCGATCGTCGTTAGCAGGGAGCAGAAAGTGGTGTTGTCTGGACGGATCTTGGACGGTGACCACCAGCAGCGTATGATTTGGTCTGGACTCCGGCACAACTCCATTCTTGTGGCTGTGTGCGTGCCTTGTTCTTATGGCTGGTTGCAACGAAGACTTTCTTGAACATGTTATTTGTTGTTTCAATGGCGTGTCCTTGGCCATTTCTCAATCGGGAATATCCTTCGAAAGACTCGTCTTTTCCACAGCGGAAATCTTTTGCTCAGGCTTTGAATGGTTCCTTTGACTTCCCAGTTACTCAACAACCTCGATCATGTGTGAAGGGAGACTCTGTCTCTTTCAGAATATCTGATGATGAATATCAAAGAGGGTTGGAATGTTGCAAAAACAACCTTCATGGTCGCTTGTTGTTGTTGAAGGGTGATGTCCCTATAAAAATCTCTGACTTACGTCACAAACTTTCAAAAGTATGAAAGCCTTTGGGTCAATAGAGAATGATTCCGTTAGGAAAGGGATTTTATGAATTCAGTTTTGCTTCTCAAAAAGATTTGCATAGTGTCCTTGCTGTGGGGGCTTGGAACCTTCAACCAGGTCTATCGCGTCTTTTTCTGTGGTCTCCAGATTTTATTCCTAATAAGCAAAAGCAGACTCATGCTCAATGCTGGATTAGAATTCATGACTTGCCGCAGGAATATTGCGGTATCGAATATGAGAAGATTCTTTTTTTTTGTTCTCATTGAAAATGAATTGGACACTTGGCTTCGATTTGTAAATTTTTTAAGGAGAACATGGTCCATAAGGATCCGTCATTGGTGCAGAAGACTAAGCAAGCTTATATCCCTAAGGGACTAGAGCAAAAACCAATTGAAGATAATGGACAAATTGATACATCCCAAGCAAAAAATTGAGTGACAGTGAATCGGTTGAGACCGTCTATGAGGAGCTTTTATCCCCTGATTGTGACACCCTTCTACCCCACATGTTAAAAGCCATTTAAATTAAAATCATTTAAAAGAAAACATGCAAATATTGGATAAAATAAACAATTGTCCATGGGTAGAAAAGTCCCACATGAACCGTTTACAACGCGGAAATCAAATAAGTTTTAAACGATAAAAACATAACCAACCAAAATAATATAACCCAACCCCGATGTCACATACAGAGCTGGTATAGCCGTTCGGGAATAAAATCCACGGAATTACAACTGAAACTAACAACTACGAAACATAAACTAGCCCTACGATGAGTGACGGCTCCTCAGAGTCACTCCTCTCCGGGCTGCTCGTCATCCTCTGCAATGTGCCAATCAGGCCAAACACAAACAACAAACATATATAGGGAGTAAGAATCGTATAAACATATTAGCATGGGAATAGGCAGTAAAGTAAACAGCAAGCATAGCAGCATCACATCAAACATCAACATTATCATTATGCAATGCAGTCCTACTCCGCTAAACCATCAATGCATGTGGATCCACTAAACTCGGGATGAACGACTTCGGAGTTACATATCCACATTGAGAATCTACTCAACGCCGGAGAATCTACTCGTTGGATAGCCAACGCATCAAACCAACGAATGCCTCATCACGGGGGCGCTAGGAGAATCTACTCCAACCGTGGATGGCCGGATCGCCGTACTCTAGGACGATCTCCCCTATGTCGAACATCCCTAAACAACAACTCCGATGCAATGCGTATGCAACACAACAACAACGGCAACACCACCTCCATAACTCCAACGGGATCGACCGAAGGTAACAGCGGGATCAACCGCACCAACATGCCTCGCGGAATCTACCTGAGGACTTAAGCGGAATCAACCGCAGTACCTGGGGCAAACTCTCGGCCACCAAGGTACGTAACAACAACACCTTACACCCAAACCGTGGGGTCAAGGCCTCCTTGGCCAAAAAGCACCAAGGCACAACTCATCAGCTTGCGGCACCCTAAAGGGTATCGACTTAACATCTCACCATCTCATCATCTTTATTTATCTTTATTAACATTTACCAAGTTGTCTAATCAGTTATCATCATAGGGAAAGTGGGGTTTAAAACCCCTTAAGCCCTTTAATCTGGTTCTGTCACAGTGGGTTGAGCACGGTCGTGCTCGTAACCCAGCACGGTCGTGCTTAAGCACGTGAGGGGCGTGCTCCCCTGTAAGTGAAGCACGGTCGTGCTTCTTAATGAGCACGGTCGTGCTCAGCAGCACGATCGTGCTCTTTGTCCTGTACGGCCGTGCTCAGAGCGCGGCCATCTTCCCAGAATTCAACTGGGAGCACGGTCGTGCTCCCTGTTCAGCACGGTCGTGCTCAACGCGCGACAGTGCTGTTCTGGGCAGGAACAGAGGCTGAAACTTAACCCATTTTATCATGTTTTTACTCAATTATTCCTAACGTCCATTATCAACATATTTCCAGATTTAAACTCATCATCATAAATCAACCAACTCAAACATGGCATTCAATCCAGCAATAACATCATGTTCATCTCAACAATTTACCACAACATCATGCTCATATTCAACACCAAAATCATCATCAACAATATGAGACATTTATCATGCAATCATACACCATAACATGCATCGAAAATATAATCACGTCACAAATCAGTATAACACATAACAACAGGGTCATGGGAAACCCCTTACTTTGCACTAGCCCCAAACCTATGTAAATACTACCCTTCTCCCCATACCTGGATTGAAGGTAGCTCTCTAACAGTCCTGACAGCAAACGGTTCCTCCCCTAAGACGGCTCGACCTCAAACGATCCTTAAACAAACCAGAACACGAACAGTTAGTTCCCTAATCACAATAACGGAAAAGGAACTAAAAGAGGGAAAGGAACTTTACCTAAACGACTACCAATGATGCACTAGCAGTCTCCCAAGGTCTCTAAACTGCCCAAGACGGAAGGAAACGGAAAAAGGGTTCTTCCTGGCCGCACTGTAGCTGCTGAGTTCACCAAAAGTAGGGTTACACGTTAAACCCTCGAGTTCTGTTCACGTATATAACTTCCGGACCTGAGCACGGTCGTGCTTACCCTTGAGCACGGTCGTGCTCCACTTAGCGTCACGAGACGCGGTCCACGCATTGAGCACGGGCGTGCTCACTGTTGAGCACGGTCGTGCTCAACTTAAAATCAGAAACATGCTTCTGACTTTAAGCACGGGCTTGCTGGCTAATGAGCATAGGCGTGCTCATGTACCAGAAAGGGATTTTTAGCCAAAAATCCCACTAAGCCCTTAAACGATAAATCCAACTTAAACCAAACCAGCTTAATTAAAATATTCTGAAAAACGGGGTGTTACAATTCCACCCCCCTTATAAAAATTTCGTCCTCAAAATTTACACGTACCTCAAGGGAAAAGATGCGGGTACGCTTCCATCATCTTGCTCTCCAGCTCCTAGGTAGCACTTTCCTCAGTCGCCCCACTCCAAACCACTTTAACCAAAGGAATTTCCTTGCCTCTTAGCTGCTTCACCCTCCTATCCTCGACTCGAAGAGGTAACACCTCAAACGTCAGGTTCTCTTTCAACTGTATAGCGTCGGGTACTATCACGTGACTAGGGTCATGAACATACTTCCTGAGTTGTGACACATGAAAAACATTGTGGAGATTTGACAAAAACGTGGGTAAGGCTATTTGGTAGGCGACTTTGCCGACTCTTTTGAGGATTTGGTAAGGACCAATGAACCTCGGAGTAAGTTTCCTCGCCTTCATCACTCTACCAACCCCAGTCGTCGGGGTAACTCTCAAGAATACATGATCACCTTCCTGGAATTCGAGCGCCTTCCTCCTTTTGTCATGGTAGCTCTTCTGCCTACTCTGTGCAACTCTCATCTTTTCCTGAACTAACTTAATCTTTTCTGTTGTTTCCTGGACTATCTCTGGCCCTAGCACCACACTATCACTAGGTTCACTCCAACACAAAGGTGTCCTACATCTCCTCCCATACAGAGCCTCATAAGGTGCCATCCCAATGCTGGAATGGAAGCTGTTGTTGTAGGTGAACTCTATCAGGGGCAAAAACTTGTCCCAACTTCCTGACTGTTCTAACACACAAGCCCTCAACAAGTCCTCTAAGGACTGGATGGTCCGCTCAGACTGCCCATCAGTCTGTGGGTGGTAAGCTGAACTAAGCCTAAGCTTTGTCCCTAAAGCCTCTTGCAAACTATTCCAAAACCTAGAGGTAAACCTCGGGTCTCTATCCGACACTATGCTAGAGGGTACACCATGAAGCCTAACTATCTCCTTGATGTACAACTTTGCCAACTTCTCTAAAGGATACTCCATGTTCATCGGAATGAAATGGGCAGACTTAGTCAGTCTATCCACAACAACCCAAATTGCCTCAAAACCAGCTGGAGTCCTAGGGAGTCCAGACACAAAATCCATGGAGATACTATCCCATTTCCATTCTGTGATACTTAAAGGTTGCAACTTACTCGAAGGCCTCTGATGTTCAATCTTAGCCTTCTGACAAACTAGGCACGCATATACAAACTCAGCTACGTCTTTTTCATCCTAGGCCACCAAAACATTCTCTTAAGGTCCTGATACATCTTAGTGGCACCTGGGTGCACACTCAATCCACTCCTATGACCTTCTTCTAGGATCAACTTCCTAAGCTCGGAAACATCTGGCACACACACTCTATCCTTAAACCTCAAGATACCATCACTGCCATCCTTAAAACTTAGGTCTCTACCCTGAGCGAGTAACTCTCGCTGGTCTAAGAGATACTTATCTAACTTTTGACCCTCTCTAATCTGATCCATCAAACTGTTGGTAACCTTCAAGGTACCAAGCCTAATACTCTTAGGGGTAAACTCACTAGCTAGACTAAGGTCTCTAAACTCCTCAATCAGGTCCATCTCCCTAACCATCAAAGCGGAGATATGCAGGGTTTTCCTACTCAAGGCATCGGCCACCACATTGGCCTTTCCTGGGTGATAGGTCAGCTCGAAGTCATAATCCTTTAAGAACTCCATCCACCTACGCTGCCTCATATTCAACTCCTTTTGATCAAAGAGATACTTCAAACTCTTATGATCACTAAAGACCTCAAACCTCGCTCCATACAGGTAATGCCTCCAGATCTTCAAGGCAAATACCACAGCTCCTAACTCTAGGTCATGGGTAGGGTAGTTCTTCTCATGGGTTTTCAACTGCCTAGAAGCGTAAGCGACTACCTTACCATTCTGCATCAGCACACCACCTAACCCTTGCTTAGAAGCATCGCAGTAAACTACGAAGGGTGCACTAGGATCTGGCAAAACTAACACTGGTGCTGATGTCAACCTATTCTTAAGGGTTTGGAAACTCTCTTCACACTTAGAGTCCCACACAAACAACTGTCCCTTCTTGGTGAGACGGGTTAAGGGTAAAGCTATCTTAGAGAAACCTTCTATAAACTGCCTATAATACCCGGCTAACCCCAAGAAACTCCTAATCTCGGTTACAGACTTTGGCGCTTCCCACTGGAGCACCGTCTCTACCTTAGCTGGGTCCACTGCTATGCCACCCTTAGAGATGACATGTCCTAAGAAGCTCACTTCCTCTAACCAGAACTCACACTTAGACAACTTAGCATACAACTGCTTTTCCTTAAGGGTCTGCAAGACAACCCTCAGGTGTTCCTCATGTTCCTCCTTACTCTTGGAGTACACTAAGATGTCATCTATAAACACCACCACGAACTTATCCAAGTAAGGGTGAAAGGTCTTGTTCATGTAGTCCATGAAGACCGCAGGAGCGTTGGTCACACCGAAAGGCATAACCAAATACTCATAGTGACCATATCGCGTTCTAAACGCTGTCTTCGGAATGTCCTCAGACTTAACCCGAATCTGATGGTACCCTGATCTCAAATCTATCTTTGAAAAGACGCAAGCGCCCATCAACTGGTCCATAAGATCATCAATCCTAGGGAGGGGATACCGATTCTTTATGGTCACCTTGTTGAGCTGTCGAAAGTCGACACACAACCTCATACTACCATCCTTCTTCTTCACCAACAACACAGGGGCTCCCCACGGAGACACACTCGGCCTAATGAACTGCTTCTCCATCAGGTCCTCCAACTGTTCTTTCAACTTAGCTAGCTCTAGAGGAGACATTCTATAGGGTGCTATGGAAATTGGCCTGGTGCCAGGCACTGAGTCTATGGTAAACTCAACATCTCTTTCTGGGGGCAAGTTATAAACATCCCCCGGAAACACTTCAGGAAACTCTCGCACAACAAGCAAGCTGGCGACATCAGGAGGGTTGCTCTCTACATCCAGGGAAGCTAACATCATGTATACTTGGGCTTCGTCTCTCATCGAAGCTCGTACTTGGCTGGCAGAGAGAAGGTCTGGATTCTTAGACTCCTTTGGAGTTCCAAAAACCAGGGTTTTATCGAAACAATTCAGAAGGACATGGTTGGAAGATAACCAGTCCATACCCAGAATAATGTCCAGGTCTTTCAAAGGTAAGCATACAAGATCAGCAAGGAAAGTTTTATCATTTATAACAATATGACAGTTCTTGCATGCATATGAAGTAGAAACAGGTTTATTTGTAGGTGTAGAAACCAACAAATCAAACTCAAGGAAGGTAACAGGCAATTTTAGACTCTTGACCCTATCATGCGATATAAACGAGTGAGTAGCACCCGAATCATACAATACAGTTAATCGAGTTCCATCAATTAAACACGTACCTTGGATCAAGTCATCGGACTCGGAGGCTTCGGCTCCACTAAGAGTAAAGACTCTTCCAGTGGTCTTCAGTCTATTGGCCTGGGACTTCTGATTCTTGCTAGCGCTGGGAGGCTCGGCCTTAGCTCCATCACACTCGCGGCTGATGTGGCCTGGCTTGCCACACTTGAAACAGATGACCTGTGTTTCCTTGCACTAGGACGAATAGTGGTCCTGTGCTCCACACTTCCCACACCTCATAGCTCTAGGGGCATCAGAGAACCCACCCCTGAAGCTACTCTGCTGAAACTGGGGCTTCCTGCCACTCTGCTTGAAGTCCTTACTCGAAGGGGCATACCGCTGCTTGCCCTTATCCTTCTGATCAATCCTCTTGCCACTCTGATTGTCCGATCCTCTGGAACTAGCAGCTCTGAACTGGCTGGCATCCTCATAGATCCTGCACTTGTTGACCAGAATAGGGAAGACTCTGATCTCCTGATAACTGATGGCCTGTTTGATCTCAGGCCGAAGTCCCGCTTCGAACTTCACACACTTGGAGCGATCGTCCGTCTCATGCTGGTAAGGAGTGTAGTACCTAGCCAGCTCCTCGAACTTAGCCGCATAGTCACCGACTGACAGCGACCCCTGCCTCAAAGACAAGAATTCCATCTCCTTCTTGTCCCTGATATCCGCTGGAAAATACTTCTCCAGAAACCTCTTCCTGAACACAGCCCAAGTCACCGCTGTGCCCTCTGCCTGCAGTTATCCCACCAATGCTCCGCCTCTTCAGTCAACATGAAGGTGACGAAGATGAGCTTCTGCTGATCGTTACAATCTATCGCACGAAAGATCTTCTCTGTCTCCCTCAGCCACAACAATGCTCCCTCTGGGTCATACGCTCCCTTGAATGACGGAGGGTTGTTCCTCTGGAACTTATCCAGTCCCTGGAACTCAGCTGGCCCACCATTGTTAGGGTTGACCTGTCCGATAGCATTGGCCAGAAGTGCCAATGCGTCAGCAATCGCCTGATCGTTGCGTCCTCTACCGGCCATTAGTTCCTGTACATGCCCAAAACAACCTTTAATACAGAAACTTAGCGAGTAAAAGCTACAGGCAACTAACTTAAAACATCATTATCTATAGCAAGTATAGACAATTCACACAAGAGTCACACAATAGACTCACAACAGACTCATACCACGTCCGAACAAGGTCGAACTGCTCTGATACCACTAAATGTGACACCCTTCTACCCCACATGTTAAAAGCCATTTAAATTAAAATCATTTAAAAGAAAACATGCAAATACTGGATAAAATAAACAATTGTCCATGGGTAGAAAAGTCCCACATGAACCGTTTACAACGCGGAAATCAAATAAGTTTTAAACGATAAAAACATAAACCAACCAAAATAATATAACCCAACCCCGATGTCACATACAAAGCTGGTATAGCCGTTCGGGAATAAAATCCACGGAATTACAACTGAAACTAACAACTACGAAACATAAACTAGCCCTACGATGAGTGACGGCTCCTCAGAGTCACTCCTCTCCGGGCTGCTCGTCATCCTCTGCAATGTGCCAATCAGGCCAAACACAAACAACAAACATATATAGGGAGTAAGAATCGTATAAACATATTAGCATGGGAATAGGCAGTAAAGTAAACAGCAAGCATATCAGCATCACATCAAACATCAACATTATCATTATGCTATACAGTGCAATGCAGTCCTACTCCGCTAAACCATCAATGCATGTGGATCCACTAAACTCGGGATGAACGACTTCGGAGTTACATATCCACATTGAGAATCTACTCAACGCCGGAGAATCTACTCCTTGGATAGCCAACGCATCAAACCAACGAATGCCTCATCACGGGGGCGCTAGGAGAATCTACTCCAACCGTGGATGGCCGGATCGCCGTACTCTAGGACGATCTCCCCTATGTCGAACATCCCTAAACAACAACTCCGATGCAATGCGTATGCAACACAACAACAACGGCAACACCACCTCCATAACTCCAACGGGATCGACCGAAGGTAACAGCGGGATCAACCGCACCAACTTGCCTCGCAGAATCTACCTGAGGACTTAAGCGGAATCAACCGCAGTACCTGGGGCAAACTCTCGGCCACCAAGGTACGTAACAACAACACCTTACACCCAAACCGTGGGGTCAAGGCCTCCTTGGCCAAAAAGCACCAAGGCACAACTCATTAGCTTGCGGCACCCTAAAGGGTATCGACTTAACATCTCACCATCTCATCATCTTTATTTATCTTTATTAACATTTACCAAGTTGTCTAATCAGTTATCATCATAGGGAAAGTGGGGTTTAAAACCCCTTAAGCCCTTTAATCTGGTTCTGTCACAGTGGGTTGAGCACGGTCGTGCTCGTAACCCAGCACGGTCGTGCTTAAGCACGTGAGGGGCGTGCTCCCCTGTAAGTGAAGCACGGTCGTGCTTCTTAATGAGCACGGTCGTGCTCAGCAGCACGATCGTGCTCTTTGTCCTGTACGGCCGTGCTCAGAGCGCGGCCATCTTCCCAGAATTCAACTGGGAGCACGGTCGTGCTCAACGCGCGACAGTGCTGTTCTGGGCAGGAACAGAGGCTGAAACTTAACCCATTTTATCATGTTTTTACTCAATTATTCCTAACGTCAATTATCAACATATTTCCAGATTTAAACTCATCATCATAAATCAACCAACTCAAACATGGCATTCAATCCAGCAATAACATCATGTTCATCTCAACAATTTACCACAACATCATGCTCATATTCAACACCAAAATCATCATCAACAATACGAGACATTTATCATGCAATCATACACCATAACATGCATCGAAAATATAATCACGTCACAAATCAGTATAACACATAACAACAGGGTCATGGGAAACCCCTTACTTTACACTAGCCCCAAACCTATGTAAATACTACCCTTCTCCCCATACCTGGATTGAAGGTAGCTTTCTAACAGTCCTGACAGCAAACGGTTCCTCCCCTAAGACGGCTCGACCTCAAACGATCCTTAAACAAACCAGAACACGAACAGTTAGTTCCCTAATCACAATAACGGAAAAGGAACTAAAAGAGGGAAAGGAACTTTACCTAAACGACTACCAATGATGCACTAGCAGTCTCCCAAGGTCTCTAAACTGCCCAAGACGGAAGGAAACGGAAAAAGGGTTCTTCCTGGCCGCACTGTAGCTGCTGAGTTCACCAAAAGTAGGGTTACACGTTAAACCCTCGAGTTCTGTTCACGTATATAACTTCCGGACCTGAGCACGGTCGTGCTTACCCTTGAGCACGGTCGTGCTCCACTTAGCGTCACGAGACGCGGTCCACGCATTGAGCACGGGCGTGCTCACTGTTGAGCACGGTCGTGCTCAACTTAAAATCAGAAACATGCTTCTGACTTTAAGCACGGGCTTGCTGGCTAATGAGCATAGGCGTGCTCATGTACCAGAAAGGGATTTTTAGCCAAAAATCCCACTAAGCCCTTAAACGATAAATCCAACTTAAACCAAACCAGCTTAATTAAAATATTCTGAAAAACGGGGTGTTACACTGATCATGTCTCAAACTCCATTACACAGCACTCTACTTCTGTTGCAACCAATGCTATCAATGACTCCACAGAGAAGATTTCAACTTCTGTTGCAACTAATGTTGACTTTATAGTCAAGAATACTCTGGTGCCCGAGCATTCCATAACTACCTATGATTTAACAGTTAGTGGTAAGAACCTTGAGACTCCTGAGACTAATTCAGCCTCTATGCATCCGAATGTTGCTCATGACATGAGAATACTTGCCAAGTTTTTGGGATATAGGGATGAGGATGACCCAGGGATGAGGATGACTCTCTCAGTAGAGAAGTTAAATAATGACAATGTTGTTGAAATTGATTCTGATTTCACGGTGGTTATATCTAAATCTCAGAAAATAACCCAAGGAGGAATAAAAAACCTAATGTTTGGTTTAAATGATTTAGTTTGCATTGGTTTTGGTGTATGTCCCCCATGCTTTTATTTTCTTCTTCTTTTTTTCAATAAATTATGGTGACATAGTGTCACCTTACCAAAAAAAAAAAAAAGAGTAAACTAATTAATATAAATTATTATTTTAGTTTGAATCAAAGTTAAGTGCAAATAAAATATTATAAAAGTATGGGTTGTTTAAGAGTTGCTTTAAAATTTCACAATTGGAACAAAATATATAAGAATTGCTTAAGTATGATGTGGCATAAAATGGGACCACTTAATAGAGGCTATGCAACCCAAAGTTGGTCCCTTAAAAATTTGACATTGGAGATGCTCTAAAAACAGACAAATTAAACTTATTGTACTCCTTGCCAAAATTGACAAACCATGCCCTAAATAAAGTTGAGAGAAACTCCATCACACGCCTCTAGCACATGTACTTGGGATACTTTAACTAATGTACATAAACCCCACAAGACACCAACTAATGTAAATGAAAGATTATCATAAAAGGAGGATAATATTGGCTTTACAAAAGTTTTAGCGAAGAAGGAACCAAACCAAAGAAAAACTAAGAACATCTACAGAAATAGCAAGTCACCCCTATTAGCAACAGCTAACGCCCCACAAGAACCAGAAAATTAACACCGAACCAAAAATGAAAAGAAAGGAGTAGAACCACAGGGACCCCATATATACAACTAAACAACCCGCAGCGGCACTGTCTTCAATCCTCACGCTTAATGTGGGAGGATGGATCCCTTTCACATATGAACCGTTGATATATTATTTAAATAAACAAACGGTTCAGATTAAAGAGGGTAAAATGGGAAAAGCAAAAATATCAATCTCTCTCAATGGATTCCTACGACAAAGAATGCAGATGAACTCACGCCGATCATCTTTTGAAACACATTTTGCAGTGATAACAAGATGCATGACAGAGGCAAAAACAATCTCAAGAAACAATTTTTAGTGTAAAACAATGAGTAAAAGAAGAATATCAAATTAAATGAACAATTTAAAAAAAGAAGAAAAATGGTGGTTGAATCTGGTGATGAAGCTTGAAGCAAGTCGAAGCTTTACAAAGACCAAAAAACCTTTCTCAAAGATTCAAACATCTCCAAGATCCAAAAACCTTTCTAGCTTCGATTTCCTCTTCATGTGCTTAAGATCTGGTGATTGACAACCAAAAAGTTAACAGGATAAGCGAAAAAGGCAAGAGTGTGGCGGTGATGGCGGAGGAGAGTGGCGCCTGGTGGGGAGGGGGGGGGGGGGACATGACGGCGGTCTGGGCGATGAGGTAGAACAGAGGGGTGTACATGAGGCAGGCGCCGTGGATGAGGAGGAAGAGGTCGCGTACATGCTTGAGCCGCCGTCGTCGACGCTTCAGCCACCACCACAGGTACACCAGTGGAGAGAAGGGGCTCGCGGCAGAGAAAGGGGAAGGCAGACGAATGAAGAAATTGAAGGGGTCGACCAGGCGGAGGACGAGCAAGAACCATGACCGGAGCTCCGGCTAGCGATTGTAGATAGGAGAAGAAGGATTTGGCGGAGGAGAGAGAGAGCTCAGATGCATGACTATCTTGTTTTTTTTTTTTTTTTTATATATTATAATACCTATAATAACCCTGGAGTATCAAAACTCAACTCAAGGGAGTGAGTATTGAAGACTTGCCACTAAAAGAAAGGCAACAAGAAACCCACTCAAAGTTACCAGTAGTCAAAAAACACGCAAACAGCATCAGTACACCATGAGAATCCAATAACGCAAACCCCTCCACAGCAGTAACATCAACGATTTGAGACCCCTTATTTTAAATGAAGCCACACAAGAGGAAATATGAGAGGATCCACCAAATTGAGATTTTGGAACTCCACAGCAGCAACAAACCATGTAATCATCACAGCCAAAGTAGTAATATTCACTCTATAGTTTCACTCCATAGTATCTCTCTCTCTCTCTCCCTCTTTGACAAACTCCCTCACAAATGTTTGACCCTAGCTCCAGATTCCTTAGCCATAGGTCAATGTATCCTTGACCCAAAAGATCCACCAGCGGGTAAACCAGTCCCTGCAAAAGCACATTAAACAAAAATAAAAACAATACTTGAAATTAAATAGTTACCAGCAGTTTCAATCTGACGAGTGACTAATCCAAACTTCACTTAACACTAAAAATTGATTCTAACATTGCAACAGAATGAAGTGGGAAACACATATACTGTAAGAAAATGACAACAATAGTAAAAAAAAAAAAAATCATGCATGTTTCATCTTCAAGCCACCTTACACAACCAGTCCCGTTAATAGGGTTGGGCTAAGATGCACCACCCTAAAATTATACCCCTAATGCACCACCCATGTGACAATTTGTGGGCCAATAGAATTGCCACATGGTGGTCAAATTGCCACCCTAATGACTTCTTCGCCTTAGGTTTTCCACATTCTGGGGTTTCAGACTTATTCGCCTTTCTGTTTAGAGCCCTGTTCTATTTACACATCTCCTTCAGGACCAGGGCTCTAAACAGAAAGACGAATAAGTCTGAAACCTCAGAATCTGGAAAACCTAAGGCGAAGAAGTCATGCACCTCGCAACTTGCGAAGGCAATATCTGGAAAAGAGATGAAGAAAACAAAGCGGATTGATGAAATCATAGAGATATCTTCCAGGTTCCTTTCAATTTCGTTTTCAACAACATAATTCTTGTCACACTTTTGTTATTATTTTGAAAATAAATTAAAGTAATTTAATGAAATTTTATTTTATTTTATTTATGCACGGTTAAATGCTTCTTTAATGACTTCATTTGAAATTGTAATAAGTTATCATGAAAGAACTCTGAAAGCAACTGAGAATGACAAAGAAGATCGTGCCTCACATGCATCAACTCCGAATTGTAAAGGAGACTGCACACATGTAAATGGGTTTGAAGAACCCAAAGTTGCTTTCAACAATATAGCCAATATGATCGTTGGCTACAACCCCAATATTAAGTTCAAACTCTCTTAGATGTCTGTCAGTAATTATAAGCAATCAATCTACTCTATCTGACTCTCCAACAACAAGAACAAGGGTTGAAACTGAGAATATTATGGCCAAGTTTGACTCACATCCTCCTAGAGATGCAACATGGGGAATATTACAAGGCAATCAGATGGGAGGTCGTTCTAAAAATATGAACAAGGTGACAATAATGATTTTTACTTTAACTTTCAAACACCAACTACTTTTGGATATGAGATAAGAACTTCTGGTGTTGTTGTTATACCAGATGTAAGTCGATTCCCGTTAATTTAAAAATGACATTCTAATATCTGAATTGTAAAAAAAAAAAACATTTTTTAGACTAACTTATATGTGAATATTTTTTTTTTATTTTTGCAGTGGATCCCCTTAGTCTGAATAATATTGAAGCTGGTGTAGCATCATATATTTTTATGACTGATCATGAAAATCATCATGGGTATGGGAGAAAAGTGCATGTTTTTGGATAAAATATCTGGAAGTATCCTACGAGTATCCCTATCGGACACGGATAGGACACACATACATTTACATTTCTGGATTATCAGGATTTCATAAGAAGTAATTGAAATTGTTCTAACACAAATCAGGACAACTCTAACACTGTGTTTGGAACACATGAAACATGATGGAAAGAAAATGGAAGGATTGAAAACACGATTTACGAAATTTTTTCCACTATTTGGTTGCAAGGAATAGTGGAGGGGAGAGGAAAACAAATGTGGGGTCCACACACAAATTTTTTCATGCCAAATTGGAAGGAAAACACGCATTACGAGAAGATATAAAAACAGACTTGTGCACTGTGAATGGTCTAAATGTGAAATGACCAAATTTAGTTTTTTTTTTTTTAATTATTATATGGGGGTATTTACATCATTTTACAAATAAGTTTTTTCCTTCCCTCTCACTTTCCACCCTACCAAACAAGAGGAGGGAAAAATTTCAGTTTTCTTTCCTTTCATTTTTTATCATACCAAACAATTAAATAATCACCTCATTTTCTACCCTTTTTCTTTCCTCTTCCTTTCTTTCCTCTCATTTTCTTTTTATAAACCAAACACAATGTAAGGTTAAAACAACAAATGAATAAATAATTCCTATATACCTTCAAACCACATTCACGGTTTTAGATTACGATTTCAATTACCAGACAGAAAAGTTACTTGGGATGCATATGATGAACTTTGTGCCAAAAACATGAGAAATTCATTCTTCTTCTTATTGAAATTGAACTTTGCAACGTCCAACAAAGTCCGTTCCCTTTTTAATTCCTCCAGAATCTTTTCCTTCCTCGATTTCATATCCTTCATTTGCCTCTCAGTTTCCATTTGGTTATCAGGCCCCGTCAATCTCTCTGGTTTAGGAAATTTCACATGCGCATCGACCCTGCATCCAGCACACAGCTGTGTTCCTCTGATTCGTGCATGTCTCAGTGCTATTCCTTTGGCCTTCACAATTGTGTTTTTCTTATTCAGTTTTGTGGGTTATTAGAAGAGTGTAACTTCTAATAAAAGAGAGTGCGTAGGTGATTAAAAAAAAAGTTTTTTCAAATTTAAATTATAATCAGTTGTCAAATTTAAATTATAGTCAGTTTTTAGTTTTACAACCGTTTTTTTGAGTAATATTTGCTTACCATTTAAAGTTTAAACAAACATGACATAGGTGAAGGATGCTATCTATGTTTGGTAGATCCTGCAATTGGATGACATAGACCTTTTAAATTCTATCTACATAAATTTCAATAGGCATATATAGAACTTAGTATACGTAGAAATGCTATCTTTTTCATTTTCAATTTAAATCTATACTAATATATCTCTTTCAAAGCAGCTAACCTTGAACAGTTGGATAGCGTAAAAATTAAAGTGAGTGCAATAATTTTTTATTAAATTATTAATAATTAATAATTAATTAATGTACATTAGCAAGTCACTAAGTTTAGCTCTGCTAGGGTTTGCATGGTTTCCTAGGGTTTGCCTCTTCATCATGGAAGAATCTCCTTGCTCATGGCAAATCCTTTTTCCGGAATCAGTCATTCCTCTTCCTCCTCCATCACCTCCTCCCATTCTCCCTTCTTCTTCTCCTCCTCCAAAGACAGCTGTTGTTCAATCTTTTTCTCCACCGCCTATCAAAACTTTTGCGCAAGCATTGAATAATGCCTGTGATATTCCTTTAAGCCAGCTTCCAATACCATGCAAGAGAGGCGATTTTATTGCAGTTAAGATACCGCAAGAAGAATACACAGCAGGGATTGAAAGCTGTAAAAATAACCTGCAAGGTAGATTAATGCTTTCCAAAGGTGACACTCCATATAAGATAGAAGACTTGCGAGCTAAGTTACTTCGGTTATGGCAGCCTATTAATTCTTGGAAATTAATCCCTATTGAGAAAGGTTTTTATGAGTTTTCATTCTCATCAATTGAGGATTTGCGAAAGGTCCTTGCTGTTGGTTCTTGGTCTTTAAACCCGGGTCTTCTACGACTCTTCTCTTGGACTCCTGATTTTTCTCCAAATCTTGTTAAGCAATCCAAGACTCAATGTTGGATCTGAATCCATGGCCTCCCACAAGAGTATTGGCGACCAAGGATATTGTTTTCTATTGCTAGAGGTATTGGCACTCCATTATCATTGGATGATGCAACGACTAAAAAATCCTTTGGTCACTTTGCTAGAGTTCTAGTAGATCTTGATCTTGCTAAGCCGCTGCTGATACAATTATGGTAGAAAGGGATGATTTTGATTTCTTGGTAAACATTGAATATGAAAAACTTCCTATGTTTTGTTCTCATTGTTCTGTAATTGGGCATACCCCATCCCATTGCAAAAGATTAAATGCTGCCAAGGAGGTTCAAGGTAACTTTGGTCCTAAGAAAGTGGTTTCTCGCTTTTTACCAAAGCTGTCTGGAAAGAAAGATCTTCATGAGCATATTGACCCTATCCCAGTGAGTAAACAACAAGTGCCAATTGATAAAGGAAAAGGCATTTTGCAGGATGTGGTGCAAGGTGAAACAAGTCTTGCTCCCATGAATGAAACTAACAAGCAGATCTCTAATATTCCTATGTTGGATCCAGTTATGGGGCCAGACATGGTTATAGATGTGGATATTAGAAGAAATGTGTCCCCGGTTATGATGAGGAATGATTCTCCTTTGCCTATTGACAATCAGGTTTTTGAAGATGATGATTCTATTGAAAATGTGTTTGATGAGGAAGTTACTCCTTGTGCAAAGGATAGGAGTTCGGCTTCAGGTTCAAAAGATAAAGGCAGTAATTCAAGCACTGGTGGAAGTGGTAATTCTGTTGGGATGGATTCTCAAAACTCAGTCCAGCAGACTTCAAATCAATCCCCCAAAGTTCCAGCAGATTCGACTGCTTTTGTAAAGGATACTCCAGTATCTCAGATTCCTCTAATTGGATCCTCCTCAAAGGTGGTTGTTGATATGGCCCAAAATTTTACTGATTCTGTTTTACATGATGTTAATGTTGTGTTGAATAGAAATTGGAATGATCTAGTTGATGAAGATCAGAGGCCTGATAATGCTGAGCATGGAAAAGTCATTGAGGAAGGTTTTGAAAGGGTTCTTTCCAAATCTCAGAAAAAAAAAAATTGAGACAGAAACATAAAAATCCTCAGGCAGCAGTTCCTCTTACCCGTTCTAGGGCAGGATCATTGAATCTTGCCAAATGAAGTGCATCTTTTGGAATGTAAGAGGTTTTGCCAACCCCTCTACAAGGTTGGTCTTTAAGCAACTTTGTCTTTCTCACAAGCCTGATTTTGTGTTCATCTCAGAGCCTTGGATGTTATTTCATAAAGTTCCTGCTAGGTTTTGGAAGAGTATGCATCTGAAGTTCTTTGCTTCTAATGATAGGGGGCAGTTAAAGCCTAATCTTTGGTGTCTTTGTTCTAGTGATTGGAGCCCCTCCATCATTGCTGTTTCTAATCAGTTTGTGGCTTTCTCTGTAAGGGTTGACAATCAGGATGTTGGTATGGCAGCAATCTATGCTTCTACTAATTATTTGCACAGAAGGTCCCTCTGGAAAGATTTGAATGATCTGCAAGCTTCCCATAGCCTTCCTTGGTGTTTCTGTGGAGACTTTAATGCTGTATTGGGTGCTCATGAATACAAAGTCCTTCAAAATCTTCTTGTGAGGATTTTCAATCTTGGACTGCAAGTAACAATCTTATTCACCTTCCTACTAGAGGTAATCAGTTTACTTGGTCTAATGGTAGGAGAGGAAGAGCTCTAACTGAAAAGAGGTTAGATCGATCCATTTGTAATGATAGATGGATTAGCTTTTGGTCTAGCATATCTTGTTGTACTTTAACTAAAAGTAAATCAGACCATTTCCCTCTGCTTCTAGACTTAAAAGGAGACATTGTTATGCATAAGTCTAGCTTTAAGTTCATGAAGATGTGGTCTCTGCATCCTGGATGCACTGAGATAGTAAAAGATGTATGGAAAACTGAGGTCTATGGATGTCCAATGTTTGTCCTAAGTCAGAAGTTAAAGCTTCTGAAATCCAGGTTAAAGGAGTGGAACAAAACCATTTTTAGTGATGTGCATTTGAAGGTTTCTATTGCAATGCAGCATCTTGACTCAGTTCAGCATCAGTTGGATGATCAGGGTTTTTTCTGATTCTCTTTTTGAGCTTGAAAAGAATGCTCAGTTGGACTTGGAGAAAGCATTGCAGTTTCAGGATCTTTATTGGCATGAGAAATCCAGAGTTAAATGGCATCTTGAAGGAGACAGAAACACCAAATATTTTCATAAGTTGGCCAAAGTTAGAAATGTTGCCAAACAAATGAGTATGCTCAAACATGGAGATGAAATTCTTAATACTACAAATCAGATTGAGGATCATGTGGTTAGTTATTTTCAAGATATCTTCTATTCTGAAAACAACTGTGTAGACAATGGTATTGTTGATGAAGTTATTTCTAATGTTGTCACTAGTGATGATAACCGAATGCTTACTGCTTTGCCTTCTCCTGAGGAAGTTAGGCTAGCTGTTTTTGGTATGAATCATGATGGTGCCCCTGGCCCTGATGGATTTGGTGCCTCATTCTATCAATGTTTCTGGGAAACAATTGGCAATGATGTGTTTAAGGCAGTCCTTCAATTCTTTGTTTCTGGTTGGATTCTTCCAAACTATAATGGAAATCTTGTTGTGCTAATTCCTAAAGTTGCTGAAGCTGAGAAGGTTGAGCAATATAGACCAATTACATTGGCAAATTTCAAACTGAAAATCATCACAAAAGTGTTAGCAGACAGGCTTGCAAGAATAGCTCCTAATATTATTTCCTCTAACCAAAGAGGCTTCATCCAAGGGAGACAAATATCTGACTGTATTTGTCTTACTTCTGAAATTATCAACATGATTGATAAGAGGAATTTTGGTGGTAACCTGACCTTGAAAATTGATATTCGAAAGGCCTTTGACACCTTGGATTGGATTTTCTTGTTGAAAGTTCTTCAATCCTTTGGTTTCCACCAAAGGTTCTGTGATTGGATAAAGACCATTCTTGAATCTGCTCATCTGTCAATTTCTGTTAATGGAAAGCCTTCTGGATACTTTTCCTGCAAGAGAGGTGTGAGGCAAGGTGATCCTTTATCCCCTTTGCTATTTTGTCTAGCTGAGGAAGTTTTAAGTAGGGGAATTGCAAAACTGGTCCTTGATGGAAAGCTATCTTATCTCTGGCCCTAGAGGAAGTCAGGTTCCATCCCATGTGTTGTATGCTGATGATGTTATGTTATTCTGCAAAGGAACTCAGAAGAATTTGCTTGCTCTGAAGGAGTTGTTCCTGAGGTATGGTGCTGCCTCTGGTCAAATCATAAATCCAAGCAAATCTACCTTTTACTCAGGTTCTGTTTCTGTTAGAAGGCAAGCTATCATAGCTGATTTGCTTGGCTTTGCCATTGGTAAGTTTCCCTTCGTGTACCTTGGCATCCCAATCTTTAAAGGAAAGCCTAGAACAATCCACTTACAGCCAATTGCAGATAGAATTAAATCAAAGCTTGCTGCCTGGAAGGCCTCCCTTCTATCAATTGCTGGAAGAGTTGAACTTGTTAAATCCTGTATTTTTGGTATGATGTTATATAGTTTCCTAGTTTATTCTTGGCTTTCAAGACTGTTAAAATCTGTTGAAGGGTGGATTAGAAACTTCATCTGGTCTGGTGATGTCAATAGTAGGAAGATCTGCACAGTCTCTTGGAGAAAAGTTTGCAGACCTATTAGTGAAGGGGGTCTAGGTCTAAGATCTCTTAGAAGAATTAATGATGCTGCTGTTCTTAGACTTTGCTGGCAGTTTGTGCAATCATCTCAGCAATGGGCCTGTCTGTTGAGAGCTAGAGTGGGCAGGCAGAAATCATTCATTAATTATCATATCAGCTCAACAATTTGGGCTGGTTTAAAGTATAAGATTTCTGAAATAGCAGATAACTGTGTTTGGCAACTTGGTTCAGGTGATTCAATCAACTTTTGGACAGACCCTTGGCTCCCGGATACTATGGTAGCAGCTCTAGATATTCCTCCTCAAGTTCACTCTCAATTATCCTCAACTGTGAAGGACTTTATCAGTAATGCACTACAAGAAATATGGTTATTACCGACGGAATTTTACCGACGGATTTAAATCCGTCGGTAATTTTTTTATACCGACAGAAAAATCCATCGGAAACAGACTATGGTCGCCGGTATGAGTAGAATAGTATTACCGAGGGAATTTTCGTCGGTAAGTTCGATGGAAAAAATCCCGCCTTTTTTGGGAAAATTTGCGAAGGAAATTACCGACGGAATAATTTGTCAGAAAATAAAATTCGTCGGAAATGGTAAGATTATTGTCGGAAAATTTTAGAATAACTGATATTGAAAAATAGGATAAAAATCCGTCGGAAATAATAAAAAAATCCGTCGGAAACGATCTTTAAAAATCCGTCGGAAACAAAGATATAATCGTCGGTAAATAAATCCGTCGGTAATGATTATAAATCCGTCGGAAACCAATTAAATTTTAACACTGATTTTCCCCTACCCTTTCGTTCAGAAGCCACTCAGCAGCCTTATTTTCGTTCCCCAACTCAGACAGCCGCCCCCTCTCACCAGCAGCCGCCCCTCTCACACAGTCGCCCCCACGAACCAGACGTCGACAGCAACCTCCGGCGCCGCTGCACCTCCGGCGATCGTCACCAACAGCGCCGCCTAGCCCCCACGAAACGGATCTGGCCGCTGGAACCAAGGAGGAGGTGCGCGACCCACCCTCCAAAGGGCAAAGAACCATGGATCTGGCCGCGACTCGGCCGGCAACGAACCACGACTCCGCCGCTGCTGAACCGCGACTCCGCCCTCCGTTGCCGCTTGTACTGCTGCTGTTGGCTATTGTAGGTACAAACAAACCTGCAACTACATTTATAAATTTTACTTGATATGATAAGGTAGTTATTTATTAACAACCTAAGAAGAAGTTCAGAAATTTGTTGGATTAGATTTTGATGGGTTCTCTTAATTGAATGGTTTTGTGGGTTCTTTGTCTGATGTGGTTATAAATTGATTGATCTAGTTTCTTCGAGTAGGTTTTTGGGGTTTGAATTAGCATGTTCTCAGCCCACAAGTCCCTCCCTCTGTGTCTTTGTGCTATTGGGAATGGTCCTAGTTGAACTACAGCTCGTTTGAATATAGATTCCAGAGGCAGGTTCACCTAATATTCAGTCCATTTGAGGTTAAAAATGTAGCAATCACACACCTTGTATTTAGTCCATTCCTAGTGTCATCCCCTTTGACAGAGGATACTGGTGCCAGTAACAAAAATAACACTATCATAAACCACAAAAGTCACAAAATATAACTTTTCAAAGTTAATAGGCGTTATTTAATGCAGACACACGAATTAAACATCTTGTTATGCATTGCCAAGTTCCAACTGGGGAAAAAGGAGCTTTTTTTCATGTGAGTAGTGAGTACCACTATATGACTATAAAGTCTTGCACCAGTGCACCCTATTTAAAGGATCAATCCTTTAAATTTATGGAGCATAGCTGTCGCTTCCAGATCTTTCAAGTGAATTCACCAAAATGACTATTTTATTGCATCTCAAATACAATTAGAAATAATAATATTAAGAAAGAGATCTAAGACTATTTTTTATTAACGTGGACTTGAACTCAAACATTTTGAGATATTTTTCAAGGTATCATAACATAAAATATGAATATAAAAAGACATGTAGATATAAGAGTTACATTTACAACAAGGTTCATAATTATAACAATTCCACCACCAAGATTTGAATCAATAATTAAGTTTGGTGAAAACATTAGAAGCAATATTGTGCTTCTTATTCAAGCATTGAATTCTACACGATAAACCATCTGCATATTATTAACTGGTAAGAGAACAAAGGGAATAGAAGATAGATTAGCATTAGGTAATTAGGTGTAGACTTGTAGGCTATTTCTGTTATGCACTTCATATTTCTCTTAATGTTGTTAACTTGAGGTTTCACTTGCCCCACCCCCCTCCCCCCTTCTTTTTTATCAGTTCTCTGAAGCTTTTGTGAAGTTTTATGGCCAATCCAAGCATGGAGTGAACAGTGAATATGCAGTTAAAACTTCAAGAACGCGTGGAGTTGTTCATGAAAATTGTATAAAGTAAGTATCTCCCATATTACCTTCTACTTTCCATTTTTCCAACTTTGGTTTGTTATATTATATATTTTCTTTGTGAACTCCTCTTTGGTTTTTTCAATTCTACAATGTGTAGTTGTCTTTTATGTTCTAAATGCCTTTTTGGGCTTTTTCTTTTCTGAAGTGCCTGATCTGAAATAATGGTATGCAGTTATCGCTTACTTATGTCTTTTTCTTTTTCTTCAGTTTTAAGTTGGCCTTTACCATAATTTTTTTCTTTTCCTTTTATGATACCCAAGACCCAGCTTAATATTTTTATGCTGAGTTCACTTTGTTCAGAAATCTGAGGGTTTTTACATTCATTTGAGTGCTAAAAATTAACATGAAAAAAAATTATATGAAAGGTTACATTGTACGCATAAGTGATAATGATCTATTTTGAATTGTTATTACCATTGAAAAATATACTCTATAATTTCATTCTGAGATAGTTTATATGGTTGCTGAATGTGTTGGGTTAATTTGATGCAGGCTTTCATTTGAGTACACAGACCACACTTTGCTTGGAGTTGAGGTAGGTCATCTACTTTTTATTATGTGTTGTTTATTAGTGGAGAGCTGAGCTCAATAGGGTGTGTTCTTAATGAAATGCATGATGGTGGTTGTGTGCTGATAGTTTAGTAAATATGCATGTGCTTGTCAATTATGTTTTGTTTGTTAGTGGAGAGCTGAGCTCAATAGGGTGTGTTCTTAATGAAATGCATGATGGTAGTTGTGTGCTGGTAGTTTAGTAAATATGCATGTGCTTGTCAACTATGTTTTGTTTGTTAGTGGAGAGCTGAGCTCAATAGGGTGTGTTCTTAATGAAATGCATGATGGTAGTTGTGTGCTGGTAGTTTAGTAAATATGCATGTGTTTGTCAACTATGTTTTGTTTGTTAGTGGAGAGCTGAGCTCGATAGGGTGTGATCTTGTATGAAATGCAGGATGCTGGTTGTGTGCTAGTTGTTTAGTAAATATGTATGTGGTTGTCAACTATGTTTTGTTTGTTAGTGGAGAGCTGAGCTCGATAGGGTGTGATCTTGTATGAAATGCATGATGGTGGTTGTGTGCTGGTAGTTTAGTAAATATGCATGTGGTTGTCAACTATGTTTTGTTTGTTAGTGGAGAGCTGAGCTCGATAGGGCGTGATCTTGTATGAAATGCAGGATGCTGGTTGTGTGCTGGTTGTTTAGTAAATATGCATGTGTTTGGCAACTATGTTTTGTTTGTTAGTGGAGAGTTGAGCTCGATAGGGTGTATGAAGAAAACTTTAGTTTTAAACATTTAAGCAGATTGTTTAAAACATGCAGAACATGGATTGTTATCCTTCGAATCGTAGTTGGGTGTATGATAGGTTGAATTCGAGAAGAAGCAGCCTGAAACAATCCTTCATACGTGGGGTTGAAGAGTTTATTAGCAAAGCTTGTCAGCAGGAATATTATATCAGCGAGGGGGGGATTAGATGTCCATGTGTTAGATGTGATTGTACAAAGATTTTGCCTGATGAAGAAGTGAAGATTCACCTTTACCGAGTTGGGTTCAAGCCTAATTATTGGATTTGGACTGATCATGGTGAAGAGATGCCGCATGCTGATTTAGATGTTGACGATAATTGTGCGTGTGCTTCAAGTAGTGGTGTAGAGTTGGGATATGCAGAACAATTTATGTCAATGCAAGAGATGGTGCGTGATGCTTTCAGGCAGCATGAGTCATTTGAAGCACCAGATTCACATAACACGGAAGAGCCACCGAATGAAGGAGCTCAAAGATTTTATAATCTTTTAGTAGAGACAAATAAACCGTTGTTTGAAGGGGCTACAGACTCTAGATTATCAATGTGTGTGAGGCTATTAGCTTGCAAGTCTAATTGGAACGTTCCAGAGCAATGCTTAAATATGTTCACACAAATGCTTTTGGATGCAACACCCGTTAAAAGTGGATTACCAACAACTTATTATGATGCTAAGAGGTTAGTGTCAAAGCTGGGATTGGAGGCTAAAAGGATTGACTGTTGTGTGAACGGGTGCATGTTGTTTTACGATAATGAATTTGGCACAAATGATGGTGACTTGGTTGAATGTAGATTTTGTAATGCACCTAGGTATCGTGAATGCAACACTGGAACGAGCAGGAACAAACCAGTTCCAGTAAAGACGATGTTTTATTTGCCAATAATTCAAAGGTTGCAAAGAATGTTTGCATCATTTCAAACTACAGGACAAATGAGGTGGCACTATGAAAATAGAAGTGCAGGTGTGTTACGTCATCCGTCTGATGGCGAAGCCTGGAAGCACTTTGATCGGGTGCATCCTGATTTTGCCTCGAATCCGCGCACTGTATGACTTGGGTTATGCTCCGATGGTTTTACACCATATATCCAAGCGTCGGCTTCGCCTTATTCATGTTGGCCGGTAATTGTTACCCCGTATAATCTTCCTCCTGAGATGTGCATGTCAAAACCCTATATGTTCTTAACTTGTTTAATACCCGGGCCATCTAATCCAAAGGCTGGTATTGATGTTTACTTACAGCCTTTGATGGATGATCTGAAGAGGTTGTGGAATGGTGTTTTGACATACGATATTTCAAAGAAGCAAAATTTTATGATGAAGGCGGCTTTGATGTGGACTATTAACGACTTTCCTGCTTATGGTATGTTGTCTGGTTGGGGGACTCATGGTAAATTGGCTTGTCCGCATTGCATGGAGCATACAAAAGCCTTTACGTTAAAATATGGGGGGAAAAGTTCTTGGTTTGACTCGCATCATAGGTTCTTACCAAATGATCATGCATTCAGAAGAAATAGGAACGCCTTCAAAAAGGGAATGGTTGAAACAGATGGGCCGCCACCTAGGTTGACACCAGAACAAGTTTGGCATAGAGTAAGGGAGCTGCCGAAAGTCACAGAAAATGGTGTGTCCAGATTACAAGGATATGGAGAATGGCATAACTGGACAAAAAAAAGTATTTTTTGGGATCTCCCATATTGGAAAGATAATTTGTTGAGACATAATCTTGATGTCATGCATATTGAGAAAAATTTCTTTGGCAACATATTCAATACTGTGATGAACGTCAGTGGCAAGACCAAAGACAATGAGAAAGCAAGAATGGACATAGCTCACTATTGTAGGCGAAAAGACTTGGAATTGAAGGAGCGAGCCAATGGGAAGATGTTGAAACCAAAAGCAAATTACACTGTAACTGTCGAGGATTCGAAGTTAGTTTGCCAGTGGATAAAAGAACTCAGGATGCCTGACGGTTATTCTTCAAATTTGGCAAGATGCGCCGATGTTAACAAGGGAAAAATGAATGGGATGAAAAGTCATGATTGTCATGTATTTATGGAGTGTTTACTTCCTATTGCATTCAGTTCATTGCCATTGCATGTTTTGAATCCTATTATCGAAATCAGTCATTTCTTCAAAGATTTGTGCTCTACGACATTGAGAGAGGATGACCTGACTAGAATGGAACAAAACATTCCAATCATTCTGTGTAAGTTGGAGAGAATATTCCCACCTGGCTTCTTTGATTCAATGGAACATCTCCCTATTCATCTTGCTTACGAAGCAAGGCTTGGGGGATCGGTCCAATACAGGTGGATGTATCCATTTGAAAGGTAATTAGATTGTCCTCGTATTTTATTTAAATTTTACTTTTGTTATATTTATCAATCATTAACTAGCTATTTGATTCTATAGACTCATGGGCGATTCTAAACGATCAGTGAAAAATAAGGCTAGGGTTGAAGGATCAATTTGCGCGTCTTACTTACAACGTGAGACTACTCATTTTTGTTCCCATTATTTCAATAATTTCATGTTGTCACCGAGGAATACTAGAAACGAAATGGAAATTGAAAGTGAGAGACGTCCTTCAACCTTTATCAGTCTTTGACCAACCCGGTCGTCATGCTGGGAGAGAGTCGACTCATTGGTTAACCGATGCAGAATGGAACTCAGCCCATGTTCATGTGTTGATCAATTGCATCGAAGTCAAACCGTACCATGAGTAAGTTTCCAGAATAATTGTTTTCATTATTGCCATAACTAGCATCTTCCAAACGTGTACTTATAAACACGATGGGTGGTTATTTGAACAGTGCATTTGCAATCTCAACAAATAAGTAACCAAGATGCCTCTGCTCGAACGCATGCAGATTTTCCTAGATGGTTCAAGGACCAAGTAAGTATATTGAATCTTAGTTAAGTTTTTCGTTATATGTTTCAAAAAATATAAATTTTCGGTGTATTTACATCGTAGGTTTGGAATGAGGCTTTAAGTGTCAGGAACCAGCACTTAAGGGATTTATCATATGGTCCTCTGAGCTGCGCTAAAGAGTGGCACACGTTCTTTGTTAATGGGTACAAATTCCACACTCATACATGGAGCGAGGGGAAAAAAAACGATAAATAGTGGGGTTCACGTGATTACAGAAGGAGGAGAAGACAATTTCTATGGAATCATTAAACACATATATGAGCTAGAGTACAATATTTCAAGCTATCCCAAGAAAGTAGTGGTATTTTATTGTGACTGGTTTGATCCATCGAGTAAAGGCACAAAGGTAGATCCTAAGTATAATGTTGTGGACATTCGAATGGATAGAAGATATCAGCCGTTTGATCCATTTATAATTGCACATAATGTAAGACAAGTGTATTATATCCCTTATCCAGCAACACGAGCGGACAAACGTGGTTGGTCTGTTGCTATCAAACGAAGCCAAGGGGTCTTATAGAATCAGACGATGTGGAAGATGATGTGCCTTACCAAGTGGATGAAATGTCACATGTCAATGAAGTCATTGAAGTTGAACATATTACTAGCTTGCAGGACTTGGAAGTTGGTGCTGAAGAATTGGACACCGCTAATATGTCATCAACCTGGGAGCAAATGGATGGAGATGAAGAAGAAGTCGATTCACAAGAAGAAGATGAAGAGGAGGAATTTGAAGACGACACCGAAGACTCGAGTTCCGAATAGGATTTAGGCAATCTGTTAGATGTTTTTGAAATATTAATTTCTTGATGGATTTTATTTGTTATTCATAATGACTATTGTTGTTTTTAATTTCTTTAGTTGTTTATTACATTTAGTTATGTTGAGAATTCAAGAAAAAAATTTATGTTGAGCTTGATTTATATTTGTAACGTTATTTGCATGTGTATAGCTATGTCATCAGGTGGTTACGACCCCCCCCCGACCCCCGGCGCCATCATATGAAGATAAGGGGAAGGGGGTGAAGGGGAAGAAGTCTCGTTATGAGATTAGATTGCGGTCACATAGACCCGTACCGACATCCACTTCATCCCCGTTTTCTGCACCTACAGCACCCGCACCGGCATCCACTCCATCCCCGTTTTCTGCACCTACAGCACCCGCACCGGCATCCACTCCATCCCCGTTTTCTGCACCTACAGCACTCGCACCAGCATCCAATCCATCCCCGTTTTTTGCACCTACAGCACCCCCACCACCTACAGCTCCCCCACCTATCTCAGTACCCTCACAATTTGCCAACCAGCCGACCTACGGCCCTCCCGGGTTCATTTTTGTTCCCACTCCAAGGTTGCAGACACAGTCCCAAGGAGACCCACCGTCACAACAGGATATTCCAACATCCTCCAGAGTTCATAGTTCCCCTAGTCAGGATGTCGAGCACATATCTGATAATGATTCAATTGTTGGCAATTCAGACCCTCCGCCTGGTACTCTTCCTATGATCGAGCCGGTTGGACGTGACGGGTAAAAAATAATTAGAATTTAGATCATTTGCATTTTATATATCATTAATTGTCTTTATTTTTTATGTCTTGTTTTTCCATTTAGATTTTATCCTTGCAAGACTGCATCTTCGGCCATCACGTTTACCATAAGGCAACAATTTCGCCACCCATGGACATCATGGGGAGCGATGACTAAGGATGAAAGAGATGTGTTCTTCAAACGTTTTAAGGTAGATAATGACTTGAAATGAATATTGGTAATTTGATTTATATATATATTTTCATTTACTATTACATACTAACTATTATTTTATCCTAATATACAGAAGAAAGTGATGTGGTTACCTAGGCATGAGGAAAAAATCAAGAAGACCTTTCACACTAAAGCCTCTAAAAGACTATCTGAGGAGCTCAGTGATGCTCGGAATGCGGGAAAAAAACCCCCTTGGATGGGACCTGATGTTTGGAATCAATTATGCGAGAAGTGGAATGTACCTGCTTATCGCGAAAAATGTAACAAAGCTAAGAGAAATCGCACGTCTAAAAATGGTGGGAGCTTGCACACGGGTGGCTCCATAGACTTCCATGAGCATGCCCGTCGTATCGTACGTACGACGTATATTTGAAAAAACACATTTGTTTTAATTGAAAAACAGATATATTGAATGTTTATCAACTATTGATGCTTTTGTTTGAAGGCTGAGGCGCTTAAGCGACCTATACTGTTAGATGAAGTCTTTGAGCAAACCCATGTAAGGAAGGGTACCGGTGAGTTTGTTGATGAGAGATCTAGGCGGACACATGTGAGTTTCTTTTCTTGCTTGTTCGATTTTTGTATCTTCATAACTTTTATTATATTTCTAGCATAATGTATGTATTTGTGAATAATAGGCTAATTTTGAGGCCAACCTTTCTCAAGCAAGATCTGAGGTTACATCCAGCACTGATGGCTCAGTATCCACCCCCCTAGATCCCGCTGAGGAGGAGAGACTTCGGGCTCGTTGTTGGATCGAGGCTGCTGGAGGTAAGAAGAAGGGACGAATTTATGGGATTGGAAACCTTGCTCATGGTTGTGGACCCGAAGGCAGCTTCTCACAAGCAAGTTCCAGCCACTCTCAGGAATCACAGGAGATGGTCGAGATGAGACAACGACTTGCTGCTAGTGAGGAGGTTGCTCGTCAGGCGTTGCAAAACAACGATAGGTTGACTCGCCAGTTCCAGTCATTACTCACTCATGTCCTCCCACTATTACCAGCTAGTGTGCAAGATGAGGTGCGACAAGAACGCGACAACCAACAACAGCAAGGCAGAGATCCCCTGCGACAGCAGCAGGATGACAGACAGGATGACCAGCAGGACTTGCCGGAGTATTCAGATTATAGTTACTAGTTAGTGAGAACTATATTTTGAATATTAATAACTGGTTAGACTTTGTTTTATGTAAACAATACTCCTTTTTGTACTAAAATTTCAGTTAGAACTTTGTTATACTTACTATGAATTTGGTCATGTTTTCTATTTTTATGTTTTTTTATATAAAATGAATGAAATCATTAACCCTTAATAAAATAAAAGAATTAAATTAATAAATAAATAAAAAAATTACCGACGGATTTTTCCGACGGATATTGTTGTTGGTAAAATTACCGAGGGATAGATCCGTCGGAAATTGTCTCTCCAAATTCCAACGGATTTCTCCGTTGGAAATTTTAACCACGGATAAATCCGTCGGTAAAATCCGTCGCAAAATCTAGCACTTACCCACCAAATTTTCCGTCTGTAAATCCGTCGGTAATTACCGACGGATAGACAAATCCGTCGGTATCAGTTTCCAACGAGCATTTTACCGACGGATTTTTGACCGGTGGAAATCCGTCGGTAAAATCGTATTTCCGACGGATTTTTAAGGTTACCGACGGATTTTGGCCGTCGGAAATACGCAAATTTCTTGTAGTGATGGAAACTGGAAAATTCCTGATATCCTGCTTGAACAGTTTCCTGTTATCAAAGAAAAACTGCAGTCTGTTACTATTCCAGTAGAGGCAGGTGCTGATGTTTTGAGATGGAAGCTCTCGGATTCAGGTGACTTGTCTTTAAAGGAAGCTTATCATTTTTATAGTCCAGCTAGTTCTGTTGTTCCCTAGACAAAACACATCTGGAACAAGGTGATTCCACCTTCAAAGTCATTGTTGTTATGGAGAATCTTGCAAAACAAAATCACAACAGATGATAATTTGAGAGATAGGGGCTGCATAATCACTTCGATGTGTAGTCTCTATGAGAGCAGTATTGAATCTGCCCAGCATCTGTTTTGCTCTTGTCCTTTTGCTAATCATATCTAGTCTTGGCTTAGTTCTAAATTGAATCTTCAAATTGATTCTTCATCAATCCTTTCTATCATCTCAATTTGTGAAAGGCAGTGGTCTCCACAAGTGTATGATGTAGTTTCAGCTGCCATCTCAATTGGTGCCAATGTCTCTTTTTCTGGTTATTGCAGTAAAGGGCATTCTAGTTCCAATATGACTGAGTTTTCTATACTGAAGTCCTTTGGAGTGGATATCAAGCCTAGGAAAAGTGTGGCTATTATTGAAGTTCTTTGGCTGCCTCCCCCTTGCTACTGGATCAAATGCAACACTGATGGTGCTGCTAGAGGGTCTCCTGGTTTGGCTTCTTGTGGGGGAATCTTTAGAGATAGAAGTGGTGCTTCTCTAGGGTGTTTTGCTGTTAACCTTGGAATTAATCACTCTTTACAGGCTGAGATTCTTGGGACTATCCATGCTATTGAAATTGCTTATAACAAGGGTTGGCATTCCCTTTGGTTAGAGTGTGATTCTTTGTTGGTCATTAGGGCCTTTAGGTCCATAGATATTGTTCCTTGGCAGCTTAGGAATAGATGGAAAAATTGTATAGAGTTATCTAGTAGAATGAGATTTTGGTTCTCTCATATCTACAGGGAGGACAGTAATTGTGCAGATAAAATTGCCTCTCTTGGTTTTGCTTTTCTTGATTTTCATTGGTGGAATACTATTCCTATTTCTATCAGTAAAGATTTTCATAGAAATAGGATTGGCTTACCTAACTATAGGTTTAAATAATGTTTGTCAAGGGTTTTGGTCCATGTCCCCCCTTGATTTTATTTGTTCTTTTTTCCTTTTTTATTAATAAATTTTGGTATGCTGCAGATGATTGGTGGGTTCTGGGGTGCCAGCCTAGCTGGGATGTCAGTTCTCATGGTGATGCTTTTGCATACCGAGTATTTGTCTATATAAAAAAAAAAGTCACTAAGTTGAAGATCAGTCTCAGCACACGTCCGTGTACCTTGCGGGTAAAACGGTTTCATTTTTCTAAAATTTAAAAAATTTGATTCAGTTTTATTCCATTTTTTTCTAAATTATCTAATGATTAATGGAAGTTATTGGGGGAACTCTAGACATTTTGAAATGATGGAACCAAAATTCAACTATTCTCTTTATATATTAATATAAAAAATAAAAAAGCATGCGTATAATTTATATAGCATTATTAGAAGCTGAAGGCTTCAGGTCAGGCAGATGCAAGGGCAGCATGACTGCGTGAGTGAAAGAAGGACGGAGAAGTAATTTTACCCTTATGCTCTATGCTTCTTCCCTTTTCTCTTCATCAAAGGTGAGATTTTATTTTTGGATGGGCCCCACCCAATTTTTTCTCAATTCCCTATCTCTCTTTATTTCCAAACACCAGAAGTTTCACTTTTCTCCCTCACTGATCTCTTTTCAACTTCTTTCTTCACAATTGCTACACAAACAAACATAGCATAAAAGCAGTGATAGACATGCGATAAATTTACCGGTTCCCTTATCCATTGGCTTTCTAGATGTCTCTTCCATTTGGGTTCTTGTAGTTGTTGGTCTGTTCATACAAAATCATAACATCAAATCAATTATTGATTGCTGAACACAAAACCATTAAATCAATACAAAACTTAACCTTTACATCACGTATATTTCAGCAAAAATTCTAAAAACTTAACTTATATGTTACCTTTCAAAGATCAGCAGTTTCGCCTTATAAAAGGAGTCTACATATGCAGATATAAAATTTGGAGTATGGGCTGTCATGGTGCGTGAACAGTAACAACCCTCCTTTTGGCTTTAATAACGATTTCTCCTCCTTCTGACAATATAATTAACATCCCAGCAGAGTTTAAAACAAGTTATACAAGAGCAAACAAATTAAACATATTGTACTCCCTGCCAACGACAAATTGACAAATAAGCCCTAAATAAAGTTAAGAGAAACTCCATGACACCCCTCTAGCACATGTACTAAGAGAGGTATCAACATGCTTTGCTCATTTCAACCAAAATATCATATATTTAATTAATCATTTAGATAAACCAAAGACTAAAAAACAACTTTTAAGCATGCATAGGAGGTCATGGCTAGTTGGCAAACAAGTTGGGATTTCCCTGAAGTAATGCATATGTAATCATTTTCTGAAAAGCGATTTCTGAAAAGCGATTCTAACATTGCAACAGAGTGAAGTGGGAAACACATACTTTTAGATAATGACAGTAATAGTAAAAAAAAATATATTACCTTACACGACCATTCCTGTTAATAACAGCTCAGGCACTTTATTGCATAGTTTAATTTGCAATCTAAGCAGAGTAACAACTAGAGACATCGACAGCACGCTAAAGACCTGTTATCTAAATGGTCTTCAACGCAGCACGAGCATCGATATCGAAGCTGGTGTAGCAGCATATATTGGAGAAAAGTGCATATTTTTTAGTACGTATTTGGAAATATCCTACTAATATCGATATCGGACACGGATACGACATGGATATATTTGCATTGTTAGAGTATCCAGGCTTTATAGGTTCATAACTGAAACTGTTATAACACGAATCTTGACAACTCTAAGGTTAAAACAACAGAGGAATAAATAATTCCCATATACCTTCAAACCATATTCACGGTTTTAGATTATGATTCCAATTACTAGCTAGACAGAAAAATTACCTGAGTTGCATATGATGAATTTTGTGCCAAAAACTTCAGAAATTCATTCTTCTTATTGAAAATTCAACTTTGCCACGTCGAACAAAGCAGCAACAAGTCACGAACAAATCTGATACTCATGAACAAATCACAATAGCCTGAGGCATGTGGAATCACGCTGCCCTCAAGGATTTATCCTCGTGATGCGCAAACCCCCCAGGATACAACAGGCCCCTCCTGGCAAAAATGAACCGAGGTAACAGAACAACAAGAAAACTACTATAGATGAAGCAGATGATAACCCAGGAAAGGATGAGGAGAAGAGAGTTTTTTTTTTTTGGAGAGAAAATGTGCTAATCTTAATTAAATTGGGGTAAATTCAGGTAGTAGTTTAGTATATCAGATAAGCACCTTTTTAAAGTTCAAAAACTACCATTAACAAATTGGAAAGATTGGATAAAAATGATAAGATTGCAACAAATTGAACGTGCAGTAGTAGTTTCGAAGCTGGCTGGTCAAAACGTGGTCATATTGTGCTGGACGCTTCCTTTTATTAAGGATAAGATCAAAACAAAATATTTAACTGACCAACTTAGCATGATTGAAGTGGTTAAAGACATGGTCAAAATGCTGAACGTTGGATGCAACAGCAAACAAGATAGAAACCAATATAATATGGAAGCTGTTAGTCCAATAACTATGTTTAAATGCAAGTATACCAAGTCAAAAAAAATTGTTGCAAAACAAGATATTTCCCGGTAAGCTTTTTCTGAATGAAAATATTATTTTCACAAAAAATTAATTGGACAAAATAATAAAAACTAACCACATTTATTTTACACTTTTTGTGTGATAATAACACAACCAAGATCAAATATTTAACTTCGTCAAAAAAAATAAAAAATCAAATATTTAACTTTTGAAATATCTCAAAAATATACTACAAGACCAAATTTAAATGAGCTACAAAATTTAGCCAAACGCAAATAAGCACTTTGTTTACTTTCTTGTTATCTCTCTTTTTTTTTTTTTTGGTCTGGGCTGATTTTTATACGCTTTGCTCCAATGTTACAGACATAAAGACAAGATAGCGGATTACCAAAAAAAAAAAAAAAAAAGACAAGATAGCGTAAATTGTATTTGGTTAATTAGAAGGCCTATAAACAAGTTGTTGAACATTAAAAAAAAGCTTATTTTCTAGCTTATAAACAATTTAGATCACACAGTTCATACAACTTGCATAATTGCATTCAGTATTTTCGAATTCCTGGATCGGTCCAATATATATTTTAACAGATTAATATTGAAGAAAAAAATAAAGCAAAATGAGCGCAAATCCAAAGGTATAAATACTCCTATGCCTAAATATTTACTCGAGTTAATTTTATAATCCAACCAACTTATGTTGGAAAATTTGTACTTAGAATTATATATGTAGAGCATGGCTAATTATTATCAATAAAGTTTAACTACTAATATCTCTAGACCTCTCATTGTAAAAAAAATAAGTAAATATGCAAGTTTGTGAATAAAAATCCACTAATATCATGAACTACTGTAAATCCAAAACATGGGTTCACAATTCTTACTTGCAACTTTTTGCAGCCCTGGGATTTTAGGATTTTTATCAGGGTGAACTATCCTTTCCTTCAAAGGAAAGAAAGATAAAGGAGAGAGTGAAAAATGTCAGAGTGACAAGTTTTGTATCTCTGCTTTAACTTCCTCGATCACTTTTAGGCTTTGTTTGTGAGTTTTGCTTTGGAGGGGAAGTAAGGGAAAGGGAAGGTTTGTGAGAATATCTTCCTTGTTTGTGAGTTTAAACTTTTCGAGGGGAATGTTTTGAGGATTTTAGGAAACCCCACAAACCCCTCCTAAGCCCACTTTTTTGGTTTACCCTTGTTTGGGGTGGGGGTGGGTGTGGGGGGGGTGAGGACCAGTCTTTACTAATTTGCATTAATATTTTTTTTTTTACAAGGGGAGGGATAATACTCCCCCCCTCCCCCCCGCCCCTTTCTTTCCCCTTTGATCCCCTATCTATCCTTCCCCTCCAAACTCACAAACAAAGCCTTAGAGTTTCAAGTTGCGAGGTCATGTCCTCAATAGGTCTGATGATGCAACTCCTTTTCCATATGTACATACACAGCCAGGTCCACAACACTTGTAAAATATATATCATTCTAGATTTTGCGATCCTCATATGCTTCTGGATGTAATGCTACTGCTTCAACCAACTCTGACTAAATTAAAATTTAGAACATTAATTATAACCTAACAAGTATAACTATATAGAAGCTAAGCTATTGCTTCAACAAGCTCCGACTAAATTAGAATTTAGAACAATAATTATGACCTATATGTATAACTATATAGAAGCTAAAATAGTGATAGACGTGCCATAACTTCAAGGGTTTTATTTTTCCCACCAACCCAAATCCATCCTCCCACCTCTTATTTTAAATTTTCTTTTATCACTTTCCCTAAATACCCCTAGCCCCACACCCCACCTTATCCTTTCCCCAAACCTCTGACATCAAACCTCCCCATCGTCCCCACCCATTTTTTCTTCTTCCCCAAGAGCCATAGACTGCGATGACGGCAACGAGGGACGGCGGAGCACGACGACACTGAAAGACCAGACGTCGTCCGCCAGCATCTGTCATACCTCCACTGTAACCGACAGCAGCAACAGCAACAGCGAGCCAGGACAGCAACCGCACGACCCACGCCGGCCTCGACCGCGACTCCGCCTGCCTCGACCGCGCTAACCTCGACCTCGATGGCCCCAACCTCACCGGCCCCGACAGCCCCACCACTTGCTTTACCTCCGTCCAAATTCGTCACTTTCATTACATAGTTTTTTTTAACACTTAATAACACATATGGAAACTAAGTTTCCGAGTGTGTTAAAAATTTTTAACACATGCTGATGCTAAGTTTCCATGTGTGTTAATGTTTTAACACATATGGAAACTTAGTTTCCGAGTGTGTTAAAAAAAATTTAACACATGCGAAAACTTAGTTTCCATGTGTGTTATTTCTTTAACACATATGGAAACTTAGTTTTCGAGTGTGTTAATTTTTTTTTTTTTAACACATGCAGAAACTTAGTTTTCGTGTGTGTTATTTTTTAACACATATGGAAACTTAGTTTCCATGTGTGTTATACATGCGGAAACTTAGTTTCCGTGTGTTATTTTTTTAACACATATTTAAACTTAGTTTTCCGAGTATGTGTGTGTGTGTTTTTTTTTTTTTAGACACATACGGAAACATAGTGTCCACGTGTGTTAAATTTCGACGGGTGTGGATAAAGGGTTGAGGGAAGGGTATTTAGGGAATAAACAAAAATAAAGGAGAGAAGGGAGGTGGTAAGATGAATTAGGGAGGTGCCAAAATTAAAGCGCTAACTTCAACAGTTCCCTCTCATGTGTTATACACAAGATGCCCCTCTTTCATTTGGATTCTTGTTTGTCTACTAATAGAAAAACATAGGTTGAGTTCAATTATTGAGTGTATGTTGTCTTTCTATAGACATTCTTTCTATTCCTAGGAGTGAAACAAATTAGAATTCTTGAGCGCAAAAAAAAAAAAAAAACAAAAACATCAAATCAATTAAATCAATACAAAACAATTAATAAATACAAAACAATTAATCTTAACCTTTTCATCTTTGTTCTTGTTCCGGCATGCCTTTAAAAGAAAATTTCTGCATGAGCACAACTATTAAGATAATAATCATAGTAAAAAAATATGAACAAATATGAGCAAAAACAGTGAGCAGAGATGCATAAATAATTTCTTGTTTTTTCTTAAATAATCAAAGCCCCAACTTTTCATTTACCCACATAATATGCAAGCATAGGTACATGATCATTCACATTGCAAAAACTGCAGGCATAGCGACAATGTCAAGGGAATGGAATAAAAACGGATGACTTCACTCATTCACAAAAATGAACTATATATAGGCAAATCAGCATAAACAACCAGTATAACACATGCTAACATTTCAAAAATTATCCTTCACATTGAACAATATGAAGACTTCAACCCCTGAGATTGTCTCGTGTAACCAGTAACTGCGCCTTGTTAGTCGATGGTGTATAAATGGTTTGGGACTGTCTGCTTGATTTTAGGTTGAATGGTGTTTAATGGTTTTAGAGTTTTTGCCTTTTTGTGATTTAGGTTTTAACTTTTCATTTTGTAAAAAAACACCCAATTAGATACTAAATTAAATAGAATTAAGTTACAAAGCGCTTTTAGAAAAAGTAAGCAGCTTTCTGAATAAAAACCCATTATTGAAACTAAAAGTGATGACTCATAAATTTAAAATATCAAAATAAAACTCATACTCATTCTATAAAAGAAAATTAGTAATAAGTACAGAGTTCACACACATCAAGCAAAGATGTGATAAAATAGCAAACATCGACTAAACAGATATCATCTAGAGGTAAACCACTGTTATATATCAAGCCAAATTATCGGTGGCTTCTAACATGAGGGAGGAAGTAAATCCCTCACAAATGAGGGAATGACCACTAGATTTATTAATAAAAAAAGTGGATGGGTGAGATCATTTAATGGTTACCTGGAGTTCTGGTTACCTCAATATTTATGAAATTGACCCAGTATTATTTTATTTTTTTAGCTTTCACTTTCACACTTAATTAATCAAAATAAAAATGGAAAATCCCTATTTCCATATGGATTCAGAATCATGGATGTTTATTCAGAATCGACCACAATCGTGAATAACAATTTAAAATCCCTATTTCCTTATGGTCATCCAACATAGTGGATTTTGAATGGATTTGTCCAATTTCATTTACATAAAGCTTCAAGGACGAAAGTACAAAGATTGTGATTTTGAATGAATTTATCCAATAAAGTCCATGTTTTCTCAAGGCCACGAATGACGAACTTCATCGTCGGCATCTTGAAAGGCGGAGACGGCGGCGAAACCGGATTTAGAGGTGATTGGTTCCCAGTGTTATTGTTTGTCTCATCGTTAAAGTTGTTCACTTTGCCAGGAAACAACGACTTCCTAGAGTTTCAAAGCCGATGGGGTTCTGTCAGCGAAGTGGCAGCACCGGCAGTTGAGGTGGGATGTGGCTATTACAGTTGAGGTGGCAACGGCGGAGTTGAAACAGAAATATAAGGGTGGAGTGAAGTAGCACCACCACCAACAACCATGGGTCTTGCTCTTTGCAAATCACTGTCCAACTGTAACAACATGTTGGGATCAGAATTGAATTGAGAATTGAATAGAAAAGGGGAATTGTGTTGTGTTGTGTGAGACTGTGAGTGAAGCAAAGAGAGTGGAATGGATTTTGGAGTCGAGACAAAGATAGGACCTATATTGCTAAAAATATATTTACAAAGAAGCCCGAGTTTACCTATCATAGCCAGTCTTTTTTCCTCCTTCACATGTGAGGGACTTACTCCCTCACAGATATCATCTAGGGGTAAAGCACTGTTATATATCAAGCCAAATTATCAATATGAGAGGTGCCAAATATTGGAAGAAACCTTGAGCAAATGACCTAAAAACATAAAGGGTCCAAAGCCCAATTCACCAACGGAAACCCCTAAAGTGATAGCTTATGATAAAGGACAGATACTCGGAAAGTTGAAATACGTCGATTGCAGTTATGATAAGGGAAAAAAAAGGGCATAACCAATACATTGTGAAGCCCGGAAGATTTGAAGAATTTCGAACAACGATATTGTGCTTATGTACCATCATATTCCAAAGAACAGAAAAATTTAACACAATCACTGCAGGTCCAGGTGGATTCGAACCACCATCCTCTCAATGCACTGAGACTTAAATTGTGTTCAATAACTCAATTTGAATCAGTATACACAACTGTAGGAGATTAAGTCGGACCATGAATTTCCCCCCAAACAAAAGCTTTGAGCGCTCTAACAATTTGAGCTTACAGACCTTTCAAGAAAAATGATAAGATAATATCGTAAGCTAGTAGTTGACGAGGCAAACTCCTTAGGCCATCCATCTTCAACGGATGTAACTCTAGAAACAACTCTAGCCTTTTCTCAATAAAAAATGGGCTCAAAATAATAGACAACATCCCAAAAGTATGTACGAAATGTATATTTGAATAAAAACATAAGGGAGAGATGCAATGGAATAACCAGCAGTTTTAGGCGTGACTCATTTCCAGCCATAAACATTACAATGTCACTGCGACAACTAATCTCCTCTACCTGATCGTTACACTAGCATTTTCAAAAATAAAACCTTTCTAGCTGCAGGAAATATATTTAATGACCAACTGTTTGTCCAATTGATGCAATCTACTAATTGTTCAAACATCGAACTACAACATTATGTTAATTCGGAGTGAATCTGGACTCAATTAGTTCCCGCTAAATTAGGCCCAACAAGGTTCCTCTGAAAATATTAGCCAAAAAGTGGATAATTCACAGACATTGAGTTAAAAAAGAAACATTGAATACTTTAACCACATTAACCACACAATAACAACATCGTTCAAAAATCTTTTATCTTTTATATGCTACAATCTTCACAGCATTTTAGGCAACTGAGGAAAAATTCGAATTCGAAATAAATTACAATCCAAGTTGCTCTCGCATACACTTGAACAAATTTATTCCAATGACTTTATCTATCACACCATTTTTATATACCCGAGTTTTAAACCTTGCTATCTGAACACGACATTGCAACCGAACTTTAAAATAATTAAAAGTTTAAAACACGAAACTCCTATCGAGCTTCATATAAAATCCTATAACCAAGCTCCATATCAGGTTAATATAAAAAACAGGACAGCTCTATCTGGAAACAGCAAAACAACAAACTGATTGAACGACTATACATAAACTAAGTAAACAAAAGTTAACTTATGCAAACACTACCAGATAGAAGATTGTAATTATAATTATAATAGAACAAAACAAATATGAAAAAAAAACAATAATCTGAATAATCTTCATTGCATATAACATGGCAAAAACATCAATAACTAATCTGGATTATGCGTGGAACTATAAGAATCAATGATTCATTTCTGTACAAAATTTATGAGAAGGGTACCTCAATAAGTGATCAAGAGAGCAATTAATCCTGTGGCAAGTAGAGTATTCACGGACCTTAGATATACAAAGGAGATAAAACATGACCCCTAGAAGATATCAGCAAAACACTGGAACAGATGAACATTCTTACATCATAAGCTTCAAGATCTACATTGATCTGCCTCATATGTATCTTAACAGCAGAAAATGCTTCTTCCTTCTGGTGGCGATTACATAGTAGGTCCCCGTTTCAAATCAAAAACTAATACATAAACCATATGACAAGACTGCTTAATTTCCGCATCTTGATTTTAGGTTGAATGGTGTTATATGGTTTGAGGGTTACAAGGTAACAATGAATTTATCACAATAAATGAAAGAACAATTAGAATTTAATTTCTAGTCATAAACACCAAAAGTTATATAATAGTTGGCTAACATCTGATAGCCTTTCAGAAGACACATTGAAGGATTCCATAAAGCAATCTCTGCCAATATGATGATATTAATATTTCATTAATTGAAATTCTCTGGATTTCACTAAATTGAAATTACACGACATGAAAGTAAACACTGCTTATAAGAGAGAAGAGATATGTTATTTGAACACCTGAATTTGGACACCCAAGTGACACCCCAATCACAATTGCATATTATATATATCTCTATCTTAAAATATAAAATACTATACATCTCCATCTCACCTACACTCGCATCAAGAGAAAATCTCCAAAAATTGATATCAAAAGAACTTCAATTACCAGTTCACAAAATTGAAATTAAATGAGATTATCACATTAAAATCTTGTACATGACTTATTACTAGATTTCATTCATTTTGTTACACAATTTAGCTATATATTGTACAATTAATAAGACGCTTCTTAAATGTAAGCTTGAAGAAAATACCTCATTTGATTGGAGATCGATTCTGGCGTGGTACGTTAACTTTCGTGATCGCGTTTCGTTGAAATGAGTTAGGTGTGATAACAAAGATAAATCAAAGGAGTAGAAGGAAGAGGAGAACATCATACACACAACACCCAACACCACCACCACACACCAGAGGGAGACCCAGGGCAAACCCCATGCGATCTCCCTCTAAACCAAAAATATCTCTTTTTTTATTAAGATCTTTTTTTTGACCTGCCATGCAAGCACACCTGTCATGGCAAAGGTCTCCTCACAAATATCACGTATTAACCACACTTCACCCTTCTTCAACATTTTTTTTTTACATTCATCATACTTTCTCCCTCAAAACCTTCGCAACTATCATTTACAACAGCATTCGCCAGTGAAGAGCCAGCTTCATCTGGAACGCTTTTGCCACGATCTACGCTGTAAGACTCCTCAAGAGCATTTCTGAGAGATGAACAGGACGCTGGCTTTTCCCTACCGCAGATCTGAGCTACCAGGCTTTAGGATACTACACAAGAGAGAGAGAGAGAGAGAGAATAGGGTCATACTCCCTTTGGTGCGGGCTGCTCTTTAAATTACAACCACACATTTATTAATAAAAAAAAGAGATAATTGAAATTAAAAGATTAAAAATAATAGAATGACAATATTATCCTTGTTATTATCCCTTCCCCTCTGTCTCCCTCCGCTGAACCCTACCTCTGGCCACCATTGAAGAAAACAAATCCCAGGAACATGAAGATAAACAAAAGGAACACAACCATGAATTTGTAAACGTTTCAAAAGAAAACAAAAGAACAAATGATTTGTCAAAGAACCATTCTCTATTTATCTTCATGTTCTGGGATTCATTTTGTTCAACGACAGCATCGTGGCGGCAGGGTCTGGGTGGGACTCAGTGGGCCTATAAAAAAAACGTAGTTAGCAAGCGATATCGCGCGTCGTCCTAAGGCGCGTAGATCAATAGGTGGTGGCCGGGGAAAGGAGGAGAGGAACCGATGGGTAGCTTGGTGAGGTATTTGAGGTAAAAGAGGAATTTGGTAAATGGTAAATGGTGGAGGATGCAACTTTTTCATAAGGTGCATATTAGATTAGATGGCACCCCCTCCCGTTGGTATATAAAGGGAGTTTCTGTGGATTCAACGGTTCAGATTACTTTTGTGGACGGGTAAGATTGTGTGATGCGCCACGTTAGGTGCTGCTGATTTCTCGCTGCTGAGGCTGTTGTTCTTATCTTCTTCTTCTTTAAGGAATAAAAAGCTCAATATTTTTATGATTTGTCAGAAAAGTTTGATTAGAAGAATCTGGAACTCTTCTTACGTATCTCAACCTAACTATAGCACTTGTATTTAACTTTGACACATCATAGCTTGCTAAAACTATTTTTTAATTTAGTGTGTTGGTTAAATATTAAAAATTAAAAATATCTAGAATTGACCCCGTCGAACATGACTTTAGTAAAATTGAAGTATTTTGTTATTAATAGATAAAATTAATTTTACCTTTAAAAACAATTTTGATTAAAAGCTAAAAAATATAATTTTTGTGTTGGGTTGAAAAATTATATTAAGTTTTAGAGTATATCCAATAGCAAAATTTTAAGGAACTCATTTTAAGTTTTGAAGTGTGTCCACTAGAGTTTATGACACTCACTTAGGATGCGTTTGATACGCATTAATGCACAGGACAGTTTGATACGCATTAATACACAGGACAAGCAGGACAGCACAGCACAATCTCGAGTCATAGGACAACCTTTTGTCATGTACATCGTTTGATAGATAATGGATAGCATAAGTAAAATAATATTAATTTTACTATGATACCATTTGTAATATATATTATTATATATTAATATAATATTATTAATATATGTTATTAATATATGTAAGTAATTAATTTTACTATGATACCATTTGTAATATATATTATTATATTAATATAATATTATTAATATATGTTATTAATATATGTAAGTATTAGTCAATGTATAATATATTTTATAATATATAGTATATATGATAATATATTATTACTATCATAATAATACTATCTATACTAGCGGCAAGATAGGCACTGACGTGCCTGTCTGACCGCATTTCTATTTCTTTTACTCATCTTTATTTACGTTGTTGAGCTTGTCAATCTGCATTTTTCAAAAAAAAAATTAGTGGTTTTGTTTTGGGTATTTTGTTTTCTAAATTGGTGAATTGAGTAAGATATGTATAACAACAAAATAGCGAAGACAACACAGATTGAAACTATTAAAGAAAAAATTGTGAGATAGGATAAAAACAGTATAATAGCAAGTTATTTATGGATTTGTCCTAATGGAAATATGTGAAAATATTAAAATGAATTGTTGCAATAAAAAAAATAAAGGTAGACACCAAATGAGTATATCACTTTTATATAGAGGGGTGTGTGTGTGTGACGTGGTTCGAACTTTGGTTAAATTGATTGAATTGGTTAAATCTTGAATGTCTTTCGATCTTCTTATTGGAACGATTTTTAAAACATTGAAAGTAACAAATGAATTTATTATGCACCCTCATTGTGAATAAGTAGTTCTTAAACTTCATAATCAATTACTATACAATTTCTGAATCTTTCCTGTACAGTGTTCCCACCCAATGCTTCTTCAGTTTTTTTTTTATCTGTATTCTATTCTAAATTATTAGCAACAATAATATCATATACTATCATATTATATATAATTTATATAATTATAATTAAAGCCTCCTCTTTCTCGATACTTCTAATCTGTTCTTTTTCACTTTTTCCCATCAGAAAAGCTTTCTCCTCCTTCCACTCAATAGCAACCTTCATTAATTCCTTTCTTTTACTCTGTTTTCGTCTTTCCCTCTTCTTCTCCACAAATATATTTCCCACTTTCTCTTTCCCTCCATTTTATCAAGTTCCGAATTAGTAAAATACAATATTAACTTGCTGTAACCTCAAGTGCAAAAGATATATGAAAAATTCCTTAGATTTGAAAGGTCTCCAACCAGAACACAGTATGCTGTCATCCCGAGCCGTTTCAGACGGTGTGGGAGTGTGAGCACCCTGACGGAGCTGTTTGAGGAAGCGTTCAAGAAGCACAGGGACATGTTGCTGTGGGGACGCGGAGCTGATATATGTTCTGAGTAGATCATTTGAGATGTTCTGGTTTTTTTTTTTAATTTTTTTTTTCAATGCATGTCTTCTTCTTTTACTTTATATATGTTCTGGGTTTTTAAAATTTCTTGTTAATGCATATCCTCCTTTTCACTTTGCTAATCACGTATTTATTTATTTTGAGATGGTTGCCTCAATGTTAATAGATTAGGGTTTTGGGCTTATAGTTATTGGATTATGTTTTTCCTTCCTTTAAATAGGTAAGTTGGTATTATTCAATTTGTGGGTGTGTTTAAAAGTGTTTGTATCTTTAAAGGGCCAATATTCATAGTATAAGTGTTTCTAGTTTTTAACAGGACTTTGTAAATTGTGTTATTTAGTTACTCTGATATATTATATTCATTATAGTATAATTAATGAATGTAATCGTATTCTTTGGATGAAATGAATTTTGTATGCTTGTGAGACTGCGAAGGGGAAATAGAGACTTTCCTTTTCGACCGTTCATGGCTACGAAATTCGGGTCATGACATGCTTGCTCTGTTGCTCGTCATTACTTAACACATTAATATTTGTAGTAATATATAATATAATGTATTTTAAGTTTAACTCACATTATTAAATAATATATATTAAAAATATTTAACAAAAATATTTATGATTTACTGAATTTTATAATTTTATTAATTTTTAAAATATCTAATTTTTATCTTTATTTAAGTGTACTGGTATATGAGCCGTCCTGTTTACCTACATAGGGCTGGGCTAGGCAAATAAATTACAAGGCCAGAGTTAAATTAGTTTAGCCCGATAAGACCAAATATAGTGGCCCATCGCGGGCTTTACTAACTATTGACACATATGTCTAGTCGTGTAATGCTCTTCTGCATCACGTAGCAAAAAGAAAACCAAACAAAGTTCCGTCCTTCACTCCTTCACCAATGTGGACGCGTCATTTGTTGGGTTGATCAAGAGCATGTCATCTTGAATAGAGCTGTCAATTTTGGCCCGGCCCAATGGGCTCACCCGAATGGCCTGCAATTTAGGCCAAGTTGGGCTCCCAAAATCATGGCCCGAAAAAATCCAGGTCTATTTGGCCCGGCGGGCTAGTGCCGGGCTGGCCCGGTAATTTTCAGGCTGGCCCGATTATTCAACAATGACCCATGCTATTAACACCTTGCAAAATTCCTATCCACACCTTGCAATCGATTATTTTCCAAAAATACCCTTGTCCCTAACCTAGATCCCAAATTTTCTGCGCACCTCCCCTCAGCACTCCAAAGTTCTCCCCTTCCTCAGCGGCGTGTCTCCAGCCTCGCACCAAACCCTTATAGCAAGCTCTCCCTGGGACACAACCACCGTGAAAGACTCCTTCTCTTACAGGTAAGTCCCTGTTTTCCTTCTTGAAACTTCTTTTTTTTTTCAACCTCGAGTTTTGTCCGAATTTTGTTTTCCGGTGAGCCTCCACTTTAATAATATGGACGTCCAAGTGAGGAATGGGGTTACTTTGTATGTCATCCGGATTTGATTTTCTGGAAGCATTCCAGATTTGATTTTCCGGAGGTTCTTGTCATAGCATCCGGATATGGTTTTCCGGGGGTTCTTGTTATGGCATTCCGGTGAGCCTCCGCGTTTAATAATCTGACGTTCAAGTGAGGAATGAGGTTACTTTGTATGTTGTCCGGATTTGATTTTTCGGAAGCATTCCGGATTTGATTTTCCGGTGGAATCCGGAATTGGTTTTCCGGAGGTTCTTGCTATAGCATCGGGATTTGGTTTTCCGGAGGTTCTTATTATGGCATTTCGAATTTGCTGCAACTGCCATGAAAAATCATCACGGATTTGAGACCCCCAGAGTTTGTGCTGATGTTGGGTGTGAGAGGGTGGCGTGTGAGGGTGGAATACAAGGTTTGCACCGTTGGGCAGTGGTGGAAAGCGGCGGCGTCGGGCAAGACTTACAGGCTGGTCCATGTTCACAGAGAAAACAAAATCTTGACAAAACATACAAAGTAATCTGATCAAGGTGAGAATGGGTTGATGTGTGAACGTCTATGAACGGTGGTGGAGAGGCTCGCCTGGGTGTGGGAGGAAGTCAGGTGTCGATGCAGAGTGCACAAGCTTAGGGACAAGGGTATTTTTGGAAAATAATAGATTGCAAGGTGTGGATAGGAATTTTGCAAGGTGTTAATAGCATGGGCCTTCAACAATTCCTAGTATTCCAATACTGTCTTGCTCCAGTCCAGTTGAGTTTGGCCCAATATCTAGCCTTTCCTGCTCTCAGTCCAATTCTCACACGCAAGAAAAAGGATATCACACGCAAGAAATCACCCTCACCGTGAAGCTTTACCCAGGGCAGAAAAAACCACTCTTTCCTCCTCAATCCTCCCTCACAACGGTGTTGTTCTCTCCTCCTCTCCTTCCGCACCGGCGTAATTCTCTCCTTCTCCTCCCTCACCGGCGTCGTTCCACTCCTCCTAAGAATGTTCGTTGTTCATTGCCGGTATCCATCTGCAACTACAACACCGCCACGTCGTACTCGCTGCCTACTGCCTTGCGTCGGTTCCTCCTCGGCCTCATCGTCACCACCAGCGCCGGAACCGATCACATCGAGGATGTCACTGATATGGCGGTGGGTTTGCTCATTGACGTGATAAGGAATATTACGGCGGCGGACCGATATGTGAGGACACAGAATCGGTGTGAGCCCTGGGATTTTCCTCTTGATTTTAAGGTTTATACATTTTCTTAGAGCAAAGGTTTATACATTTTCCTTATTTCTTACGCGATATATTTTTTGTGGGAAATGATAATAGAGTCCACGTGGCTGGAACGATTTGCCTAAAAATCTTCTTTCAAGGTCACTTTTGCTGCTTTAGGCGTGGACAACTTTTCACTTGGAAGCTGGTTTCATTTCTTAAGGCTCTGGATGGGTTATTCGTTCATTGCGTTTTTTTTCTGTTTGCTAAATCACAACAGGATGCTTCAAGGGATTTCGAGATTTGTTACTGCTTAGGGGCTTAGGATATTGATTTGTTACTGCTTAATATTTTTTATTTATAATAATTTCATTACTGCTTAGGGGCGGTCGCAAGTTCAAGCAGTGGACTGGGAGTGAAGGAATGTGGCATGCGGTGGAGAGGTGATCCGTGTGATGGTGGCTTCATTTTCCGGCGGTGGTCTCAACTTCAAACAGTGACACGGAGATGATGACAAGAAGATCCATGACTAGGAGGAGGCAACCTGAAAGCTGCAAAAGGAGGAAGATGAACATAGGAAGAGAACTGGTTTTTGTTTCATTTTAAATGTTATATTTTTTGTAATTAAATAATATCGTTGAACCAAAACCTAGGAAATGACGACTCATTCGTCAGATTTCTTACTCCAATTGTTCGTACTAAATAGTGGTGCTCAAGCACCACTTTGTCTTTGCTACACGTTTTGAAAATTTCAATAGAGAAAAAAAATGATGCTTCACACAATCAAGAATTTTCAAATCTATAATCCACACGCTAGGTTTCCACAGTATCTCTCTTCCAACCTTGGGAGAGTATCAACTTCTGCACCTACCCTGATAGTGCTCTGGATGTGACAAAGAACTCGAGCGAGAAAGTTGTAGAGTGAGTTGAATATCTTCTGAAAATCATGAAAGGAAAGATACTATTTGATATGAATATAATTTAAATTAAAATCTTCAATTGATAATTAATCTGAAGATTAGAGGGTATCTTCATATTAGTTCTTAAAAAATAAAAAATTTCAAAGTTCATCTTTATGTTTTCTATCAGGTAATTAGTTCCTAAAGGAAAACTTAATTATGTTTTTATATCTCTTAAAAAATTATTTAGTGGAAAAAATCTTTGAATAACTAATGTAGTGGTGACACACCTAATTTTTAGAATATCAATTTAAGAGTTTATTAATTTATTTTTTAGATAAACAATTTAAGAGTTTACTCTTTTATTTTTTATGAATGCATGCTTCAAACAACAGTGTCAAATCTCAATATTTTACGAGCTTACGTGGTAAAATTATTTAATGGTTTAACTATTGAGTAAGTCCCTGAACTATTTGTGAATTTTCAAATAGGTCTCTATGCTAAAAAAATTTGTAATTGGGTCCTTGAACTTTTATAAAGTTTTCAATTGGGTCCCTATACTAAAAAAGTTTCTAATTGGGTCCCTGAACTTATATAAAATTTTCAATGGAGTCCCTGGGGTGGGGTTCCGTGAATAGGTCTTTAAGTCTGCTGCTGTGACCCCCGGGGTAGACGAGGGCGGGGAGTGGTCACCGGTGCAAGAAAGCAGGACAAGAAGCGGCTCCTGGCAGAGTTCTAGGCACAGGGACACATGAATGAACCAATTACACACCAGAATGAGAGGGATCCTGAGACTGTGTAGGTATGGGACTATACAGTAAAGGATAGCTTAAATGAATTGATTGGTGCTGCCTATACCAACAAGATGCATCTTCTTTTCGGGAGCCCATCATTTAAGAATTCCACAGTTAAGCATGCTTGACTTGGAGCAATTTTGGAATGGGTGATCTCCTAGGAAGTTTTCCTAGGAAGCATGTGAGTGAGGACAAAGCATGCTTAAAAGACCCATGTTGGTTTGTGGGGACAGTCGTCAATCCATAAAGCAGCATGGGATATTTCAAATGGTATCAGAGCGGCACCTCTCCCAGTAAGGTGTGGTTCGGGGACGAACCAATCGGTTGGTGGTGGGCATGTGACACCCGGGGCAGACGAGGGAGGGGAGTGGTCATCGGTGCAAGAAGGCACGGACAAGGAGCGGCTCCTGGCAGGCTTCTAGGCGGAGAGACACATAAATGAACTGATTACACAACAGAATGAGAGGGATCCTGAGACTGTGTAGGTATGGGACTATACAGTAAAGGATAGCTTAAATGAATTGATTGGTCCTGCCTATACCAACAAGATGCATCTTCTTTTCGGGAGCCCATCATTTAAGAATTCCACAGTTAAGCGTGCTTGACTTGGAGCAATTTTGGAATGGGTGATCTCCTAGGAAGTTTTCCTAGGAAGCATGTGAGTGAGGACAAAGCATGCTTAAAAGACCCATGTTGGTTTGTGGGGACAGTCGTCAATCCATAAAGCAGCATGGATGTTTCAAATGGTATCAGAGCGGCACCTCTCCCAGTAAGGTGTGGTTCGGGGACGAACCAAGCGGTTGGTGGTGGGCATGTGACACCCGGGGCAGACGAGGGAGGGGAGTGGTCATCGGTGCAAGAAGGCACGGACAAGGAGCGGCTCCTGGCAGGCTTCTAGGCGGAGAGACACATAAATGAACTGATTACACACCAGAATGAGAGGGATCCTGAGACTGTGTAGGTATGAGACTATACAGTAGAGGATGACTTATATGAATTGATTGGTCCTACTTATACCAACAAGATGCATCTTCTTTTTGGGAGCCCATCAGTTAAAAACTCCACAGTTAAGCGTGCTTGACTTGGAGTAATTTTGGGATCGGTGGCCTCATGGGAAGGTTTTCCCGTGTTGGTTTGTGGGGACAATCATCAATCCATAAAGCAGCCTAGGATGTTACAACTGCTGTAAAACGTGACCTGGAATTCCCCCAAATTTGTATTTAGGGTTGGAAGGGACCAAAATATTGAGCCAGAAAAAACGCGACCTGCGATTGCTTTTCCTCTATCTGAGCAAATAGTTCATTCCTTCCCCAATTTATGTTTTACGGTTGTATATCCCTTCCTTGAAATAATTTCGTCCAAAATAGCTTCATCTTGTTACATTTTGTTGTGACAATGTCTCAAGGTTCATCTTCCAGCCAAACTACTCATAAATAGTCAGCTTGGATGAAATCAGTTATATTCCGTCCAATTCAACATATCACTAACGAAATTTATAATTTAGGGACTCCATTGAAAATTTTATATAAATTCAGGTACCCAATTAAAAACTTTTTTAGTTTAGGGACCCAATTGAAAACTTTATAAAAGTTCGAGGACCCAATAACAAATTTTTTTAGTATAGGGACCTATTGGAAAATTCTCAAATAGTTCAGGGACCTACTCAATAATTAACCTTATTTAATTACTGTGTGACCTACAATGCGTTCCAAACTAACTTGTCAAGAATATAATTATGAAAATAAAATAAAAATTAGTTAGTGCTGTTCAAGGTCTCGAATGAGTTGAATTGAAATAGTGTAATATTAATGGAATACAATTAATATTGTGAAGGGATGTGATGTCTATTTCGATTGTGGAAGGGTATGCTACGAGATCTGATGAAAAAGGATGTGAAGGGGCTAATGATGGGAAGCGGACCACTTCCGAAATTAAGATTGATATCTGCATCCATGAAGATGACCCAGGTTTGTTTATTTATCAAATATGAACTTAATGTCATTTTTTAACCTCTTCAATTTTGTTCTTTGTTAGGTGTTTAATGGAAAACCAAGTGATCTAAAATGTCTAATTAATCATTAAGATCCAATACTGATAAATTTGTTTCTTTTGGGATGTTCATGAAGCCGATGACAAGACTCAGACGAAGAGAAATGAGGTGAAGGATGGGGAAAAAGCAAGGCACTAAACATTCGCCAAGGCCTAAAATCCCTTAGATTATTGACTTGAAGAGGTTTATGCATGTATTTGAGGGGTGCCATCGGTGGTGATGTTCACTTTTCTTTCTTTTTCTAATCATCGTTTTATTTTATTTTATTTTTTGAAATAACCACAGCATCATATTTAATGTATAGGTTATATCAATACCACTTTATTGCACAAATTTTTATAATTTTATTATTTGAGAAAATAAGGATAAATAGAATGTATCTTGAATTTACTTTCTTATTTTACAATTTAGCTCATTTTAGAGGTGCTTTTAAAAAAAAAATGGCATCAGTCTTGTATTTCCTTAAACAACATTGTTTTTCTTCCTAGGTCAAAACTCCAAACACTATTCAAGTTCCAAAACAACTTAAGACCAAAAGCTATGCCTATGACCAAATGGGGATGTGATTCTTTCTGGTGGGATTTTTACTGGAGGATGTATAGTAAAAAGTCTCCACCATTTAACCTTCCACTCCCTTTTTTTATCTTGATGTGTTTCTCTCTCCCCTTTTCAATCTATGGTTGAGATTCCATTGAACTGAAATTCACCGGAGAAAATCCCTTCCCCACCAAATGGTACATCCAACAAGTCAACAACTAAAGCATTTTTTCTTTTCACTAGGTATTGAAGATGAAACACCATTGTGTTGTCATTTGTTCATATTAAGATTATCATGTCGTGTATGCCAAACGTTATTGTAAGAAACACTTAATACTAGAGTTCAATGGATATAAAAGAAAGAGAACACACAGAATCACATAACTTTATCAGTAAACAAACAATAAGGTAAAGTTTAATATATTTTTTTTAACTATCAAAGAATGATCTCATAAAATTTTGATAAACATAATCGCGACAAACTATTTCATCATATGCTTAGCTTGAGAATGCTTTTTGACAGGTGAAATTTGAATTGTGTAAAACCAAATAAACATGGGTCGTCAAATATTTTATGCAATGTAGACCATCATTATATGAAGACATTGTTGAATAGTTTTTCATAATAATATCTTAGGGTCCCTATGGAAATTAATTTTAGAATGTCACCTTGTTTGAAAGTTTAGGAAAACAATCATACTATATGGTAAACAATTTTTTTTTTTTTTACGAAACTATATGAATAAGTAGATACCTTTTTGTATCAGGCAATCATAATACAATAAAGTAAAAAAACAAAAAAAACAAAAATAAATTAGGCCACCGCTAATATCTCCGGCAATCAAAGGAAGCCATATGTCCCACAATTGATGCACATGCATTACATGCTGCAACTCCAAGGCAACACAAATGGAAGATGTAGAATACCACTGGGAACGAATCCCCTGTAGTGGAATTTTTCTACAGTGGGATCTTGACCCTTAAAAAATAAAAGGGTGAAAGGATTTGAATAATGAAAATGAAAACAAGAAGAAATTATTAATTCAGGGTACTGGAGATCTAAAACTGGAGATAAAACAACCGGAGGGGATCCATTCTCAACACTGCTCCATATGCTATTGCTGACTATTACTTCAAAGGGCATCAAATTGATACTACAATTGCATATCATGTGTTGTGTACCAAGTGAACTCAGAAGTGTCAGATGATGTGTGAGGAATCACAACATCATAGGCCAAAGAAGATGATCATAGAAGCGAGCTATCACTAACTTTTTTTTGTTTCACAGGGTATCCTCCGCACGTAACTACAGAGACTAATCCCTCAAGCCGGGCAAGACCACAAGGGCGGCAAAGCTCTCCCCCAAGAGGTTTAACGCTACTGCATTCGCAGGGTCAGGATTCGAACTCGAGACCTCTGGTTAAGCTGAAAAAGATCCGTGCAATATCATCCAAACGCTCTTGGGTGAACTATCACTAATTTAATATAAAAATCTACAAATTTTTACTTTTATAATAGACAGGGTTTTGTCTTTGAAGGTGAAGTTTAAAATTCAAAAGTTGAAGAAGTTATTAATGGGGATAACTTGACTCCATATCTGCTGTGAAAATTTAATTTTTGAATACAACCTCCAAAACATAGCTTAATAATAACATAAAAGTTGAATGATTTCACTTAGTAATCCAGAGAAGGGGAAGAAGATAGTTGTCAACGGAATAGTACACATGACAAAGATCAATTAGAGAAAAAGCACGACGAAAAATCGAAGATAAAGGTGTTTAGGACAGATTGTTTTTTTGAGTTTCAGCTGTTTTTACACCAAAAAATTGTTTTATGAATAATTTGTTATGTTTAGCTTTACAGCTTAATTTTTTTAAAAAAAATTTCAATACATTTAAGCTGATTTTTAGCCGGCTGATGATAAGACAGTTTGCTGAAATTTTTTGATTGTGCTTAAAAGTCATGAAGCATTTCCCGTAAAACACCTCTCCCCAACAGTCTCACGCATCACTTGCAGTCCATAATTTACTCGTTCTTTTTTTCACTCGGTTTTTTTTTTTTTTCATTGACTGCTGTAGTTAAATTCATAACTACCAACTTTGAAGATCTAGGCTTGTCCCCTCTCTTTTCATTTCATGAGCTACTCATCATTCATTCTTCCCAAAATCCATATATCATTCGTGTGCTCAGTTTTTAAAAATGTAAAAAAAAAATTAACTAAATATTTTTTATATAAATTGAAATCCTTAATTAATAATAAAAATTTAAGCCTTTCATAAATTTTAAAGTTAACATCCTATAAAAATTCTAATGTTAAATACAATAAATATTATTCACTTTTCCGTCAAATATTATAAACAAATAACGTCATACCCTTTTTCGTAATTTACTATATAAAAGTGATTATTTTTGCACCATCCAAACGAAATATATTATCTTAAAATAGCTTTTCAGCAAATATACTCAAATAAAAATAGATTCTGAATTTTGATCCAAAAAAAAAATTTAGATTCTGATTATAATCAATTATCACAATAATCGATTATTTAAAACAGATTATCAGTTAATCTTTTTTTCCAGCTTTCCCAAACACACTCTAAGCTAAGATGTAAGTCCGAAAACTTTATAGGTGTTAAAGTAGAACATGCCACCTTAATTTTTTATTTTTATTTTTTGTTGGGGGTGGGGATAAAAAAGAAGACAACATACCCATTAGTCCTATTCAAACTTTCAAAATTATAATTTTGTAGAAACACTCATGGATTCGGATGTTTAGCTGCAGTAACAATTTTTCATATCCGTTTCTTATCACTTTCCAAAAAGAAATAGGGTTCTCTTTGATCATTGATGATCTGGTTCTCTGTTTATGGTTTATGTAGCTCATATGAGTGGTAAATAACTAAATATATGAATATGGTTCCTCCAAACTCAATTTTGAAACCCCAAACCGGATGCCAGAACTAACAAGTGAGGCACGTCACTCAGACTCTTGGAATAGAGTCGTAACTCGAGCAATGTTTTGGTTAGTTTCCACAATTTACTTATTTCACCTCACAGACATGAGCCACTATAGTTTTTTTTTTTCATTCGTTACTCTAGATATATAAAAATGGAATCAAACAGATATTTAGAAACTACAAGCATGCAGATTATCAACATAGCAAACAGTACACAACTCAAAATGGATCAAAATAGTAACACTTATTAGAATTTATACCTATTATTCTCAGCTGCGAATACCAAGAATGTAACATTGAGGATACCTCAGGAATTCAACATTGATTATGGATAAAACAATTATCATCAAAGTCACGCATCTACTACACTTTATTGAATCCTTTCCATTGCACTAGTCATTCCAACTTCGTAAAACAATCTGTATAAGTAATTGATACAGACTTGGGTCAAAACTCAGAAACAACACCCAACCAGGCCCAACTAGCGCAAGCCAGCCCAATACAAGACCCAAGAGAATAAGAAATCCACCCGGCTGGATGGTGGATTATCAATAGCTGCGCAGCATCAGCAAGTTCACGTTACTTGAGCTAACCAAATTGACAATCATTTAATTTGTTACATTCTGTTATGCATTGTAAAGTAGGAATGTTCTAATTTCAGTTTTACAGTTCCTAGAATTAAGGATCACTGCACATCTGGCAGAGGATCTCATCAATCACATGTAATGATCCTCTGTTAATAGAAAACGAGAAAAAGAAGGAAAACACAGAAAAGTTTGGACAAATCCTATCTGCTGAATTCTATTCTCCTCTTCCTGGAGTTGCTCCTACTCTAAAGGAGACATTCTTACCCTGCTTGCATCAATTTGGTGCTTTCATTTTGCCTCAATACCTCCAAGAGCTGAAAAATCCAATGAAGAGATCATCAACCAATTAAAAGAGATGCAAATCTCCCTCGAATCCAACCTTCAGGCCTACGTTTCTGCCCAGATTTCTGGCCAAATTGCTGCCATCAAAGAACAACTAGCCATTAACCCACCACAACATTCACCCCACCCAAAAACACCTAAAATTCACCTCACCCCCTTTGATGGATCCAACCCCCTTGACTGGATCTTCCAAGCAGAACAATATTTTGACCTCCACAACACCCCCCATTCCCAACGCATGTCACTCATTCCATTCTTCATGCAAGGCCCAGCACTTGGATGGTTTAAATGGCTACACTCAAACCACCTTATTCCCACCTGGGATGAGTTCACCAGAGCACTTGAACTCCGATTCGGACCTTCAACCTTCGCAAACCACCAGGCATCCCTCTTTAAGCTCCGACAAGTCGGCTCTGTCACCGATTATCAGTCCCAATTCGAGACCCTTTCCAATCGAGTTTCGGGCATGAACGATGAACTCCTCCTCAATTGCTTCATCTCTGGTCTCAGGTCGGATATACAGAGGGAACTCGTAGTGCATCAACCCTACTCATTACCCCATGCCATTGGGTTAGCTAAGCTTGTTGAAGCAAAAATCCTGGACTCCAAACCTGTGTTCAACCGTTTCCCTTGCCATTCATCTACCCCTAACACTGGCCAGCATTCTAACTCTAGGCGCACCACCTAGCACTGGCAGCATCCCAATTCGCCATTTGTCCCCAGCCGAGTTCCACGATCGCAAGCTCAAGGGCTTGTGCTACAACTGTGATGAAAAATTCACCACGGGTCACTGTTGCCAAACCAAGAAGTTTCTCCTCCTGTTGGCCGATGAGCCATACCCCTCACACCTGGACCCCCCCCCCCCTCCTGGACATTGAACCACCCGATGCAAGCACACCACCACCTGAAATCACTAACCTGGACCATACCTTTGACTCCGCCCAATTCCATCTCTCTCAAGCTGCACTTAGAGGCCCACCTTCCCCCCACACCCTTAGGATCCAAGGAACCATCAGGGAGATCACTGTCACGATTCTCATAGACTCCGGGAGCTCTCACAATATCATGCAGCCCCGAATTGCCGAATTTTTGCAACTCCCTGTAATATCCATCAACCCATTTTCTGTTGTAGTTGGCAATGGTGCTGCCATACAGTGTGCCGGAATTTGCCAGGATGTTCCAGTTTCACTCTCTAACCACGTATTCTCCATCCCCTTCTATATCCTACCCATCCACGGAGCAGACCTTGTTCTTGGTGTCCAATGGCTAGCCACCTGAGGGCCATTCCTTTCCGATTACTCAGTTCCTTCAATCCAATTCTCCCACAACAATACACCTCTCACCCTAGTCGGTTCTTCCTCCATTGAACCGAAACAGGCCACATTTTCCCAATTTTGCCGTTTTGCCTTCACAGACTCATTTTCCCACATCGAACCCCCTATTGCCACCCCTCATACAGACCCCAACTCAACCTTTGACCCATCCTCCCTACACCCGGATATTGCAACTGTCCTTACCCCTTTTGCCAAATTCTTTAACAAACCTCAAGGCCTTCCCCCACACCGCGCCCAGGATCACCATATCCACCTACTGCCAGAATCCACACCAGTAAATGTCAAACCTTACAGGTATCCTCAGTACAAAAAGGATATCATGACCAAGATGATTTCGGAAATGCTACAGGAGGGCATAATCCGACCCAGTTCTAGCCCTTTTTCCTCCCCGGTGCTCTTAGTCCACAAGAAGGATGGCACTTGGCGCTTCTGTGTGGACTACCGGGCTCTTAACACCATCACGGTTAAGGACCGTTTCCCCATTCCTGCCGTAGATGAGCTCCTGGATGAACTTCACGGGTCTAAAGTGTTCTCTAAACTGGACCTCAGATCAGGGTTCCACCAGATTCTCTTGGCACCTCATGATACCTTCAAGACAGCTTTCTGTACAATTGATGGGCATTTCGAGTTCCTTGTGATGCCGTTTGGGCTCACCAACGCCCCTTCAACCTTCCAAGCCACCATGAATGAGGTCTTTCGCGAATTCCTCCGGAAATTCGTTCTTGTCTTTTTTGATGATATCCTCATTTATAGTCTAGATTGGCACTCACATTTAGATCACCTGCATCAAGTTTTAAATGTTTTAGCACATCACCAACTATTTGCTAAATTCTCTAAATGTCACTTTGGACTAAAGCAAGTGGAGTACCTTGGCCATATAATTTCTCAGACAGGTGTTGCTGCGGATCCAGCCAAGTTACAAGCAATTCATGATTGGCCTATTCCCAAGAATGCCACCTCTCTTCGCAGGTTCCTTGGTTTATCGGGCTATTACCGTCGCTTTGTCAAGAGTTATGCTTCCATCTCAGGCCCTCTTACTGATTTACTGCGGAAAAATCAATTTGCTTGGAATGACCAAACCCAATTAGCTTTCCAGTCCTTGAAGGAAGCTATGACTTCACTGCCTGTACTAGCACTACCTGATTTTTCCCTGGTGTTCGATGTTACTACCGATGCTTCTGGGATCGCCATAGGTGCTGTGCTTTCTCAGGACTCTCACCCAATTGCCTTCTTCAGCAAGAAATTATGCCCGCGAATGCAAGCCGCCTCGGCATATGAGAGGGAAATGTTTGCCATTACTGCTTCAGTTAAGAAATGGAGACACTACCTCCTTGGCCGCCATTTCAGAATTTTCACAGACCAGAAGAGTTTGAGAGGTCTTCTAGCCCAGACAATTCAGACTCCCGCCCAAGAAAAATGGTTATCCAAGCTGCTCGGTTTCGACTACGAGATACTATACACACTTGGCCGTAGCAGCATGGTAGCCAATGTGCTCTCACGAATTCCTGAACAGCCCGAAGCCCTCTTTACAGCTATGTCCGCTTGCCAACCCATGCTCCTTGATCAACTTCGCTCTTACTATGCTTCCAACCCAGTGGGTCAAACCATGTACTCCAAATTTCAGCAGGGCAATGTTCCCAAGTTCCACACGCGACAAGGCCTTCTTTATTTCAGAGAGCGATTATTTGTCCCCCTGGAATCTGATTGGTGCAAGATATTGTTGGATGAGCATCATTCCACCCCCTTAGGAGGTCACTCTGGTGTCAAAGGCACCCTGACTAGGCTTGCAGCCTCCTTCTCCTGGCCTAACATGGCCAAAGATGTTAAGCTCATGGTGCGCAACTACCAAACCTGTCAACAAAACAAACCCTTCAATCAGAAACCATTTGGCTTACTGAACCCTCTACCTATCCCCACACAAGTATGGGAGGACATCTCAATGGATTTTATTACTCACCTTCCTTCCATCAATGGCAAAACCGTGATCTGGGTGATTGTTGATCGCCTTTCCAAATACGCACACTTCGTTGCTCTTCCTGGCCAGTTCTCAGCGGTCACTCTTGCACCAGTTTTTATCACCGAGGTTTACCGACTCCACGGCATGCCCAAAACCATCGTCATTGACCGAGACAGGGTCTTTATCAGTTGTTTCTGGAAGGAACTCTTCCGGCTCCATGGCACCAAGCTCTCCTTCAGCAGCGACTACCACCCACAATCCGACGGACAAACAGAGGTAACCAACAGAATCTTGGAAACCTACCTCCGCTGTTTTGTGAGCGATTCGCCCCAACAATGGGCAAAGTACCTCCCCTTGGTAGAATTTTGGTACAATTCCTCGTTCCAATCATCACTCCGTCTCACCCCATTTGAAGTATTATATGGCCGTCCTCCCCCAACACTCCGTGCCTATATCTCTGGATCCACAGCCGTGGCTTCGTTGGACGAGTCCCTCTCCCATCGTCGCCGGATGCTCATTATCATCCGCGACAACCTTAGCCGGGCCCAAATCAGAATGAAATCCCAGGCCAATACTCACAGACAGGACAGAACCTTCAGAGAGGGTGACTGGGTATGGCTTCGTTTGCAACCATACGGCCAAGTCTCGCTTCGAGGACACAACCCGCCTAAGCTGGCCAAGCGTTACTTTGGCCCCTTCAAGGTCACTCGAGCAATTGGTGCGGTGGCTTATGAACTTGCTCTTCCACCAGAGACAAAGGTCCATCCGGTTTTTCATGTGTCGAAGCTCAAACCATTTTACGGGCCTCCTCCTTCTCAGATCAATTCCCTTCCTCCCTCCTTGATGGGCACCCGTCTCGAGCTTCACCCTCACAAAATATTGGGCAGGCGCTCAATTTTGACTCAAGAAGGACCTCTGCAGCAAATACTGGTTCAATGGGAAGCCTCATCTGACCACGAAGCTATGTGGGAAGTTGAGAGCAATTTTCGGACAAGCTACCCTAATCTCAACCTTGAGGACAAGGTTGTCTTGGGAGAATGGGGTAATGATACAGACTTGGGCCAAAACTCAGAAACCAACACCCAACCAGGCCCAACTAGCGCAAGCCAGCCCAATACAAGACCCAAGAGAATAAGAAATCCACCCGGCTGGATGGTGGATTATCAATAGCTGCGCAACATCAGCAAGTTCATGTTACTTGAGCTAACCAAATTGACAATCATTTAATTTGTTACATTCTGTTATGCATTGTGAAGTAGGAATGTTCTAATTTCAGTTTTACAGTTCCTAGAATTAAGGATCACTGCACATCTGGCAGAGGATCTCATCAATCACATGTAATGATCCTCTATTAATAGAAAACGAGAAAAAGAAGGAAAACACAGAAAAGTTTGGACAAATCCTATCTGCTGAATTCTATTATCCTCTTCCTGGAGTTGCTCCTACTCTAAAGGAGACATTCTTACCCTGCTTGCATCAGTAATCCACAACGATTTAGCACGTATATTAATAAACACGAGCTTTAGGAGGGAATGATTCAACCTCATCATCGAAAGTATTCATGTGCACTGGCCTGTAATCCAACCGGACCTTCTCATTCTCCCAATACCTGCAAGTCAATGCACAAAAAATTAGCTAACAGATGCAACTTGCAGACACAAAAGTATTCTGTCGTCAATAGAGTTATTCTAACAGATTCAGCAAAGCAAATTTGCTTCATTAATGCTACCTGGCCCAACAACGCCCACCAAATTATTAATAATAATAATAACTATGTGATAAGCATTCAAGCACTTGGGGAACCCTCCCTCAAAAGCTAGCCATAAAGAAAGGAGGACCAAGCCACTTAAGCACTCTACCGAACATCCCACACTACTCGATGTGAGACTTAGGCACCTCATAATACACAATCCCTATCACTATAGATGTGTGCCTTGATTATTCTAAATCCTAATGGTCACTAATCAAACTATATACCATGCCAATGCTCAGGAACATAATCAAAATATCTCCCTCTCCACAAATGACTGTTATAAGCTTTTCAACTTCTCTAGTAGGTTGCATAATAACCAAGTCGTTGTTCTTACAGCTCTAAATCAACTGTCATCATTGAGTAAAATACGATATTTAACCGCAACATTTATAGTGATTTGCTACCAAAGCTCAGAGCATGCTCAATTTTGCATCATGTTGCCACTTTAAATTTGATGACGTTTGCAAGAAGTCTCCAAGGATCCATAACAACATATTATATCTCTTGTTGGAATAAAAACTACCCGGTGACTAGGGATGGCAATTTTACCCGTACCCGCGGATAAAATCTGCAGCGGGTACGGGGGCTAAACGGGTATCCGCTGGTTAAGTTAACGGGTTTTTGCATTACCTTACCCATTTGTTAACGGCGGGGCGGGTACCAAGGTATCCGTGGATACCCGCACCCGTGAAGTAATTAACCCCCAAAGCTATTAGCCTACAATAAATATACATTCAATCGGTTTCAACTCTCCTTCATTACATATATGTCTAAAGACTGAGCTATTGATTCATGAAGAGATCAGTTATTTCTCAAGACCCACAATGCAAACTTCAAACGTACATGTTACACTTCAACTTAAGCAATACTTATACTAAGATCGAATGCAAGATAACCAGATATTTGCAACTGCAATGACAACATTTTAGCTCATAAATTTCACTAAGAACACAATAATTAACACAATTTAAAGAGCTAGACTTCAATATTTAATATGCAGCAAGATAATGCAATCGGAACTTGAATAACATACATGCAGCAAAAATACTCTTTAAGCTAACCCATCTTTAATCATCATTAAAATGGCTCCTTTACAAATTACAATCACCAAAGACTTATTCAAAATCAAATATGACAAGATATCATAAAAGCATATGAACATATTGTGGTGTCTTGGTTGGGTTCTTTTTGTTATACTTTTTCTATAGATGATTCAACATCTTTCGCGGCCTCTTCCATCTTCCTATTCACCAACCCTTCTAACAACATCTTCAAGGTTTTAATCCCGAGGAATCATTTTCACTTTTATACTCTCACCATAAACCTCATACCCTTCATTAAAATCCTCATGTGTGCACAAATTAAGAATCGCAGTATCAAAAGTCAGGGCATCAGGACGACAATCCTTTTCATCCAACCCAGCATAAACTTCCATAGCTTCCTTCATCATCCCATAATTGAAATAACAATTCATCAAGAAATGGTAAGTTACTATGTTAGGCTTCAACCCAAGATCCACCAGTTCAGCAATTATAGCCTTCACTTTCCTAGGTACTTCATCAAATACATAGTTGATCCTCACATTGTATGCAGCAACATCACGTTTCATTGAAGACCACCATTACTCTACATCGTCACTCTTCTTATTAATGTATCCAATACATTTGTATAGTTGACGTTGGGTTCGGCGAATGAAGCGGGCGATGGAGTGTTCGGAGAGAAAGTCGATTTCGAGTGTTCGGAGATAAAGTCGATTCCAAGAGCCTTGTTCAGGTCGGTGGTGGCCGCCTCTCCACCACCACCACCGACCCAGCCAAGGCTCTTGGAATCGACTTTCTCTCCGAACACTCGAAATCGATTTTCTCTCCTAACAATCCACCATCCGCTTCATTCGCCGAACCCAACATCAACTATACAAATGTATTGGATACATTATATAAGAAGAGTGACGAAGTAGAGAAATTGTGGTCTTTAATGAAACGTGATGTTGCTTCATACAATGTGAGGATCAAGTATTTGTCTGATGAAGTACCTAGGAAAGTTAAGGCTATAATTGCTAAAATGGGGGAGCTCGGATTGAAGCCTAATATAGTAACTTGCCATTTCTTGATGAATTGTTATTTCAAGTATGAGATGTAGAAGGAAGCTATGGAAGTTTATGCTGGGTTAGATGAAAAGGACTGTCACTTTTGATACTGTGATTCTTAATTTGTGCACACACGAGGATTTTAATGAAGGGTATGAGGTTTATAGCAAGGGTATGAAGTGAAAATGATTCCTCAGGTTAAAACCTTGAAGATGTTGTTAGAAGGGTTGGTGAATGGGAAGATGGAGGAGGCAGCGAAAGATGTTGCATCGTCTATAGAAAAAGTAGAAGAAAAATAACCCAACCAGGACACCACAGGTCCATATGCTTTTATGATATCTTGTCATATTTGATTTTGAATAAGTGCTTGGTTATTGTAATTTGTAAAGGAGCCATTTTAATGATTATTAAAGATGGGTTAGCTTAAAGAGTATTTTTGCTGCATGTATGTTATTCAAGTTCTAGTTGCATTATCTCGCTGCATATTAAATATTGAAGTCTCTAACTCTTTAAATTGTGTTAATTATTGTGTTCTTTGTAAAATTTATGAGCTAAAATGCTATTGCAGTTGCAAATATCGAGTTATCTTGCACTCGAGCTTAGAATAAGTATTACTTAAGTTGAAGTGTAAGATGTACATTGGAAGTTAGCATTGTGGGTCTTGAGAAATAACTGATCTCTTCATGAATCAATAGCTCAGTCTTTAGACATATCTGTAATGCAGGGGAGTTGAAACTGATTGAATGTATGTTTATTGTAGGCTAATAGCTTTGGAGGTTAATTACTTCACGGGTGCAAGTATCCGCGGGCACGTGTATCTTGGCACCCGCCCCCGCCCGTTAACAAACGGCTAATGCAAAAAACACGTTAACTTAACCCGCAGATACCCGTTTTGCCCCCTGCCCCACACCCGTTGTGGATTTTAGCCACGGGTACCCGTGGGTACGGGCAAAATTGCCATCCCTACCGGTGACTGAGGATCTTCAAGCAAGGGCACTTGGGGGACCAAATTACGAATTAGGTTCTCAACCATATATTTATCATCTAAAAGATAATACAAACACCAGATATTGTCAATCAATATTACCCCACTTTTGTGTCATTAGTTTGTTGATGACTTGGCTGATCCATCATCACAAGAGAGTCAAGAGCTCTGGTGCTCTTAAGAATCAGTAGCCCTAGATACTCTAAAATGACCAAGGTTCCCACTAGAAATGGAGACTCAACTTCAACTCATATGCCTACTATTGTAAATAGCAAACTAAAATCAATAAAAACTGTCCAGTATTGAAACATGACTTACCCCAAAGTGTGTTTCATCCACTTCTCATCATCCCTTTTCTGCAGAGTAAAAGTAATATATTTAATTAGACAATTACTACTATTCGTATTAGTGGTGTGAAATTTACACAGAAGACAACAAAATAAAACATACTGACCGTGAAGTCCTCACGGGCATGAGCACCTCTACTCTCTTTCCTTGCTTCAGCAGAGTGCATGGTGATGCAGGCATATATCAAAAGATTTTCCAGCTCGATAGTCTCAATCAAGTCAGAGTTCCTATGAACGTTGAGCCGATAAAATTTTAAAATGAACCAGCAGATTCCTTGAAATTCTGAGTATTTGAAGATAAGCCAATTTTTTTTACCATATCAAACTTCGATCCTTCAACTTGACATCGTGAAAGCTCTCCCATGCTTTATATTGATTGACAACCTGCCATACAGCATACGAAATTCAGAGAGATGATAATTACAGAAGCAGCTGGGTGAAACATGTACCTTGGGAATAGAAAGGAAGGGGTAGGAGTAAGAGGATCAAGTATAATTGATGAAATGTATTACCTTCTAATGTTTCTTGCGTACGGAATACAGCTGCATTGGTTTGCATTATTCGTTGCATATTTAACCGAATCTTTGAAGTTGGCAACGACCCATTTGAATTTCTCAATTTGTCCAGCCATGCAATTGTTTCCATGCCAGCATCTTTCTCTAAAGGCTTTTGTTTTTCTCCTGCAAAATGGAAAATAGGTTCATTTTTATCACGCTTATTTCAGAGTGCAAAAATCAATTTTAATAACTGGAAAGAATCTTGCCTGGCCTTTGGATTTCTGAAACTCTATTTGCACAAGCTCTACCGAAAACAACAATGTCCAGAAGTGAGTTTGCACCAAGCCTATTGGCACCATGGACTGATGCACACGCTGTTTCCCCAGCAGCCATCAATCCAGGAACGATTGCATCCGGATCATCACCTTTAATGGTAACAACCTGAATAAGAAAATGGCACATTAACAGAAGTTTTCATTCTTCGTATTTTCCTCAAAGAAACAAGAAATGAAAGACAACAAATCCAAAGAACAACATTGCTACTTTTGTGCTTACCCCACACGAGTGACACAGGATAAGACTCTGACTCACTAAATTCGAACAAGTAGTCAAGAATCTAGTTTTGAATATATATATTGTTAACTGTATTTATCTGTCCATTTATTATTTCCTTATCCTCTCTAGTTTAGAGTTAGTTAATAGATAGATAACTACCTCTTGCCACTTGGCAATTTCTGTTAGAAGGTAGTTTAGCTCTAACCACTTCTCTCAGCTGTATAAATACTTTAGCTTGTACTTGCTTTTACTTAGATGAATGAATTCAAGATTCACTCACTCAATTCAATATTCTTTGCTCTCTGTTTGCGATAGCTTGTTGTGCAAGCTTCTGTTTCATCTTGTTGATTTCATTGCTGTGACCAAAGTTAGGTCACTGTTCTTGGATCATTGTTGATCCTTTTCTCATAAGCTTCGAATTCTACATATATATATATATATATATATATATATATATATATAAAATATGTATGACTTATAATCATATTGCAGAGGAAGAGATCTGACATTTGAATTTGAATGTAAGGCAATAATTGACTTGAAAATTATTTTTTTGCGACAAAATAATGTGTTTGTGGCTTGGTGCTAGAGTAATAGTAATGCTACAAGTAAAAAATGGTTACACAAAAATATTAGAATGATATGACTTTGAGCACAGGTTTTCTAATAACTTCTTGACCACAAAGAGCATTTTTCAATAGGAAAAGAGACCACAGATAACTCTGCATATATTTTTTACTCCATCCTGTAATGTTTTGAGACATCTAATTGAACTGTTTGGGTATTTGTAATAACAGCTTAATATAAAATCATAATGGTATTTTGTTTATAGAATAAAATAGAAATTATTTAAATAATATAATTCAATCTATAGCTCAGCTCAGTCGTTTTGATTTAGGGGTATAGGCAAATATAAATGATTTAGTTACCAAAACAAACCCAAACAATCATCACCTCTGTTGTATATGCTCTCGCTCAACTATCATACAACTAGTAAACAAAGAGCACTAATTTATAAGTTATAACAGAAGTAAACAGTTGCTATACAAGAAATTATATATAGGTACGATAGTGAGACTAATTATGGTAGGTTTTACTTTCTTTTTTTATATCTATTTTTTTTCCTTTATTCCTTTTTAAATCGGAGGTCTTACTTTAAACAGCTTGTTTTGACTTCATACCTCTCCATGATGGTTCGTGGGGATACCACCCATGTTATAATGCACTGTTGGCAAAACAGGAATGGGTTCCTTCGTAACATCCACACCAGCAAAAATAGCAGCAGTTTCAGAGATACCAGGTAGTCTCTCCTTTAGCACATCTGGGGGCAAGTGATTCAAGTGGAGATAAAAATGTTAAAGGTAAATAAAAATGTTTAATTGTTTTATATTTTCTTCTTTCCTGATTTTTGTCGAACTTTAAAAAATTGTGACAAGATTTTTTTCCACCTTATGTTTTATTTAAGTGGCAAAAGGTATAATCCAAAGTCAAAACAATTTACTCTCGTATCAACTGTTCAATTAACCATTAAAGTAATAATAAATCTGTTCATTTATTGGGAGGTATGGATTTTCATTATTTCTTAACAAAGATTTATTTCCCTTCTTTTCTGGACACATGATCTTTATTTTTGTAGGTGATATCACATGATTTTTGTTTCTAATCCTCAATTATTGTACTTTCATAATTAAGCATCTAATGCTTGATCTTTTTTGTCATTTAAAAATCTGAATTTCAAACTAAATCAAAGCATCATATTTTATTTATTAAGACCAGCATGAAAAAATACATTAATTGCATACTAATTAAATAAAAATGAATATACTACCATGAAATACATTAAATTTAATATTTTATAAAATTTACTTAGTATTCACGTATATTGGGATTTCGAAATTATGTTATTTTATAGTTTAGAATTAAAAAAGGTGCGAGCGAATGTAGCGCTTTTGAAATTGAGATTGATTAGTTAAACCAATTGGTTCTTGATCTACAATGTATAAAAGTGACATCAAACGACATACAATGGCTGCGATCTCAGGGCAAAAAGCGCAAGAGACAAGTTGATATTTGACTAAATGACCTGTAAGAACTAAAAAAAAATGATGATGAGATGAAAACACAATTGGTTGAAAAAATGAAAAAAAAAACACAAGGAAGAGAAACCTCCGACATTTTCGAATGAAATAGTTGGTGGCTTTTGAGGAAAACTTCAAGGTGTGAGAATTTCCAGTGGCTGAGCAAATCTTCATCATTAGCATATACGGAAGAGGAGGAGTCAGAAAAACTTTGCTGGCAACTCATGTGGAGAATGAAATAAAATGGAAGGAAATATTCAAGGATATGGTTTGGGTCACTGTTTCCCACAATTTTAGCATCTCTCGATTGCAACATGATATTTCAAAACAAATGGGTATGAAGCTTGATGAAGACGACTAGAGAATTAGAGCAACAAAGTTGTCATTAGCATTGGAGAGAAGGGAAAATCAATACTTACTTGGGATGATGTCTGGAAAAACCTTGACTTGCAAATTGTGTAAATTCCTCTTAAAGTACACGGCATTAAAGTGATCCTCACAACTTGTTTGAAACATATGTGTCAATAGATGGAATGCCTTCCAGGTAATATGGTAAAAATGTTGCGTCGCTCTCTTGAAGCAGCCTGAGTTATTTGATCTAAGACTTGGATACAATAAAACACCTATAAGACTTCACATGAAGTATTAGAGATTGCAAGATATATTGTAGAGAGAGGTGATGTTTTACCACTTGTGATCAGCGTAATGGCTAGAACCCTTAAAGGGTTTGATGAAATTCATCGGTGGAAACATGCATATAATAAACTTGAAAAAAGTGGAAATGAGAATGAAGGTAAAAGAAGTCTTCAAGATATTAAAAAACGAAGATACAATAGTTAGCATGAACCCTGCTTACATTTTAATACCTTGAATACTTCTTCTTCCACCTCTGCTCTCATTTTTTAAATTTTCAAGTTTATTACATCAATGTTTTCCACCAAAAAATTTCATCTAGCCCTTTCAGATTCTAGTCATCACATTGATCCCAAGTGGTAAATCACCCCATCTCTCTAGTAATAAATCTCGCAATCCCTAGTATACTTGCAAGTGTTTTCATTGTGCCTAAGTCTTGACTCAAATAACTCTCAAGCTTCTTCACGAGAGATGTGGCATTTTTATCATATCAGCTGCCAGACAATCCATTGGTTGACACCCATGATTCAAATGAATTATGAGAATCACTTTAATGCCATTAGTATAGAGAGGAATTCTCACCCTTTGAAAGTCAATATTTTCCAAACATCACTCAAAATAAGTATTGAATTTTTTTCTAATACCAACGACAACTTAGCTACTCTGATTCTCTCGTCGTATTCATCAAACTTTATACTCATTCTTTTTAAAATATCATGTTGCAACCTTGATATGCTAAAATTTTGGGAAAGAGTAACCCTAACCACATCCTTGAAGATTTCCTTCCATTTTATTTCATTCTTCACATAGCAAAGTTTTTCCCACCCCTCCCCTCCCCTTCCATATAGATCCATGATGAAGACTTGTTCGTCCACTAGAAGTATCCACCCCTTAACATTTTCTCAAAAGATACACAAACAATTTTAGTCGGTAATATTGGAGGTTTCTTATCCTTCAGCTTTTGCATTTTTTTTCAACCAACTGCGTTATATTCATATCATCAACACTTTGTTTCAATTCCTTCAATTCATTTAACCAAATATCAATTTGTCTCTTGCACCTTTTATCCCGGGATTGTAGCCGTTGTATTTGTTTTTTAAAGTCATTTTCCTTACATTGTAGGTCAAGAACCAATTGGTTTAGGTGATTAATCTCAATTTCAAAAGCACTGCTTCTGCTCACCCTTATTTCATTGTTTTTGGTGATATTCATATTGCTTAAACATATAAACATTTAAATTCTATGTTGGTCTTAATTATAAATAACACAATTTTGAAATCCCAACATAGGTGGAAACTAGGTAAACTTAAAAAAAAAAAAAAAAAAAAAAAAAAAAGCTGATGTACGTCATTGCAACATAATTGTTTTTATTTAATTGAATTAGCATGCAATTAATGTGCTTCTTCATACTGGTCGTAAGAAATAAAACAAAATGTGCTTATTTAGTTTAAAATTTAGATTTTTAGATGACACAAAAAGGTTCAAGCATTACATGCTTAATTATTAAAAATGAAACTATAATAATAGAAGATTAGGAAAGGTATCACCTAAAAAAATAAAAAATAAAAACATTTGTCCAGAAAAGAAGGAAAATAAATCTTTTTATTCAAAAATAATGAAAATTGGTAACTAATATTCATACCTCCCAATAAATGAATAGATTTGGTATCACTTTGATGGTGAACTGAACCATTGGAGAGTACCTTCTGCCACTTCAATAAAACATGGTAGAAAAAAAAATCTTGTCACAATTTATAAATGTAAAACAATAAGACAAAAGCAATGAAACTAATGGTGGCATTTGGAAGAGCTTATTTAAGCTTCTTCTGACTTATCAGATGATATAAGCTCTTATGCAGTGTGTTTGGCAGAGCTTATAAAAGTAACTTATGTCATCCCATAAGAAGTTTTTGACTTATTTTCATAAGACTTATTTTCATAAGTCACTGGAACAAGCTCATGGAATTTTAATAAGTGTTTATGACCCTTCTGTGTTTTCTCCCTTCGAATCCTCTCCTGCCCCTTTTTTCATAAGCTCTTATGACATAAGCTCTCATGTGATAAGGTCTTATGTGATAAACTCTTAATTAAGTTGTTTACCTAAACGCGGCCATTATTATTTACCTTAAACTTGTGATGGTCTTTATAGCTTCCTGAGTTGCTATGAATTACTTGGCCTGGAAGCCATATTGTTGTGAACTCCTTTACTGTCAGGACCAACGGAGCTTTTGTCAATGCCTTTTCCTTTTATTCGATCAGCATGCGCTTTGATTCTTGCAATGGAAACATTTCCAGTAAGCTCATGTCTACAGCACTTACAATTCCAATTACCGCTTTCTTAAATTTATTCCAGTAGTTATTGCTTGTCTCCCTATCCACGATCAATATGTTTCCTAAACAAAAAAAACATTTAATTTTAATATTTGTATATGCATATTTATAGGCCTCTCTCGGATGAAGGCAGCTAGGATGAAAATATAGAATAAAAATGTATCTTACCTTCTAAAACAACTTCGTGTTGGCAAAGAGCTTCAATGTTTGCAATGTGTCAGTTAAAGCCATGGATAACCACACTCACCAAACAATGTAAAATGATCAGCTTTACGCGCTCCAACTAGGGTGCCTCTCACCTGCTTACAACAGAAGATAACATGTTTGTTAAAATAAAAACTTTTTATTGTTATTGAGACAGACAAATTTGAAAAAAGAAAAGCGTAGAATGAACTTACCTTTGTTACCATGCTAGTGTTGGAGATATTCCAAGATGAAAATCCATAATCCCCTAGTATGGAGGCCAATCATATATCCTAAGGAAATAATGGCAGTAATCAGCAAATAAAAATGAATTTTGACACAAGTAAAGAAATGTCAAGTCATCCAATATTAGATACTATGTAAATAATGGTAAACCCTGATATCGTTATATGGAGATTGGTTTGTTTTACATCTTGATCAGAAAATGTCCAAGCAAAGGTTTTTAATGGAAAAGTGTCACCCCATCTATGTGTAATTGCTTCATCTAGCCCATATACAGATAATTATGTGCAAAGAACGAGGGAAGGGTGGGAGGAACAGTCATAAGAAATAAGGGGATAGTATCTTCGTCAACTGAAAGGAACAACTGTAAAGAAACAAAATTAAAACAAGCAACTACCTCATACAATCTGCTCTTGGAGATCCAGAATGTCAGCAGACATGGAATAGATGTTGGAAGAAACATAATACAAACAAAATTATTCAGGAACTTACCATCTCCGAAAGTTTATCCATAGAAACACAGGTGTTCTTTACTACTTCAGAGTTGAAATTGCCGTCCAATAGTTGATTATTTGAACAGATAATGCTAAATCTGGTCAAGCAAATACAAGTTACACTAATATATTCGCAACATGCAAATGCCACTCATAATTCATAAAAGAAAACTATATTCATTTCTAACCATTGAAAATGTTAATATATAAAAATCAAGAGATTAGAAAAAGCCAAATGATCAGATTCCTAGCTTCACTCAAAATGGAGCCAAAATGTTATATATTGTCCAGAATATGATAATAACAAATAAATACCTATTTCTTGTTTACTTTGTGTATATTCATCAAGCACATGGTGCACGAGACAAAGCTGCTACAAATAAACAACATCTAAAAATAGACAATGAAGCTAGAACAACAGATTCTACATGCCACTGTAATCAAATCGTATCAACTCATTTAGTCATTTTAAACCATGTGGTTCTTAAAAAAAATATGTTATTGATTTGGTTGATTTTAATTATTTTTTAAAGAAGTTAATTGAGTTTTTTTTTAGAGGTTTGGGATTATCAAACTGTCGTAACTCAGGAGTCATAACAAAACAGAGTATTTTAAAAGAAAAATAATTTTTTTTATTTTTAAAAGGATTTAAGATCACCAAGTTGTCACAACTCAGGTGTCCTAAAGCTAACCCTTTTATTTTAAAAGAAAATAATTTTTATTTTATCTTAAAAACTGTTTAGGATCACCAAGTTGTCACAACTCAGGTGTCTTAAAAAATAATGATTGACAAGATGACACATCTCAGCTAACCCTTTTATTTTAATATTAAGATGAGTTCCATTTAATACATTTACATTAATTTGAGATGTTACTGTAAATAAATATTTGCATTCTTTTTGTTTTGAGGAATAAATATTTGCATTCTAGAAAATAAACATATGTGATTCGAGTAATTTAAATAAACCAAAACATGCCTAAAAGGAATGAGGAAAAAACTTAATTATTTGCACATAGCTTAAACTCTCCTATAGTGGGCCTAACTACATTCTCAACCGAATAAAAAAAAAAGTGGGCCTAACAGGTAGAGCCCAAAACGAAATTTCTTAAAAAAAAACACAGATGGCCTTTTTAAATTTTATGTTAGGTTTTATTGTTTTTAAAAAAGGTGACTAAAATAACAAACCCACATATTATGAGTCCAACAACAGAAGCCCAAACTCATATGATAAAACAAAACAAAAAGAACAAAATAGAATAAAATAAATAAAAAAGAACAATCAGAAGACAGAAGCTAACAGCTTCTTCCTCGAGTAAATAGCCAAATTAATCCCTGAAATTGTGAAATAGTATTAACTTAGTCCCTAAAATTATCAAAATTCCAAATTAGTCCCTGAAATTGTGAAACTGTAATCAACTTAGTCCCTCCGTTGAAAATTGTATGGACTAAGTTGATTTTAAGTTTATAGTTTCAAGGACTAAATTGATATTAAGTGAGTAAAATGAAGGATCAAATTGATACTAACTTATCATTCAAGAACGCTTTTGGAATTTTGATAATTTCAAGGACCAAGTTGATACTACTTCACAATTTCAGAACCAATTTGACTATTTACTCCTTCTTCATCCTTTTTTTTTTTATAAGCAGAAGCTTCTTCATCGTTACCAACAAGACGGTGGCTGCAGCGAGGAAGACCAGACGACGCGGCGGAGGCAGGCGGTGCGACTACTCACGGCGTAGTGGCTGTCGTGAGGCGGTTTCGTACGGCGGTGGGTGCGTGCAGCAGATCTGGCGGTTCGTGACTGGAGCAAGGCAGGGGACGCGTCGCCAGGAATGTTTTCATGGCTTATGATTCATGGGTCTGTGAGGGTGATGAGAATGGGTAGAGGCATTTGGCTATGGAGTTCTGTTTGATATAGCAAAGCTCCAAACTTGATTAGAAAAGGTATAGGACTTTATGTGGGTGAAGATGATTTTGGGTGTCAAGGGATCTGGTGGCTGGTAGAAGCAAAAGAGATGGAAAGAAATTTGAGTGCCCCAAATGTTGTGTTCGTTCTACTTCTACCCTTGGTTTGTTGTGCGAATACATTCACCATCAAAGGGATCAAAGGGAGTCAAAGGGAGTAGGTGACAAAAAGAACTTCTGTAGCCAGCTGTGGGGGTAAGGGACAACACTGATGCGGGACTGAACTTCTCTCCTGTACTGTGGGACGGTGGTCAGAGGGGGAAGCAAGAATGCAATATGCAGCATTACTTTTGGGGGAAAAAAAAGGTAGTAAAAACAAAAGAAAAAGAAAGAAAGCAAAATTCAACTATATATCATATGAGAGAAAGAGAGAGCTACGGGAGTAGGAGGCAAAAAACATTTTGGGTAATTAAACCTAGTTTATACGCTCGCATATATAAAATCCTCCACCACTCATTATCCTCTTTTTGAGAGAAATGTTCAAAATATTGTTCTAGCCACTTCAACTTTATTCTTGAACCTTTAAGGTTGGAATCAGCAGGAATATGTGTCTCCGGATGGGCATGTGAAAGGTATGTGTCTCCGGTCTCCATCACTCAACAAGTGCACTAATCAAATTATGATCAAGTTGGGAAATATTAACTTGGGCAACCAACCCCTAAGAAACTGACTGCTTCAAGATAATGTTTGACAGGTGTTAGGAGATCCAAAACACCGTCATGAAACCCCTGTCCACGTCGAGGTCTAAGAAGTCGATTGGGTGCTCCATTCCATACATTTTGGGAAACATGCGTTTGTTACAGCTTCAATAGTGATGTATCCACCGGGTCGAGGTCTACCAAACGTTCCCCTAATTATGAACTAGATGTTGCCATAATTTTTTTACCTGAAATTTTTTTAAAAAAATACATACATTGTATAACAAAAACTATTTAATCTAAAATAACAAACTATTATTATTATTATTATTATTATTATTATTATTACTATTATTATTTTATAGCACATAAATAAAATAAAGACAAAGTAACGACATATTAAAATTTGTATCAATAAAAATTTACCCTAATAACAAGTACCAATTAAAAAAACAAGAGGCATGTTTATTTTACTTTTCTTTTTCCTTATCAGCCCATGTTTATTGATAAAATGAAGAAATAGTGTTTCGTCTTTTTTTTTTTACTTTTCTTTTTCCTTATCAGTCCATGTTTATTTCTTAAACATTCATAAAATTATATTCATGTGATTTCTTAAACATTCATAAAAAACTATTTATGTGAAATAGCATAGTTCTAAAATAAAAAAACCCAACACGCAATTTGAATGATAATATAACCTCCTATTCTCCACTGTGGTGGTTTTTTTTAAAGGCATATATTAATTAGTACTCTTAAAAAATCACTTAAGTAATAAAAAATAAATTTTAATTAAAAATATTTTCTTAAATATCTAAAGTATCGACGTATTAAAATAAAATAAAGACAAAATAACGAGATGTTAAAATTTGTAGCAATAAAAATTTACCCTAATAGTAAGTAGCAATTAAAATAATAAGAGGCATAAAAAAAATAAAACATTAACAATATAAAATTAAATCAATAAATAATCACAAATTATTACTGTTAAATTATGAAGAGTAACAATGACATTAATGATAAATAAAATTAATGCAGTGAATTAAAATACATATTACATTTAAATAAACTATGTATCATAAAAAAATTACCTTATAAAATAAAAACGAAGCTTCCTGCAATTTGAAAGGAACATCGTAGTAGGAAAAAAATACTATAAAGAGTAGGGGTTGTGCTTGAACCGTGAGAAAACTAAGAATGGGGATGGGGGGTGTTTAAAATGGCTGATTTATAGGAGGGGGAGGGGGGTTAATAAAGAAGGGGGGTTGGGGTTTAAATTGGGTGGGTGGGTGAGGGGCGCCCCGCGTGCGCCACATGGCGCAACGCTAGGAGGCGCCACTGCGATGCGCATCTTTAAAGGTGTCAGTCACAGTGGCGCCTCCCCGCTGCGGGGCAGGGGGTGCAGAATGTTTTTTTGACCAATTATTTTTTTTTTTAATTAGAGCCGCTAGTCATAGTGGCGTCTTTGAAGTAGTCCACTTGGACTGGCTCCTTTCACCTGTCAGGCAAAATATATATATATATATATGCTAGCGTGTCATAAAGGACCCACATTGGTAAATAATTTCAAAAGGACCCTAAACTGATAATAAGTTTCTAAAACAACACCAGTTTGGTGAAAAAGCCTAGACCAAAACAGGTCTGACTGTCCACATCATATTATCTCTAAATGCTGCTTGTGGCAAGTTAATATCTCTATATGGCAACCACGTCACTTCGCATGAGGGTCATAACAAGAATAAATATCGTAGCCGTCCTGGGTCTTCTACTCAACAGTAACAAACTTGTATTATTAATCAACGTAAAATATTTTCTATGGGTCTTCTACGCAACAGTAACAAACTTTGCTAGTTGCTGAAAAAAATAGAGAATTTGTTTTTATGTTGCTGTAGTGTTATGGCCATAACTCCCTATACAGCACTGGATTGGAACCATTCTTGTGCCATTAGAAAATAGAACTGTTTTGCTACAATTTAGGCTCTGGAAGGTCTAATTTTGATAAAGTTTTAGTGGGGAAAACCCATTTCCAAGTTGCTGAAAATTCTGATTAGATAACTGTAAGTATAATGACACTTGATTTGTGTAGAATGAATTCTTATGTATTCTAATTCTGTCCAAACATGAATAATACTTATAATTGTAATTAGTATGATGTTCTTTGTGGCTGTATGTTCTGTTTTATTGGTGGTTGGATGTTGGGTCTGATCTGTATAAGTTATAAGATAATGGTGTGACATTCTATTTGTGTTATATCTTTACTATTGATACTTTTGTGAATGTTTAATGAAACCATCATTTTGGTATGGTTACTGAATGTTTGATAAAATTGCCTTCCATTGGAAAATATGTATAAGAAAATGAATCATAGCATGGCATTAAAATTTTAAAATGGTTTATGTTTAGTGAAACTTAAGGTTTCAGAACTATTCTAGCCATTATTTAAGGCCACAATATCTATGTGGGTGAGATGTTTTGTAAGTCCTTCATTTTTGGATGCTAGGATATGGTACTAGCAATAAAGGGATGCCTGATTGTTGTCATGGAGCTCTGGCTGCCATATCAACCAGTTTAAACTATGCGTGCATTAAGTCCACTCACACTTGAGGTACATAGTAAAGGTTTTTATACTTAAAATGCCTATGCTTAGATTCATTTTCATCAAATAACTCAGTCCAAGTAAGGACCCGGTAAAAAGAACTGGTGATGAAAGGGTGAGTTATAAGAGAACAATTCATAATGGTATAGATTTTGACTATTGGAGCCTGCATTCGTCCACGGAGTGTACACCTGGCCAAATAGTTGAGGTGAGTAGGCTATGAAAAAACTCTACCACTATGTGAGGTTAATTATGATATGTGTGCATATATGTAAATATACGTATTTTAATGAGGATGATCAAATGGAATATATTGATTACTCACATGCTTTGCTTGAAGTAGGAACTCATTGAGATTTATTTCTCACTAGGCTCCTCTTTGTTTCAGGTAGCAGGTACTTATTGGAAACCGATAAGCAAGCTCCATAGATTGCTTGACAGTCACCCAATAGTGTCCTAGGTTATGATAGTATTTTACAGCCTGATCAAAGTTGGAGTCTTAGTAGGAGTCGATGTTTATATGAGATTGAATTGTAAATTAGGGGTGAAATGCTTATTTGTATTAAATTGACCCAATACTATGTTCAATTCTTCAAAAATCTCTTGTAAAAATGTTTCACTTAATTTCCAAATTTTCTATGTTCAACTATTACTCCTTATGCTATATCAGGTTTATATATAAGTACTTAGTAGTATCGTGTGGAAGTCAGGATATTATAGAAGCTTTACACAAATGACATAACAAACAGTGTTGAAAAGTATAAAAAACATCAAAGGAGATTAGACAAAATAAGCAATCTAATTTGATTTCATCATTAGGATGTATAGGTTAGTTAGTAAGCAATTTAATTATAAAATCAAGAACGTTTCAAGCAACAAATGAAGCAAGATTAATATAAATTATTTCCTAAAAAAAAGGGCAAACCATCAAAGCAATGAGAGAATTTAATTTTTTATTTTTTTGAATTCTTAAAATGGAGTAAACTAAAAAATACCAAATGGTGCTTAACAACACATAACCCTCGCATTATTCATTCATATATTCATATATGTATAATATTTAATAATTAATAATAATAATAATAATAATAACAAATAACAAAATGTATATAATTTATAATTTATAATTTATAATGCATAATTCATTACAATTATAAGTTGTAACGGAGAAAAGTGCCAATGCCTACCGTGAAGTCCATTATATAAGTTTAGTATCGATAATATTGATAATAATGATTATTCATTGACAATGTTAGTATATAATAGGCAAAATTACACTTTTGGTCCCTTAAGTTAATTGTTTTGTTCAAATTGGTCCCTTGAGTTTTTTTTTTTTTTTGTGACAACTAGACCTTAAGTTAGGTTCAGGTGACAAAACGAGGCTTTTTTTACCATTCTTGCTTAATCTAACCTACGTGGCACACAGAGCCTAGCTGGCACTTTAATATAACAATTAGAATAATAAATTAGTTATTTTAAAAAAATAATTAATAAATAAATAGATTTTTTTTCCTTTTTTAATCTTCTCTCATTATTCTTCTTCAACAATCCACTCCTTCATCATTCACCAAACCTCCATTAACAAGTTGTTGAGCATTAAGAAAAGCTTATTTTCTAGCTTATAAACAATTTAGATCTAGTTATTCACATGGTTCATACAACTTGCATATTTGCATTCAGTATTTTCGAATTCCTGGATGGGTCCAATATATATTTTAGCAGACTAATGTTGAAGAAAAAATTTAAGTTGAAAACAAGGTGAACATGCACCTCGTCTTTCCATTAAGTTGTCATCAAAATTTAACCATAATTGCTTAAATCATTTGCTTTGCTTTTGGATGTATATGCTACTACTACAAACTCCGACTAAATTAAAATTTGAAACAATAATTATGACCTATATCTAAGCCTTTGTTTGGATTAGAAAAGAAGTAGGGATGAAAGAAGTATGAGAGAAAAGAAAATAAGTAGAAAATGGGTGAATTTTTAGATTGTTTGGATTGAAAGAAGTGAGAGAGAAGTGGAAAAAAAAAAAAAGTTGACTTTTTTTTGTAGAGACATATTCGCCCCTGATACGTATCCGGACATGTATACCCATGATGATTTTTATGATCAGTCATAAAAGTATATGCTGCTACACTAGCTTCAATATAATCCAGACTCATACCCGAAGGGGGTCTGAATGAAATAGGGATCCACTGCAAAAACAAATATCCACATATAAGTTAGTCCAAAAAAATGTTCTATTTTTATAATTCAGATATTAAAATGTCATCTTTAAATTAATGGGAATCGACTTACTTCTAGAATAACAACACCAGAAGTTCTTCTCTCATATCCAAAAGTAGTCGGTGGTTGAAAGTTGATGTAGAAATCATTATTGTCGCCTTGTTCATATTTTGACAACAACCTCCCATTGATCTGATTGCCTTGTAATCTTCCCCATGTTGCATCTCTAGGAGAATGTGAGTCAAACTTGGCCATAATATTCTCAGTTTCAACCCTTATTCTTGTAGTTGGAGAGTCAGATGGTGTAGATTGATTGCTTATAACTACCGGCAGACCTTTAAGAGAGTTTGAACTTAATATTGGGGTTGTAGCCAACAATCATATTGGCTATATTATTGAAAGCAAATTTGAGTTCCTCAAACCCATTTACATGTATGAAGTTCCTTTCCAATCCGAAGTTGATGCATGTGAGGCAATATCTCCTTTATCCTTCTCAGTTGTTTTCAGAGTACTTTCATGGTAACTTATTACAATTTCGAAAGTCATTAAAGAAGCATTTAACCATGCATAAATCAAATAATATCAATTTTCATTAAATTATTTTAATTTATTTACAAAATAATAACAAAAGTTTGATAGGAATTATAGTTGTTGAAAACGAAATTGAAAGGAACCTGGAAGATATCTCTGTGATTTTATCAATCCGCTTTGTTTTCTTCATCTCTTTTCCAGATTTTGCCTTTGCAGGTTGCGGAGTGCATGACTTCTTCGCCTTAGGTTTTCTAGATTCTGGGGTTTCAGACTTATTCGCCTTTCTGTTTAGAGCCCTGTTCTATTTAAACATCTCCTTCAGGAACAGGACTCTAAACAGAAAGACGAATAAGCCTGAAACCCCAGAATCTGGAAAACCTAAGGCAAAGAAGTCATGCACCCCGCAACCTGCGAAGGCAAAATCTGGAAAAGAGATGAAGAAAACAAAGCGGATTGATGAAATCATAGAGATATCTTCCAGGTTCCCTTCAATTTCGTTTTCAACAACTATAATTCTTGTCACACTTTTGTTATTATTTTGAAAATAAACTAAAGTAATTTAATGAAATTTGATTTGATTTTATTGATGCACGGTTAAATGCTTCTTTAATGACTTCATTTGAAATTGTAATAAGTTACCATGGAAGTACTCTGAAAACAACTGAGAATGACAAAGAGGACCGTGCCTCACATGCATCAACTCCGAATTGTAAAGGAGACTGCACACATGTAAATGGGTTTGAAGAACCCAAACAATATAGCCAATATGATCGTTGGCTACAACCCCAATATTAAGTTCAAACTCTCTTAGAGGTCTGCCGATAATTATAAGCAATCAATCTACTCCATCTGACTCTCCAACAACAAGAACAAGGGTTGAAACTGAGAATATTATGGCCAAGTTTAACTCACATCCTCCTAGAGATGCAACATGGGGAAGATTACAAGGCAATCAGATCAATGGGAGGTCATTCTAAAAATATGAACAAGGTGGCAATAATGATTTTTACTTCAACTTTCAAACACCAACTACTTTTGGATATGAGATAAGAACTTCTGGTGTTGTTGTTATACCAGATGTAAGTCGATTTCCGTTAATTTAAAGATGACATTCTAATATCTGAATTGTAAAAAAAGAACATTTTTTAGACTAACTTATATGTGAATACCTTTTTTTTTTTTTTTTTTTCTGCAGTGGATCCCCTTAGTCTGGATGATATTGAAGCTGGTGTAGCATCATATATTTTTATGACTGATCATGAAAATCATCATGGGTATGGGAGAAAAGTGCATATTCTTGGATAATATATCTGGAAGTATCTTACGAGTATCCATATCGGACATGGATAGGACATGCATACATTTACATTTCTGGAATATCCAGACTTCATAAGAAGTAACTGAAATTGTTCTAACACGAATCAGGACAACTCTAAGGTTAAAACAACAAATGAATAAATAATTCCTATATACCTTCAAACCACATTCACGGTTTTAAATTACGATTCCAATTACCAGACAGAAAAGTTACCTGGGTTGCATATGATGAACTTTGTGCCAAAAACATGAGAAATTCATTCTTCTTCTTATCGAAATTGAACTTTGCCACGTCCAACAAAGTGCATTCCCTTTTTAATTCCTCAAGAATCTTTTCCTTCCTCGATTTCATATCCTTCATTTGCCTCTCAGTTTCCATTTGGTTATCAGGCCCCGTCGATCTCTCTGGTTTAGGAAATTTCACATGCGCATCTACCCTGCATCCAGCACACAGCTGTGTTCCTCTGATTCGTGCATGTCTCAGTGCTATTCCTTTGCCCTTCACAGCTGTGTTTTTCTTATTCAGTTTTGTGGGTTATTAGAAGAGTGTAACTTCTAATAAAAGAGAGTGGGTGGGTGATAAATAAAAAAAACAGTTTTTTCAAATTTAAATTATAGTCAGTTTTTACAACCGTTTATTTTTTTTTAGTAATATCTGCTTACCGTTTAATGTTTAAACAAACATGACATAGGTGAAGGATGCTATCTATGTTTGATAGATCCTGCAATTGGATGACATAAACCGTTTAAATGCTATCTACATAAATTTCAGTAAGCAGATATAGAACGTAGTATATATATAGACTTAAATGCTATCTTTTTCATTTTCAATTTAAATCTATACTAATATATCTCTTTCAAAGCAGCTAACCTTGAACAGTTGGACAGCGTAAAAATTAAAGTGAGTGCAATATTTTTTATTAAATTATTAATAATTAATAATTAGTAAATATACATTAGCAAGTTACTAAGTTGAAGATCAGCCTACCAACATGTGGTTGGTCTAAGTGGTAAGAGACTTGGACACCTTAAGCAAGTGGTTAGGGGTTCAAATCCTGACTCTTGTGTATGGAGAAAAACCTGGTTGGAAGGGGAGAACCCACCATGTGTGCCCAACAGGTTCCCTGACGGAGATTAGTCACTGCTAATGGTAGTGAATACTTCGTACCTATAATATGGTTAAAAAAAAAAAAACAAGAAGATCAGTCTCAGCACACGTCCGTGTACCTTGCAGGGAAAATAGTTTCATGTTTTTAAAATTTAAAATTTTGATTTAGTTTTATTCCATTTTTTCTAAATTATCTGATGATTAATGATGGAACCAAAATTCAACTATTCTCTCTAAATATTAGTATAGATATATTAGTATACATTAAATAAAGAATAAAAAAGCATGCATATTATTTGTATAGCATTATTAGAGGTCAGGTTAGTGCGAGGGCAGCGTGACTATGTGAGTAAAAGAAGGATAGAGAAGTAATTTTATCCTTATGCTCTCTTCCTCCCTCTTCTTCTTCCCTTTTCTCGTCATCAAATGAGAGATTTTATTTTTGGGTGGGCCCACCCAATTTCTTTTCTCTTGCCTATCTTTCTTCATTTCCAAACACCAGAAGTTTCACTTTTCTCCCTCACTTATCTCTTCTCAACTTCTTTCTTCACAATTTCTACACAAACAAACATAGCATAAAAGCCGTGATAGACATGCGATAAATTTACCGGTTCCCTCATCCATTGGCTTTCTAGATGTCTCTTCCATTTGGGTTCTTGTAGTTGTTGGTCTGTTCATACAAAATCATAACATCAAATCAATTATTGATTGCTGAACACAAAACCATTAAATCAATACAAAACATAACCTTTACATCACGTATTTCAGCAAAAATTCTAAAAACTTAACTTATGTTACCTTTCAAAGATCAGCAGTTTCGCCTTAAAAGAAGTCTACATATGCAGATATAAAATTTGGAGTATGGGCTGACATGGTGCGTGAACAGTAACAACCCTCCTTTTGGCTTTAATAACGATTTCTCCTCCTTCTGACAATATAATTAACATTAACATCCCAGCAGAGTTTAAAACAACTTATACAAGAGCAAACAAATTAAACATATTGTACTCCCTGCCAAAGACAAATTGACAAATAAGCCCCTAAATAAAGTTTAGAGAAACTCCATGACACCCCTCTAGCACATGTACTAAGAGAGGTATCAACATGCTTTGCTCATCTCAACCAAAATATCATATATTTAATTAATCATTTAGATACAACAAAGACTGAAAAAACAACTTTTAAGCATGCATAGGAGGTCATGGCTAGTTGGCAAACAAGTTGGGATTTCCCTGAAGTAATATATATGTAATCATTTTCTGAAAAGTAATTCTAACATTGCAACAGAGTGAAGGGGAAACACATATACTTTTTAGATAATGACAAGTAGGGGCGGAGGGAGGGGGAGGCCTATATAGGCCATGGCCTCCCCCATGTTTTTATACATTTGTTTTAATATATATAGATTATCAGTCTAATGGCAGTCTAATGCTAAATTGCTAATATGATTGAAGTTGGAAGTCAAACTAGCCTAATACAAGCTCCAATCAGCAGAGACAAACCAAATAGGGTAGAAAACTGCACTGCAGCCTTTTATCGTTTTACTCATAACTTGGGCTTATTCCTCCTTCTATCAAATTGGACTTAGGCTTATTATTATTTGTACTTTACTTATTGCAAGATTTGTCCTTTTTTTTTTAATTATTTAAATGATGCAATTGTTTGGATTTTTTATTTGAATAATATACTAATAATCTTTTTAGTTTTATTATTTTAGCAACAATATGTTTACAATAAAATTGTAGGTTGACAGGTTGTTTCATATGGTTTAAATGATTTATATTAAATTAAATTGTTAATTATATATTATATTTGTTTCATGTAATTTATTTTGTACTTTTTTTTATTTGTTATTTCATATTATGTATATCTAATTTTGGCCCCCCTCACAACAATAGTATATATATATATATATATATATATATATATATATATTATATGCATGGATGCATGTTTCATCATCAAGCCACCTTACACGACCATTCCTGTTAATAACAGCTCAAGCACTTTCTTGCATAGTTTAATTTGCAATCTAAGAACTAGAGACACCGGCTTGCATGCTAAAAACCTATTGTCTAAATGGTCTTCAACGCAGCACGAGCATCGATATCGAAGCTGGTGTAGCAGTATATATTTTTATGACTGATCATGAAAATCATCATGAGTATTGGAGCAAAGTGCATATATTTTTATACGTATTTGGAAGTATCATACGAGTATTAATATCGGGCATGGATACGACACGGATATATTTGCATTGTTAGAGTATCCAAGCTTTATAGGTTCACAACTGAAACTGTAATTATAACACGAATCTCGACAACTCTAAGGTTAAAACAACAAATGAATAAATAATTCCTATATACCTTCAAACCACATTCACGGTTTTAGATTATGATTCCAATTACCAGACAGAAAAATTACCTGAGTTGCATATGATGAACTTTGTGCCAAAAACTTGAGAAATTCATTCTTCTTATTGAAAATTGAACTTTGCCACGTCGAACAAAACAGCAACAAGTCACGAACAAATCTGATACTCAGGAACAAATCACAATAGCCTGAGGCGTGTGGAATCACGCTGTCCTCAAGGATTTATCCGCGTGATGTGCAAATCCCCCAGGATACAATAGGTCCCTCCTGGCAAAAATGCACTGAGGTAACAGAACAAGAAGAAAACTAATATAGATGAAGCACACAATAACCCAGGAAAGGATGAGGAGAAGAGAGTTTGTTTTTGGAGAGAAAATGTGCTAATCTTAATTAAATTGGGGTAAATTCAGGTAGTAGCTTAGTATATCAGATCAGCACCTTTTTAAAGTTCAAAAACTACCATTAACAAATTGGAAAGATTGGATAAAAATGATAAGATTGCAACAAATTGAACGTGCAGGAGTAGTTTCGAAGCTGGCCGGTCAAAACGTGGTCATATTGTGCTGGACGCTGCCTTTTATTAAGGATAAGATCCAAACAAAATATTTAACTGACCAACTTAACATGATTGAAGTGGTTAAAGACATGGTCAAAATGCTGAACGTTGGATGGAACAGCAAACAAGATAGAAACCATTTTAGCATATAATATGGAAGCTGTTAGTCCAGTAACTATGTTTAAATGCAAGTATGACCAAGTCAAAATAAATTGTTGCAAAACAAGATATTTCTCGGTAAGCTTTTTCTGAATGAAAATATTATTTTCACAAAAAATTAATTGGACAAAATAATAAAAACTAATCACATTTATTTTACACTTGTTGTGTGATAATAACACAACCAAGATCAAATATTTAACTTCGTCAAAAAAAATAAAAAATAAAAAATTTAACTTCTGAAATAACTCAAAAATATACTACAAGACCAAATTTAAATGAGCTACAAAATTTAGCCAAACGCAAATATGCACTTTGTTTACTTTCTTGTTATCTCTCTTTTTTTTGCTCTGGGCTGATTTTTATACGCTTTGCTCCAATGTTACAGACATAAAGACAAGATAGCGGATTACCAAAAAAAAAAAAAAAAAAGACAAGATAGCGTAAATTGAAAATCTGTTTATTTGGTTAATTAGAAAGGCCTATAAACAAGTTGTTGAACATTAAAAAAAAAAAAAGCTTATTTTCTAGCTTATAAACAATTTAGATCACACAGTTCATACATCTTGCATAATTGCATTCAGTATTTTCGAATTCCTGGATCGGTCCAATATATATTTTAACAGACTAATATTGAAGAAAAAAATAAAGCAAAATGAGCGCAAATCCAAAGGTATAAATACTCCTATGCCTAAATATTTACTCGAGTTAATTTTATAATCCAACCAACTTATGTTGAAAAATTTGTACTTAGAATTATATATGTAGAGCATGGCTAATTATTATATATCAATAAAGTTTAACTACTAATATCTCTAGACCTCTCATGGTAAAAAAAATAAGTAAATATGCAAGTTTGTGAATAAAAATCCACTAATATCACGAACTACTGTAAATCCAAAACATGGGTTCACAATTCTTACTTGCAACTTTTTGCTGCCCTAGGATTTTAGGATTTTTATCAGGGTGAACTATCCTTTCCTTCAAAGGAAAGAAAGATAAAGGAGAGAGTGAAAAATGTCAAAGTGACAAGTTTTGTATCTCTGCTTTAACTTCCTCGATCACTTTTAGGCTTTATTTGTGAGTTTTGCTTACTTCCCCTTATACAATATACACTCACAAACAAGGGGAGGGATAATACTCTCCTTCCCCTCCCCTCCCTCCCTCCCTCCCTCCCTCCCCTTTCTTTCCCCTTCACTAACAAAGCCTTAGGGTCTGTTTGTGAGTTTGGGTGGGGTGGGGTGGGGTGGGGAGGGGAGGGGAGGGGAAAGCTTTGGAAAGGGATGGGGGAAGGGAAGATAACCCTCCAAAATTCTCCTCTAGTTCAATTGGTTAAAAAATAAGCATATGCAAGGTGTGGGGAGTATCCTCCCTTCCCCAATCCCTTTCCCCTTTGCTTTCTTTCAAATTAAAGCATTCTCTTTCCTTCCCCTCCCTTCCACTCCAAAACTCACAAACAAGCCCAGAGTTTCCAGTTGCCAGGTCATGTCCTCAATAGGTCTGATGATGCAACTCCTTTTCCATGTGTGCATACACAACCAGGTCCGCAACACTTGTAAAATATATATCATTCTAGATTTTGCTATCCTCGTATGCTTCTGGATGTAATGCTACTGCTTCAACCAGCTCCGAGTAAATTAAAATTTAGAACATTAATTATAACCTAACAAGTATAACTATATAGAAGCTAAGCTATTGCTTCAACAAGCTCTGACTAAATTAGAATGTAGAACAATAATTATGACCTACAAGTATAACTATATAGAAGCTAAAATAGTGATAGACGTGCCATAACTTCAACAGTTCCCTCTCATGTGTTATACACAAGATGCCCCTCTTTCATTTGGATTCTTGTCTATTAATAGAAAAACATAGGTTGAGTTCAATTATTGAGTGTATGTTGTCTTTCTATAGACACTCTTTCTATTCCTAGGAGTGAAACAAATTAGAATTCTTGAGCAAAAAAAAATACAAAAAATACAAAAACAAAAACATCAAATCAATTAAATCAATACAAAACAATTAATAAATACAAAACAATTAATCTTAACCTTTTCATCTTTGTTCTTGTTGTGGCATGCCTTTAAAAGAAAATTTCTGCATGAGCACAACTATTAAGATAATAATCATAGTAAAAAAAAATATGAACAAATATGAGCAAAAACAATGAGCAGAGAGGCATAAATAATTTCTTGTTTTTTCTTAAATAATGATAACATTAGGGAAATCATTTCAAAGCCCCAACTTTTTCATTTACCCACATAATATGCAAGCATGGGTACATGATCATTCACATTGCAAAAAAAGGTGTGTTATTTGTACACCAAACTTGAACACCAACACCGTATAAAAGTGAATATGACATACATTATCTACTATTTCTATCTAATCTATACTATTTTGTTATGGAAAATGTGGCACAAAATACGGTGTGCAGCTTAGGTGTTCATTTGAGGTATTAGAAAATCATTCCTCTTGCAAAAACTACACGCATAGCAACAATGGCAAGGGAATGGAATAAAAACGGAAGACTTCACTCATTCACAAAAATGAACTATATATAGGCAAATCAGCATAAACAACCAGTATAACACATACTAACATTTGGAAAATTATCCTTCACATTGAAGGATATGAAGACTTCAACCCCTGAGATTGTCTCGTGTAACCAGCAACTGCGCCTTTGTCTCCGTGGTGCCCGCCAGTTGGTCGATGGTGTATAAATGGTTTGGGACTGTCAGCTTGATTTTAGGTTGAATGGTGTTTAATGGTTTGAGAGTTTTTGCCTTTTTGTGATTTAGGTTTTAACTTTTCGTTTTGTAAAAAAAAACTACCCAATTAGATACTAAATTAAATAGAATTAAGTTACAAAGCGCTTTTAGAAAAAGTAAGCAGCTTTCCGAATAAAAACCCATTATTGAAACTAAAAGTGATGACTCAAATTTAAAATATCAAAATAAAACTCATACTCATTCTATAAAAGAAAATTAGAAATAAGCACAGAGTTCACACACATCAAGCAAAGATTTGATAAAATAGCAAACATCGACTAAACAGATATCACCCAGGGGTAAATCACTGTTATATATCAAGCCAAATTATCAATATGAGAGGTGCCAAATATTGGAAGAAACCTTGAACAAATGACCTAGAAACATCAAGGGTCCAAAGCCCAATTCACCAGCCGAAACCCCTAAAGTGATAGCTTATGATAAAGGACAGAGACCCGGAAAGTTGAAATACATCGATTGCAGTTATGAGAAGCAAAAAAAAAAAGTATAGCCAATACATTGTGAAGCCCGGAAGATTTGAAGAATTTCGAACAATGATACTATGCTTATGTACCATCATATTCCAAAGAACAAAAAAATTTAACACAATCACTGCAGGTCCGGGTGGATTCGAACCACCATCCTCTCAAAGTATTGAGACTTAATTGTGTTCAATAACTCAATTTGAATCAGTATACACAACTGTAGGAGATTAAGTTGGACCATGAATTTCCCCTCAACAAAAGCTTTGAGCGCTCAACCAATTTGAGCTTACAGACCTTTCAAGAAAAATGATAAGATAATACCGTAAGCTAGTAGTTGACGAGGCAAACTCCTTAGGCCATCCATCTTCAGCTGATGTAACTCGAGAAACAACTCACACCTTTTCTCAATAAAAAATGGGCTAAAAATAATAGACAACATCCCAAAAGTATGTATGAAATGTATATTTGAATAAAAACATAAGGGAGAGATGCAATGCAATAACCAACAGTTTTAGGCGTTTTAACTCATTTTCAGCCATAAACATTACAATGTCACTGCGACAACTAATCTCCTCTACCTGACTATTACACTAGCATTTTAAAAAATAAAACCTTTCTAGTTGCAGGAAATATATTTAATGACCAACTATTTGTCCAATTGATGCAATCTACTGATTGTTCAAACATCGAACTACAACATTATGTTAATTCAGAGTGAATCTGGACTCAATTTCGTCTCGAGTTCCTGCTAAATGAGGCCCAACAAGGTTCCCCGGAAAATATTAGTCAAAAAGTGGATAATTCACAGACATTGAGTTAAAAAAAAACATTGAATACTTTAACCACATTAACCACACAATAACAACATCGTTCAGAAATATTTTATATGCTACAATCTTCACAGCATTTTAGGCAACTGAGGAAAAATTCGAATTCGAAATAAATTACAATCCAAGTTGCTCTTGCATACACTTGAGCAAAATTATTCCAATTACTTTATCTATCACACCATTTTTATACCCATTTTTTAAACCTTGCTACCTGAACACGACATTGCCACCGAACTTTAAAATGATTAAAAGTTTAAAACACGAAACTCCGATCGAGCTTCATATAAAATTCTATAACCAAGCTCCAGATCAGGTTAATATAAAAAACAGGACAGCTCTATCTGGAAACAGCAAAACAACAAACTGATTGAACGACTATACATAAACTAAGTAAACAAAAGTTAACTTATGCAAACACTACTAGATAGCAGATTGTAATTATAATTATAATAGAACAAAACAAATATGAAAAAAACAATAATCTGAATAATCTTCATTGCATATAACATGGCAAAAACATCAATACCTAACCAGGATTATGCATGGAACTGTAAGAATCAATGATTCATTTCTGTACAAAATATATGAGGAGGGTACCTCAATAAGTGAACAAGAGAGCAATTAATCCCGTGGCAAAGTAGAGTATTCACGGGCCTTAGATATACAAAGGAGATAAAACATGACCCCTAGAAGACATCAGCAAAACACTGGAACAGATGAACATCCTTACATCATAAGCTTCAAGATCTACATTGATCTGCCTCATATATATCTTAACAGCAAAAAATGCTTCTTCCTTCTGGTGGCGATTACATAGTAGGTCCCCGTTTCAAATCAAAAACTAATACATAAACCATATGACAAGACTGCTTAATTTCCACATCTTGATTTTAGGTTGAATGGTGTTAAATGGTTTGAGGGTTACAAGGTAACAATGAATTTATCACAATAAATGAAAGAACAATTAGAATTTAATTTCTAGTCATAAACACCAAAAGTTATATAATAGTTGGCTAACATCTGATAACCTTTCAGAAGACATATTGAAGAATTCCATAAAGCAATCTCTGCCAATAAGATGATATTAATATTTCATTAATTGAAATTCTCCGGATTTCACTAAATTGAAATTACACGACACGAAAGTAAACATTGCTTATAAGAGAGAAGAGTTATGTTATTTGAACACCTGAATTTGGACACCCAAGTGACATCCCACTCACAATTGCATATTATATATATCTCTATCTTAAAATATAAAATACTATACATCTCCATCTCACCCACACTGGCATCAAGAGAAAATCTCCAAAAATTGATATCGCAAGAACTTCAATTACCAGTTCACAAAATTGAAATTAAATGAGACTATCACATTAAAATCTTGTACATGACTTATTACTGGATTTCATTCATTTTGTTACACAATTTAGCTATATATTGTACAATTAATAAAACGCTTCTTAAATGTAAGCTTGAAGAAAATACCTCATTTGATTGGAGATCGATTCTGGCGTGGTACGTTAACTTTCGTGATCGCGTTTTGTTGAAATGAGTTAGGTGTGATAACAAAGATAAATCAAAGGAGTAGAAGGAAGAGGAGAACATCACACACACAACACCACCACCACACACCAGAGGGAGACCCAGGGCAAACCCAATGCGATCTCCCTCTGAACCAAAAATATCTCTTTTTCTTAAGATCTTTTTTTTTGACCTGCCATGCAAGCGCACCTGTCATGGCAAAGGTCTCCTCACAAATATCACGTGTTAACCACACTTCACCCTTCTTCAACAATTTTTTTTTTACATTCATCATACTTTCTCCCTCAAAACCTTCGCAACTATCATTTACAACAGCATTCGCCAGTGAAGAACCATAGATCTGGTGCTATATCAGCCACCAAAGCAATGGAACCGCTTCATCTGGAATGCTTTCCCACGATCTACGCTGTAAGACTCCTCAAGAGCATTTCTGAGAGACGAACAGGACGCTGGCTTTTCCCTACCGTAGATCTGAGCTACCAGGCTTTAGGATACTACACAAGAGAGAGAGAGAGAGAAGAGGGTCATACTCCCTTTGGTGCGGGCTGCTCTTTAAATTACAACCACACATTTATTAATAAAAAAAAAAAAGATAATTGAAATTAAAAGATTAAAAATTATAGAATGACAATATTATCCTTGTTATCATCCCTTCCCAACTGAGTCCCGTCGCCACGGCTCCGTCGCCGCCATCCCGTGGCTCGTCGCCACAGCTCTGTCTCCCTCCGCTGAACCCTACCTCTGGCCACCATTGAACAAAACAAATCCCAGGAACATGAAGATAAACAAAAGGAACGCAACCATGAATTTGTAAACGTTTCAAAAGAAAACAGAAGTTGAAAGGGTGTCAAAGAACAAATGATTTGTTAAAGAACCATTCTCTATTTATCTTCATGTTCTGGGATTCGTTTTGTTCAATGGCAGCGTCGTGGCAGTAGGGTCTGGGTGGGACTCAATGGGCCTATAAAAAAAATGTAGTTAGCAAGCAATATCGCGCGTCGTCCTAAGGCGCATAGATCAATAGGTGGTGGCCGGGGAAAGGAGGATAGGAACCGATGGGTAGCTTGGTGAGAAAAGGTTAGTGCTTTTCATACTAGAGGTAAAAGAGGAATTTGGTAAATGGTGGAGGATGCACCTTTTTCATAAGGTGCATATTAGATGGCACCCCACTCCCGTTTGGTATATAAAGGGAGTTTCTATGGATCAACGGTTCAGATTATTTCTGTGGAAGGGTGAGATTGTGTGATGCGTCACGTTAGGTGCAACTGATTTCTCGCTGCTGAGGCTGTTGTTCTTATCTTCTTCTTCTTTAAGGAATAAAAGCTCAATATTTTTATGATTTGTCAGAAAAGTTTGATTAGAAGAATCTGGAACTCTTCTTACATGTCTCAGCCTGACTGTAGCACTTGTATGTAACTTTGACACATCATAGCTTGCTAAAACTATTTTTTAATTTAGTGTGTTGGTTAAATATTAAAAATTAAAAATATCTAGAATTGATCCCGTCGAACATGAGTTTAGTAAAATTGAAGTATTTTGTTATTAATAGATAAAATTAATTTTACCTTTAGAAATAATTTTGATTAAAAGCTAAAAAAATATAATTTTTGTGTTGGGTTGAAAAATTATATTAAGTTTTAGAGTATCTCCAATAATAAAATTTTAAGGAACTCATTTTAAGTTTTGAAATGTGTCCACTAGAGTTTATGACACTCACTTAGGGTGCGTTTGATACACATTAATCCATAGGACAACACAGGACAAGCAGGACAGGATAGCACAACCCCTTAAGTCATAGGACAACTTTTTGTCATGTACACCGTTTGATAGATAATGGATAGCATAAGTAAAATAATATTAATTTTACTATGATACCATTTGTAATATACTATATATTAATATAATATTATTAATATATGTTATTAATATATGTAAGTATTAGTCAATGTATAATATATTTTATAATATATAGTATATATGATAATATATTATTACTATCATAATAATACTATATATACTAGCGGCAATGTATAATATATACTAGTGCTTGTCTGGCCGCATTTCTATTTCTTTTACTCGTCTTTATTTACGTTGTTGAGCTTGTCAGTCTGCATTTTTAAAATTTTTTTTTTCAGTACTTTTGTTTTGGGTATTTTGTTTTCTAAATTGGTGAATTGAGTAAGATATGTATAACAACAAAATAGCGAAGACAACATAGATTGAAACTATTAAAGAAAAAATTGTGGGATAGGATAAAAACAGTATAATAGCAAGTTATTTATGGATTTGTCCTAATGGAAATATGTGAAAAAATATTAAAATGAATTGTTGCAATAAAAAAAAATAAAGTTAGACACCAAATGAGTATATCATCTTTATATAGAGGGGTGTGTGTGTGACGTGGTTCGAACTTTGGTTAAATTGATTGAATTGGTTAAATCTTGAATGTCTTTCGGTCTTCTTATTGGAACCATTTTTAAAACATTGATAGTAACAGATGAATTTATTGTGCACCCTCATTGTGAATAAGTAGTTCTCAAACTTCATAATCAATTACTATACAATTTCTGAATCTTTCCTGTATAGTGTTCCCACCCAATGCTTCTTCAGTTAATTTTTCTTTTATCTGTATTCTATTCTAAATTATTAGCAACAATAATATCATATATTATCCTATTATATATAATTTATATAATTATAATTAAAGCCTCCTCTTTCTCGATACTTCTAATCTATTCTTTTTCACTTTTTCCCATCAAAAAAGCTTTCTCCTCCTTCCACTCAATAGCACCTCTGGACAAAATCTCATTTCGAAAAACCTTCATTAATTCCTTTCTTTTACTCTGTTTTCGTCTTTCCCTCTTCTTCTCCACAAATATATCTCCCACTTTCTCTTTCCCTCCATTTTATCAAGTTCCAAATTAGTAAAATACAATATTAACTTGCTGTAACCTCAAGTGCAAAAGATATATGAAAAATTCCTTAGATTTGAAAGGTCTCCAACCAGAACACAGTACGTCGTCATCCCGAGCCGTTTCAGACGGCGTGGGAGTGTGAGCACCCTGACGAAGCTATTTGAGGAAGCGTTCAAGAAGCACATGGACAGGTTGCTGTGGGGACGCGGAGCTGATATATGTTCCGAGTAGATCATTTGAGATGTTCTGGCCTTTTTTTTTTTTTTTTTTCAATGCATGTCTTCTTCTTCTTTTACTTTATATATGTTATGGGTTTTTTAAAAAATTTGTTAATGCATATCCTCCTTTTCGCTTTGCTAATCACGTATTTATTTATTTTGATATGGTTGCCTCAATGTTAATAGAGTTTTGGGCTTATAGTTGTTGTATTATGTTTTTCCTTCCTTTAAATAGGTAAGTTGGTATTATTCAATTTGTGGGTGTGTTTAAAAGTGTTTGTATCTTTAAAGAACCAATATTCATAGTATAAGTGTATCTAGTTTTTAACAGGACTTTGTAAGTTGTGTTGTTTAGTTACTCTGATGTATTATATTCATTATAGTATAATTAATGAATGTAATCGTATTCTTTGGATGAAATGAATTTTGTATGTTTGTGAGGCTGCGAAGGGGAAATAGAGACTTTCCTTTTCGCCCGGTCATGGCTACGAAATTCAGGTCATGACATGCTTGCTCTGTTGCTCGTCGTTACTTAAAACCTTAATATTTGTAGTAATATATAATATATGTATTTTAAGTTTAACTCACATTATTAAATAATATAAATTAAAAATATTTAACAAAAATATTTATGACTTACTGAATTTTATAATTTTATTAATTTTTAAAATATCTAATTTTTATCTTTATTTAAGTGTACTGGTCTATGAGCCATCCCGTTTACCTGCATAGGGCTCGGCTAGGCAAATAAATTACAAGGCCAGACTTAAATTAGTTTAGCCCGACAAAACCAAATATAGTGGCCCATCTCCGGCTTTACTAACTATTGAGACGTACGTTTAGTCGTGTAATGCTCTTCTGCATCACGTAACAAAAAGAAAACCAAACAAAGTTATGTCCTTCACTCCTTCACCAATGTGGACGCGTCATTTGTTGGGTTGATCAAGAGCATGTCATCTTGAATAGAGCTGTCAATTTTGGCCCGGCCCGATGGGCTCACCCGAATGGCCCGCAATTTAGGCCAAGCTGGGCTCCCAAAATCATGGCCCGAAAAAATCCAGGTCTATTTGGCCTCGCGGGCTAGTGCCGGGCTGGCCCGGTAGTTTTCGGGCTGGCCCGATTATTCACCAATTCCTAGCATTCCAATACTGTCTTGGTCTAGTCCAGTTGAGTTTGGCCCAATATCTAGCCTTTCCTGTTCTCAGTCCAATTCTCACACGCAAGAAAAAGGATATCACACGCAAGAAATCACCCTCACTGTGAAGCTTTACCCAGGGCAGAAAAAACCACTCTTTCCTCCTCAGTCCTCCCTCACGATGGCGCTGTTCTCTCCTCCTCTCCTTCCACACCGGCGTAATTCTCTCCATCTCCTCCCTCGCTGGAGTCGTTCCACTCTCCTCCTAAGAATGTTCGTTGTTCTTTACCAGTACCCATCTGCAACTACAACGCCGCGACGCCGTACTCGCTGCTACTGCCTTGCGTCGGTTCCTCCTCGGCCTCGTCGTCACCACCAGCGCCGGAACCGATGACATCGAGGATGTCATCGATATGGCGGTGGGTTTGCTCATTGACGTGATAAGGAATATTACGGCGGCAGACCGATATGTGAGGACACAGAATCGGTGTGAGCCCTGGGATTTTCCTCTTGGTTTTAAGGTTTATACATTTTCTTAGAGCAAAAGTTTATACATTTTCCTTATTTCTTACGCGATATATATTTTTTGTGGGAAATGATAATAGAGTCCACGTGGCTAGTACTATTTGCCTAAACATCTTCTTTCAAGGTCACTTTTGCTGCTTTAGGCGTGGACAACTTTTCACTTGGAAGCTGGTTTCAGTTCTTAAGGCTCTGGATGGGTTATTCGTTCATTGCGTTTTTTTTCTGTTTGCTGATTCACAACAGGATGCTTCAAGGGATTTCAAGATTTGTTACTGCTTAGGAGCTTAGGATATTGATTTGTTACTGCTTAATATTTTTTATTTATAATAATTTTATTATTAAGACCAATTTGGTCCGATAGCCCGACTTAAGGCTAGGCTAAGCCAACAAAATCACAGCCCGTTATAATTTCGGGCTAGCTCGACCCGACTCGCTTATGTACTATGGCAGGGTCGGGCCGGGTCGGGTGGTTCTCACTTTAGGGATGTTGTTGTACATGGTTGTGTCAGAATGGTGGCTACTCGCGGCGGTCGCAAGTTCAATAGTGGACTAGGAGTGAAAGAATGTGGCATGCGGTGGAGAGGTGATCCGTGTGATGGTGGCTTCATTTTCCGGCGGTGGTCTCAACTTCAAACAGTGACATATAGATGATGACAAGAAGATCCATGACTAGGAGGAGGCAACCTGAAAGCCGCAAAAGGAGGAAGATGAATATAGGAAGAGAACTGGTTTTGTTTCATTTTTAATATTATATTTTTTGTAATTAAATAATATCATTGAACCAAAACCTAGGAAATGACAGCTCATTCGTCAGATTTCGTACTCCAATTGTTCGTACTAAATAGTGGTGCTCAAGCCCCACATGTTTTGAAAATTTCAATAGAGAAAAGAAAATGATGATTCACACAATCAAGAATTTTCGAATCTATAATCCATACGCTTGGTTTCCACGCTGTCTCTTTTGCACTTGCCCTGATAGTGCTCTGGATGTGACTAAGAACTCGAGCGAGAATGCTGCAGAGTGAGTTGAATATCTTCTGAAAATCATGAACGAAAAGATACTATTTGATATGAATATTATTTTAATTAAAATCTTCAATTGATAATTAATCTGAAGATTAGAGGGTATCTTCATATTAATTCTTAAAAAATAAAAAATTTCAAAGTTCATCTTTATGTTTTCTATCATGTAATTAGTTCCTGAAGGAAAACTTAATGATGTTTTTATATCTCTTAAAAAATTATTTAGTGGAGAAAATCTTTGAATAACTAATGTAATGGTGACACACCTAATTTTATGAGCTTAAGTGGTAAAATTATTTAATTGCCGTGTGACCTACAATGCGTCCCAGACTAAATAACAGTACTTGTCAAGAATATAATTATGGGGAAAAAAAATTAGTTAGTGCTGTTCAAGGTCTCGAAGGAGTTGAATTGAAATAGTGCAACATTAATGGAATACAATTAATATTGTGAAGGGATGTGATGTCTATTTCGATTGCGGAAGGGTATGCTACGAGATCTGATGAAAAAGGATCTGAAGGGGCTAATGATGGGAAGCAGTCCACTTCCGAAATTAAGATTGATATCTGCATCCATGAAGATGACCCAGGTTTGTTTATTTATCAAATATGAACTTAATGTCATTTTTTAACCTCTTACAATTTTGTTCTTTGTTGGGTGTTTAATGGAAAACCAAGTGGTCTAAAATGTCTAATTAATCGTTAAGATCCAATACTGATAAATTTGTTTCTTTTGGGATGTCCATGAAGCCGATGACAAGACTCAGACGAAGAGAAATGAGGTGAAGGATAAGGAAAAAGCAAGGCACTAAACATCTTCCAAGGCCTAAAATCCCATAGATTATTGACTTATTTGAAGAGGTTTATGCATGTATTTGAGGGGTGCCATCGGTGATGTTCACTTTTCTTTCTTTTTCTAATCATCGTTTTATTTTATTTTATTTTTTGAAATAATCACAGCATCATATTTAATGTATGGGTTATATCAATACCACTTTATTGCACAAATTTTTGTAATTTTATAATTTGAGAAAAGAAGGATAAATAGATTGTATCTTGAATTTACTTTCTTATTTTACAATTTAGCTCATTTTAGAGGAGCTTTTAAAATAAAACAAAAAAAAATATGGCATCGGTCTTGTATTTCCTTGAAACGAGATTGTTTTTCTTCCCAAGGTAAAACTTCAAACACTATTCAAATTCCAAAATAACTTTAGACCAAAAGCTATGTCTATGATCAAATGGGGATGTGATTTTCTCCCGTGGTATTTATTGGAGGTGGTGTAGTAAAATATCTCCACCATTCAACCTTCCACTCCTTTTTTTTATTTATTTATCTTGAAGTGTTTCTCTCTCTCCTTTTCAATTTATGGTTGAGATGATTCCATTGAATTGAAATTCATTGGAGAGAATCCCTTTCCCACCTAATGGTACATCCAGCAAGACAACAACTAAAGCATTTTTTCTTTTCACTAGGTAAGATTGAAGATGAAACACCATTGTGCTGTCATTTGTTCATATTAAGATTATCATGTCGTGTATCCATGCCAAACGGTATTGTAAGAAAAACTTAATACTAGAGCTCAATGGATATAAAAGGAAGAGAGCACACAGGATCACATAACTTTATCAGTAAACAAACAATAAGGTAAAGTTTAAATTTATTTATTTTTAACTATCAAAGAATGATCTCAGAAAATTTTGATAAACATAATCGCGATAAACTATTTCATCATATGCTTAGCTTGAGAATGCTTTTTGACTGGTGAAATTTGAATTGTGTACAACCAAATAAACATGGGTCGTCAAATATTTTATACAATGTAGACCATCATTATATGAAGACATTGTTGAATAGTTTTTCATAATAATATATTAGGGTCCCTATGGAAATTAATTTTAGAATGTCACCTTGTTTCAAAGCTTAGGAAAACAATCATGCTATATGGTAAGCAGATTTTTTTAACGAAACTATATGAATGAGTGGATACCTTTTTGTATCAGGCAATCACAATGCAATAAAGTTTAAAAAAAAAAAAAAAAAACCAACAACAACAACAACAACATTTGGCCACCGCTAATATCTCCGGCAATCGATATGTCCCACAATTGATGCACATGCATTACTGGCTGCAACTCCAAGGCAACACAAATGGAAGATGTAGAATATCACTGGGAACAGATCCCTGCAGTGGAATTTTTCTACAGTGGGATCTTGACTCTTGAAAAATAAAAAGGTGGGAGGATTTTGAATAATGAAAATGAAAACAAGAAGAAATTATTAATTAAGGGTGGAGATCTAAAACTGCATAAAACTAGAGATAAAACAATCGGAGAGGATCCATTCTCAACACTGCTCCATATGCTATTGCTGACTATTGCTTCAAAGGGCATCAAATTGATACTACAATTGCATATTATGTGTTATGTACCAAGTGAACTCAAAAGTGTCAGATGATGTGTGAGGAATCACAACATCATAGGCCAAAGAAGATGATCATAGAAGCGAGCTATCACTAATATAATATAACAACCTACAAAGTTTTGACTTTTATAATAGATAGGGTTTTGTCTTTGAAGGTGAAGTTTAAAATTCAAAAGTTGAAGAAGTTATTAATGGGGATAACTTGACTCCATATAATACAACCTCCAAAGTACATAGCTTAATAATAGCATGAAAGTTGAAAGATTTCACTTAGTAATGGGGATAAAAAAGAAGATAACATACCCATTAGTCCTCGTCAAACTTTCAAAATTATAATTTTGTAGAAACACTCATGGATTCGGATGTTTAGCTGCAGTAACAATTTTTCATATCCGTTTCTTATCACTTTCCAAAAAGAAATAGGGTTCTCTTTGATCATTGATGATCTGGTTCTCTGTTTATGGTGTATGTAGCTCATATGGGTGAAAAATAACAAAATACATGAATATGGTTCCTCCAAACTCAATTTTGAAACCCCAAACCGGATGCCAGAACTAACAAGTGAGGCACGTCACTCAGACTCTTGGAATAGAGTCGTAACTCGAGCAATGTTTCGATTAGTTTCCACAATTTACTTATTTCACCTCACAGACATGAGCCACTATAGTTTTTTTTTTTTTTTTTTCATTCGTTACTCTAGATATATAAAAATGGAATCAAACAGATATTTAGAAACTACAAGCATGCAGATTATCAACATAGCAAACAGTACACAACTCAAAATGGATCAAAATAGTAACACTTATTAGAATGTAACATTGAGGATACCTCAGGAATTCAACATTGATGATGGATAAAACAATTATCATCAAAGTCACGCATCTACTACACTTTATTGAATCCTTCTTTCCATTGCACTAGTCATTCCAACTTCGTAAAACAATCCGTATAAGTAATCCACAACGATTTAGCACGTATATTAATAAACACGAGCTTTAGGAGGGAATGATTCAACCTCATCATCCAAAGTATTCATGTGCACTGGCCTGTAATCCAGCCGGACCTTCTCATTCTCCCAATACCTGCAAGTCAATGCACAAAAAATTAGCTAACAGATGCAACTTGCAGACACAAAAGTATTCTGTCGTCAATAGAGTTATTCTAACAGCAAACCAAATTTGCTTCATTAATGCTACCTGGCCCAACAACGCCCACCAAATTATTAATAATAACTATATGATAAGCATTCAAGCACTTGGGGAACCCTCCCTCAAAAGCTAGCCATAAAGAAAGGAGGACCAAGCCACTTAAGCACTCCACCGAACATCCCACACTACTCGATGTGAGACTTAGGCACCTCATAATACACAATCCCTATCACTATAGATGTGTGCCTTGATTATTCTAAATCCTAATGGTCACTAACCAAACTATATACCATGCCTATATTCAGGAACATAATCGAAATATCTCCCTCTCCACAAATGACTGTTATAAGCTTTTCAACTTCTCTAGTAGGTTGCATAATAACCAAGTCGTTGTTCTTACAGCTCTAAATCAACTGTCATCATTGAGTGAAATACGATATTTAACTAAAACATTTATAGTGATTTGCTACCAAAGCTCAAAGCATGCTCAATTTTGCATCACGTCACCACTTTAAATTTGATGACGTTTGCAAGAAGTCTCCAAGGATCCATAACAACATATTATATCTCTTGTTGGAATAAAAACTACCCGGTGAGTGGGTGACTGAGGATCTTCAAGCAAGGGCACTTGGGGGACCAAATTACGAATTAGGTTCTCAACCATATATTTATCATCTAAAAGATAATACAAAACACCAGATATTGTCAATCAATATTACCCCACTTTTGTGTCATTAGTTTGTTGACGACTTGGCTGATCCATCATCACAAGAGAGTCAAGAGCTCTGGTGCTCTTAAGAATCAGTAGCCTTAGATACTCTAAAATGACCAAGGTTCCCACTAGAAATGGAGACTCAACTTCAACTCATATGCCTACTATTGTAAATAGCAAACTAAAATCAATAAAAACTGTCCAGTATTGAAACATGACTTAACCCCAAAGTGTGTTTCATCCACTTCTCATCATCCCTTTTCTGCAGAGTAAAAGTAATATATTTAATTAGACAATTACTACTATTCGTATTAGTGGTGTGAAATTTACACAGAAGACAACAAAATAAAACATACTGACCGTGAAGTCCTCACGGGCATGAGCACCTCTACTCTCTTTCCTTGCTTCAGCAGAGTCCATGGTGATGCAGGCATATATCAAAAGATTTTCCAGCTCGATAGTCTCAATCAAGTCAGAGTTCCTATGAAACGTTGAGCCGATAAAATTTTAAAATGAACCAGCAGATTCCTTGAAATTCTGAGTATTTGAAGATAAGCCAATTTTTTTTACCATATCAAAACTCCGATCCTTCAACTTGACATCGTGAAAGCTCTCCGATGCTTTATCAATTAATTGACAACCTGCCATACAGCATACGAAATTCAGAGAGATGATAATTACAGAAGCAGCTGGGTGAAACATGTACCATGGGAATAGAAAGGAAGGGGTAGGAGTCAGAGGATCAAGTATAATTGATGAAATGTATTACCTTCTTCTAATGTTTCTTGCGTACGGAATACAGCTGCATTGGTTTGCATTATTCGTTGCATATTTAACCGAATCTTTGAAGTTGGCAACGACCCATTTGAATTTCTCAATTTGTCCAGCCATGCAATTGTTTTGATTGTTTCCATGCCAGCATCTTTCTCTAAAGACTTTTGTTTTTCTCCTGCAAAATGGAAAATAGGTGCATTTTTATCACGCTTATTTCAGAGTGCAAAATCAATTTAATAACTGGAAAGAATCTTGCCTGGCCTTTGGATTTATGAAACTCTATTTGCACAAGCTCTACCGAAAACAACAATGTCCAGAAGCGAGCTTGCACCAAGCCTATTGGCACCATGGACTGATGCACACGCTGTTTGCCCAGCAGCCATCCAGGAACGATTGCATCCGGATCGTCACCTTTAATGGTAACAACCTGAATAAGAAAATGGCACATTAACACCAGTTTTCATTCTTTATATTTTCCTCAAAGAAACAAGAAATGAAAGACAACAAATCCAAAGAACAACATTGCTACTTTTTGTGCTTACCCCACACGAGGGACAGGATAAGACTCTGACTCACTAAATCCGAACAAGTAGTCAAGAATCTAGTTTTGAATATAATATATATATATATATATATATATATATATATATAAAATATGTATGACTTATAATCATATTGCAGAGGAAGAGATCTGACATTTGAATTTGAATGTAAGGCAATAATTGACTTGAAAATTATTTTTTTGCGACAAAATAATGTGTTTGTGGCTTGGTGCTAGAGTAATAGTAATGCTACAAGTAAAAAATGGTTACACAAAAATATTAGAATGACATGACTTTGATCACAGGTTTTCTAATAACTTCTTGACCACAAAGAGCATTTTTCAATAGGGAAAGAGACAACAGATAACTTTGCATATATTTTTAACTCCATCCTGTAATGTTTTGAGACATCTAATTGAACTGTTTGGGTATTTGTAATAACACCTGAATATAAAATCATAATGGTATTTTGTTTATAGAATAAAATAGAAATTATTTAAATAATATAATTCAATCTATAGCTCAGCTCAGTCGTTTTGATTTAGGGGTATAGGCAAATATAAATGATTTAGTTACCAAAACAAACCCAAACAATCATCACCTCTGTTGTATATGCTCTCGCTCAACTATCATACAACTAGTAAACAAAGAGCACTAATTTATAACAGAAGTAAACAGTTGCTATACAAGAAATTTTATATAGGTACGATAGTGAGACTAATTATGGTAGGTTTTACTTTCTTTTTTTATATCTATTTTTTTTTTTCCTTTATTCCTTTTTAAATCGGAGGTCTTACTTTAAACAGCTTGTTTTGACTTCATACCTCTCCATGATGGTTCGTGGGGATACCACCCATGTTATAATGCACTGTTGGCAAAACAGGAATGGGTTCCTTCGTAACATCCACACCAGCAAAAATAGCAGCAGTTTCAGAGATACCAGGTAGTCCTCTCCTTTAGCACATCTGGGGGTAAGTGATTCAAGTGGAGATAAAAATGTTAAAGGTAAATAAAAATGTTTAATTGTTTTATATTTTCTTCTTTCCTGATTTTTGTCGAAGTTTAAAAAATTGTGACAAGATTTTTTTCTACCTTATGTTTTATTTAAGTGGCAAAAGGTATAATCCAAAGTCAAAACAATTTACCCTCGTATCAACGGTTCAATTAACCATTAAAGTAATACTAAATCTGTTCATTTTTTGGGAGGCATGGATTTTCATTATTTCTTAACAAAGATTTATTTCCCTTCTTTTCTGGACACATGATCTTTATTTTTGTAGGTGATATCACATGATTTTTGTTTCTAATCCTCAATTATTGTACTTTCATAATTAAGCATCTAATGCTTGATCTTTTTTATGTCATTTAAAAATCTGAATTTCAAACTACATCAGAGCATCATATTTTATTTCATAAGACCAGCATGAAAAAATACATTAATTGCATACTAATTAAATAAAAATGAATATACTACCATGAAATACATTAAATTTAATATTTTATAAAATTTACTTAGTATTCACGTATATTGGATTTCAAAATTATGTTATTTTATAGTTTAGAATTAAAAAGGTGCGAGCGAATGTAGCGCTTTTGAAATTGAGATTGATTACTTAAACCAATTGGTTCTTGATCTACAATGTATAAAAGTGACATCAAACGACATACAATGGCTGCGATCTCAGGGCAAAAAGCGCAAGAGACAAGTTGATATTTGATTAAATGACCTGTAAGAACTAAAAAAAAATTGATGATGAGATGAAAACACAATTGATTGAAAAAATGAAGAAAAAAAAAACAAGGAAGAGAAACCTCCGACATTTTCGAATGAAATAGTTGGTGGCTTTTGAGGAAAACTTCAAGGTGTGAGAATTTCCAGTGGCTGAGCAAATCTTCATCATTAGCATATACGGAAGAGGAGGAGTAAGAAAAACTTTGCTGGCAACTCATGTGGAGAATGAAATAAAATGGAAGGGAATATTCAAGGATGTGGTTTGGGTCACTGTTTCCCACAATTTTAGCATCTCTCGATTGCAACATGATATTTCAAAACAAATGGGTATGAAGCTTGATGAAGACAACGAGAGAATTAGAGCAACAAAGTTGTCATTAGCATTGGAGAGAAGGGAAAATCAATACTTATTTGGGATGATGTCTGGAAAAACATTGACTTGCAAATTGTGTAAATTCCTCTTAAAGTACACGGCATTAAAGTGATCCTCACAACTTGTTTGAAACATATGTGTCAATAGATGGAATGCCTTCCGGGTAATATGGTAAAAATGTTGCGTCGCTCTCTTGAAGCAGCCTGAGTTATTTGATCTAAGACTTGGATACAATAAAACACCTATAAGACTTCACATGAAGTATTAGAGATTGCAAGATATATTGTAGAGAGAGGTGATGTTTTACCACTTGTGATCAGCGTAATGGCTAGAACCCTTAAAGGGTTTGATGAAATTCATCGGTGGAAACATGCATATAATAAACTTGAAAAGGTGGAAATGAGAATGAAGGTAAAAGAAGTCTTCAAGATATTAAAAAACGAAGATACAATAGTTAGCATAAACCCTGCTTACATTTTAATACCTTGAATACTTCTTCTTCCACCTCTGCTCTCATTTTTTAAATTTTCAAGTTTATTACATCCATGTTTCCACCAAAAAATTTCATCAAGCCCTTTCAAATTCTAGTCATCACATTGATCCCAAGTGGTAAATCACCCCATCTCTCTAATAATAAATATCGCAATCCCTAGTATACTTGCAAGTGTTTCATTGTGCCTGAGTCTTGACTCAAATAACTCTCAAGCTTCTTCACGAGAGATGTGGCATTTTTATCATATCAGCTGCCAGACAATCCATTGGTTGACACCCATGATTCAAATGAATTATGAGAATCACTTTAATGCCATTAGTATAGAGAGGAATTCTCACCCTTTGAAAGTCAATATTTTCCAAACATCACTCAAAATAAGTATTGAATTTTTTTTTCTAATACCAACGACAACTTAGCTACTCTGATTCTCTCGTCGTATTCATCAAGCTTTATACTCATTCTTTTTAAAATATCATGTTGCAACCTTGATATGCTAAAATTTTGGGAAAGAGTAACCTAACCACATCCTTGAAGATTTCCTTCCATTTTATTTCATTCTTCACATAGCAAAGTTTTTCCCACCCCTCCCCTTCCATATAGATCCATGATGAAGACTTGTTCGTCCACTAGAAGTATCCACCCCTTAAAATTTTCTCAAAAGATACACAAACAATTTCAGTCGGTAATATTGGAGGTTTCTTATCCTTCTGCTTTTGCATTTTTTTCAACCAACTGCATTATATTCATATCATCGACACTTTGTTTCAATTCCTTCAATTCATTTAACCAAATATCAATTTGTCTCTTGCACCTTTTATCCCGGGATTGTAGCCATTGTATTTGTTTTTTTAAAGTCATTTTCCTCACATTGTAGGTCAAGAACCAATTGGTTTAGGTGATTAATCTCAATTTCAAAAGCACTGCTTCTGCTCACCCTTATTTCATTGTTTTTGGTGATATTCATATTGCTTAAACATATAAACATTAAATTCTATGTTGGTCTTAATTATAAATAACACAATTTTGAAATCCCAACATGGGTGGAAACTAAGTAAATTTAAAAAAAAAAAAAAAAAAAACTTGATGTACTTCATTGCAACATAATTGTTTTTATTTAATTTAATTAGCATGCAATTAATGTGCTTCTTCATACTGGTCGTAAGAAATAAAACAAAATGTGCTTATTTAGTTTAAAATTTAGATTTTTAGATGACACAAAAAGGTTCAAGCATTACATGCTTAATTATTAAAAATGAAACTATAATAATAGAAGATTAGGATAAAAAAAAAAAAATGCGGTATCACCTAAAAAAAAAAAACATTTGTCCAGAAAAGAAGGAAAATAAATCTTTTTATTCAAAAATAATGAAAATTGGTAACTAATATTCATACCTCCCAATAAATGAATAGATTTGGTATCACTTTGATGGTGAACTGAACCATTGGAAAGTACCTTCTGCCACTTCAATAAAACATGGTAGAAAAAAAAATCTTGTCACAATTTATAAATGTAAAACAATAAGACAAAAGCAATGAAACATCATTTTTATTTTCCTTAGACTTGTGATGGTCTTTATAGCTTCCTGAGTTGCTATGAATTACTTGGCCTGGAAGCCATATTGTTGTGAACTCCTTTACTGTCAGGACCAACGGAGCTTTTGTCAATGCCTTTTCCTTTTATTCGATCAGCATGCGCTTTGATTCTTGCAATGGAAACATTTCCAGTAAGCTCATGTCTACAGCACTTACACTTCCAATTACCGCTTTCTTAAATTTATTCCAGTAGTTATTGCTTGTCTCCCTATCCACGATCAATATGTTTTCCTAAACAAAAAAAAACATTTAATTTTAATATTTGTATATGCATATTTATAGGCCTCTCTAGGATGAAGGCAGCTAGGATGAAAATATAGAATAAAAATGTATCTTACCTTCTAAAACAACTTCGTGTTGGCAAAGAGCTTCAATGTTGCAATGTGTCAGTTAAAGCCATGGATTACCACACTCACCAAACAATGTAAAATGATCAGCTTTACGCGCTCCAACTAGGGTGCCTCTCACCTGCTTACAACAAAAGATAACATGTTTGTTAAAGTAAAAACTTTTTATTGTTATTGAGACAGACAAATTTGAAAAAGAAAAGCGTAGAATGAACTTACCTTTGTTACCATGCTAGTGTTGGAGATATTCCAACATGAAAATCCAAAATCCCCTAGTATGGAGGCCAATCATATAACCTAAAGAAATAATGGCAATAATCAGCAACTAAAAATGAATTTTTGACACAAGTAAAGAAATGTCAAGTCATCCAATATTAGATACTATGTAAATAATGGTAAACCCTGATATCGTTATATGGAGATTGGTTTTGTTTTACATCTTGATCAGAAAATGTCCAAGCAAAGATTTTTAATGGAAAAGTGTAACCCCATCTTTGTGTAATTGCTTCATCTAGCCCATATACAGATAGTATCTTCGTCAACTGAAAGGAACAACTGTATAGAAACAAAATTAAAACAAGCAACTACCTCATACAATCTGCTCTTGTAGATCCAGAATGTCAGCAGACATGGAATAGATGTTGGAAGAAATATAATACAAATAAAATTATTCAGGAGCTTACAATCACCGAAAGTTTATGATAGGGTTTCCTATCTTTTGTTATAGAATTTTTTCCTAAATTCGAGAGTAGGAAAGCTCTCCAGAGAAAAGGGGGAAAGGGAATAATTTTTCTGACAAACTTTTTCTTAGCTTTCATTCAATAGTACCTCCCTAGATATAGGATAGGTTGTTACATGAAATATGGATCAGATGACATCTGTCCATCACAATACAAAAAACACTCAAAAGCATAATTCAAATACAAGATTCTGATACTCAATTAACTAAGTCTGGAAGCTTCTCATCCAGCTAGGTTTCTTTATATTCCTTTTGGGCCTTACGCTTGGGCCTATATCTTGCCCAGACAAATCCTTCTCATTACCAATTGGATTACTTGTAGTTTCATCAATTGGGGTCTTATCATTGCCCAACCCTGGGAGACTGACCTTGTCCTCAAGGTCCAATTCAGGATAAGTTTGTAACAATGTGGCAACGGTCTCCCAAGTAGCGTCTGCTTCAGTCTGCGACTCCCACTGCACTAAGATTTGATCCTCTGGTCCTTGTTCCCCAGTAACTATTCGTCTTCCCAACACCCGAATCGGTGTCACCAACGGGTGAGTTCCCTGCGCATTAGTAGGCAAGGGACAAGTCTGCACATCAGGCTGGCCTCGACAAGGTCTTAGCAAGGATACATGAAATACTGGGTGGATTCTAGCAGAGGAAGGTAATTCCAATTCATAGGCCACAGGCCCAATACGCCTGACCACCTGAAAAGGTCCATAATAGCGACGAGCCAATTTGTGGGAATGGCGGGTAGCAACAGAGACTTGCCTATAAGGTTGTAAGCGCAAGTAAACCCAATCCCCAACATCAAAAGTGACCTCCCTTCGATTGCAAATCAGCCAGTTGTTTCATACGGTGCCTTACAGTATTCAAGTGTGATTTCAAGTTATTAAGAAGTGACTGTCGATGAATCAACATTTCATCAAGAGTGGCAACCTTGGTACTGCCAGAGAGATAAGGGGGAATGACGGGTGGTTTCCGGCCATACAAGGCCTCAAACGGGGTCATATTAATAGAAGAATGGAAGGAAGTGTTATACCATAGCTCGGCAAGATGAAGGAACCGGTACCATTTCTGAGGTTCATCACTCACAAAACATCGGAGGTAAGCTTCAAGGCATCTGTTGAGGACTTCTGTCTGGCCATCACTTTGGGGATGATAGGCACTAGAATAGGACAGGGTAGTTTTTTGCTCAAGGAAGAAAGATCTCCAAAATTGACTGAGAAACAGGGGGTCTCGGTCACTCACAATGGTCTTGGGAAGGCCATGAAGTTTATAAATCTCAGCCGAAAACAGAGTGGCCAAAGATTGTGCAGTGTAATTGGTTGGAAGAGCCAGAAAGTGTGCAAACTTGGTAAGACGATCCACAATAACCCAAATAACAGTTTTACCTTGAGATGGGGGGAGGTGAGTGATAAAATCCATAGAGATATCCTCCTAAACCTGCTCTGGAATCGGCAAGGGTTGAAGGAGCCCTACAGGAGCCTGAGTGACAGCCTTGTGTTGTTGGCAGATATGACACTAAGAGACAAAAGTTTTCACCATCTTGGCTAACAACGGCCAATAAAATCCCGAGGCCACTCGAGCCAATGTAGCCCGATACCCCGAATGCCCACCTGCAGGAGAAGAATGCAGTTCTTGTAGGACCCATTGTTGTAATTCGCTTTCGAGAGGAACAAACAGCCTGTCACCAAAGTACAACAACCCATCATACAGTTTAAATTTGCCCCTAAATTCGGAATCAGAGTGCCATTGATCCATCAAGGCTTTACCCGCGGCCTCTTGTGAATAAAATCGCTTCAGTTGGACAATTAAACTTGGGACGGGAGAGGAAATGGCAAGGAGCAGCGAGGGTGGTTCTTCACTCTTTCGAGATAGGGCATCTGCCACCCGATTTGCCAAACCCGGTTTGTAGTGAATTTCATAATCGAACCCCAACAATTTGGTGAGCCACTTCTGTTGTTCAGGGGTTTGGATTGTTTGGTGTAACAGATTCCGGAGACTTTGCTGATCAGTATAGATAAGGAATTTGCGACCCAATAGATACTGCCTCCATTTCTTGACCGCTTCTGTAATTGCATACATTTCTCGCACATAAGTCGAGGCCGACTGCATCTTGGGAGTCATTTTTTTGCTAAAATAAGCCAAGGGGTGGGAAGCTTGGGACAGGACAGCTCCCACGGCTATGGCAGAGGCGTCTGTATCAATCTGAAATGGTTGCTCAAAATCCGGTAAGCCCAAAAACAGGGGTGGTAACCATGGCCTTTTTTAGTGATGAAAAGGCTTGGGCCGCCTCTGGAGTCCAAGAAAAACTGCCCTTCTTCAATAAATCTGTTAGAGGCCCTGCAATGGTAGCATAGTGTCTCACAAATTTTCGGTAGTAGCCTGTGAGGCCCAAGAACCCCCGTAAGGCAGTGAGTGACTTGGGCTCAGGCCATTCCTGGACTGCTTGTATCTTTGTGGGATCTGCACACACACCCTGAGCCGAAATGATATGGCCCAAATAATCTATAGAAGTTTCTCCAAAAACACATTTAGTCCATTTAGCATAATAACAAGAAGCTTGCAGTAATTTTAAAATTTGGCGTAAATGAACAAAATGATCCTCCCAAGTACGGCTAAATACCAGAATATCATCAAAAAAAACTACCACAAACCTGCGCAGGAAAGGCCTCAAGAGATCGTTCATAGCCGCCATGAAGGTTGAAGGTGCATTTGTCAACCCGAAGGGCATGACCAAGAATTCAAAGTGCCTGTCTATGGTGCGAAATGCTGTTTTGTGCTCATCCCCCTCAGCCACCCTAATTTGGTGGTAACCCGAGCGTAAATCAATTTTGGAAAAAATTGAGGCTCCAAACAGTTCATCGAGCAAACCCATCCACAGTGGGAATGGGGTAACGATCCTTTATCGTGATCGCATTCAAAGCTCGATAGTCAACACAGAATCGCCACGTCCCATCTTTTTTTTTAATTAACAAAACTGGAGAGGAGAAGGGACTAGTGCTAGGCTTGATAATGCCTTCTTGAAGCATTTCAGAATTAGTTTAGTCATAGCCTCCTTTTGACAATGAGGATACCTGTAAGGCTTGATGTTCACGGGTTGAGCATGGGGAAGCAAGTGAATACGGTGGTCATGGGCTCTAAGTGGGGGTAGGCCATGGGGTACTCCAAACACGGTTTGAAATTCCGTGAGAAGATTTTGAAGTTGTGGGTTGGCATGATGTGGTTGAGTTTCGGTTGGGCTGGAAGGGTCTAAGGCCCAAAAGATGTTTTGTGGGGAGATAATGGGCCAACAAACGATGGTGCAGATTTGGGCCACAGACTTGGTGGATTGGACTCGGTTGAGTTGTGTGTGGGAAATTTGGGAAGGGATTGAAGGGAGCTTTTCAGAGAGAGTGATGGTGTACCTTGATACGTAAATGACATCGATGGAACTGAAAAATCAGAAAGTACAGCTCCCAAAGTACTGAGCCATGCCATTCCCAGCACTACATCTGCTCCTTGTATAGGTAAGAGGTACAGGGGTACTTTGAAAAGGTGCGATTGGATGCGTAAGGGAACATCTGCTGATAACCCAGAGCACTGTATAAACTCACCATTACCAACCATTACTGAGAACTCCGGGGACGGCGTCACCCGCAATCGGAGAAAGGATGCCAGGCATGGTTGGATGATGTTATGGGAACTCCCCGTATCTATAAGGATGGACACGGCATGGCCGCCAATCGATCCCAACAGCCGGAGGGTTTTCGGGGCCGAACCGCCATACGAGGCGGAGGGGGATAGTTGAAAGAGGGTGGGTTTGGAAGGAGGGGGGTGAGGGGTGAGGGATGAGGTTCGTGGGTATGGGTGGTGGTTCTGGGTCAAGTGAAACCGGGTCGTCGGGTAGGGTGTCCTCCGCGTCCTCGGAAAGGAGGATCAGGAATGGCTTGGAGCTACAACGGTGGCCAGAATGCCACCGATCATCACAGTTGAAACAGAGCCCCTTAGCATGGCGGGCCTGCATCTCGGCGGGGTTGAGGCGGCGGATCGGAAAGGATGAAGTGGAAGGTGGTTTCGGGAGAAGGGCCGGGTTGTGAGGAGGCGTTGGGGGAGGGCGGCGTGGGTGTTGGTCTTGGAGTTTGGCCTCTATGAGTTTAGCTAAACCAAGGGTTTGAGATAGGGAGTGAGGTTTCAAGATTGCAATTTCTCTTTGGATCTCAGCCTTCAACCCAGAGATGAAACAGTTGAGCAGTATTTCATGAGAAAGCCCCAAAATCCGGTTGGACAATTTTCTCAAAAGTGGCTTGATATTCCACCACGGAGCCCGATTGGCGTAGTTTGAACAGAGTGGCCTGGTGATTCTCGAAAGACGATGGCCCGAATCGGAGCTCCAGAGCCTTAGTGAAGGCGCTCCAAGTGGAGAGTTGATGGTTGCCAAACATCCACTTGAACCAGCTGAGAGCTTCCCCAATCATGAAGAACCCTACCAAATCCATGCGCTGAGGGTCATCAATGTTGTAGTAAAGGAAGTACTGCTCAGCTTGAAAAACCCAATCTAGCACATTAGAGCCATCAAAGGTGGGTAAAATCAGTTTGGGTGGTTTTGGTTGAGGAGGAGGGGTGGTGGTGGAGGAGGGGGTGAATGAGGGAATCAGATGAAGAGGAACCCGTAACCTTGTCAACCAGACCCGCAAGAACAGTGGCGAGGGTTTCATGGCGGGAGTCCATAGTCGATTGAAGGGAAGAATGGGACTCATCCAACCTGAAATGAAGCTGCTCTAGTTTTTCATGGAGTGCAGCCACTGCGTCTTCTAGAGCTTGGGTATTTTTGGGAGGCATGGGAAAAGATGAAAGCACCAATGATAGGGTTTCCTATCTTTTGTTATAGAATTTTTTTCCTAAATTCGAGAGTAGGAAAGCTCTCCAGAGAAAAGGGGGGGAAGGGAATAATTTTTCTGACAAACTTTTTCTTAGCTTTCATTCAATAGTACCTCCCTAGATATAGGATAGGTTGTTACATGAAATATGGATCAGATGACATCTGTCCATCACAATACAAAAACACTCAAAAGCATAATTCAAATACAAGATTCTGATACTCAATTAACTAAGTCTGGAAGCTTCTCATCCAGCTAGGTTTCTTTATATTCCTTTTGGGCCTTACGCTTGGGCCTATATCTTGCCCAGACAAATCCTTCTCATTACCAATTGGATTACTTGTAGTTTCATCAATTGGGGTCTTATCAGTTTATCCATAGAAACACAGGTGTTCTTTACTACTTCAGAGTTGAAATTGCCGTCCAATAGTTGATTGTTTGAACAGATAATGCTAAATCTGGTCAAGCAAATACAAGTTACACTAATATATTCGCAACATGCAAATGCCACTCATAATTCATAAAAGAAAACTATATTCATTTCTAACCATTGAAAATGTTAATATATAAAAATCAAGAGATTAGAAAAAGCCAAATGATCAGATTCCTAACTTCACTCAAAATGGAGCCAAAATGTTATATATTGTCCAGAATATGATAATAACAAATAAATACCTATTTCTTGTTTACTTTGTGTATATTCATCAAGCACATGGTGCACGAGACAAAGCTGCTACAAATAAACAACATCTAAAAATAGGCAATGAAGCTAGAACAACAGATTCTACATGCCACTGTAATCAAATCATATCAACTCATTTAGTCATTTTAAACCATGTGGTTCTTAAAAAATATATGTTATTAATTTGGTTGATTTTAATTATCTTTTAAAGAAGTTAATTGAGTTTTCTTTAGAGGTTTAGGATTATCAAACTGTCACAACTCAGGAGTCATAACAAAACAGAGTATTTTAAAAGAAAAGTAGTTTTTTTTTTATTTTTAAAAAGGCTTAGGATCACCAAGTTGTCACAACTCAGGTGTCCAAAAGCTAACCCTTTTATTTTAAAAGAAAATAATTTTTATTTTATTTTGAAAACGGTTTAGGATCACCAAGTTGTAACAACTCAGATGTTACTGTAAATAAATATTTGCATTCTTTTTATTTTGAGGAATAAATATTTGCATTCTAGAAAATAAACATATGTGATTCGAGTAATTTAAATAAACCAAACCATGTTTCTTTTTTATTTTGGCCCAAATCAGCAACCTAAAAGGAATGAGGAAAAAAACTTAATTATTTGCACATAGCTTAAACTCTCCTATAGTGGGCCTAACTACATTCTCAACCCAATAAAAAAAAAAAGCGGGCCTAACAGGTAGAGCCCAAAACGAAATTTCTTAAAAAAACACAGATGGCCTTTTTAAATTTTATGTTAGGTTTTATTATTTTTAAAAAAGGTGACTAAAATAACAAACCCACATATTATGAGTCCAACAACAGAAGCCCAAACTCAAATGATAAAACAAAACAAAAAGAACAAAATAAAATAAAATAAAAAGGTGGCTGCAGCGAGGAAGACCAGACGATACGGCGGAGGCAGGCGGTGCGGCGACTCACGGCGTAGTGGCTGTCGTGCGGTTGTTCGTACGGCGGTGGATGCGTGCAGCAGATCTGGCGGTTCGTGACTGGAGCAAGGCAGGGGACGCGTCGGCGGTTGTGGGCGGCGATGGTGGTGACGGCGGTGCGTGACGGAGATGCGGAACACAGTGCTGGTTCGAATGGGACAATGGGGGAGTCACAGTTCTGTTGGCTTTACTTTGTTGGTGTGGGGTTTAGATGAGTGAAATTATATGAAGATGGGATGAGGAATGTTTTCATGGCTTTTGATTCATGGGTCTGTGAGGGTGATGAGAATGGGTAGAGGCATTTGGCTATGGAGGTCTGTTTGATATAGCAAAGCTCCAAACTTGATTAGAAAAGGTATAGGACTTTATGTGGGTGAAGATGATTTTTGGGTGATCATTGGTTCTTGGTGGCTGGTAGAAACAAAAGAAATGGAGAGAAATTTGAGTGTCCCAAATGTTGTGTTCGTTCTACTTCTACCCTTGGTTTGTTGTGCGAATACATTCACCATCAAAGGGATCAAAGGGAGTCAAAGGGAGTAGGTGACAAAAAGAACTTCTGTAGCCAGCTGTGGGGGTAAGGGACAACACTGATGCGGGACTGAACTTCTCTCCTGTACTGTGGTACGGTGGTCAGAGGGGGAAGCAAGAATGCAGCATTACTTTTGGGGGAAAAAAAAAGGTAGTAAAAACAAAAGAAAATGAAAGAAAGCAAAATTCAACTATATATCATATGAGAGAAAAAGAGAGCTACGGGAGTAGGAGGCAAAAAACATTTTTGGTAATTAAACCTAGTATATACGCTCGCATATATAAAATCCTCCACCACTCATTATCCTCTTTTTGAGGGAAATGTTCAAAATATTGTTCTAGCCACTTCAACTTTATTCTTGAACCTTTAAGGTTGGAATCAGCAGGAATATGTGTCTCCGGAGGGCATGTGAAAGGTATGTGTCTCCGGTCTCCATCACTCAACAAGTGCACTAATCAAATTGTGATCAAGTTGGGAAATATTAACTTGGGCAACCCCTAAGAAACTGACTGCTTCAAAATAATGTTTGACAGGTGTTGGGAGATCCAAAACACCATCATGAAATCCCTATCCACGTCGAGGTCTAAGAAGTCGATTGGGTGCTCCATTCCATACATTTTGGGAAACATGCGTTTGTTACAGCTTCAATAGTGATGTATCCACCGGGTCGAGGTCTACCAAACGTTCCCCTAATTATGAACTAGATGTTGCCATAATTTTTTTACCTGAAATTTTTTAAAAAAATACATACATTGTATAACAAAAACTATTTAATCTAAAATAACAAACTATTATTATTATTATTATTATTATTATTATTATTATTATTATTATTTTATAGCACATAAATAAAATAAAGACAAAGTAACGACATATTAAAATTTGTATCAATAAAAATTTACCCTAATAACAAGTACCAATTAAAAAAACAAGAGGCATGTTTATTTTACTTTTCTTTTTCCTTATCAGCCCATGTTTATTGATAAAATGAAGAAATAGTGTTTCGTCTTTTTTTTTTACTTTTCTTTTTCCTTATCAGTCCATGTTTATTTCTTAAACATTCATAAAATTATATTCATGTGATTTCTTAAACATTCATAAAAAACTATTTATGTGAAATAGCATAGTTCTAAAATAAAAAAACCCAACACGCAATTTGAATGATAATATAACCTCCTATTCTCCACTGTGGTGGTTTTTTTTAAAGGCATATATTAATTAGTACTCTTAAAAAATCACTTAAGTAATAAAAAATAAATTTTAATTAAAAATATTTTCTTAAATATCTAAAGTATCGACGTATTAAAATAAAATAAAGACAAAATAACGAGATGTTAAAATTTGTAGCAATAAAAATTTACCCTAATAGTAAGTAGCAATTAAAATAATAAGAGGCATAAAAAAAATAAAACATTAACAATATAAAATTAAATCAATAAATAATCACAAATTATTACTGTTAAATTATGAAGAGTAACAATGACATTAATGATAAATAAAATTAATGCAGTGAATTAAAATACATATTACATTTAAATAAACTATGTATCATAAAAAAATTACCTTATAAAATAAAAACGAAGCTTCCTGCAATTTGAAAGGAACATCGTAGTAGGAAAAAAATACTATAAAGAGTAGGGGTTGTGCTTGAACCGTGAGAAACTAAGAATGGGGATGGGGGGTGTTTAAAATGGCTGATTTATAGGAGGGGGAGGGGGGTTAATAAAGAAGGGGGGTTGGGGTTTAAATTGGGTGGGTGGGTGAGGGGCGCCCCGCGTGCGCCACATGGCGCAACGCTAGGAGGCGCCACTGCGATGCGCATCTTTAAAGGTGTCAGTCACAGTGACGCCTCCCCGCTGCGGGGCAGGGGGTGCAGAATGTTTTTTTGACCAATTATATATATTTTTTTAATTAGAGCCGCTAGTCATAGTGGCGTCTTTGAAGTAGTCACTTGGACTGGCTCCTTTCACCTGTCAGGCAAAATATATATATATATATATGCTAGCGTGTCATAAAGGACCCACATTGGTAAATAATTTCAAAAGGACCCTAAACTGATAATAAGTTTCTAAAACAACACCAGTTTGGTGAAAAAGCCTAGACCAAAACAGGTCTGACTGTCCACATCATATTATCTCTAAATGCTGCTTGTGGCAAGTTAATATCTCTATATGGCAACCACGTCACTTCGCATGAGGGTCATAACAAGAATAAATATCGTAGCCATCCTGGGTCTTCTACTCAACAGTAACAAACTTGTATTATTAATCAACGTAAAATATTTTCTATGGGTCTTCTACGCAACAGTAACAAACTTTGCTAGTTGCTGAAAAAAATAGAGAATTTGTTTTTATGTTGCTGTAGTGTTATGGCCATAACTCCCTATACAGCACTGGATTGGAACCATTCTTGTGCCATTAGAAAATAGAACTGTTTTGCTACAATTTAGGCTCTGGAAGGTCTAATTTTGATAAAGTTTTAGTGGGGAAAACCCATTTCCAAGTTGCTGAAAATTCTGATTAGATAACTGTAAGTATAATGACACTTGATTTGTGTAGAATGAATTCTTATGTATTCTAATTCTGTCCAAACATGAATAATACTTATAATTGTAATTAGTATGATGTTCTTTGTGGCTGTATGTTCTGTTTTATTGGTGGTTGGATGTTGGGTCTGATCTGTATAAGTTATAAGATAATGGTGTGACATTCTATTTGTGTTATATCTTTACTATTGATACTTTTGTGAATGTTTAATGAAACCATCATTTTGGTATGGTTACTGAATGTTTGATAAAATTGCCTTCCATTGGAAAATATGTATAAGAAAATGAATCATAGCATGGCATTAAAATTTTAAAATGGTTTATGTTTAGTGAAACTTAAGGTTTCAGAACTATTCTAGCCATTATTTAAGGCCACAATATCTATGTGGGTGAGATGTTTTGTAAGTCCTTCATTTTTGGATGCTAGGATATGGTACTAGCAATAAAGGGATGCCTGATTGTTGTCATGGAGCTCTGACTGCCATATCAACCAGTTTAAACTATGCGTGCATTAAGTCCACTCACACTTGAGGTACATAGTAAAGGTTTTTATACTTAAAATGCCTATGCTTAGATTCATTTTCATCAAATAACTCAGTCCAAGTAAGGACCCGGTAAAAAGAACTGGTGATGAAAGGGTGAGTTATAAGAGAACAATTCATAATGGTATAGATTTTGACTATTGGAGCCTGCATTCGTCCACGGAGTGTACACCTGGCCAAATAGTTGAGGTGAGTAGGCTATGAAAAACTCTACCACTATGTGAGGTTAATTATGATATGTGTGCATATATGTAAATATACGTATTTTAATGAGGATGATCAAATGGAATATATTGATTACTCACATGCTTTGCTTGAAGTAGGAACTCATTGAGATTTATTTCTCACTAGGCTCCTCTTTGTTTCAGGTAACAGGTACTTATTGGAAACCGATAAGCAAGCTCCATAGATTGCTTGACAGTCACCCAATAGTGTCCTAGGTTATGATAGTATTTTACAGCCTGATCAAAGTTGGAGTCTTAGTAGGAGTCGATGTTTATATGAGATTGAATTGTAAATTAGGGGTGAAATGCTTATTTGTATTAAATTGACCCAATACTATGTTCAATTCTTCAAAAATCTCTTGTAAAAATGTTTCACTTAATTTCCAAATTTTCTATGTTCAACTATTACTCCTTATGCTATATCAGGTTTATATATAAGTACTTAGTAGTATCGTGTGGAAGTCAGGATATTATAGAAGCTTTACACAAATGACATAACAAACAGTGTTGAAAAGTATAAAAACATCAAGGGAGATTAGACAAAATAAGCAATCTAATTTGATTTCATCATTAGGATGTATAGGTTAGTTAGTAAGCAATTTAATTATAAAATCAAGAACGTTTCAAGCAACAAATGAAGCAAGATTAATATAAATTATTTCCTAAAAAAAAGGGCAAACCATCAAAGCAATGAGAGAATTTAATTTTTTATTTTTTTGAATTCTTAAAATGGAGTAAACTAAAAAATACCAAATGGTGCTTAACAACACATAACCCTCGCATTATTCATTCATATATTCATATATGTATAATATAATAATAATAATAATAATAATAATAATAATAATAATAATAATAATAATAACAAATAACAAAATGTATATAATTTATAATTTATAATGCATAATTCATTACAATTATAAGTTGTAACGGAGAAAAGTGCCAATGCCTACCGTGAAGTCCATTATATAAGTTTAGTATCGATAATATTGATAATAATGATTATTCATTGACAATGTTAGTATATAATAGGCAAAATTACACTTTTGGTCTCTTAAGTTAATTGTTTTATTCAAATTGATCCCTTGAATTTTTTTTTTTTTTTTGTGACAACTAGACCTTAAGTTAGGTTCAGGTCTAGATCTTGGCAATGGTTATCTAGCAAACATGGTGTTCAGATGTATGATTTCTCCAGCTGGTGTCAATGTCCCTTAAGTTGTCTTTCAGTGGTCGTATAGGTGTGGCATCTAGCTCTCAAGGAAGCTTTTCTGCTTAGCTGCTGTTGGCCCATTCCTGCGTTTTTTTCTCTAGCGCAGGCGTGTCTATTATCTCAAGTCTTCGTGCAGCAATTGGTTTGATTCCCTTTTGTGGCGCTTAGTTTACTGAGTTGTATCTCATAGGGTTTTAGATTGGGCTATCTTCTAAGTTTTTGTGTTGGTTGGGTATACCATGTAACACTTAGTTTTTGTTTGTGGATTGAGTGTTACCTTGTATATGGGTTTGAGTACACCTAGTACTCTTTTACTTTTAATATATTATATACTCTTTGATTATCAAAAAAAAAAAAGGTTCAGGTGACAAAACGAGGCTTTTTTTTACCATTCTTGCTTAATCTAACCTACGTGGCACACAGAGGCTAGCTGGCACTTTAATATAACAATTAGAATAATAAATTAGTTTATTTTAAAAAAATAATTAATAAATAAATAGATTTTTTTTCCTTTTTTAATCTTCTCTCATTATTCTTCTTCTTCAACAATCCACTCCTTCATCATTCACCAAACCTCCATTAACAAGTTGTTGAGCATTAAGAAAAGCTTATTTTCTAGCTTATAAACAATTTAGATCTAGTTATTCACATGGTTCATACAACTTGCATATTTGCATTCAGTATTTTCGAATTCCTGGATGGGTCCAATATATATTTTAGCAGACTAATGTTGAAGAAAAAATTTAAGTTGAAAACAAGGTGAACATGCACCTCGTCTTTCCATTAAGTTGTCATCAAAATTTAACCATAATTGCTTAAATCATTTGCTTTGCTTTTGGATGTATATGCTACTACTACAAACTCCGACTAAATTAAAATTTGAAACAATAATTATGACCTATATCTAAGCCTTTGTTTGGATTAGAAAAGAAGTAGGGATGAAAGAAGTATGAGAGAAAAGAAAATAAGTAGAAAATGGGTGAATTTTTAGATTGTTTGGATTGAAAGAAGTGAGAGAGAAGTGGAAAAAAAAAAAAAAAAGTTGACTTTTTTTTGTAGAGACATATTCGCCCCTGATACGTATCCGGACATGTATACCCATGATGATTTTTATGATCAGTCATAAAAGTATATGCTGCTACACTAGCTTCAATATAATCCAGACTCATACCCGAAGGGGGTCTGAATGAAATAGGGATCCACTGCAAAAACAAATATCCACATATAAGTTAGTCCAAAAAAATGTTCTATTTTTATAATTCAGATATTAAAATGTCATCTTTAAATTAATGGGAATCGACTTACTTCTAAGAATAACAACACCAGAAGTTCTTCTCTCATATCCAAAAGTAGTCGGTGGTTGAAAGTTGATGTAGAAATCATTATTGTCGCCTTGTTCATATTTTGACAACAACCTCCCATTGATCTGATTGCCTTGTAATCTTCCCCATGTTGCATCTCTAGGAGAATGTGAGTCAAACTTGGCCATAATATTCTCAGTTTCAACCCTTATTCTTGTAGTTGGAGAGTCAGATGGTGTAGATTGATTGCTTATAACTACCTGCAGACCTTTAAGAGAGTTTGAACTTAATATTGGGGTTGTAGCCAACAATCATATTGGCTATATTATTGAAAGCAAATTTGAGTTCCTCAAACCCATTTACATGTATGAAGTTCCTTTCCAATCCGAAGTTGATGCATGTGAGGCAATATCTCCTTTATCCTTCTCAGTTGTTTTCAGAGTACTTTCATGGTAACTTATTACAATTTCGAAAGTCATTAAAGAAGCATTTAACCATGCATAAATCAAATAATATCAATTTTCATTAAATTATTTTAATTTATTTACAAAATAATAACAAAAGTTTGATAGGAATTATAGTTGTTGAAAACGAAATTGAAAGGAACCTGGAAGATATCTCTGTGATTTTATCAATCCGCTTTGTTTTCTTCATCTCTTTTCCAGATTTTGCCTTTGCAGGTTGCGGAGTGCATGGCTTCTTCGCCTTAGGTTTTCTAGATTCTGGGGTTTCAGACTTATTCGCCTTTCTGTTTAGAGCCCTGTTCTATTTAAACATCTCCTTCAGGAACAGGACTCTAAACAGAAAGACGAATAAGCCTGAAACCCCAAAATCTGGAAAACCTAAGGCAAAGAAGTCATGCACCCCGCAACCTGCGAAGGCAAAATCTGGAAAAGAGATGAAGAAAACAAAGCGGATTGATGAAATCATAGAGATATCTTCCAGGTTCCCTTCAATTTCGTTTTCAACAACTATAATTCTTGTCACACTTTTGTTATTATTTGAAAATAAACTAAAGTAATTTAATGAAATTTGATTTGATTTTATTGATGCACGGTTAAATGCTTCTTTAATGACTTCATTTGAAATTGTAATAAGTTACCATGGAAGTACTCTGAAAACAACTGAGAATGACAAAGAGGACCGTGCCTCACATGCATCAACTCCGAATTGTAAAGGAGACTGCACACATGTAAATGGGTTTGAAGAACCCAAACAATATAGCCAATATGATCGTTGGCTACAACCCCAATATTAAGTTCAAACTCTCTTAGAGGTCTGCCGATAATTATAAGCAATCAATCTACTCCATCTGACTCTCCAACAACAAGAACAAGGGTTGAAACTGAGAATATTATGGCCAAGTTTAACTCACATCCTCCTAGAGATGCAACATGGGGAAGATTACAAGGCAATCAGATCAATGGGAGGTCATTCTAAAAATATGAACAAGGTGACAATAATGATTTTTACTTCAACTTTCAAACACCAACTACTTTTGGATATGAGATGAGAACTTCTGGTGTTGTTGTTATACCAGATGTAAGTCGATTTCCGTTAATTTAAAGATGACATTCTAATATCTGAATTGTAAAAAAAGAACATTTTTTAGACTAACTTATATGTGAATACCTTTTTTTTTTTTTTTTTTTTTCTGCAGCGGATCCCCTTAGTCTGGATGATATTGAAGCTGGTGTAGCATCATATATTTTTATGACTGATCATGAAAATCATCATGGGTATGGGAGAAAAGTGCATATTCTTGGATAATATATCTGGAAGTATCTTACGAGTATCCATATCGGACATGGATACGACATGCATACATTTACATTTCTGGAATATCCAGACTTCATAAGAAGTAACTGAAATTGTTCTAACACGAATCAGGACAACTCTAAGGTTAAAACAACAAATGAATAAATAATTCCTATATACCTTCAAACCACATTCACGGTTTTAAATTACGATTCCAATTACCAGACAGAAAAGTTACCTGGGTTGCATATGATGAACTTTGTGCCAAAAACATGAGAAATTCATTCTTCTTCTTATCGAAATTGAACTTTGCCACGTCCAACAAAGTGCATTCCCTTTTTAATTCCTCAAGAATCTTTTCCTTCCTCGATTTCATATCCTTCATTTGCCTCTCAGTTTCCATTTGGTTATCAGGCCCCGTCGATCTCTCTGGTTTAGGAAATTTCACATGCGCATCTACCCTGCATCCAGCACACAGCTGTGTTCCTCTGATTCGTGCATGTCTCAGTGCTATTCCTTTGCCCTTCACAGCTGTGTTTTTCTTATTCAGTTTTGTGGGTTATTAGAAGAGTGTAACTTCTAATAAAAGAGAGTGGGTGGGTGATAAATAAAAAAAACAGTTTTTTCAAATTTAAATTATAGTCAGTTTTTACAACCGTTTATTTTTTTTTAGTAATATCTGCTTACCGTTTAATGTTTAAACAAACATGACATAGGTGAAGGATGCTATCTATGTTTGATAGATCCTGCAATTGGATGACATAAACCGTTTAAATGCTATCTACATAAATTTCAGTAAGCAGATATAGAACGTAGTATATATATAGACTTAAATGCTATCTTTTTCATTTTCAATTTAAATCTATACTAATATATCTCTTTCAAAGCAGCTAACCTTGAACAGTTGGACAGCGTAAAAATTAAAGTGAGTGCCATATTTTTTATTAAATTATTAATAATTAATAATTAGTAAATATACATTAGCAAGTTACTAAGTTGAAGATCAGCCTACCAACATGTGGTTGGTCTAAGTGGTAAGAGACTTGGATACTTTAAGCAAGTGGTTAGGGGTTCAAATCCTGACTTTTGTGTATGGAGAAAAACCTGGTTGGAAGGGGAGAACCCACCATGTGTGCCCAACAGGTTCCCTGACGGAGATTAGTCACTGCTAATGGTAGTGAATACTTCGTACCTATAATATGATTAAAAAAAAAAAAACAAGAAGATCAGTCTCAGCACACGTCCGTGTACCTTGCAGGGAAAATAGTTTCATGTTTTTAAAATTTAAAATTTTGATTTAGTTTTATTCCATTTTTTCTAAATTATCTGATGATTAATGATGGAACCAAAATTCAACTATTCTCTCTAAATATTAGTATAGATATATTAGTATACATTAAATAAAGAATAAAAAAGCATGCATATTATTTGTATAGCATTATTAGAGGTCAGGTTAGTGCGAGGGCAGCGTGACTATGTGAGTAAAAGAAGGATAGAGAAGTAATTTTATCCTTATGCTCTCTTCCTCCCTCTTCTTCTTCCCTTTTCTCGTCATCAAATGAGAGATTTTATTTTTGGGTGGGCCCACCCAATTTCTTTTCTCTTGCCTATCTTTCTTCATTTCCAAACACCAGAAGTTTCACTTTTCTCCCTCACTTATCTCTTCTCAACTTCTTTCTTCACAATTTCTACACAAACAAACATAGCATAAAAGCCGTGATAGACATGCGATAAATTTACCGGTTCCCTCATCCATTGGCTTTCTAGATGTCTCTTCCATTTGGGTTCTTGTAGTTGTTGGTCTGTTCATACAAAATCATAACATCAAATCAATTATTGATTGCTGAACACAAAACCATTAAATCAATACAAAACATAACCTTTACATCACGTATTTCAGCAAAAATTCTAAAAACTTAACTTATGTTACCTTTCAAAGATCAGCAGTTTCGCCTTAAAAGAAGTCTACATATGCAGATATAAAATTTGGAGTATGGGCTGACATGGTGCGTGAACAGTAACAACCCTCCTTTTGGCTTTAATGACGATTTCTCCTCCTTCTGACAATATAATTAACATTAACATCCCAGCAGAGTTTAAAACAACTTATACAAGAGCAAACAAATTAAACATATTGTACTCCCTGCCAAAGACAAATTGACAAATAAGCCCCTAAATAAAGTTTAGAGAAACTCCATGACACCCCTCTAGCACATGTACTAAGAGAGGTATCAACATGCTTTGCTCATCTCAACCAAAATATCATATATTTAATTAATCATTTAGATACAACAAAGACTGAAAAAACAACTTTTAAGCATGCATAGGAGGTCATGGCTAGTTGGCAAACAAGTTGGGATTTCCCTGAAGTAATATATATGTAATCATTTTCTGAAAAGTAATTCTAACATTGCAACAGAGTGAAGGGGAAACACATATACTTTTAGATAATGACAAGTAGGGGCGGAGGGAGGGGGAGGCCTATATAGGCCATGGCCTCCCCCATGTTTTTATACATTTGTTTTAATATATATAGATTATCAGTCTAATGGCAGTCTAATGCTAAATTGCTAATATGATTGAAGTTGGAAGTCAAACTAGCCTAATACAAGCTCCAATCAGCAGAGACAAACCAAATAGGGTAGAAAACTGCACTGCAGCCTTTTATCGTTTTACTCATAACTTGGGCTTATTCCTCCTTCTATCAAATTGGACTTAGGCTTATTATTATTTGTACTTTACTTATTGCAAGATTTGTCCTTTTTTTTTAATTATTTAAATGATGCAATTGTTTGGATTTTTTATTTGAATAATATACTAATAATCTTTTTAGTTTTATTATTTTAGCAACAATATGTTTACAATAAAATTGTAGGTTGACAGGTTGTTTCATATGGTTTAAATGATTTATATTAAATTAAATTGTTAATTATATATTATATTTGTTTCATGTAATTTATTTTGTACTTTTTTTTATTTGTTATTTCATATTATGTATATCTAATTTTGGCCCCCCTCACAACAATAGTATGTATATATATATATTATATATATATATTATATGCATGGATGCATGTTTCATCATCAAGCCACCTTACACGACCATTCCTGTTAATAACAGCTCAAGCACTTTCTTGCATAGTTTAATTTGCAATCTAAGAACTAGAGACACCGGCTTGCATGCTAAAAACCTATTGTCTAAATGGTCTTCAACGCAGCACGAGCATCGATATCGAAGCTGGTGTAGCAGTATATATTTTTATGACTGATCATGAAAATCATCATGAGTATTGGAGCAAAGTGCATATATTTTTATACTTATTTGGAAGTATCATACGAGTATTAATATCGGGCATGGATACGACACGGATATATTTGCATTGTTAGAGTATCCAAGCTTTATAGGTTCACAACTGAAACTGTAATTATAACACGAATCTCGACAACTCTAAGGTTAAAACAACAAATGAATAAATAATTCCTATATACCTTCAAACCACATTCACGGTTTTAGATTATGATTCCAATTACCAGACAGAAAAATTACCTGAGTTGCATATGATGAACTTTGTGCCAAAAACTTGAGAAATTCATTCTTCTTATTGAAAATTGAACTTTGCCACGTCGAACAAAACAGCAACAAGTCACGAACAAATCTGATACTCAGGAACAAATCACAATAGCCTGAGGCGTGTGGAATCACGCTGTCCTCAAGGATTTATCCGCGTGATGTGCAAATCCCCCAGGATACAATAGGTCCCTCCTGGCAAAAATGCACTGAGGTAACAGAACAAGAAGAAAACTAATATAGATGAAGCACACAATAACCCAGGAAAGGATGAGGAGAAGAGAGTTTGTTTTTGGAGAGAAAATGTGCTAATCTTAATTAAATTGGGGTAAATTCAGGTAGTAGCTTAGTATATCAGATCAGCACCTTTTTAAAGTTCAAAAACTACCATTAACAAATTGGAAAGATTGGATAAAAATGATAAGATTGCAACAAATTGAACGTGCAGTAGTAGTTTCGAAGCTGGCCGGTCAAAACGTGGTCATATTGTGCTGGACGCTGCCTTTTATTAAGGATAAGATCCAAACAAAATATTTAACTGACCAACTTAACATGATTGAAGTGGTTAAAGACATGGTCAAAATGCTGAACGTTGGATGGAACAGCAAACAAGATAGAAACCATTTTAGCATATAATATGGAAGCTGTTAGTCCAGTAACTATGTTTAAATGCAAGTATGACCAAGTCAAAATAAATTGTTGCAAAACAAGATATTTCTCGGTAAGCTTTTTCTGAATGAAAATATTATTTTCACAAAAAATTAATTGGACAAAATAATAAAAACTAATCACATTTATTTTACACTTGTTGTGTGATAATAACACAACCAAGATCAAATATTTAACTTCGTCAAAAAAAATAAAAAATAAAAAATTTAACTTCTGAAATAACTCAAAAATATACTACAAGACCAAATTTAAATGAGCTACAAAATTTAGCCAAACGCAAATATGCACTTTGTTTACTTTCTTGTTATCTCTCTTTTTTTTGCTCTGGGCTGATTTTTATACGCTTTGCTCCAATGTTACAGACATAAAGACAATATAGCGGATTACCAAAAAAAAAAAAAAAAAAGACAAGATAGCGTAAATTGAAAATCTGTTTATTTGGTTAATTAGAAAGGCCTATAAACAAGTTGTTGAACATTAAAAAAAAAAAAAGCTTATTTTCTAGCTTATAAACAATTTAGATCACACAGTTCATACATCTTGCATAATTGCATTCAGTATTTTCGAATTCCTGGATCGGTCCAATATATATTTTAACAGACTAATATTGAAGAAAAAAATAAAGCAAAATGAGCGCAAATCCAAAGGTATAAATACTCCTATGCCTAAATATTTACTCGAGTTAATTTTATAATCCAACCAACTTATGTTGAAAAATTTGTACTTAGAATTATATATGTAGAGCATGGCTAATTATTATATATCAATAAAGTTTAACTACTAATATCTCTAGACCTCTCATGGTAAAAAAAATAAGTAAATATGCAAGTTTGTGAATAAAAATCCACTAATATCACGAACTACTGTAAATCCAAAACATGGGTTCACAATTCTTACTTGCAACTTTTTGCTGCCCTAGGATTTTAGGATTTTTATCAGGGTGAACTATCCTTTCCTTCAAAGGAAAGAAAGATAAAGGAGAGAGTCAAAAATGTCAAAGTGACAAGTTTTGTATCTCTACTTTAACTTCCTCGATCACTTTTAGGCTTTATTTGTGAGTTTTGCTTACTTCCCCTTATACAATATACACTCACAAACAAGGGGAGGGATAATACTCTCCTTCCCCTCCCCTCCCTCCCTCCCTCCCCTTTCTTTCCCCTTCACTAACAAAGCCTTAGGGTCTGTTTGTGAGTTTGGGTGGGGTGGGGTGGGGAGGGGAGGGGAAAGCTTTGGAAAGGGATGGGGGAAGGGAATATAACCCTCCAAAATTCTCCTCTAGTTCAATTGGTTAAAAAATAAGCATATGCAAGGTGTGGGGAGTATCCTCCCTTCCCCAATCCCTTTCCCCTTTGCTTTCTTTCAAATTAAAGCATTCTCTTTCCTTCCCCTCCCTTCCACTCCAAAACTCACAAACAAGCCCAGAGTTTCCAGTTGCCAGGTCATGTCCTCAATAGGTCTGATGATGCAACTCCTTTTCCATGTGTGCATACACAACCAGGTCCGCAACACTTGTAAAATATATATCATTCTAGATTTTGCTATCCTCGTATGCTTCTGGATGTAATGCTACTGCTTCAACCAGCTCCGAGTAAATTAAAATTTAGAACATTAATTATAACCTAACAAGTATAACTATATAGAAGCTAAGCTATTGCTTCAACAAGCTCTGACTAAATTAGAATGTAGAACAATAATTATGACCTACAAGTATAACTATATAGAAGCTAAAATAGTGATAGACGTGCCATAACTTCAACAGTTCCCTCTCATGTGTTATACACAAGATGCCCCTCTTTCATTTGGATTCTTGTCTATTAATAGAAAAACATAGGTTGAGTTCAATTATTGAGTGTATGTTGTCTTTCTATAGACACTCTTTCTATTCCTAGGAGTGAAACAAATTAGAATTCTTGAGCAAAAAAAATAAAAAAAAATACAAAAACAAAAACATCAAATCAATTAAATCAATACAAAACAATTAATAAATACAAAACAATTAATCTTAACCTTTTCATCTTTGTTCTTGTTGTGGCATGCCTTTAAAAGAAAATTTCTGCATGAGCACAACTATTAAGATAATAATCATAGTAAAAAAAAATATGAACAAATATGAGCAAAAACAATGAGCAGAGAGGCATAAATAATTTCTTGTTTTTTCTTAAATAATGATAACATCAGGGAAATCATTTCAAAGCCCCAACTTTTTCATTTACCCACATAATATGCAAGCATGGGTACATGATCATTCACATTGCAAAAAAAGGTGTGTTATTTGTACACCAAACTTGAACACCAACACCGTATAAAAGTGAATATGACATACATTATCTACTATTTCTATCTAATCTATACTATTTTGTTATGGAAAATGTGCCACAAAATACGGTGTGCAGCTTAGGTGTTCATTTGAGGTATTAGAAAATCATTCCTCTTGCAAAAACTACACGCATAGCAACAATGGCAAGGGAATGGAATAAAAACGGAAGACTTCACTCATTCACAAAAATGAACTATATATAGGCAAATCAGCATAAACAACCAGTATAACACATACTAACATTTGGAAAATTATCCTTCACATTGAAGGATATGAAGACTTCAACCCCTGAGATTGTCTCGTGTAACCAGCAACTGCGCCTTTGTCTCCGTGGTGCCCGCCAGTTGGTCGATGGTGTATAAATGGTTTGGGACTGTCAGCTTGATTTTAGGTTGAATGGTGTTTAATGGTTTGAGAGTTTTTGCCTTTTTGTGATTTAGGTTTTAACTTTTCGTTTTGTAAAAAAAAAACTACCCAATTAGATACTAAATTAAATAGAATTAAGTTACAAAGCGCTTTTAGAAAAAGTAAGCAGCTTTCCGAATAAAAACCCATTATTGAAACTAAAAGTGATGACTCAAATTTAAAATATCAAAATAAAACTCATACTCATTCTATAAAAGAAAATTAGAAATAAGCACAGAGTTCACACACATCAAGCAAAGATTTGATAAAATAGCAAACATCGACTAAACAGATATCACCCAGGGGTAAATCACTGTTATATATCAAGCCAAATTATCAATATGAGAGGTGCCAAATATTGGAAGAAACCTTGAGCAAATGACCTAGAAACATCAAGGGTCCAAAGCCCAATTCACCAGCCGAAACCCCTAAAGTGATAGCTTATGATAAAGGACAGAGACCCGGAAAGTTGAAATACATCGATTGCAGTTATGAGAAGCAAAAAAAAAAAGTATAGCCAATACATTGTGAAGCCCGGAAGATTTGAAGAATTTCGAACAATGATACTATGCTTATGTACCATCATATTCCAAAGAACAAAAAAATTTAACACAATCACTGCAGGTCCGGGTGGATTCGAACCACCATCCTCTCAAAGTATTGAGACTTAATTGTGTTCAATAACTCAATTTGAATCAGTATACACAACTGTAGGAGATTAAGTTGGACCATGAATTTCCCCTCAACAAAAGCTTTGAGCGCTCAACCAATTTGAGCTTACAGACCTTTCAAGAAAAATGATAAGATAATACCGTAAGCTAGTAGTTGACGAGGCAAACTCCTTAGGCCATCCATCTTCAGCTGATGTAACTCGAGAAACAACTCACACCTTTTCTCAATAAAAAATGGGCTAAAAATAATAGACAACATCCCAAAAGTATGTACGAAATGTATATTTGAATAAAAACATAAGGGAGAGATGCAATGCAATAACCAACAGTTTTAGGCGTTTTAACTCATTTTCAGCCATAAACATTACAATGTCACCGCGACAACTAATCTCCTCTACCTGACTATTACACTAGCATTTTAAAAAATAAAACCTTTCTAGTTGCAGGAAATATATTTAATGACCAACTATTTGTCCAATTGATGCAATCTACTGATTGTTCAAACATCGAACTACAACATTATGTTAATTCAGAGTGAATCTGGACTCAATTTCGTCTCGAGTTCCTGCTAAATGAGGCCCAACAAGGTTCCCCGGAAAATATTAGTCAAAAAGTGGATAATTCACAGACATTGAGTTAAAAAAAAACATTGAATACTTTAACCACATTAACCACACAATAACAACATCGTTCAGAAATATTTTATATGCTACAATCTTCACAGCATTTTAGGCAACTGAGGAAAAATTCGAATTCGAAATAAATTACAATCCAAGTTGCTCTTGCATACACTTGAGCAAAATTATTCCAATTACTTTATCTATCACACCATTTTTATACCCATTTTTTAAACCTTGCTACCTGAACACGACATTGCCACCGAACTTTAAAATGATTAAAAGTTTAAAACACGAAATTCCGATCGAGCTTCATATAAAATTCTATAACCAAGCTCCAGATCAGGTTAATATAAAAAACAGGACAGCTCTATCTGGAAACAGCAAAACAACAAACTGATTGAACGACTATACATAAACTAAGTAAACAAAAGTTAACTTATGCAAACACTACTAGATAGCAGATTGTAATTATAATTATAATAGAACAAAACAAATATGAAAAAAACAATAATCTGAATAATCTTCATTGCATATAACATGGCAAAAACATCAATAACTAACCAGGATTATGCATGGAACTGTAAGAATCAATGATTCATTTCTGTACAAAATATATGAGGAGGGTACCTCAATAAGTGAACAAGAGAGCAATTAATCCCGTGGCAAAGTAGAGTATTCACGGGCCTTAGATATACAAAGGAGATAAAACATGACCCCTAGAAGACATCAGCAAAACACTGGAACAGATGAACATCCTTACATCATAAGCTTCAAGATCTACATTGATCTGCCTCATATATATCTTAACAGCAAAAAATGCTTCTTCCTTCTGGTGGCGATTACATAGTAGGTCCCCGTTTCAAATAAAAAACTAATACATAAACCATATGACAAGACTGCTTAATTTCCACATCTTGATTTTAGGTTGAATGGTGTTAAATGGTTTGAGGGTTACAAGGTAACAATGAATTTATCACAATAAATGAAAGAACAATTAGAATTTAATTTCTAGTCATAAACACCAAAAGTTATATAATAGTTGGCTAACATCTGATAACCTTTCAGAAGACATATTGAAGAATTCCATAAAGCAATCTCTGCCAATAAGATGATATTAATATTTCATTAATTGAAATTCTCCGGATTTCACTAAATTGAAATTACACGACACAAAAGTAAACATTGCTTATAAGAGAGAAGAGTTATGTTATTTGAACACCTGAATTTGGACACCCAAGTGACATCCCACTCACAATTGCATATTATATATATCTCTATCTTAAAATATAAAATACTATACATCTCCATCTCACCCACACTGGCATCAAGAGAAAATCTCCAAAAATTGATATCACAAGAACTTCAATTACCAGTTCACAAAATTGAAATTAAATGAGACTATCACATTAAAATCTTGTACATGACTTATTACTGGATTTCATTCATTTTGTTACACAATTTAGCTATATATTGTACAATTAATAAAACGCTTCTTAAATGTAAGCTTGAAGAAAATACCTCATTTGATTGGAGATCGATTCTGGCGTGGTACGTTAACTTTCGTGATCGCGTTTTGTTGAAATGAGTTAGGTGTGATAACAAAGATAAATCAAAGGAGTAGAAGGAAGAGGAGAACATCACACACACAACACCACCACCACACACCAGAGGGAGACCCAGGGCAAACCCAATGCGATCTCCCTCTGAACCAAAAATATCTCTTTTTCTTAAGATCTTTTTTTTTGACCTGCCATGCAAGCGCACCTGTCATGGCAAAGGTCTCCTCACAAATATCACGTGTTAACCACACTTCACCCTTCTTCAACAATTTTTTTTTTTACATTCATCATACTTTCTCCCTCAAAACCTTCGCAACTATCATTTACAACAGCATTCGCCAGTGAAGAACCATAGATCTGGTGCTATATCAGTCACCAAAGTAATGGAACCGCTTCATCTGGAATGCTTTTGCCACGATCTACGCTGTAAGACTCCTCAAGAGCATTTCTGAGAGACGAACAGGACGCTGGCTTTTCCCTACCGCAGATCTGAGCTACCAGGCTTTAGGATACTACACAAGAGAGAGAGAGAGAGAAGAGGGTCATACTCCCTTTGGTGCGGGCTGCTCTTTAAATTACAACCACACATTTATTAATAATAAAAAAAAAGATAATTGAAATTAAAAGATTAAAAATTATAGAATGACAATATTATCCTTGTTATCATCCCTTCCCAACTGAGTCCCGTCGCCACGGCTCCGTCGCCGCCATCCCGTGGCTCGTCGCCACAGCTCTGTCTCCCTCCGCTGAACCCTACCTCTGGCCACCATTGAACAAAACAAATCCCAGGAACATGAAGATAAACAAAAGGAACGCAACCATGAATTTGTAAACGTTTCAAAAGAAAACAGAAGTTGAAAGGGTGTCAAAGAACAAATGATTTGTTTAAAGAACCATTCTCTATTTATCTTCATGTTCTGGGATTCGTTTTGTTCAATGGCAGCGTCGTGGCAGCAGGGTCTGGGTGGGACTCAGTGGGCCTATAAAAAAAATGTAGTTAGCAAGCAATATCGCGCGTCGTCCTAAGGCGCATAGATCAATAGGTGGTGGCCGGGGAAAGGAGGATAGGAACCGATGGGTAGCTTGGTGAGAAAAGGTTAGTGCTTTTCATACTAGAGGTAAAAGAGGAATTTGGTAAATGGTGGAGGATGCACCTTTTTCATAAGGTGCATATTAGATGGCACCCCACTCCCGTTTGGTATATAAAGGGAGTTTCTATGGATCAACGGTTCAGATTATTTCTGTGGAAGGGTGAGATTGTGTGATGCGTCACGTTAGGTGCAACTGATTTCTCGCTGCTGAGGCTGTTGTTCTTATCTTCTTCTTTAAGGAATAAAAGCTCAATATTTTTATGATTTGTCAGAAAAGTTTGATTAGAAGAATCTGGAACTCTTCTTACGTGTCTCAGCCTGACTGTAGCACTTGTATGTAACTTTGACACATCATAGCTTGCTAAAACTATTTTTTAATTTAGTGTGTTGGTTAAATATTAAAAATTAAAAATATCTAGAATTGATCCCGTCGAACATGAGTTTAGTAAAATTGAAGTATTTTGTTATTAATAGATAAAATTAATTTTACCTTTAGAAATAATTTTGATTAAAAGCTAAAAAATATAATTTTTATGTTGGGTTGAAAAAATTATATTAAGTTTTAGAGTATCTCCAATAATAAATTTTTAAGGAACTCATTTTAAGTTTTGAAATGTGTCCACTAGAGTTTATGACACTCACTTAGGGTGCGTTTGATACACATTAATCCATAGGACAACACAGGACAAGCAGGACAGCATAACACAACCCCTTAAGTCATAGGACAACTTTTTGTCATGTACACCGTTTGATAGATAATGGATAGCATAAGTAAAATAATATTAATTTTACTATGATACCATTTGTAATATACTATATATTAATATATTATTAATATATGTTATTAATATATGTAAGTATTAGTCAATGTATAATATATTTTATAATATATAGTATATATGATAATATATTATTACTATCATAATAATACTATATATACTAGCGGCAATGTATAATATATACTAGTGCTTGTCTGGCCGCATTTCTATTTCTTTTACTCGTCTTTATTTACGTTGTTGAGCTTGTCAGTCTGCATTTTTAAAATTTTTTTTTTCAGTACTTTTGTTTTGGGTATTTTGTTTTCTAAATTGGTGAATTGAGTAAGATATGTATAACAACAAAATAGCGAAGACAACATAGATTGAAACTATTAAAGAAAAAATTGTGGGATAGGATAAAAAACAGTATAATAGCAAGTTATTTATGGATTTGTCCTAATGGAAATATGTGAAAAAATATTAAAATGAATTGTTGCAATAAAAAAAATAAAGTTAGACACCAAATGAGTATATCATCTTTATATAGAGGGGTGTGTGTGTGACGTGGTTCGAACTTTGGTTAAATTGATTGAATTGGTTAAATCTTGAATGTCTTTCGGTCTTCTTATTGGAACGATTTTTAAAACATTGATAGTAACAGATGAATTTATTGTGCACCCTCATTGTGAATAAGTAGTTCTCAAACTTCATAATCAATTACTATACAATTTCTGAATCTTTCCTGTATAGTGTTCCCACCCAATGCTTCTTCAGTTAATTTTTCTTTTATCTGTATTCTATTCTAAATTATTAGCAACAATAATATCATATATTATCCTATTATATATAATTTATATAATTATAATTAAAGCCTCCTCTTTCTCGATACTTCTAATCTATTCTTTTTCACTTTTTCCCATCAAAAAAGCTTTCTCCTCCTTCCACTCAATAGCACCTCTGGACAAAATCTCATTTCGAAAAACCTTCATTAATTCCTTTCTTTTACTCTGTTTTCGTCTTTCCCTCTTCTTCTCCACAAATATATCTCCCACTTTCTCTTTCCCTCCATTTTATCAAGTTCCAAATTAGTAAAATACAATATTAACTTGCTGTAACCTCAAGTGCAAAAGATATATGAAAAATTCCTTAGATTTGAAAGGTCTCCAACCAGAACACAGTACGTCGTCATCCCGAGCCGTTTCAGACGGCGTGGGAGTGTGAGCACCCTGACGAAGCTATTTGAGGAAGCGTTCAAGAAGCACATGGACAGGTTGCTGTGGGGATGCGGAGCTGATATATGTTCCGAGTAGATCATTTGAGATGTTCTGGCCCTTTTTTTTTTTTTTTTCAATGCATGTCTTCTTCTTCTTTTACTTTATATATGTTATGGGTTTTTAAAAAAATTTGTTAATGCATATCCTCCTTTTCGCTTTGCTAATCACGTATTTATTTATTTGATATGGTTGCCTCAATGTTAATAGAGTTTTGGGCTTATAGTTGTTGGATTATGTTTGTCCTTCCTTTAAATAGGTAAGTTGGTATTATTCAATTTGTGGGTGTGTTTAAAAGTGTTTGTATCTTTAAAGAACCAATATTCATAGTATAAGTGTATCTAGTTTTTAACAGGACTTTGTAAGTTGTGTTGTTTAGTTACTCTGATGTATTATATTCATTATAGTATAATTAATGAATGTAATCGTATTCTTTGGATGAAATGAATTTTGTATGCTTGTGAGGCTGCGAAGGGGAAATAGAGACTTTCCTTTTCGCCCGGTCATGGCTACGAAATTCAGGTCATGACATGCTTGCTCTGTTGCTCGTCGTTACTTAAAACCTTAATATTTGTAGTAATATATAATATATGTATTTTAAGTTTAACTCACATTAATAAATAATATAAATTAAAAATATTTAACAAAAATATTTATGACTTACTGAATTTTATAATTTTATTAATTTTTAAAATATCTAATTTTTATCTTTATTTAAGTGTACTGGTCTATGAGCCATCCCGTTTACCTGCATAGGGCTGGGCTAGGCAAATAAATTACAAGGCCAAACTTAAATTAGTTTTAGCCCGATAAAACCAAATATAGTGGCCCATCTCCGGCTTTACTAACTATTGAGACGTACGTTTAGTCGTGTAATGCTCTTCTGCATCACGTAACAAAAAGAAAACCAAACAAAGTTATGTCCTTCACTCCTTCACCAATGTGGACGCGTCATTTGTTGGGTTGATCAAGAGCATGTCATCTTGAATAGAGCTGTCAATTTTGGCCCGGCCCGATGGGCTCACCCGAATGGCCCGCAATTTAGGCCAAGCTGGGCTCCCAAAATCATGGCCCGAAAAAATCCAGGTCTATTTGGCCTCGCGGGCTAGTGCCGGGCTGGCCCGGTAGTTTTCGGGCTGGCCCGATTATTCACCAATTCCTAGCATTCCAATACTGTCTTGGTCTAGTCCAGTTGAGTTTGGCCCAATATCTAGCCTTTCCTGTTCTCAGTCCAATTCTCACACGCAAGAAAAAGGATATCACACGCAAGAAATCACCCTCACTGTGAAGCTTTACCCAGGGCAGAAAAAACCACTCTTTCCTCCTCAGTCCTCCCTCACGATGGCGCTGTTCTCTCCTCCTCTCCTTCCACACCAGCGTAATTCTCTCCATCTCCTCCCTCGCTGGAGTCGTTCCACTCTCCTCCTAAGAATGTTCGTTGTTCTTTACCAGTACCCATCTGCAACTACAACGTCGCGACGCCGTACTCGCTGCTACTGCCTTGCGTCGGTTCCTCCTCGGCCTCGTCGTCACCACCAGCACCGGAACCGATGACATCGAGGATGTCATCGATATGGCGGTGGGTTTGCTCATTGACGTGATAAGGAATATTACGGCGGCAGACCGATATGTGAGGACACAGAATCGGTGTGAGCCCTGGGATTTTCCTCTTGGTTTTAAGGTTTATACATTTTCTTAGAGCAAAAGTTTATACATTTTCCTTATTTCTTACGCGATATATATTTTTTGTGGGAAATGATAATAGAGTCCACGTGGCTGGTACGATTTGCCTAAACATCTTCTTTCAAGGTCACTTTTGCTGCTTTAGGCGTGGACAACTTTTCACTTGGAAGCTGGTTTCAGTTCTTAAGGCTCTGGATGGGTTATTCGTTCATTGCGTTTTTTTTTCTGTTTGCTGATTCACAACAGGATGCTTCAAGGGATTTCAAGATTTGTTACTGCTTAGGAGCTTAGGATATTGATTTGTTACTGCTTAATATTTTTTATTTATAAGAATTTTATTATTAAGACCAATTTGGTCCGATAGCCCGACTTAAGGCTAGGCTAAGCCAACAAAATCACAGCCCGTTATAATTTCGGGCTAGCTCGACCCGACCCGCTTATGTACTATGGCAGGGTCGGGCCGGGTCGGGTGGTTCTCACTTTAGGGATGTTGTTGTACATGGTTGTGTCGGAATGGTGGCTACTCGCGGCGGTCACAAGTTCAATAGTGGACTAGGAGTGAAGGAATGTGGCATGCGGTGGAGAGGTGATCCGTGTGATGGTGGCTTCATTTTCCGGCGGTGGTCTCAACTTCAAACAGTGACATATAGATGATGACAAGAAGATCCATGACTAGGAGGAGGCAACCTGAAAGCCGCAAAAGGAGGAAGATGAATATAGGAAGAGAACTGGTTTTGTTTCATTTTTAATATTATATTTTTTGCAATTAAATAATATCATTGAACCAAAACCTAGGAAATGACAGCTCATTCGTCAGATTTCGTACTCCAATTGTTCGTACTAAATAGTGGTGCTCAAGCCCCACATGTTTTGAAAATTTCAATAGAGAAAAGAAAATGATGATTCACACAATCAAGAATTTTCGAATCTATAATCCATACGCTTGGTTTCCACGCTGTCTCTTTTGCACTTGCCCTGATAGTGCTCTGGATGTGACTAAGAACTCGAGTGAGAATGCTGCAGAGTGAGTTGAATATCTTCTGAAAATCATGAACGAAAAGATACTATTTGATATGAATATTATTTTAATTAAAATCTTCAATTGATAATTAATCTGAAGATTAGAGGGTATCTTCATATTAATTCTTAAAAAATAAAAAATTTCGAAGTTCATCTTTATGTTTTCTATCATGTAATTAGTTCCTGAAGGAAAACTTAATGATGTTTTTATATCTCTTAAAAAATTATTTAGTGGAGAAAATCTTTGAATAACTAATGTAATGGTGACACACCTAATTTTATGAGCTTAAGTGGTAAAATTATTTAATTACCGTGTGACCTACAATGCGTCCCAGACTAAATAACAGTACTTGTCAAGAATATAATTATGGGGAAAAAAAAATTAGTTAGTGCTGTTCAAGGTCTCGAAGGAGTTGAATTGAAATAGTGCAACATTAATGGAATACAATTAATATTGTGAAGGGATGTGATGTCTATTTCGATTGCGGAAGGGTATGCTACGAGATCTGATGAAAAAGGATCTGAAGGGGCTAATGATGGGAAGCAGTCCACTTCCGAAATTAAGATTGATATCTGCATCCATGAAGATGACCCAGGTTTGTTTATTTATCAAATATGAACTTAATGTCATTTTTTAACCTCTTACAATTTTGTTATTTGTTGGGTGTTTAATGGAAAACCAAGTGGTCTAAAATGTCTAATTAATCGTTAAGATCCAATACTGATAAATTTGTTTCTTTTGGGATGTCCATGAAGCCGATGACAAGACTCAGACGAAGAGAAATGAGGTGAAGGATAAGGAAAAAGCAAGGCACTAAACATCTTCCAAGGCCTAAAATCCCATAGATTATTGACTTATTTGAAGAGGTTTATGCATGTATTTGAGGGGTGCCATCGGTGATGTTCACTTTTCTTTCTTTTTCTAATCATCGTTTTATTTTATTTTATTTTTTGAAATAATCACAGCATCATATTTAATGTATGGGTTATATCAATACCACTTTATTGCACAAATTTTTGTAATTTTATTATTTGAGAAAAGAAGGATAAATAGATTGTATCTTGAATTTACTTTCTTATTTTACAATTTAGCTCATTTTAGAGGAGCTTTTAAAATAAAACAAAAAAAAATATGGCATCGGTCTTGTATTTCCTTGAAACGAGATTGTTTTTCTTCCTAAGGTAAAACTTCAAACACTATTCAAATTCCAAAATAACTTAAGACCAAAAGCTATGTCTATGATCAAATGGGGATGTGATTTTCTCCCGTGGTATTTATTGGAGGTGGTGTAGTAAAATATCTCCACCATTCAACCTTCCACTCCTTTTTTTTATTTATTTATCTTGAAGTGTTTCTCTCTCTCCTTTTCAATTTGGTTGAGATGATTCCATTGAATTGAAATTCATTGGAGAGAATCCCTTTCCCACCTAATGGTACATCCAGCAAGACAACAACTAAAGCATTTTTTCTTTCCACTAGGTAAGATTGAAGATGAAACACCATTGTGCTGTCATTTGTTCATATTAAGATTATCATGTCGTGTATCCATGCCAAACGGTATTGTAAGAAAAACTTAATACTAGAGCTCAATGGATATAAAAGGAAGAGAGCACACAGGATCACATAACTTTATCAGTAAACAAACAATAAGGTAAAGTTTAAATTTATTTATTTTTAACTATCAAAGAATGATCTCAGAAAATTTTGATAAACATAATCGCGATAAACTATTTAATCATATGCTTAGCTTGAGAATGCTTTTTGACTGGTGAAATTTGAATTGTGTACAACCAAATAAACATGGGTCGTCAAATATTTTATACAATGTAGACCATCATTATATGAAGACATTGTTGAATAGTTTTTCATAATAATATCTTAGGGTCCCTATGGAAATTAATTTTAGAATGTCACCTTGTTTCAAAGCTTAGGAAAACAATCATGCTATATGGTAAGCAGATTTTTTTAACGAAACTATATGAATGAGTGGATACCTTTTTGTATCAGGCAATCACAATGCAATAAAGTTAAAAAAAAAAAAAAAAAAACCAACAACAACAACAACAACATTTGGCCACCGCTAATATCTCCGGCAATCGATATGTCCCACAATTGATGCACATGCATTACTGGCTGCAACTCCAAGGCAACACAAATGGAAGATGTAGAATATCACTGGGAACAGATCCCTGCAGTGGAATTTTTCTACAGTGGGATCTTGACTCTTGAAAAATAAAAAGGTGGGAGGATTTTGAATAATGAAAATGAAAACAAGAAGAAATTATTAATTAAGGGTGGAGATCTAAAACTGCATAAAACTAGAGATAAAACAATCGGAGAGGATCCATTCTCAACACTGCTCCATATGCTATTGCTGACTATTGCTTCAAAGGGCATCAAATTGATACTACAATTGCATATTATGTGTTATGTACCAAGTGAACTCAAAAGTGTCAGATGATGTGTGAGGAATCACAACATCATAGGGCAAAGAAGATGATCATAGAAGCGAGCTATCACTAATATAATATAACAACCTACAAAGTTTTGACTTTTATAATAGACAGGGTTTTGTCTTTGAAGGTGAAGTTTAAAATTCAAAAGTTGAAGAAGTTATTAATGGGGATAACTTGACTCCATATAATACAACCTCCAAAGTACATAGCTTAATAATAGTATGAAAGTTGAAAGATTTCACTTAGTAATGGGGATAAAAAAGAAGACAACATACCCATCAGTCCTCGTCAAACTTTCAAAATTATAATTTTGTAGAAACACTCATGGATTCGGATGTTTAGCTGCAGTAACAATTTTTCATATCCGTTTCTTATCACTTTCCAAAAAGAAATAGGGTTCTCTTTGATCATTGATGATCTGGTTCTCTGTTTATGGTCTATGTAGCTCATATGGGTGAAAAATAACAAAATACATGAATATGGTTCCTCCAAACTCAATTTTGAAACCCCAAACCGGATGCCAGAACTAACAAGTGAGGCACGTCACTCAGACTCTTGGAATAGAGTCGTAACTCGAGCAATGTTTCGATTAGTTTCCACAATTTACTTATTTCACCTCACAGACATGAGCCACTATAGTTTTTTTTTTTTTTCATTCGTTACTCTAGATATATAAAAATGGAATCAAACAGATATTTAGAAACTACAAGCATGCAGATTATCAACATAGCAAACAGTACACAACTCAAAATGGATCAAAATAGTAACACTTATTAGAATGTAACATTGAGGATACCTCAGGAATTCAACATTGATGATGGATAAAACAATTATCATCAAAGTCACGCATCTACTACACTTTATTGAATCCTTCTTTCCATTGCACTAGTCATTCCAACTTCGTAAAACAATCCGTATAAGTAATCCACAACAATTTAGCACGTATATTAATAAACACGAGCTTTAGGAGGGAATGATTCAACCTCATCATCCAAAGTATTCATGTGCACTGGCCTGTAATCCAGCCGGCTCTTCTCATTCTCCCAATACCTGCAAGTCAATGCACAAAAAATTAGCTAACAGATGCAACTTGCAGACACAAAAGTATTCTGTCGTCAATAGAGTTATTCTAACAGCAAACCAAATTTGCTTCATTAATGCTACCTGGCCCAACAACGCCCACCAAATTATTAATAATAACTATATGATAAGCATTCAAGCACTTGGGGAACCCTCCCTCAAAAGCTAGCCATAAAGAAAGGAGGACCAAGCCACTTAAGCACTCTACAGAACATCCCACACTACTCGATGTGAGACTTAGGCACCTCATAATACACAATCCCTATCACTATAGATGTGTGCCTTGATTATTCTAAATCCTAATGGTCACTAACCAAACTATATACCATGCCTATATTCAGGAACATAATCGAAATATCTCCCTCTCCACAAATGACTGTTATAAGCTTTTCAACTTCTCTAGTAGGTTGCATAATAACCAAGTCGTTGTTCTTACAGCTCTAAATCAACTGTCATCATTGAGTGAAATACGATATTTAACTGAAACATTTATAGTGATTTGCTACCAAAGCTCAAAGCTTGCTCAATTTTGCATCACGTCACCACTTTAAATTTGATGACGTTTGCAAGAAGTCTCCAAGGATCCATAACAACATATTATATCTCTTGTTGGAATAAAAACTACCCGGTGAGTGGGTGACTGAGGATCTTCAAGCAAGGGCACTTGGGGGACCAAATTACGAATTAGGTTCTCAACCATATATTTATCATCTAAAAGATAATACAAACACCAGATATTGTCAATCAATATTACCCCACTTTTGTGTCATTAGTTTGTTGACGACTTGGCTGATCCATCATCACAAGAGAGTCAAGAGCTCTGGTGCTCTTAAGAATCAGTAGCCTTAGATACTCTAAAATGACCAAGGTTCCCACTAGAAATGGAGACTCAACTTCAACTCATATGCCTACTATTGTAAATAGCAAACTAAAATCAATAAAAACTGTCCAGTATTGAAACATGACTTAACCCCAAAGTGTGTTTCATCCACTTCTCATCATCCCTTTTCTGCAGAGTAAAAGTAATATATTTAATTAGACAATTACTACTATTCGTATTAGTGGTGTGAAATTTACACAGAAGACAACAAAATAAAACATACTGACCGTGAAGTCCTCACGGGCATGAGCACCTCTACTCTCTTTCCTTGCTTCAGCAGAGTGCATGGTGATGCAGGCATATATCAAAAGATTTTCCAGCTCGATAGTCTCAATCAAGTCAGAGTTCCTATGAACGTTGAGCCGATAAAATTTTAAAATGAACCAGCAGATTCCTTGAAATTCTGAGTATTTGAAGATAAGCCAATTTTTTTTACCATATCAAACTCCGATCCTTCAACTTGACATCGTGAAAGCTCTCCGATGCTTTATCAATTAATTGACAACCTGCCATACAGCATACGAAATTCAGAGAGATGATAATTACAGAAGCAGCTGGGTGAAACATGTACCATGGGAATAGAAAGGAAGGGGTAGGAGCAAGAGGATCAAGTATAATTGATGAAATGTATTACCTTCTTCTAATGTTTCTTGCGTACGGAATACAGCTGCATTGGTTTGCATTATTCGTTGCATATTTAACCGAATCTTTGAAGTTGGCAACGACCCATTTGAATTTCTCAATTTGTCCAGCCATGCAATTGTTTGATTGTTTCCATGCCAGCATCTTTCTCTAAAGACTTTTGTTTTTCTCCTGCAAAATGGAAAATAGGTGCATTTTTATCACGCTTATTTCAGAGTGCAAAATCAATTTTAATAACTGGAAAGAATCTTGCCTGGCCTTTGGATTTCTGAAACTCTATTTGCACAAGCTCTACCGAAAACAACAATGTCCAGAAGCGAGCTTGCACCAAGCCTATTGGCACCATGGACTGATGCACACGCTGTTTGCCCAGCAGCCATCCAGGAACGATTGCATCCGGATCGTCACCTTTAATGGTAACAACCTGAATAAGAAAATGGCACATTAACACCAGTTTTCATTCTTTATATTTTCCTCAAAGAAACAAGAAATGAAAGACAACAAATCCAAAGAACAACATTGCTACTTTTGTGCTTACCCCACACGAGGGACAGGATAAGACTCTGACTCACTAAATCCGAACAAGTAGTCAAGAATCTAGTTTTGAATATAATATATATATATATATATATATATAAAAATATGTATGACTTATAATCATATTGCAGAGGAAGAGATCTGACATTTGAATTTGAATGTAAGGCAATAATTGACTTGAAAATTATTTTTTTGCGACAAAATAATGTGTTTGTGGCTTGGTGCTAGAGTAATAGTAATGCTACAAGTAAAAAATGGTTACACAAAAATATTAGAATGACATGACTTTGATCACAGGTTTTCTAATAACTTCTTGACCACAAAGAGCATTTTTCAATAGGGAAAGAGACCACAGATAACTTTGCATATATTTTTAACTCCATCCTGTAATGTTTTGAGACATCTAATTGAACTGTTTGGGTATTTGTAATAACACCTGAATATAAAATCATAATGGTATTTTGTTTATAGAATAAAATAGAAATTATTTAAATAATATAATTCAATCTATAGCTCAGCTCAGTCGTTTTGATTTAGGGGTATAGGCAAATATAAATGATTTAGTTACCAAAACAAACCCAAACAATCATCACCTCTGTTGTATATGCTCTCGCTCAACTATCATACAACTAGTAAACAAAGAGCACTAATTTATAACAGAAGTAAACAGTTGCTATACAAGAAATTTTATATAGGTACGATAGTGAGACTAATTATGGTAGGTTTTACTTTCTTTTTTTATATCTATTTTTTTTTTCCTTTATTCCTTTTTAAATCGGAGGTCTTACTTTAAACAGCTTGTTTTGACTTCATACCTCTCCATGATGGTTCGTGGGGATACCACCCATGTTATAATGCACTGTTGGCAAAACAGGAATGGGTTCCTTCGTAACATCCACACCAGCAAAAATAGCAGCAGTTTCAGAGATACCAGGTAGTCTCTCCTTTAGCACATCTGGGGGCAAGTGATTCAAGTGGAGATAAAAATGTTAAAGGTAAATAAAAATGTTTAATTGTTTTATATTTTCTTCTTTCCTGATTTTTGTCGAAGTTTAAAAAATTGTGACAAGATTTTTTTCTACCTTATGTTTTATTTAAGTGGCAAAAGGTATAATCCAAAGTCAAAACAATTTACCCTCGTATCAACGGTTCAATTAACCATTAAAGTAATACTAAATCTGTTCATTGTTTGGGAGGCATGGATTTTCATTATTTCTTAACAAAGATTTATTTCCCTTCTTTTCTGGACACATGATCTTTATTTTTGTAGGTGATATCACATGATTTTTGTTTCTAATCCTCAATTATTGTACTTTCATAATTAAGCATCTAATGCTTGATCTTTTTTATGTCATTTAAAAATCTGAATTTCAAACTACATCAGAGCATCATATTTTATTTCATAAGACCAGCATGAAAAAATACATTAATTGCATACTAATTAAATAAAAATGAATATACTACCATGAAATACATTAAATTTAATATTTTATAAAATTTACTTAGTATTCACGTATATTGGATTTCAAAATTATGTTATTTTATAGTTTAGAATTAAAAAGGTGCGAGCGAATGTAGCGCTTTTGAAATTGAGATTGATTACTTAAACCAATTGGTTCTTGATCTACAATGTATAAAAGTGACATCAAACGACATACAATGGCTGCGATCTCAGGGCAAAAAGCGCAAGAGACAAGTTGATATTTGATTAAATGACCTGTAAGAACTAAAAAAAAAAATGATGATGAGATGAAAACACAATTGATTGAAAAAATGAAGAAAAAAAAAACAAGGAAGAGAAACCTCCGACATTTTCGAATGAAATAGTTGGTGGCTTTTGAGGAAAACTTCAAGGTGTGAGAATTTCCGGTGGCTGAGCAAATCTTCATCATTAGCATATACGGAAGAGGAGGAGTAAGAAAAACTTTGCTGGCAACTCATGTGGAGAATGAAATAAAATGGAAGGGAATATTCAAGGATGTGGTTTGGGTCACTGTTTCCCACAATTTTAGCATCTCTCGATTGCAACATGATATTTCAAAACAAATGGGTATGAAGCTTGATGAAGACGATGAGAGAATTAGAGCAACAAAGTTGTCATTAGCATTGGAGAGAAGGGAAAATCAATACTTATTTGGGATGATGTCTGGAAAAACATTGACTTGCAAATTGTGTAAATTCCTCTTAAAGTACACGGCATTAAAGTGATCCTCACAACTTGTTTGAAACATATGTGTCAATAGATGGAATGCCTTTCTGGTAATATGGTAAAAATGTTGCGTCGCTCTCTTGAAGCAGCCTGAGTTATTTGATCTAAGACTTGGATACAATAAAACACCTATAAGACTTCACATGAAGTATTAGAGATTGCAAGATATATTGTAGAGAGAGGTGATGTTTTACCACTTGTGATCAGCGTAATGGCTAGAACCCTTAAAGGGTTTGATGAAATTCATCGGTGGAAACATGCATATAATAAACTTGAAAAGGTGGAAATGAGAATGAAGGTAAAAGAAGTCTTCAAGATATTAAAAAACGAAGATACAATAGTTAGCATGAACCCTGCTTACATTTTAATACCTTGAATACTTCTTCTTCCACCTCTGCTCTCATTTTTTAAATTTTCAAGTTTATTACATCCATGTTTCCACCAAAAAATTTCATCAAGCCCTTTCAAATTCTAGTCATCACATTGATCCCAAGTGGTAAATCACCCCATCTCTCTAATAATAAATATCGCAATCCCTAGTATACTTGCAAGTGTTTCATTGTGCCTGAGTCTTGACTCAAATAACTCTCAAGCTTCTTCACGAGAGATGTGGCATTTTTATCATATCAGCTGCCAGACAATCCATTGGTTGACACCCATGATTCAAATGAATTATGAGAATCACTTTAATGCCATTAGTATAGAGAGGAATTCTCACCCTTTGAAAGTCAATATTTCCAAACATCACTCAAAATAAGTATTGAATTTTTTTTTCTAATACCAACAACAACTTAGCTACTCTGATTCTCTCGTCGTATTCATCAAGCTTTATACTCATTCTTTTTAAAATATCATGTTGCAACCTTGATATGCTAAAATTTTGGGAAAGAGTAACCTAACCACATCCTTGAAGATTTCCTTCCATTTTATTTCATTCTTCACATAGCAAAGTTTTTCCCACCCCTCCCCTTCCATATAGATCCATGATGAAGACTTGTTCGTCCACTAGAAGTATCCACCCCTTAAAATTTTCTCAAAAGATACACAAACAATTTCAGTCGGTAATATTGGAGGTTTCTTATCCTTCTGCTTTTGCATTTTTTTTCAACCAACTGCATTATATTCATATCATCGACACTTTGTTTCAATTCCTTCAATTCATTTAACCAAATATCAATTTGTCTCTTGCACCTTTTATCCCGGGATTGTAGCCATTGTATTTGTTTTTTAAAGTCATTTTCCTCACATTGTAGGTCAAGAACCAAAATGTTTAGGTGATTAATCTCAATTTCAAAAGCACTGCTTTTGCTCACCCTTATTTCATTGTTTTTGGTGATATTCATATTGCTTAAACATATAAACATTAAATTCTATGTTGGTCTTAATTATAAATAACACAATTTTGAAATCCCAACATGGGTGGAAACTAAGTAAATTAAAAAAAAAAAAAAAAAACTTGATGTACTTCATTGCAACATAATTGTTTTTATTTAATTTAATTAGCATGCAATTAATGTGCTTCTTCATACTGGTCGTAAGAAATAAAACAAAATGTGCTTATTTAGTTTAAAATTTAGATTTTCAGATGACACAAAAAGGTTCAAGCATTACATGCTTAATTATTAAAAATGAAACTATAATAATAGAAGATTAGGAAAAAAAAAAATATGTGGTATCACCTAAAAAAAAAAAAACATTTGTCCAGAAAAGAAGGAAATTAAATCTTTTTATTCAAAAATAATGAAAATTGGTAACTAATATTCATACCTCCCAATAAATGAATAGATTTGGTATCACTTTGATGGTGAACTGAACCATTCGAGAGTACCTTCTGCCACTTCAATAAAACATGGTAGAAAAAAAAATCTTGTCACAATTTATAAATGTAAAACAATAAGACAAAAGCAATGAAACATCATTTTTATTTACCTTAAACTTGTGATGGTCTTTATAGCTTCCTGAGTTGCTATGAATTACTTGGCCTGGAAGCCATATTGTTGTGAACTCCTTTACTGTCAGGACCACCGGAGCTTTTGTCAATGCCTTTTCCTTTTATTCGATCAGCATGCGCTTTGATTCTTGCAATGGAAACATTTCCAGTAAGCTCATGTCTACAGCACTTACACTTCCAATTACCGCTTTCTTAAATTTATTCCAGTAGTTATTGCTTGTCTCCCTATCCACGATCAATATGTTTCCTAAACAAAAAAAACATTTAATTTTAATATTTGTATATGCATATTTATAGGCCTCTCTAGGATGAAGGCAGCTAGGAAGAAAATATAGAATAAAAATGTATCTTACCTTCTAAAACAACTTCGTGTTGGCAAAGAGCTTCAATGTTGCAATGTGTCAGTTAAAGCCATGGATTACCACACTCACCAAACAATGTAAAATGATCAGCTTTACGCGCTCCAACTAGGGTGCCTCTCACCTGCTTACAACAAAAGATAACATGTTTGTTAAAATAAAAACTTTTTATTGTTATTGAGACAGACAAATTTGAAAAAAGAAAAGCGTACAAAGAACTTACCTTTGTTACCATGCTAGTGTTGGAGATATTCCAACATGAAAATCCAAAATCCCCTAGTATGGAGGCCAATCATATAACCTAAAGAAATAATGGCAATAATCAGCAACTAAAAATGAATTTTGACACAAGTAAAGAAATGTCAAGTCATCCAATATTAGATACTATGTAAATAATGGTAAACCCTGATATCGTTATATGGAGATTGGTTTGTTTTACATCTTGATCAGAAAATGTCCAAGCAAAGATTTTTAATGGAAAAGTGTAACCCCATCTTTGTGTAATTGCTTCATCTAGCCCATATACAGATAGTATCTTCGTCAACTGAAAGGAACAACTGTAAAGAAACAAAATTAAAACAAGCAACTACCTCATACAATCTGCTCTTGTAGATCCAGAATGTCAGCAGACAAGGAATAGATGTTGGAAGAAATATAATACAAATAAAATTATTCAGGAACTTACCATCACCGAAAGTTTATCCATAGAAACACAGGTGTTCTTTACTACTTCAGAGTTGAAATTGCCGTCCAATAGTTGATTATTTGAACAGATAATGCTAAATCTGGTCAAGCAAATACAAGTTACACTAATATATTCGCAACATGCAAATGCCACTCATAATTCATAAAAGAAAACTATATTCATTTCTAACCATTGAAAATGTTAATATATAAAAATCAAGAGATTAATAAAAGCCAAATGATCAGATTCCTAACTTCACTCAAAATGGAGCCAAAATGTTATATATTGTCCAGAATATGATAATAACAAATAAATACCTATTTCTTGTTTACTTTGTGTATATTCATCAAGCACATGGTGCACGAGACAAAGCTGCTACAAATAAACAACATCTAAAAATAGGCAATGAAGCTAGAACAACAGATTCTACATGCCACTGTAATCAAATCATATCAACTCATTTAGTCATTTTAAACCATGTGGTTCTTAAAAAAAATATGTTATTAATTTGGTTGATTTTAATTATTTTTTAAAGAAGTTAATTGAGTTTTCTTTAGAGGTTTAGGATTATCAAACTGTCACAACTCAGGAGTCATAACAAAACAGAGTATTTTAAAGGAAAGTAGTTTTTTTTTATTTTTAAAAAGGCTTAGGATCACCAAGTTATCACAACTCAGGTGTCCAAAAGCTAACCCTTTTATTTTAAAAGAAAATAATTTTTATTTTATTTTGAAAACGGTTTAGGATCACCAAGTTGTCACAACTCAGATGTCTTAAAAAATAATGATTGACAAGATGACACATCTCAGCTAACCCTTTTATTTTAATATTAAGATGAGTTCCATTTCATACATTTACATTAATTTGACATGTTACTGTAAATAAATATTTGCATTCTTTTTATTTTGAGGAATAAATATTTGCATTCTAGAAAATAAACATATGTGATTCGAGTAATTTAAATAAACCAAACCATGTTTCTTTTTTATTTTGGCCCAAATCAGCAACCTAAAAGGAATGAGGAAAAAAACTTAATTATTTGCACATAGCTTAAACTCTCCTATAGTGGGCCTAACTACATTCTCAACCCAATAAAAAAAAAAGCGGGCCTAACAGGTAGAGCCCAAAACGAAATTTCTTAAAAAAAACACAGATGGCCCTTTTAAATTTTATGTTAGGTTTTGTTAGGTTTTATTATTTTTAAAAAAGGTGACTAAAATAACAAACCCACATATTATGAGTCCAACAACAGAAGCCCAAACTCAAATGATAAAACAAAACGAAAAGAACAAAATAAAATAAATAAAAAAGAACAATCAGAAGACAGAAGCTAAAAGCTTCTTCATCCTTTTTTAATAAGCAGAAGCTTCTTCATCGTTACCAACAAGAAGGTGGCTGCAGCGAGGAAGACCAGACGATACGGCGGAGGCAGGCGGTGCGGCGACTCACGGCGTAGTGGCTGTCGTGCGGCTGTTCGTACGGCGGTGGGTGCGTGCAGCAGATCTGGCGGTTCGTGACTGGAGCAAGGCAGGGGACGCGTCGGCGGTTGTGGGCGGCGATGGTGGTGACGGCGGTGCGTGACGGAGATGCGGAACACAGTGCTGGTTCGAATGGGACAATGGGGGAGTCACAGTTCTGTTGGCTTTACTTTGTTGGTGTGGGGTTTAGATGAGTGAAATTATATGAAGATGGGATGAGGAATGTTTTCATGGCTTATGATTCGTGGGTCTGTGAGGGTGATGAGAATGGGTAGAGGCATTTGGCTATGGAGGTCTGTTTGATATAGCAAAGCTCCAAACTTGATTAGAAAAGGTATAGGACTTTATGTGGGTGAAGATGATTTTTGGGTGATCATTGGTTCTTGGTGGCTGGTAGAAACAAAAGAAATGGAGAGAAATTTGAGTGTCCCAAATGTTGTGTTCGTTCTACTTCTACCCTTGGTTTGTTGTGCGAATACATTCACCATCAAAGGGATCAAAGGGAGTCAAAGGGAGTAGGTGACAAAAAGAACTTCTGTCGCCAGCTGTGGGGGTAAGGGACAACACTGATGCGGGACTGAACTTCTCTCCTGTACTGTGGGACGGTGGTCAGAGGGGGAAGCAAGAATGCAATATGCAGCATTACTTTTGGGGGAAAAAAAAGGTAGTAAAAACAAAAGAAAAAGAAAGAAAGCAAAATTCAACTATATATCATATGAGAGAAAGAGAGAGCTACGGGAGTAGGAGGCAAAAAACATTTTTGGTAATTAAACCTAGTTTATACGCTCGCATATATAAAATCCTCCACCACTCATTATCCTCTTTTTGAGAGAAATGTTCAAAATATTGTTCTAGCCACTTCAACTTTATTCTTGAACCTTTAAGGTTGGAATCAGCAGGAATATGTGTCTCCGGATGGCATGTGAAAGGTATGTGTCTCCGGTCTCCATCACTCAACAAGTGCACTAATCAAATTATGATCAAGTTGGGAAATATTAACTTGGGCAACCAACCCCTAAGAAACTGACTGCTTCAAGATAATGTTTGACAGGTGTTAGGAGATCCAAAACACCGTCATGAAATCCCTGTCCACGTCGAGGTCTAAGAAGTCGATTGGGTGCTCCATTCCATACATTTTGGGAAACATGCGTTTGTTACAGCTTCAATAGTGATGTATCCACCGGGTCGAGGTCTACCAAACGTTCCCCTAATTATGAACTAGATGTTGCCATAATTTTTTTACCTGAAATTTTTAAAAAAAAATACATACATTGTATAACAAAAACTATTTAATCTAAAATAACAAACTATTATTATTATTATTATTATTATTATTATTATTATTATTATTATTATTATTATTATTATTTTATAGCACATAAATAAAATAAAGACAAAGTAACGACATATTAAAATTTGTATCAATAAAAATTTACCCTAATAACAAGTACCAATTAAAAAAACAAGAGGCATGTTTATTTTACTTTTCTTTTTCCTTATCAGCCCATGTTTATTGATAAAATGAAGAAATAGTGTTTCGTCTTTTTTTTTTTACTTTTCTTTTTCCTTATCAGTCCATGTTTATTTCTTAAACATTCATAAAATTATATTCATGTGATTTCTTAAACATTCATAAAAAACTATTTATGTGAAATAGCATAGTTCTAAAATAAAAAAACCCAACACGCAATTTGAATGATAATATAACCTCCTATTCTCCACTGTGGTGGTTTTTTTTAAAGGCATATATTAATTAGTACTCTTAAAAAATCACTTAAGTAATAAAAAATAAATTTTAATTAAAGATATTTTCTTAAATATCTAAAGTATCGACGTATTAAAATAAAATAAAGACAAAATAACGAGATGTTAAAATTTGTAGCAATAAAAATTTACCCTAATAGTAAGTAGCAATTAAAATAATAAGAGGCATAAAAAAAATAAAACATTAACAATATAAAATTAAATCAATAAATAATCACAAATTATTACTGTTAAATTATGAAGAGTAACAATGACATTAATGATAAATAAAATTAATGCAGTGAATTAAAATACATATTACATTTAAATAAACTATGTATCATAAAAAAATTACCTTATAAAATAAAAACGAAGCTTCCTGCAATTTGAAAGGAACATCGTAGTAGGAAAAAAATACTATAAAGAGTAGGGGTTGTGCTTGAACCGTGAGAAACTAAGAATGGGGATGGGGGTGTTTAAAATGGCTGATTTATAGGAGGGGGAGGGGGGTTAATAAAGAAGGGGGGTTGGGGTTTAAATTGGGTGGGTGGGTGAGGGGCGCCCCGCATGCGCCACATGGCGCAACGCTAGGAGGCGCCACTGCGATGCGCATCTTTAAAGGTATCAGTCACAGTGGCGCCTCCCCGCTGCGGGGTAGGGGGTGCAGAATGTTTTTTTGACCAATTATATATTTTTTTTAATTAGAGCCGCTAGTCATAGTGGCGTCTTTGAAGTAGTCACTTGGACTGGCTCCTTTCACCTGTCAGGCAAAATATATATATATATGCTAGCGTGTCATAAAGGACCCACATTGGTAAATAATTTCAAAAGGACCCTAAACTGATAATAAGTTTCTAAAACAACACCAGTTTGGTGAAAAAGCCTAGACCAAAACAGGTCTGACTGTCCACATCATATTATCTCTAAATGCTGCTTGTGGCAAGTTAATATCTCTATATGGCAACCACGTCACTTCGCATGAGGGTCACAACAAGAATAAATATCCTAGCCGTCCTGGGTCTTCTACTCAACAGTAACAAACTTGTATTATTAATCAACGTAAAATATTTTCTATGGGTCTTCTACGCAACAGTAACAAACTTTGCTAGTTGCTGAAAATAGAACTGTTTTGCTACAATTTAGGCTCTGGAAGGTCTAATTTTGATAAAGTTTTCGTGGGGAAAACCCATTTCCAAGTTGCTGAAAATTCTGATTAGATAACTGTAAGTATAATGACACTTGATTTGTGTAGAATGAATTCTTATGTATTCTAATTCTGTCCAAACATGAATAATACTTATAATTGTAATTAGTATGATGTTCTTTGTGGCTGTATGTTCTGTTTTATTGGTGGTTGGATGTTGGGTCTGATCTGTATAAGTTATAAGATAATGGTGTGACATTCTATTTGTGTTATATCTTTACTATTGATACTTTTGTGAATGTTTAATGAAACCATCATTTTGGTATGGTTACTGAATGTTTGATAAAATTGCCTTCCATTGGAAAATATGTATAAGAAAATGAATCATAGCATGGCATTAAAATTTTAAAATGGTTTATGTTTAGTGAAACTTAAGGTTTCAGAACTATTCTAGCCATTATTTAAGGCCACAATATCTATGTGGGTGAGATGTTTTGTAAGTCTTTCATTTTTGGATGCTAGGATATGGTACTAGCAATAAAGGGATGCCTGATTGTTGTCATGGAGCTCTGACTGCCATATCAACCAGTTTAAACTATGCGTGCATTAAGTCCACTCACACTTGAGGTACCTAGTAAAGGTTTTTATACTTAAAATGCCTATGCTTAGATTCATTTTCATCAAATAACTCAGTCCAAGTAAGGACCCGGTAAAAACACTACTAGAAATCCGTCTTTTTCGGACTGATTCACAGACGGATTTCGGACAAAAAATGGACCATTTTCCTACGGATTACGGACGGATAATTAATTCTGGACGGATTTCAGACGGAACGTCACCCGTCCGAAAAAGCCTCGTTGGAAATTATAGATTCCGTCCCAAATTCCGTCCGAAAATATTTACAGACGGATTATGGATGAAATCCGGACAACACACAAATCCGGATTTTGGTTATTGTTCGGACGAATTTCGGACAGATTTATTATTGTTTTCCAACGGATTTGGGACGGATGTTATGATTTTATTTGGGACGGATTTCCCACGGATTAAATAAATAAATTTATCAATTCAGCTTTTCATATGGATTTAAGACAGAAACGTTTATCCTTTAGAGATAGATTTTGGACAAATTTAATATAAAAAAAAAATTTATGAAGGAAATTGACACAAATTTTTATAAATTGGCTTAATTTATTTTTGAAACAACATTGAGATGAAATATCAAAATCATTATTCAAGTTTTAGTTTCACACAGATTTGAGACGAAACTGAATTGAAAATTTTGACATATTTGAACAAATTTCAAACAAGACATAAACCTGTAAAGAACAATAAAGTATACCTAATAATGCTTTTACCTAACAATGAAGAAAAATCACATAAACTAAATTCATATAAGTGTTCCATCATTCTAGCACAATAAAACAAACCACACTATGATCAAAGTACTCATTAGTCAATAACAAAGTAACACAAACTAGAGTAATATGTTTATAGATCTAAAACAACATAAACTAACTAGTGTCATCAAGGTGCTCATCAATCTATATTAAATCAAAACAAACTATAGACCTTTAAGGACTCACGAATCTAGATCAAAGCCATCAATCAACATCAAAATTATCATCATTGTCGCCATTAGAGGGCTCACTACTCATTCGATCCGTCTTGCATCGTTGTCGCAGAAGCAAAGTTTGGAGGTAGTGGCATATTTAACTTTCCAAATAAAGCAACAACCAAACTTTCAATTGATTCAATCCTCTTTTGTTGCTCTTCCAACTTACGTTTTTGCTCTTGATTTATAAGTTCTTGCTCTTCAACCTTTTCTTGCCACTTTACTAGCTCTTGTTCCGTGTTTGTGTCCTTAGATACACTTGAGGATGAGCTCGCAGCATACTTTGAAGACATATTTGTTCCTATAGAACCTAGACCATACAATGTCCCTTTTTTGCCTTTAGGAACTACTTCTTTCCAAATAGTCAAGTCATCTGGCATATTTTGGCTTTCAAAAGACAACCCGTCACCATCCTCATCTTGAGACAATGATAATTCTGAAATTTCTATTATACATCCACTTTCGATGCTCTGGAATTTCCATATTCTGTATCATTTAAAAAAATTTAACAAGGCATACATGTATCATTGAATATAATCGAAAATAGTTCATGTTATAAATAAACCAGGTCAACACATCAAAATGCATACTTAAAAAAATAAAATAAATTTTGTTGTGGCCTCAATGACAAGCCACTTTTCTGTATAATACAGGTTTTGTATTGTATGCTAATTTGAGCTAGCCTTATATGACTCTTGTTTCAATGTAAATCCTATAGGGGTGTGGTGACTAAGGTCAAACTAAGAGTGTTAACCAATTATATAGTGGGGCATATTATACAAAATCATGCTTTTGTGCCAAAAGAATCTAATCTCAGTTGATGCATGACCTAGAAGAATGTGACAGAGGAAACAGTAAGAGACAAACTAAAACTCCTACAATAATGATTTAAATCAATGCAGTATATGAATGGCCAAACTGAAATAATAATCATTAAAGGTTATGACAAGAGGTCCAATTTTGGAGAACAATGGTACAACATAAGAACAACATTCCAACCCATTTTTGTGTACAGGATACCTTGAAAATTTCTATTCTAGCTAGAGAGTTATTGAAGGGTGACACATTAACATGATAGATACTATATGTCCTCAATGACCCTCTCAAACCTCATCAACTTATTCACCATATCCAAATGTGAACCTTTAATCATAGGGTTACAATACCATATTTGCCTCATCAACTCTCTCAAACCTCATCCTTGGGCAAAAAAAGTTCCCATAAGAAAACCAAACCAGGCAAAGACAAATCCAAATCAGGCAAAGGCAAATCCAAATTCGGCAAAGTTCCCATAAAACAGAACAAGAAATATGTGCCCAGCATTTGAAACATAATATGAAATATTGTGCATATAAAACAGATATGAAACACTTAATAGAAGTCTGCTCACTGTGTTGTTCACTGTTCCACCGGGCGTCGTTCCGTCGTGGGCCGCTCCGCTGCTCGCCGCTGCTCCGCGCGCCTCTCCTCCGTGCGCCGTTCTGTTGTTCGCCATGGGTCGTTCTGATCAGGTGCTGTTCTGTGATGGAGAAAATAGAAAAACAGAGGACAGGGAATGAAGAAGGGAGGCGCAACAGTGAAGAAGGAAGAGGGTTGGGGAAGTGATCGATCGCAACAGTATTGAAGAAAGAAAATGAGGGTTGGGGAAGAGAAGAGGTACCTGGTGGAATGGTGGAGGCGCCAGTGGAGAAAGAAAAGTTTCTCACGTTTAAGAGAAATTGGGAGAGAATGAGAGGGAAAAAAAAAGAAATTAGAGAGGGAATGAAAATTAACAAATTAAAAATAAAATCAAAATATTTTTAAAATAGGTTAAAGTAAATTTTAGTCCCTATATATGAAACTGATTTTTAATTTGGTCTCTATATTAAAATATTATTAATTTGGTCCCCGTACGTGATACTGGTTTTCAATTTGGTCCTCACCGCTAATTGGTTCCTATATAAGAGGACCAAATTGCAAATTATTGGTCCCTACATGTGATAATAATTTGCAATTTGGTCCCTTTTATATAGGGACCAATTAGTGGTGAGGACCAAATTGAAAACCAGTATCACGTATAGGGACCAAAATGATAACTTCTTACGTATAAGGACTAAATTGAAAATCAGTATCACGTATAGGGACCAAAAGATTACTTTAACATTGAAAAGAAAAATTATCGTAATCTAACTGACAGAATGGAGTATGTTTTAATTCTGTCTCCAATTTCGGACGGATTACACATGATTTTAACTTTAAAAAAAAATGATAATATATTCCGTCTGTATTCCATCTCAACATTTTGAACGGATTTCGGACGGATCCATGGCATTAAAAAAAAAAAAAAACAAATCTGTCCGAAATCTGTGGGAAAATTTTTTGGCGCGCTGGTAGCGCCAAATTTTCAGACGGAATAGAGATGAATTTGGGATGGAATTAGTTTGATATTTAATTTGTCTCAGATTCGTCCGAAATCCATCCGAAACCTTGATGTCATTTCAGACAGAATCATTTCCGTCCGAAAATTCCGTCTGAAAGTCCATGTTTTCTCGTAGTGAAAGAACTGGTGATGAAAGGGTGAGTTATAAGAGAACAATTCATAATGGTATAGATTTTGAGTATTGGAGCCTGCATTCGTCCACGGAGTGTACACCTGGCCAAATAGTTGAGGTGAATAGGCTATGAAAAACTCTACCACTATGTGAGGTTAATTATGATATGTGTTCCTATATGTAAATATACGTATTTTAATGAGGATGATCAAATGGAATATATTGATTACTCACATGCTTTGCTTGAAGTAGGAACTCATTGAGATTTATTTCTCACTAGGCTCCTCTTTGTTTCAGGTAGCAGGTACTTATTGGAAACCAATAAGCAAGCTCCATAGATTGCTTGACAATCACCCAATAGTGTCCTAGGTTATGATAGTAGTTTACAGCCTGATCAAAGTTGGAGTCTTAGTAGGAGTCGATGTTTATATGAGATTGAATTGTAAATTAGGGGTGAAATGCTTATTTGTATTAAATTGACCCAATACTATGTTCAATTCTTCAAAAATCTCTTGTAAAAATGTTTCACTTAATTTCCAAATTTTCTATGTTCAACTATTACTCCTTATGCTATATCAGGTTTATATATAAGTACTTAGTAGTATCGTGTGGAAGTCAGGATATTATAGAAGCTTTACACAAATGACATAACAAACAGTGTTGAAAAGTATAAAAACATCAAAGGAGATTAGACAAAATAAGCAATCTAATTTGATTTCATCATTAGGATGTATAGGTTAGTTAGTAAGCAATTTAATTATAAAATCAAGAACGTTTCAAGCAACAAATGAAGCAAGATTAATATAAATTATTTCCTAAAAAAAAGGGCAAACCATCAAAGCAATGAGAGAATTTAATTTTTTATTTTTTTGAATTCTAAAAATGGAGTAAACTAAAAAATACCAAATGGTGCTTAACAACACATAACCCTCGCATTATTCATTCATATATTCATATATGTATAATAATAATAATAATAATAATAATAATAATAATAATAATAATAATAATAATAATAATAACAAATAACAAAATGTATATAATTTATAATTTATAATTTATAATGCATAATTCATTACAATTATAAGTTGTAACGGAGAAAAGTGCCAATGCCTACCGTGAAGTCCATTATATAAGTTTAGTATCGATAATATTGATAATAATGATTATTCAGTGACAATGTTAGTATATAATAGGCAAAATTACACTTTTGGTCCCTTAAGTTAATTGTTTTGTTCAAATTGATCTCTTGAGTTTTTTTTTGTGACAACTAGACCTTAAGTTAGGTTCAGGTGACAAAACGAGGCTTTTTTTACCATTCTTGCTTAATCTAACCTACGTGGCACACAGAGCCTAGCTGGCACTTTAATATAACAATTAGAATAATAAATTAGTTATTTTAAAAAAATAATTAATAAATAAATAGATTTTTTTTCCTTTTTTAATCTTCTCTCATTTTTCTTCTTCTTCAACAATCCACTCCTTCATCATTCACCAAACCTCCATTAACAAGTTGTTGAGCATTAAGAAAAGCTTATTTTCTAGCTTATAAACAATTTAGATCTAGTTATTCACATGGTTCATACAACTTGCATATTTGCATTCAGTATTTTCGAATTCCTGGATGGGTCCAATATATATTTTAGCAGACTAATGTTGAAGAAAAAATTTAAGTTGAAAACAAGGTGAACATGCACCTCGTCTTTCCATTAAGTTGTCATCAAAATTTAACCATAATTGCTTAAATCATTTGCTTTGCTTTTGGATGTATATGCTACTACTACAAACTCCGACTAAATTAAAATTTGAAACAATAATTATGACCTATATCTAAGCCTTTGTTTGGATTAGAAAAGAAGTAGGGATGAAAGAAGTATGAGAGAAAAGAAAATAAGTAGAAAATGGGTGAATTTTTAGATTGTTTGGATTGAAAGAAGTGAGAGAGAAGTGGAAAAAAAAAAGAAAAGTTGATTTTTTTTTGTAGAGACATATTTGCCCCTGATACGTATCCGGACATGTATACCCATGATGATTTTTATGATCAGTCATAAAAGTATATGCTGCTACACTAGCTTCAATATAATCCAGACTCATACCCGAAGGGGGTCTGAATGAAATAGGGATCCACTGCAAAAACAAATATCCACATATAAGTTAGTCCAAAAAAATGTTCTATTTTTATAATTCAGATATTAAAATGTCATCTTTAAATTAATGGGAATCGACTTACTTCTAGAATAACAACACCAGAAGTTCTTCTCTCATATCCAAAAGTAGTCGGTGGTTGAAAGTTGATGTAGAAATCATTATTGTCGCCTTGTTCATATTTTGACAACAACCTCCCATTGATCTGATTGCCTTGTAATCTTCCCCATGTTGCATCTCTAGGAGAATGTGAGTCAAACTTGGCCATAATATTCTCAGTTTCAACCCTTATTCTTGTAGTTGGAGAGTCAGATGGTGTAGATTGATTGCTTATAACTACCGGCAGACCTTTAAGAGAGTTTGAACTTAATATTGGGGTTGTAGCCAACAATCATATTGGCTATATTATTGAAAGCAAATTTGAGTTCCTCAAACCCATATTTACATGTATGAAGTTTCCTTTCCAATCCGAAGTTGATGCATGTGAGGCAATATCTCCTTTATCCTTCTCAGTTGTTTTCAGAGTACTTTCATGGTAACTTATTACAATTTCGAAAGTCATTAAAGAAGCATTTAACCATGCATAAATCAAATAATATCAATTTTCATTAAATTATTTTAATTTATTTACAAAATAATAACAAAAGTTTGATAGGAATTATAGTTGTTGAAAACGAAATTGAAAGGAACCTGGAAGATATCTCTGTGATTTTATCAATCCACTTTGTTTTCTTCATCTCTTTTCCAGATTTTGCCTTTGCAGGTTGCGGGGTGCATGACTTCTTCGCCTTAGGTTTTCTAGATTCTGGGGTTTCAGACTTATTCGCCTTTCTGTTTAGAGCCCTGGTCTATTTAAACATCTCCTTCAGGAACAGGACTCTAAACAGAAAGACGAATAAGCCTGAAACCCCAGAATCTGGAAAACCTAAGGCAAAGAAGTCATGCACCCCGCAACCTGCGAAGGCAAAATCTGGAAAAGAGATGAAGAAAACAAAGCGGATTGATGAAATCATAGAGATATCTTCCAGGTTCCCTTCAATCTCGTTTTCAACAACTATAATTCTTGTCACACTTTTGTTATTATTTTGAAAATAAACTAAAGTAATTTAATGAAATTTGATTTGATTTTATTGATGCACGGTTAAATGCTTCTTTAATGACTTCATTTGAAATTGTAATAAGTTACCATGGAAGTACTCTGAAAACAACTGAGAATGACAAAGAGGACCGTGCCTCACATGCATCAACTCCGAATTGTAAAGGAGACTGCACACATGTAAATGGGTTTGAAGAACCCAAACAATATAGCCAATATGATCGTTGGCTACAACCCCAATATTAAGTTCAAACTCTCTTAGAGGTCTGCCGATAATTATAAGCAATCAATCTACTCCATCTGACTCTCCAACAACAAGAACAAGGGTTGAAACTGAGAATATTATGGCCAAGTTTAACTCACATCCTCCTAGAGATGCAACATGGGGAAGATTACAAGGCAATCAGATCAATGGGAGGTCATTCTAAAAATATGAACAAGGTGGCAATAATGATTTTTACTTCAACTTTCAAACACCAACTACTTTTGGATATGAGATAAGAACTTCTGGTGTTGTTGTTATACCAGATGTAAGTCGATTTCCGTTAATTTAAAGATGACATTCTAATATCTGAATTGTAAAAAAAGAACATTTTTTATACTAACTTATATGTGAATACCTTTTTTTTTTTTCTGCAGTGGATCCCCTTAGTCTGGATGATATTGAAGCTGGTGTAGCATCATATATTTTTATGACTGATCATGAAAATCATCATGGGTATGGGAGAAAAGTGCATATTCTTGGATAAAATATCTGGAAGTATCTTACGAGTATCCATATCGGACATGGATAGGACATGCATACATTTACATTTCTGGAATATCCAGACTTCATAAGAAGTAACTGAAATTGTTCTAACACGAATCAGGACAACTCTAAGGTTAAAACAACAAATGAATAAATAATTCCTATATGCCTTCAAACCACATTCACGGTTTTAAATTACGATTCCAATTACCAGACATAAAAGTTACCTGGGTTGCATATGATGAACTTTGTGCCAAAAACATGAGAAATTCATTCTTCTTCTTATCGAAATTGAACTTTGCCACATCCAACAAAGTGCATTCCCTTTTTAATTCCTCCAAAATCTTTTCCTTCCTCGATTTCATATCCTTCATTTGCCTCTCAGTTTCCATTTGGTTATCAGGCCCCGTCGATCTCTCTGGTTTAGGAAATTTCACATGCGCATCTACCCTGCATCCAGCACACAGCTGTGTTCCTCTGATTCGTGCATGTCTCAGTGCTATTCCTTTGCCCTTCACAGCTGTGTTTTTCTTATTCAGTTTTGTGGGTTATTAGAAGAGTGTAACTTCTAATAAAAGAGAGTGGGTGGGTGATAAATAAAAAAAACAGTTTTTTCAAATTTAAATTATAGTCAGTTTTGACAACCGTTTATTTTTTTTTTAGTAATATCTGCTTACCGTTTAATGTTTAAACAAACATGACATAGGTGAAGGATGCTATCTATGTTTGATAGATCCTGCAATTGGATGACATAAACCGTTTAAATGCTATCTACATAAATTTCAGTAAGCAGATATAGAACGTAGTATATATATAGACTTAAATGCTATCTTTTTCATTTTCAATTTAAATCTATACTAATATATCTCTTTCAAAGCAGCTAACCTTGAACAGTTGGACAGCGTAAAAATTAAAGTGAGTGCAATATTTTTTATTAAATTATTAATAATTAATAATTTGTAAATATACATTAGCAAGTTAGTAAGTTGAAGATTAGCCTAACAACATGTGGTTGGTCTAAGTGGTAAGAGACTTGGACACCTTAAGCAAGTGGTTAGGGGTTCAAATCCTGACTCTTGTGTATGGAGAAAAACCTGGTTGGAAGGGGAGAACCCACCATGTGTGCCCAACAGGTTCCCTGACGGAGATTAGTCACTGCTAATGGTAGTGAATACTTCGTACCTATAACATGGTTAAAAAAAAAAACAAGAAGATCAGTCTCAGCACACGTCCGTGTACCTTGCAGGGAAAATAGTTTCATGTTTTTAAAATTTAAAATTTTGATTTAGTTTTATTCCATTTTTTCTAAATTATCTGATGATTAATGATGGAACCAAAATTCAACTATTCTCTCTAAATATTAGTATAGATATATTAGTATACATTAAATAAAGAATAAAAAAGCATGCATATTATTTGTATAGCATTATTAGAGGTCAGGTTAGTGCGAGGGCAGCGTGACTATGTGAGTAAAAGAAGGATAGAGAAGTAATTTTATCCTTATGCTCTCTTCCTCCCTCTTCTTCTTCCCTTTTCTCGTCATCAAATGAGAGATTTTATTTTTGGGTGGGCCCACCCAATTTCTTTTCTCTTGCCTATCTTTCTTCATTTCCAAACACCAGAAGTTTCACTTTTCTCCCTCACTTATCTCTTCTCAACTTCTTTCTTCACAATTTCTACACAAACAAACATAGCATAAAAGCCGTGATAGACATGCGATAAATTTACCGGTTCCCTCATCCATTGGCTTTCTAGATGTCTCTTCCATTTGGGTTCTTGTAGTTGTTGGTCTGTTCATACAAAATCATCACATCAAATCAATTATTGATTGCTGAACACAAAACCATTAAATCAATACAAAACTTAACCTTTACATCACGTATTTCAGCAAAAATTCTAAAAACTTAACTTATGTTACCTTTCAAAGATCAGCAGTTTCGCCTTAAAAGAAGTCTACATATGCAGATATAAAATTTGGAGTATGGGCTGACATGGTGCGTGAACAGTAACAACCCTCCTTTTGGCTTTAATAACGATTTCTCCTCCTTCTGACAATATAATTAACATTAACATCCCAGCAGAGTTTAAAACAACTTATACAAGAGCAAACAAATTAAACATATTGTACTCCCTGCCAAAGACAAATTGACAAATAAGCCCCTAAATAAAAATAAGCCCTAAATAAAGTTTAGAGAAACTCCATGACACCCCTCTAGCACATGTACTAAGAGAGGTATCAACATGCTTTGCTCATCTCAACCAAAATATCATATATTTAATTAATCATTTAGATACAACAAAGACTGAAAAAACAACTTTTAAGCATGCATAGGAGGTCATGGCTAGTTGGCAAACAAGTTGGGATTTCCCTGAAGTAATATATATGTAATCATTTTCTGAAAAGTAATTCTAACATTGCAACAGAGTGAAGGGGAAACACATATACTTTTAGATAATCATGACAAGTGGGGGCGGAGGGAGGGGGAGGCCTATATAGGCCATGGCCTCCCCCATGTTTTTATACATTTGTTTTAATATATATAGATTATCAGTCTAATGGCAGTCTAATGCTAAATTGCTAATATGATTGAAGTTGGAAGTCAAACTAGCCTAATACAAGCTCCAATCAGCAGAGACAAACCAAATAGGGTAGAAAACTGCACTGCAGCCTTTTATCGTTTTACTCATAACTTGGGCTTATTCCTCCTTCTATCAAATTGGATTTAGGCTTATTATTATTTGTACTTTACTTATTGCAAGATTTGTCCTTTTTTTTTTTAATTATTTAAATGATGCAATTGTTTGGATTTTTTATTTGAATAATATACTAATAATCTTTTTAGTTTTATTATTTTAGCAACAATATGTTTACAATAAAATTGTAGGTTGACAGGTTGTTTCATATGGTTTAAATGATTAATATTAAATTAAATTGTTAATTATATATTATATTTGTTTCATGTAATTTATTTTGTACTTTTTTTTTATTTGTTATTTCATATTATGTATATCTAATTTTGTCCCCCCTCACAACAATAGTATATATATATATATATATATATATTATATGCATGGATGCATGTTTCATCATCAAGCCACCTTACACGACCATTCCTGTTAATAACAGCTCAAGCACTTTCTTGCATAGTTTAATTTGCAATCTAAGAACTAGAGACACCGGCTAGCATGCTAAAAACCTATTGTCTAAATGGTCTTCAATGCAGCACGAGCATCGATATTGAAGCTGGTGTAGCAGTATATATTTTTATGACTGATCATGAAAATCATCATGAGTATTGGAGCAAAGTGCATATTTTTTTATACGTATTTGGAAGTATCATACGAGTATTAATATCGGGCATGGATACGACACGGATATATTTGCATTGTTAGAGTATCCAAGCTTTATAGGTTCATAACTGAAACTGTAATTATAACACGAATCTCGACAACTCTAAGGTTAAAACAATAAATGAATAAATAATTCCTATATACCTTCAAACCACATTCACGGTTTTAGATTATGATTCCAATTACCAGACTAGAAAAATTACCTGAGTTGCATATGATGAACTTTGTGCCAAAAACTTGAGAAATTCATTCTTCTTATTGAAAATTGAACTTTGCCACGTCGAACAAAACAGCAACAAGTCACGAACAAATCTGATACTCAGGAACAAATCACAATAGCTTGAGGCGTGTGGAATCTTGCTGTCCTCAAGGATTTATCCGTGTGATGTACAAATCCCCCAGGATACAATAGGTCCCTCCTGGCAAAAATGCACCGAGGTAACAGAACAAGAAGAAAACTAATATAGATGAAGCACACAATAACCCAGGAAAGGATGAGGAGAAGAGAGTTTGTTTTTGGAGAGAAAATGTGCTAATCTTAATTAAATTGGGGTAAATTCAGGTAGTAGCTTAGTATATCAGATCAGCACCTTTTTAAAGTTCAAAAACTACCATTAACAAATTGGAAAGATTGGATAAAAATGATAAGATTGCAACAAATTGAACGTGCAGTAGTAGTTTCGAAGCTGGCCGGTCAAAACGTGGTCATATTGTGCTGGACGCTGCCTTTTATTAAGGATAAGATCCAAACAAAATATTTAACTGACCAACTTAACATGATTGAAGTGGTTAAAGACATGGTCAAAATGCTGAACGTTGGATGGAACAGCAAACAAGATAGAAACCATTTTAGCATATAATATGGAAGCTGTTAGTCCAGTAACTATGTTTAAATGCAAGTATGACCAAGTCAAAATAAATTGTTGCAAAACAAGATATTTCTCGGTAAGCTTTTTCTGAATGAAAATATTATTTTCACAAAAAATTAATTGGACAAAATAATAAAAACTAATCACATTTATTTTACACTTGTTGTGTGATAATAACACAACCAAGATCAAATATTTAACTTCGTCAAAAAAAATAAAAAATAAATATTTAACTTCTGAAATAACTCAAAAATATACTACAAGACCAAATTTAAATGAGCTACAAAATTTAGCCAAACGCAAATATGCACTTTGTTTACTTTCTTGTTATCTCTCTTTTTTTTGCTCTGGGCTGATTTTTATACGCTTTGCTCCAATGTTACAGACATAAAGACAAGATAGCGGATTACCAAAAAAAAAAAAAAAAAAGACAAGATAGCGTAAATTGAAAATCTGTTTATTTGGTTAATTAGAAAGGCCTATAAACAAGTTGTTGAACATTAAAAAAAAAAAATGCTTATTTTCTAGCTTATAAACAATTTAGATCACACAGTTCATACATCTTGCATAATTGCATTCAGTATTTTCGAATTCCTGGATCGGTCCAATATATATTTTAACAGACTAATATTGAAGAAAAAAATAAAGCAAAATGAGCGCAAATCCAAAGGTATAAATACTCCTATGCCTAAATATTTACTCGAGTTAATTTTATAATCCAACCAACTTATGTTGAAAAATTTGTACTTAGAATTATATATGTAGAGCATGGCTAATTATTATATATCAATAAAGTTTAACTACTAATATCTCTAGACCTCTCATGGTAAAAAAAATAAGTAAATATGCAAGTTTGTGAATAAAAATCCATTAATATCACGAACTACTGTAAATCCAAAACATGGGTTCACAATTCTTACTTGCAACTTTTTGCTGCCCTAGGATTTTAGGATTTTTATCAGTGTGAACTATCCTTTCCTTCAAAGGAAAGAAAGATAAAGGAGAGAGTGAAAAATGTCAAAGTGACAAGTTTTGTATCTCTGCTTTAACTTCCTCGATCACTTTTAGGCTTTATTTGTGAGTTTTGCTTACTTCCCCTTATACAGTATACACTCACAAACAAGGGGAGGGATAATACTCCCCTTCTCCTCCCCTCCCTCCCTCCCTCCCCTTTCTTTCCCCTTCACTAACAAAGCCTTAGGGTCTGTTTGTGAGTTGGGGTGGGGTGGGGTGGGGTGGGTGGGGAGGGGAGGGGAAAGCTTTGGAAAGGGATGGGGGAAGGGAAGATAACCCTCCAAAATTCTCCTCTAGTTCAATTGGTTAAAAAATAAGCATGTGCAAGGTGTGGGGAGCATCCTCCCTTCCCCAATCCCTTTCCCCTTTGCTTTCTTTCAAATTAAAGCATTCTCTTTCCTTCCCCTCCCTTCCACTCCAAAACTTACAAACAAGCCCAGAGTTTCCAGTTGCCAGGTCATGTCCTCAATAGGTCTGATGATGCAACTCCTTTTCCATGTGTGCATACACAGCCAGGTTCGCAACACTTGTAAAATATATATCATTCTAGATTTTGCTATCCTCGTATGCTTCTGGATGTAATGCTACTGCTTCAACCAGCTCCGAGTAAATTAAAATTTAGAACATTAATTATAACCTAACAAGTATAACTATATAGAAGCTAAGCTATTGCTTCAACAAGCTCTGACTAAAGTAGAATGTAGAACAATAATTATGACCTACAAGTATAACTATATAGAAGCTAAAATAGTGATAGACGTGCCATAACTTCAACAGTTCCCTCTCATGTGTTATACACAAGATGCCCCTCTTTCATTTGGATTCTTGTCTATTAATAGAAAAACATAGGTTGAGTTCAATTATTGAGTGTATGTTGTCTTTCAATAGACACTCTTTCTATTCCTAGGAGTGAAACAAATTAGAATTCTTGAGCAAAAAAAAATAAAAATAAAAATACAAAAATCAAATCAATTAAATCAATACAAAACAATTAATAAATACAAAACAATTAATCTTAACCTTTTCATCTTTGTTCTTGTTGTGGCATGCCTTTAAAAGAAAATTTCTGCATGAGCACAACTATTAAGATAATAATCATAGTAAAAAAAAATATGAACAAATATGAGCAAAAACAGTGAGCAGAGAGGCATAAATAATTTCTTGTTTTTTCTTAAATAATGATAACATTAGGGAAATCATTTCAAAGCCCCAACTTTTTCATTTACCCACATAATATGCAAGCATGGGTACATGATCATTCACATTGCAAAAAAAGGTGTGTTATTTGTACACCAAACTTGAACACCAACACCGTATAAAAGTGAATATGACATACATTATCTACTATTTCTATCTAATCTATACTATTTTGTTATGGAAAATGTGGTACAAAATACGGTGTGCAGCTTAGGTGTTCATTTGAGGTATTAGAAAATCATTCCTCTTGCAAAAACTACACGCATAGCAACAATGGCAAGGGAATGGAATAAAAACGGAAGACTTCACTCATTCACAAAAATGAACTATATATAGGCAAATCAGCATAAACAACCAGTATAACACATACTAACATTTGGAAAATTATCCTTCACATTGAAGGATATGAAGACTTCAACCCCTGAGATTGTCTCGTGTAACCAGCAACTGTGCCTTCGTCTTCGTGGTGCCCGCCAGTTGGTCGATGGTGTATAAATGGTTTGGGACTGTCAGCTTGATTTTAGGTTGAATGGTGTTTAATGGTTTGAGAGTTTTTGCCTTTTTGTGATTTAGGTTTTAACTTTTCATTTTGTAAAAAAAAACTACCCAATTAGATACTAAATTAAATAGAATTAAGTTACAAGGCGCTTTTAGAAAAAGTAAGCAGCTTTCCGAATAAAAACCCATTATTGAAACTAAAAGTGATGACTCAAATTTAAAATATCAAAATAAAACTCATACTCATTCTATAAAAGAAAATTAGAAATAAGCACAGAGTTCACACACATCAAGCAAAGATTTGATAAAATAGCAAACATCGACTAAACAGATATCATCCAGGGGTAAATCACTGTTATATATCAAGCCAAATTATCAATATGAGAGGTGCCAAATATTGGAAGAAACCTTGAGCAAATGACCTAGAAACATCAAGGGTCCAAAGCCCAATTCACCAGTCGAAACCCCTAAAGTGATAGCTTATGATAAAGGACAGAGACCCGGAAAGTTGAAATACATCGATTGCAGTTATGAGAAGCAAAAAAAAAAAAGTATAGCCAATACATTGTGAAGCCCGGAAGATTTGAAGAATTTCGAACAATGATACTATGCTTATGTACCATCATATTCCAAAGAACAAAAAAATTTAACACAATCACTGCAGGTCCGGGTGGATTCGAACCACCATCCTCTCAAAGTATTGAGACTTAATTGTGTTCAATAACTCAATTTGAATCAGTATACACAACTGTAGGAGATTAAGTTGGACCATGAATTTCCCCTCAACAAAAGCTTTGAGCGCTCAACCAATTTGAGCTTACAGACCTTTCAAGAAAAATGATAAGATAATACCGTAAGCTAGTAGTTGACGAGGCAAACTCCTTAGGCCATCCATCTTCAGCTGATGTAACTCGAGAAACAACTCACACCTTTTCTCAATAAAAAATGGGCTAAAAATAATAGACAACATCCCAAAAGTATGTACGAAATGTATATTTGAATAAAAACATAAGGGAGAGATGCAATGGAATAACCAACAGTTTTAGGCGTTTTAACTCATTTTCAGCCATAAACATTACAATGTCACTGCGACAACTAATCTCCTCTACCTGACTATTACACTAGCATTTTAAAAAATAAAACCTTTCTAGTTGCAGGAAATATATTTAATGACCAACTATTTGTCCAATTGATGCAATCTACTGATTGTTCAAACATCGAACTACAACATTATGTTAATTCAGAGTGAATCTGGACTCAATTTCGTCTCGAGTTCCTGCTAAATGAGGCCCAACAAGGTTCCCCGGAAAATATTAGTCAAAAAGTGGATAATTCACAGACATTGAGTTAAAAAAAAACATTGAATACTTTAACCACATTAACCACACAATAACAACATCGTTCAGAAATATTTTATATGCTACAATCTTCACAGCATTTTAGGCAACTGAGGAAAAATTCGAATTCGAAATAAATTACAATCCAAGTTGCTCTCGCATACACTTGAGCAAAATTATTCCAATTACTTTATCTATCACACCATTTTTATACCCATTTTTTAAACCTTGCTACCTGAACACGACATTGCCACCGAACTTTAAAATGATTAAAAGTTTAAAACACGAAACTCCGATCGAGCTTCATATAAAATTCTATAACCAAGCTCCAGATCAGGTTAATATAAAAAACAGGACAGCTCTATCTGGAAACAGCAAAACAACAAACTGATTGAACGACTATACATAAACTAAGTAAACAAAAGTTAACTTATGCAAACACTACTAGATAGCAGATTGTAATTATAATTATAATAGAACAAAACAAATATGAAAAAAACAATAATCTGAATAATCTTCATTGCATATAACATGGCAAAAACATCAATAACTAACCAGGATTATGCATGGAACTGTAAGAATCAATGATTCATTTATGTACAAAATATATGAGGAGGGTACCTCAATAAGTGAACAAGAGAGCAATTAATCCCGTGGCAAAGTAGAGTATTCACGGGCCTTAGATATACAAAGGAGATAAAACATGACCCCTAGAAGACATCAGCAAAAGACTGGAACAGATGAACATCCTTACATCATAAGCTTCAAGATCTACATTGATCTGCCTCATATATATCTTAACAGCAAAAAATGCTTCTTCCTTCTTGTGGCGATTACATAGTAGGTCCCCGTTTCAAATCAAAAACTAATACATAAACCATATGACAAGATTGCTTAATTTCCACATCTTGATTTTAGGTTGAATGGTGTTAAATGGTTTGAGGGTTACAAGGTAACAATGAATTTATCACAATAAATGAAAGAACAATTAGAATTTAATTTCTAGTCATAAACACCAAAAGTTATATAATAGTTGGCTAACATCTGATAACCTTTCAGAAGACATATTGAAGAATTCCATAAAGCAATCTCTGCCAATAAGATGATATTAATATTTCATTAATTGAAATTCTCCGGATTTCACTAAATTGAAATTACACGACACGAAAGTAAACATTGCTTATAAGAGAGAAGAGTTATGTTATTTGAACACCTGAATTTGGATACCCAAGTGACATCCCACTCACAATTGCATATTATATATATCTCTATCTTAAAATATAAAATACTATACATCTTCATCTCACCCACACTGGCATCAAGAGAAAATCTCCAAAAATTGATATCAAAAGAACTTCAATTACCAGTTCACAAAATTGAAATTAAATGAGACTATCACATTAAAATCTTGTATATGACTTATTACTGGATTTCATTCATTTTGTTACACAATTTAGCTATATATTGTACAATTAATAAAACGCTTCTTAAATGTAAGCTTGAAGAAAATACCTCATTTGATTGGAGATCGATTCTGGCGTGGTACGTTAACTTTCGTGATCGCGTTTTGTTGAAATGAGTTAGGTGTGATAACAAAGATAAATCAAAGGAGTAGAAGGAAGAGGAGAACATCACACACACAACACCACCACCACACACCAGAGGGAGACCCAGGGCAAACCCAATGCGATCTCCCTCGGAACCAAAAATATCTCTTTTTCTTAAGATCTTTTTTTTTGACCTGCCATGCAAGCGCACCTGTCATGGCAAAGGTCTCCTCACAAATATCACGTGTTAACCACACTTCACCCTTCTTCAACAATTTTTTTTTTACATTCATCATACTTTCTCCCTCAAAACCTTCGCAACTATCATTTACAACAGCATTCGCCAGTGAAGAACCATAGATCTGGTGCTATATCAGCCACCAAAGCAATGGAACCGCTTCATCTGGAATGCTTTCTCCACGATCTACGCTGTAAGACTCCTCAAGAGCATTTCTGAGAGACGAACAGGATGCTGGCTTTTCCCTACCGCAGATCTGAGCTACCAGGCTTTAGGATACTACACAAGAGAGAGAGAGAGAAGAGGGTCATACTCCCTTTGGTGCGGGCTGCTCTTTAAATTACAACCACACATTTATTAATAATAAAAAAAAGAGATAATTGAAATTAAAAGATTAAAAATTATAGAATGACAATATTATCCTTGTTATCATCCCTTCCCAACTGAGTCCCGTCGCCACGGCTCCGTCGCCGCCATCCCGTGGCTCGTCGCCACAGCTCTGTCTCCCTCCGCTGAACCCTACCTCTGGCCACCATTGAACAAAACAAATCCCAAGAACATGAAGATAAACAAAAGGAACGCAACCATGAATTTGTAAACGTTTCAAAAGAAAACAGAAGTTGAAAGGGTGTCAAAGAACAAATGATTTATTAAAGAACCATTCTCTATTTATCTTCATGTTCTGGGATTCGTTTTGTTCAATGGCAGCGTCGTGGCAGCAGGGTCTGGGTGGGACTCAGTGGGCCTATAAAAAAAATGTAGTTAGCAAGCAATATCGCGCGTCGTCCTAAGGCGCATAGATCAATAGGTGGTGGCCGGGGAAAGGAGGATAGGAACCGATGGGTAGCTTGGTGAGAAAAGGTTAGTGCTTTTCATACTAGAGGTAAAAGAGGAATTTGGTAAATGGTGGAGGATGCACCTTTTTCATAAGGTGCATATTAGATGGCACCCCACTCCCGTTTGGTATATAAAGGGAGTTTCTATGGATCAACGGTTCAGATTATTTCTGTGGAAGGGTGAGATTGTGTGATGCGTCACGTTAGGTGCAACTGATTTCTCGCTGCTGAGGCTGTTGTTCTTATCTTCTTCTTCTTTAAGGAATAAAAGCTCAATATTTTTATGATTTGTCAGAAAAGTTTGATTAGAAGAATCTGGAACTCTTCTTACGTGTCTCAGCCTGACTGTAGCACTTGTATGTAACTTTGACACATCATAGCTTGCTAAAACTATTTTTTAATTTAGTGTGTTGGTTAAATATTAAAAATTAAAAATATCTAGAATTGATCCCGTCGAACATGAGTTTAGTAAAATTGAAGTATTTTGTTATTAATAGATAAAATTAATTTTACCTTTAGAAATAATTTTGATTAAAAGCTAAAAAATATAATTTTTGTGTTGGGTTGAAAAATTATATTAAGTTTTAGAGTATCTCCAATAATAAAATTTTAAGGAACTCATTTTAAGTTTTGAAATGTGTCCACTAGAGTTTATGACACTCACTTAGGGTGCGTTTGATACACATTAATCCATAGGACAACACAGGACAAGCATGACAGCATAGCACAACCCCTTAAGTCATAGGACAACTTTTTGTCATGTACACCGTTTGATAGATAATGGATAGCATAAGTAAAATAATATTAATTTTACTATGATACCATTTGTAATATACTATATATTAATATAATATTATTAATATATGTTATTAATATATGTAAGTATTAGTCAATGTATAATATATTTTATAATATATAGTATATATGATAATATATTATTACTATCATAATAATACTATATATACTAGCGGCAATGTATAATATATACTAGTGCTTGTCTGGCCGCATTTCTATTTCTTTTACTCGTCTTTATTTACGTTGTTGAGCTTGTCAGTCTGCATTTTTAAAATTTTTTTTTTCAGTACTTTTGTTTTGGGTATTTTGTTTTCTAAATTGGTGAATTGAGTAAGATATGTATAACAACAAAATAGCGAAGACAACATAGATTGAAACTATTAAAGAAAAAATTGTGGGATAGGATAAAAACAGTATAATAGCAAGTTATTTATGGATTTGTCCTAATGGAAATATGTGAAAAAAATATTAAAATGAATTGTTGCAATAAAAAAAATAAAGTTAGACACCAAATGAGTATATCATCTTTATATAGAGGGGTGTGTGTGTGACGTGGTTCGAACTTTGGTTAAATTGATTGAATTGGTTAAATCTTGAATGTCTTTCGGTCTTCTTATTGGAACGATTTTTAAAACATTGATAGTAACAGATGAATTTATTGTGCACCCTCATTGTGAATAAGTAGTTCTCAAACTTCATAATCAATTACTATACAATTTCTGAATCTTTCCTGTATAGTGTTCCCACCCAATGCTTCTTCAGTTAATTTTTCTTTTATCCGTATTCTATTCTAAATTATTAGCAACAATAATATCATATATTATCCTATTATATATAATTTATATAATTATAATTAAAGCCTCCTCTTTCTCGATACTTCTAATCTATTCTTTTTCACTTTTTCCCATCAAAAAAGCTTTCTCCTCCTTCCACTCAATAGCACCTCTGGACAAAATCTCATTTCGAAAAACCTTCATTAATTCCTTTCTTTTACTCTGTTTTCGTCTTTCCCTCTTCTTCTCCACAAATATATCTCCCACTTTCTCTTTCCCTCCATTTTATCAAGTTCCAAATTAGTAAAATACAATATTAACTTGCTGTAACCTCAAGTGCAAAAGATATATGAAAAATTCCTTAGATTTGAAAGGTCTCCAACCAGAACACAGTACGTCGTCATCCCGAGCCGTTTCAGACGGCGTGGGAGTGTGAGCACCCTGACGAAGCTATTTGAGGAAGCGTTCAAGAAGCACATGGACAGGTTGCTGTGGGGACGCGGAGCTGATATATGTTCCGAGTAGATCATTTGAGATGTTCTGGCCCTTTTTTTTTTTTTTTTTCAATGCATGTCTTCTTCTTCTTTTACTTTATATATGTTATGGGTTTTTAAAAAAATTTGTTAATGCATATCCTCCTTTTCGCTTTGCTAATCACGTATTTATTTATTTTGATATGGTTGCCTCAATGTTAATAGAGTTTTGGGCTTATAGTTGTTGGATTATGTTTTTCCTTCCTTTAAATAGGTAAGTTGGTATTATTCAATTTGTGGGTGTGTTTAAAAGTGTTTGTATCTTTAAAGAACCAATATTCATAGTATAAGTGTATCTAGTTTTTAACAGGACTTTGTAAATTGTGTTGTTTAGTTACTCTGATGTATTATATTCATTATAGTATAATTAATGAATGTAATCGTATTCTTTGGATGAAATGAATTTTGTATGCTTGTGAGGCTGCGAAGGGGAAATAGAGACTTTCCTTTTCGCCCGGTCATGGCTACGAAATTCAGGTCATGACATGCTTGCTCTGTTGCTCGTCGTTACTTAAAACCTTAATATTTGTAGTAATATATAATATATGTATTTTAAGTTTAACTCACATTATTAAATAATATAAATTAAAATTATTTAACAAAAATATTTATGACTTACTGAATTTTATAATTTTATTAATTTTTTAAAATATCTAATTTTTATCTTTATTTAAGTGTACTGGTCTATGAGCCATCCCGTTTACCTGCATAGGGCTGGGCTAGGCAAATAAATTACAAGGCCAAACTTAAGTTAGTTTAGCCCGATAAAACCAAATATAGTGGCCCATCTCCGGCTTTACTAACTATTGAGACGTACGTTTAGTCGTGTAATGCTCTTCTGCATCACGTAACAAAAAGAAAACCAAACAAAGTTATGTCCTTCACTCCTTCACCAATGTGGACGCGTCATTTGTTGGGTTGATCAAGAGCATGTCATCTTGAATAGAGCTGTCAATTTTGGCCCGGCCCGATGGGCTCACCCGAATGGCCCGCAATTTAGGCCAAGCTGGGCTCCCAAAATCATGGCCCGAAAAAATCCAGGTCTATTTGGCCTCGCGGGCTAGTGCCGGGCTGGCCCGGTAGTTTTCGGGCTGGCCCGATTATTCACCAATTCCTAGCATTCCAATACTGTCTTGGTCTAGTCCAGTTGAGTTTGGCCCAATATCTAGCCTTTACTGTTCTCAGTCCAATTCTCACACGCAAGAAAAAGGATATCACACGCAAGAAATCACCCTCACTGTGAAGCTTTACCCAGGGCAGAAAAAACCACTCTTTCCTCCTCAGTCCTCCCTCACGATGGCGCTGTTCTCTCCTCCTCTCCTTCCACACCGGCGTAATTCTCTCCATCTCCTCCCTCGCTGGAGTCGTTCCACTCTCCTCCTAAGAATGTTCGTTGTTCTTTACCAGTACCCATCTGCAACTACAACGCCGCGACGCCGTACTCGCTGCTACTGCCTTGCGTCGGTTCCTCCTCGGCCTCGTCGTCACCACCAGCGCCGGAACCGATGACATCGAGGATGTCATCGATATGGCGGTGGGTTTGCTCATTGACATGATAAGGAATATTACGGCGGCAGACCGATATGTGAGGACACAGAATCGGTGTGAGCCCTGGGATTTTCCTCTTGGTTTTAAGGTTTATACATTTTCTTAGAGCAAAAGTTTATACATTTTCCTTATTTCTTACGCGATATATATTTTTTGTGGGAAATGATAATAGAGTCCACGTGGCTGGTACGATTTGCCTAAACATCTTCTTTCAAGGTCACTTTTGCTGCTTTAGGCTTGGACAACTTTTCACTTGGAAGCTGGTTTCAGTTCTTAAGGCTCTGGATGGGTTATTCGTTCATTGCGTTTTTTTTTTTCTGTTTGCTGATTCACAACAGGATGCTTCAAGGGATTTCAAGATTTGTTACTGCTTAGGAGCTTAGGATATTGATTTGTTACTGCTTAATATTTTTTATTTATAATAATTTTATTATTAAGACCAATTTGGTCCGATAGCCCGACTTAAGGCTAGGCTAAGCCAACAAAATCACAGCCTGTTATAATTTCGGGCTAGCTCGACCCGACCCGCTTATGTACTATGGCAGGGTCGGGCCGGGTCGGGTGGTTCTCACTTTAGGGATGTTGTTGTACATGGTTGTGTCGGAATGGTGGCTACTCGCGGCGGTCGCAAGTTCAATAGTGGACTAGGAGTGAAGGAATGTGGCATGCGGTGGAGAGGTGATCCGTGTGATGGTGGCTTCATTTTCCGGCGGTGGTCTCAACTTCAAACAGTGACATATAGATGATGACAAGAAGATCCATGACTAGGAGGAGGCAACCTGAAAGCCGCAAAAGGAGGAAGATGAATATAGGAAGAGAACTGGTTTTGTTTCATTTTTAATATTATATTTTTTGTAATTAAATAATATCATTGAACCAAAACCTAGGAAATGACAGCTCATTCGTCAGATTTCGTACTCCAATTGTTCGTACTAAATAGTGGTGCTCAAGCCCCACATGTTTTGAAAATTTCAATAGAGAAAAGAAAATGATGATTCACACAATCAAGAATTTTCGAATCTATAATCCATACGCTTGGTTTCCACGCTGTCTCTTTTGCACTTGCCCTGATAGTGCTCTGGATGTGACTAAGAACTCGAGCGAGAATGCTGCAGAGTGAGTTGAATATCTTCTGAAAATCATGAACGAAAAGATACTATTTGATATGAATATTATTTTAATTAAAATCTTCAATTGATAATTAATCTGAAGATTAGAGGGTATCTTCATATTAATTCTTAAAAAATAAAAAATTTCAAAGTTCATCTTTATGTTTTCTATCATGTAATTAGTTCCTGAAGGAAAACTTAATGATGTTTTTATATCTCTTAAAAAATTATTTAGTGGAGAAAATCTTTGAATAACTAATGTAATGGTGACACACCTAATTTTATGAGCTTAAGTGGTAAAATTATTTAATTACCGTGTGACCTACAATGCGTCCCAGACTAAATAATAGTACTTGTCAAGAATATAATTATGGGGAAAAAAAATTATTTAGTGCTGTTCAAGGTCTCGAAGGAGTTGAATTGAAATAGTGCAACATTAATGGAATACAATTAATATTGTGAAGGGATGTGATGTCTATTTCGATTGCGGAAGGGTATGCAACGAGATCTGATGAAAAAGGATCTGAAGGGGCTAATGATGGGAAGCAGTCCACTTCCGAAATTAAGATTGATATCTGCATCCATGAAGATGACCCAGGTTTGTTTATTTATCAAATATGAACTTAATGTCATTTTTTAACCTCTTACAATTTTGTTCTTTGTTGGGTGTTTAATGGAAAACCAAGTGGTCTAAAATGTCTAATTAATCGTTAAGATCCAATACTGATAAATTTGTTTCTTTTGGGATGTCCATGAAGCCGATGACAAGACTCAGACGAAGAGAAATGAGGTGAAGGATAAGGAAAAAGCAAGGCACTAAACATCTTCCAAGGCCTAAAATCCCATAGATTATTGACTTATTTGAAGAGGTTTATGCATGTATTTGAGGGGTGCCATCGGTGATGTTCACTTTTCTTTCTTTTTCTAATCATCGTTTTATTTTATTTTATTTTTTGAAATAATCACAGCATCATATTTAATGTATGGGTTATATCAATACCACTTTATTGCACAAATTTTTGTAATTTTATTATTTGAGAAAAGAAGGATAAATAGATTGTATCTTGAATTTACTTTCTTATTTTACAATTTAGCTCATTTTAGAGGAGCTTTTAAAATAAAACAAAAAAAATATGGCATCGGTCTTGTATTTCCTTGAAACGAGATTGTTTTTCTTCCTAAGGTAAAACTTCAAACACTATTCAAATTCCAAAATAACTTAAGACCAAAAGCTATGTCTATGATCAAATGGGGATGTGATTTTCTCCCGTGGTATTTATTGGAGGTGGTGTAGTAAAATATCTCCAACATTCAACCTTCCACTCCTTTTTTTTATTTATTTATCTTGAAGTGTTTCTCTCTCTCCTTTTCAATTTATGGTTGAGATGATTCCATTGAATTGAAATTCATTGGAGAGAATCCCTTTCCCACCTAATGGTACATCCAGCAAGACAACAACTAAAGCATTTTTTCTTTTCACTAGGTAAGATTGAAGATGAAACACCATTGTGCTGTCATTTGTTCATATTAAGATTATCATGTCGTGTATCCATGCCAAACGGTATTGTAAGAAAAACTTAATACTAGAGCTCAATGGATATAAAAGGAAGAGAGCACACAGGATCACATAACTTTATCAGTAAACAAACAATAAGGTAAAGTTTAAATTTATTTATTTTTAACTATCAAAGAATGATCTCAGAAAATTTTGATAAACATAATCGCGATAAACTATTTCATCATATGCTTAGCTTGAGAATGCTTTTTGACTGGTGAAATTTGAATTGTGTACAACCAAATAAACGTGGGTCGTCAAATATTTTATACAATGTAGACCATCATTATATGAAGACATTGTTGAATAGTTTTTCATAATAATATCTTAGGGTCCCTATGGAAATTAATTTTATAATGTCACCTTGTTTCAAAGCTTAGGAAAACAATCATGCTATATGGTAAGCAGATTTTTTTAACGAAACTATATGAATGAGTGGATACCTTTTTGTATCAGGCAATCACAATGCAATAAAGTTAAAAAAAAAAAAAAAAAACCAACAATAACAACAACAACATTTGGCCACCGCTAATATCTCCGGCAATCGATATGTCCCACAATTGATGCACATGCATTACTGGCTGCAACTCCAAGGCAACACAAATGGAAGATGTAGAATATCACTGGGAACAGATCCCTGCAGTGGAATTTTTCTACAGTGGGATCTTGACTCTTGAAAAATAAAAAGGTGGGAGGATTTTGAATAATGAAAATGAAAACAAGAAGAAATTATTAATTAAGGGTGGAGATCTAAAACTGCATAAAACTAGAGATAAAACAATCGGAGAGGATCCATTCTCAACACTGCTCCATATGCTATTGCTGACTATTGCTTCAAAGGGCATCAAATTGATACTACAATTGCATATTATGTGTTATGTACCAAGTGAACTCAAAAGTGTCAGATGATGTGTGAGGAATCACAACATCATAGGCCAAAGAAGATGATCATAGAAGCGAGCTATCACTAATATAATATAACAACCTACAAAGTTTTGACTTTTATAATAGACAGGGTTTTGTCTTTGAAGGTGAAGTTTAAAATTCAAAAGTTGAAGAAGTTATTAATGGGGATAACTTGACTCCATATAATACAACCTCCAAAGTACATAGCTTAATAATAGCATGAAAGTTGAAAGATTTCACTTAGTAATGGGGATAAAAAAGAAGACAACATACCCATTAGTCCTCGTCAAACTTTCAAAATTATAATTTTGTAGAAACACTCATGGATTCGGATGTTTAGCTGCAGTAACAATTTTTCAAATCCGTTTCTTATCACTTTCCAAAAAGAAATAGGGTTCTCTTTGATCATTGATGATCTGGTTCTCTGTTTATGGTGTATGTAGCTCATATGGGTGAAAAATAACAAAATACATGAATATGGTTCCTCCAAACTCAATTTTGAAACCCCAAACCGGATGCCAGAACTAACAAGTGAGGCACGTCACTCAGACTCTTGGAATAGAGTCATAACTCGAGCAATGTTTCGAGTAGTTTTCCACAATTTACTTATTTCACCTCACAGACATGAGCCACTATAGTTTTTTTTTTTTTTTCATTCGTTACTCTAGATATATAAAAATGGAATCAAACAGATATTTAGAAACTACAAGCATGCAGATTATCAACATAGCAAACAGTACACAACTCAAAATGGATCAAAATAGTAACACTTATTAGAATGTAACATTGAGGATACCTCAGGAATTCAACATTGATGATGGATAAAACAATTATCATCAAAGTCACGCATCTACTACACTTTATTGAATCCTTCTTTCCATTGCACTAGTCATTCCAACTTCGTAAAACAATCCGTATAAGTAATCCACAACGATTTAGCACGTATATTAATAAACACGAGCTTTAGGAGGGAATGATTCAACCTCATCATCCAAAGTATTCATGTGCACTGGCCTGTAATCCAGCCGGACCTTCTCATTCTCCCAATACCTGTAAGTCAATGCACAAAAAATTAGCTAATAGATGCAACTTGCAGACACAAAAGTATTCTGTCGTCAATAGAGTTATTCTAACAGCAAACCAAATTTGCTTCATTAATGCTACCTGGCCCAACAACGCCCACCAAATTATTAATAATAACTATATGATAAGCATTCAAGCACTTGGGGAACCCTCCCTCAAAAGCTAGCCATAAAGAAAGGAGGACCAAGCCACTTAAGCACTCTACCGAACATCCCACACTACTCGATGTGAGAATTAGGCACCTCATAATACACAATCCCTATCACTATATATGTGTGCCTTGATTATTCTAAATCCTAATGGTCACTAACCAAACTATATACCATGCCTATATTCAGGAACATAATCGAAATATCTCCCTCTCCACAAATGACTGTTATAAGCTTTTCAACTTCTCTAGTAGGTTGCATAATAACCAAGTCGTTGTTCTTACAGCTCTAAATCAACTGTCATCATTGAGTGAAATACGATATTTAACTGAAACATTTATAGTGATTTGCTACCAAAGCTCAAAGCATGCTCAATTTTGCATCACGTCACCACTTTAAATTTGCTGACGTTTGCAAGAAGTCTCCAAGGATCCATAACAACATATTATATCTCTTGTTGGAATAAAAACTACCCGGTGAGTGGGTGACTGAGGATCTTCAAGCAAGGGCACTTGGGGGACCAAATTACGAATTAGGTTCTCAACCATATATTTATCATCTAAAAGATAATACAAACACCAGATATTGTCAATCAATATTACCCCACTTTTGTGTCATTAGTTTGTTGACGACTTGGCTGATCCATCATCACAAGAGAGTCAAGAGCTCTGGTGCTCTTAAGAATCAGTAGCCTTAGATACTCTAAAATGACCAAGGTTCCCACTAGAAATGGAGACTCAACTTCAACTCATATGCCTACTATTGTAAATAGCAAACTAAAATCAATAAAAACTGTCCAGTATTGAAACATGACTTAACCCCAAAGTGTGTTTCATCCACTTCTCATCATCCCTTTTCTGCAGAGTAAAAGTAATATATTTAATTAGACAATTACTACTATTCGTATTAGTGGTGTGAAATTTACACAGAAGACAACAAAATAAAACATACTGACCGTGAAGTCCTCACGGGCATGAGCACCTCTACTCTCTTTCCTTGCTTCAGCAGAGTCCATGGTGATGCAGGCATATATCAAAAGATTTTCCAGCTCGATAGTCTCAATCAAGTCAGAGTTCCTATGAACGTTGAGCCGATAAAATTTTAAAATGAACCAGCAGATTCCTTGAAATTCTGAGTATTTGAAGATAAGCCAATTTTTTTTACCATATCAAACTCCGATCCTTCAACTTGACATCGTGAAAGCTCTCCGATGCTTTATCAATTAATTGACAACCTGCCATACAGCATACGAAATTCAGAGAGATGATAATTACAGAAGCAGCTGGGTGAAACATGTACCATGGGAATAGAAAGGAAGGGGTAGGAGTCAGAGGATCAAGTATAATTGATGAAATGTATTACCTTCTTCTAATGTTTCTTGCGTACGGAATACAGCTGCATTGGTTTGCATTATTCGTTGCATATTTAACCGAATCTTTGAAGTTGGCAACGACCCATTTGAATTTCTCAATTTGTCCAGCCATGCAATTGTTTTGATTGTTTCCATGCCAGCATCTTTCTCTAAAGACTTTTGTTTTTCTCCTGCAAAATGGAAAATAGGTGCATTTTTATCACGCTTATTTCAGAGTGCAAAATCAATTTTAATAACTGGAAAGAATCTTGCCTGGCCTTTGGATTTATGAAACTCTATTTGCACAAGCTCTACCGAAAACAACAATGTCCAGAAGCGAGCTTGCACCAAGCCTATTGGCACCATGGACTGATGCACACGCTGTTTGCCCAGCAGCCATCCAGGAACGATTGCATCCGGATCGTCACCTTTAATGGTAACAACCTGAATAAGAAAATGGCACATTAACACCAGTTTTCATTCTTTATATTTTCCTCAAAGAAACAAGAAATGAAAGACAACAAATCCAAAGAACAACATTGCTACTTTTGTGCTTACCCCACACGAGGGACAGGATAAGACTCTGACTCACTAAATCCGAACAAGTAGTCAAGAATCTAGTTTTGAATATAATATATATATATATATATATATATATATATAAAAATATGTATGACTTATAATCATATTGCAGAGGAAGAGATCTGACATTTGAATTTGAATGTAAGGCAATAATTGACTTGAAAATTATTTTTTTGCGACAAAATAATGTGTTTGTGGCTTGGTGCTAGAGTAATAGTAATGCTACAAGTAAAAAATGGTTACACAAAAAATATTAGAATGACATGACTTTGATCACAGGTTTTCTAATAACTTCTTGACCACAAAGAGCATTTTTCAATAGGGAAAGAGACAACAGATAACTTTGCATATATTTTTAACTCCATCCTGTAATGTTTTGAGACATCTAATTGAACTGTTTGGGTATTTGTAATAACACCTGAATATAAAATCATAATGGTATTTTGTTTATAGAATAAAATAGAAATTATTTAAATAATATAATTCAATCTATAGCTCAGCTCAGTCGTTTTGATTTAGGGGTATAGGCAAATATAAATGATTTAGTTACCAAAACAAACCCAAACAATCATCACCTCTGTTGTATATGCTCTCGCTCAACTATCATACAACTAGTAAACAAAGAGCACTAATTTATAACAGAAGTAAACAGTTGCTATACAAGAAATTTTATATAGGTACGATAGTGAGACTAATTATGGTAGGTTTTACTTTCTTTTTTTATATCTATTTTTTTTTTTCCTTTATTCCTTTTTAAATCGGAGGTCTTACTTTAAACAGCTTGTTTTGACTTCATACCTCTCCATGATGGTTCGTGGGGATACCACCCATGTTATAATGCACTGTTGGCAAAACAGGAATGGGTTCCTTCGTAACATCCACACCAGCAAAAATAGCAGCAGTTTCAGAGATACCAGGTAGTCTCTCCTTTAGCACATCTGGGGGTAAGTGATTCAAGTGGAGATAAAAATGTTAAAGGTAAATAAAAATGTTTAATTGTTTTATATTTTCTTCTTTCCTGATTTTTGTCGAAGTTTAAAAAATTGTGACAAGATTTTTTTCTACCTTATGTTTTATTTAAGTGGCAAAAGGTATAATCCAAAGTCAAAACAATTTACCCTCGTATCAACGGTTCAATTAACCATTAAAGTAATACTAAATCTGTTCATTTTTTGGGAGGCATGGATTTTCATTATTTCTTAACAAAGATTTATTTCCCTTCTTTTCTGGACACATGATCTTTATTTTTGTAGGTGATATCACATGATTTTTGTTTCTAATCCTCAATTATTGTACTTTCATAATTAAGCATCTAATGCTTGATCTTTTTTATGTCATTTAAAAATCTGAATTTCAAACTACATCAGAGCATCATATTTTATTTCATAAGACCAGCATGAAAAAATACATTAATTGCATACTAATTAAATAAAAATGAATATACTACCATGAAATACATTAAATTTAATATTTTATAAAATTTACTTAGTATTCACGTATATTGGATTTCAAAATTATGTTATTTTATAGTTTAGAATTAAAAAGGTGCGAGCGAATGTAGCGCTTTTGAAATTGAGATTGATTACTTAAACCAATTGGTTCTTGATCTACAATGTATAAAAGTGACATCAAACGACATACAATGGCTGCGATCTCAGGGCAAAAAGCGCAAGAGACAAGTTGATATTTGATTAAATGACCTGTAAGAACTAAAAAAAAAATTGATGATGAGATGAAAACACAATTGATTGAAAAAATGAAGAAAAAAAAAAACAAGGAAGAGAAACCTCCGACATTTTCGAATGAAATAGTTGGTGGCTTTTGAGGAAAACTTCAAGGTGTGAGAATTTCCAGTGGCTGAGCAAATCTTCATCATTAGCATATACGGAAGAGGAGGAGTAAGAAAAACTTTGCTGGCAACTCATGTGGAGAATGAAATAAAATGGAAGGGAATATTCAAGGATGTGGTTTGGGTCACTGTTTCCCACAATTTTAGCATCTCTCGATTGCAACATGATATTTCAAAACAAATGGGTATGAAGCTTGATGAAGACAACGAGAGAATTAGAGCAACAAAGTTGTCATTAGCATTGGAGAGAAGGGAAAATCAATACTTATTTGGGATGATGTCTGGAAAAACATTGACTTGCAAATTGTGTAAATTCCTCTTAAAGTACACGGCATTAAAGTGATCCTCACAACTTGTTTGAAACATATGTGTCAATAGATGGAATGCCTTCCGGGTAATATGGTAAAAATGTTGCGTCGCTCTCTTGAAGCAGCCTGAGTTATTTGATCTAAGACTTGGATACAATAAAACACCTATAAGACTTCACATGAAGTATTAGAGATTGCAAGATATATTGTAGAGAGAGGTGATGTTTTACCACTTGTGATCAGCGTAATGGCTAGAACCCTTAAAGGGTTTGATGAAATTCATCGGTGGAAACATGCATATAATAAACTTGAAAAGGTGGAAATGAGAATGAAGGTAAAAGAAGTCTTCAAGATATTAAAAAACGAAGATACAATAGTTAGCATAAACCCTGCTTACATTTTAATACCTTGAATACTTCTTCTTCCACCTCTGCTCTCATTTTTTAAATTTTCAAGTTTATTACATCCATGTTTCCACCAAAAAATTTCATCAAGCCCTTTCAAATTCTAGTCATCACATTGATCCCAAGTGGTAAATCACCCCATCTCTCTAATAATAAATATCGCAATCCCTAGTATACTTGCAAGTGTTTCATTGTGCCTGAGTCTTGACTCAAATAACTCTCAAGCTTCTTCACGAGAGATGTGGCATTTTTATCATATCAGCTGCCAGACAATCCATTGGTTGACACCCATGATTCAAATGAATTATGAGAATCACTTTAATGCCATTAGTATAGAGAGGAATTCTCACCCTTTGAAAGTCAATATTTTCCAAACATCACTCAAAATAAGTATTGAATTTTTTTTTCTAATACCAACGACAACTTAGCTACTCTGATTCTCTCGTCGTATTCATCAAGCTTTATACTCATTCTTTTTAAAATATCATGTTGCAACCTTGATATGCTAAAATTTTGGGAAAGAGTAACCTAACCACATCCTTGAAGATTTCCTTCCATTTTATTTCATTCTTCACATAGCAAAGTTTTTCCCACCCCTCCCCTTCCATATAGATCCATGATGAAGACTTGTTCGTCCACTAGAAGTATCCACCCCTTAAAATTTTCTCAAAAGATACACAAACAATTTCAGTCGGTAATATTGGAGGTTTCTTATCCTTCTGCTTTTGCATTTTTTTCAACCAACTGCATTATATTCATATCATCGACACTTTGTTTCAATTCCTTCAATTCATTTAACCAAATATCAATTTGTCTCTTGCACCTTTTATCCCGGGATTGTAGCCATTGTATTTGTTTTTTAAAGTCATTTTCCTCACATTGTAGGTCAAGAACCAATTGGTTTAGGTGATTAATCTCAATTTCAAAAGCACTGCTTCTGCTCACCCTTATTTCATTGTTTTTGGTGATATTCATATTGCTTAAACATATAAACATTAAATTCTATGTTGGTCTTAATTATAAATAACACAATTTTGAAATCCCAACATGGGTGGAAACTAAGTAAATTTAAAAAAAAAAAAAAAAAAAACTTGATGTACTTCATTGCAACATAATTGTTTTTATTTAATTTAATTAGCATGCAATTAATGTGCTTCTTCATACTGGTCGTAAGAAATAAAACAAAATGTGCTTATTTAGTTTAAAATTTAGATTTTTAGATGACACAAAAAGGTTCAAGCATTACATGCTTAATTATTAAAAAATGAAACTATAATAATAGAAGATTAGGATAAAAAAAAAAATGCGGTATCACCTAAAAAAAAAAAAACATTTGTCCAGAAAAGAAGGAAAATAAATCTTTTTATTCAAAAATAATGAAAATTGGTAACTAATATTCATACCTCCCAATAAATGAATAGATTTGGTATCACTTTGATGGTGAACTGAACCATTGGAAAGTACCTTCTGCCACTTCAATAAAACATGGTAGAAAAAAAAATCTTGTCACAATTTATAAATGTAAAACAATAAGACAAAAGCAATGAAACATCATTTTTTATTTTCCTTAGACTTGTGATGGTCCTTTATAGCTTCCTGAGTTGCTATGAATTACTTGGCCTGGAAGCCATATTGTTGTGAACTCCTTTACTGTCAGGACCAACGGAGCTTTTGTCAATGCCTTTTCCTTTTATTCGATCAGCATGCGCTTTGATTCTTGCAATGGAAACATTTCCAGTAAGCTCATGTCTACAGCACTTACACTTCCAATTACCGCTTTCTTAAATTTATTCCAGTAGTTATTGCTTGTCTCCCTATCCACGATCAATATGTTTCCTAAACAAAAAAAAACATTTAATTTTAATATTTGTATATGCATATTTATAGGCCTCTCTAGGATGAAGGCAGCTAGGATGAAAAATATAGAATAAAAATGTATCTTACCTTCTAAAACAACTTCGTGTTGGCAAAGAGCTTCAATGTTGCAATGTGTCAGTTAAAGCCATGGATTACCACACTCACCAAACAATGTAAAATGATCAGCTTTACGCGCTCCAACTAGGGTGCCTCTCACCTGCTTACAACAAAAGATAACATGTTTGTTAAAGTAAAAACTTTTTATTGTTATTGAGACAGACAAATTTGAAAAAAGAAAAGCGTAGAATGAACTTACCTTTGTTACCATGCTAGTGTTGGAGATATTCCAACATGAAAATCCAAAATCCCCTAGTATGGAGGCCAATCATATAACCTAAAGAAATAATGGCAATAATCAGCAACTAAAAATGAATTTTGACACAAGTAAAGAAATGTCAAGTCATCCAATATTAGATACTATGTAAATAATGGTAAACCCTGATATCGTTATATGGAGATTGGTTTGTTTTACCATCTTGATCAGAAAATGTCCAAGCAAAGATTTTTAATGGAAAAAGTGTAACCCCATCTTTGTGTAATTGCTTCATCTAGCCCATATACAGATAGTATCTTCGTCAACTGAAAGGAACAACTGTATAGAAACAAAATTAAAACAAGCAACTACCTCATACAATCTGCTCTTGTAGATCCAGAATGTCAGCAGACATGGAATAGATGTTGGAAGAAATATAATACAAATAAAATTATTCAGGAGCTTACAATCACCGAAAGTTTATGATAGGGTTTCCTATCTTTTGTTATAGAATTTTTTCCTAAATTCGAGAGTAGGAAAGCTCTCCAGAGAAAAGGGGGGAAAGGGAATAATTTTTCTGACAAACTTTTTCTTAGCTTTCATTCAATAGTACCTCCCTAGATATAGGATAGGTTGTTACATGAAATATGGATCAGATGACATCTGTCCATCACAATACAAAAACACTCAAAAGCATAATTCAAATACAAGATTCTGATACTCAATTAACTAAGTCTGGAAGCTTCTCATCCAGCTAGGTTTCTTTATATTCCTTTTGGGCCTTACGCTTGGGCCTATATCTTGCCCAGACAAATCCTTCTCATTACCAATTGGATTACTTGTAGTTTCATCAATTGGGGTCTTATCATTGCCCAACCCTGGGAGACTGACCTTGTCCTCAAGGTCCAATTCAGGATAAGTTTGTAACAATGTGGCAACGGTCTCCCAAGTAGCGTCTGCTTCAGTCTGCGACTCCCACTGCACTAAGATTTGATCCTCTGGTCCTTGTTCCCCAGTAACTATTCGTCTTCCCAACACCCGAATCGGTGTCACCAACGGGTGAGTTCCCTGCGCATTAGTAGGCAAGGGACAAGTCTGCACATCAGGCTGGCCTCGACAAGGTCTTAGCAAGGATACATGAAATACTGGGTGGATTCTAGCAGAGGAAGGTAATTCCAATTCATAGGCCACAGGCCCAATACGCCTGACCACCTGAAAAGGTCCATAATAGCGACGAGCCAATTTGTGGGAATGGCGGGTAGCAACAGAGACTTGCCTATAAGGTTGTAAGCGCAAGTAAACCCAATCCCCAACATCAAAAGTGACCTCCCTTCGATGCAAATCAGCCAGTTGTTTCATACGGTGCCTTACAGTATTCAAGTGTGATTTCAAGTTATTAAGAAGTGACTGTCGATGAATCAACATTTCATCAAGAGTGGCAACCTTGGTACTGCCAGAGAGATAAGGGGGAATGACGGGTGGTTTCCGGCCATACAAGGCCTCAAACGGGGTCATATTAATAGAAGAATGGAAGGAAGTGTCTATACCATAGCTCGGCAAGATGAAGGAACCGGTACCATTTCTGAGGTTCATCACTCACAAAACATCGGAGGTAAGCTTCAAGGCATCTGTTGAGGACTTCTGTCTGGCCATCACTTTGGGGATGATAGGCACTAGAATAGGACAGGGTAGTTTTTTGCTCAAGGAAGAAAGATCTCCAAAATTGACTGAGAAACAGGGGGTCTCGGTCACTCACAATGGTCTTGGGAAGGCCATGAAGTTTATAAATCTCAGCCGAAAACAGAGTGGCCAAAGATTGTGCAGTGTAATTGGTTGGAAGAGCCAGAAAGTGTGCAAACTTGGTAAGACGATCCACAATAACCCAAATAACAGTTTTACCTTGAGATGGGGGGAGGTGAGTGATAAAATCCATAGAGATATCCTCCTAAACCTGCTCTGGAATCGGCAAGGGTTGAAGGAGCCCTACAGGAGCCTGAGTGACAGCCTTGTGTTGTTGGCAGATATGACACTAAGAGACAAAAGTTTTCACCATCTTGGCTAACAACGGCCAATAAAATCCCGAGGCCACTCGAGCCAATGTAGCCCGATACCCCGAATGCCCACCTGCAGGAGAAGAATGCAGTTCTTGTAGGACCCATTGTTGTAATTCGCTTTCGAGAGGAACAAACAGCCTGTCACCAAAGTACAACAACCCATCATACAGTTTAAATTTGCCCCTAAATTCGGAATCAGAGTGCCATTGATCCATCAAGGCTTTACCCGCGGCCTCTTGTGAATAAAATCGCTTCAGTTGGACAATTAAACTTGGGACGGGAGAGGAAATGGCAAGGAGCAGCGAGGGTGGTTCTTCACTCTTTCGAGATAGGGCATCTGCCACCCGATTTGCCAAACCCGGTTTGTAGTGAATTTCATAATCGAACCCCAACAATTTGGTGAGCCACTTCTGTTGTTCAGGGGTTTGGATTGTTTGGTGTAACAGATTCCGGAGACTTTGCTGATCAGTATAGATAAGGAATTTGCGACCCAATAGATACTGCCTCCATTTCTTGACCGCTTCTGTAATTGCATACATTTCTCGCACATAAGTCGAGGCCGACTGCATCTTGGGAGTCATTTTTTTGCTAAAATAAGCCAAGGGGTGGGAAGCTTGGGACAGGACAGCTCCCACGGCTATGGCAGAGGCGTCTGTATCAATCTGAAATGGTTTGCTCAAAATCCGGTAAGCCCAAAAACAGGGGTGGTAACCATGGCCTTTTTTAGTGATGAAAAGGCTTGGGCCGCCTCTGGAGTCCAAGAAAAACTGCCCTTCTTCAATAAATCTGTTAGAGGCCCTGCAATGGTAGCATAGTGTCTCACAAATTTTCGGTAGTAGCCTGTGAGGCCCAAGAACCCCCGTAAGGCAGTGAGTGACTTGGGCTCAGGCCATTCCTGGACTGCTTGTATCTTTTGGGATCTGCACACACACCCTGAGCCGAAATGATATGGCCCAAATAATCTATAGAAGTTTCTCCAAAAACACATTTAGTCCATTTAGCATAATAACAAGAAGCTTGCAGTAATTTTAAAATTTGGCGTAAATGAACAAAATGATCCTCCCAAGTACGGCTAAATACCAGAATATCATCAAAAAAAACTACCACAAACCTGCGCAGGAAAGGCCTCAAGAGATCGTTCATAGCCGCCATGAAGGTTGAAGGTGCATTTGTCAACCCGAAGGGCATGACCAAGAATTCAAAGTGCCTGTCTATGGTGCGAAATGCTGTTTTGTGCTCATCCCCCTCAGCCACCCTAATTTGGTGGTAACCCGAGCGTAAATCAATTTTGGAAAAAATTGAGGCTCCAAACAGTTCATCGAGCAACCCATCCACAGTGGGAATGGGGTAACGATCCTTTATCGTGATCGCATTCAAAGCTCGATAGTCAACACAGAATCGCCACGTCCCATCTTTTTTTTTAATTAACAAAACTGGAGAGGAGAAGGGACTAGTGCTAGGCTTGATAATGCCTTCTTGAAGCATTTCAGAATTAGTTTAGTCATAGCTCCTTTTGACAATGAGGATACCTGTAAGGCTTGATGTTCACGGGTTGAGCATGGGGAAGCAAGTGAATACGGTGGTCATGGGCTCTAAGTGGGGGTAGGCCATGGGGTACTCCAAACACGGTTTGAAATTCCGTGAGAAGATTTGAAGTTGTGGGGTGGCATGATGTGGTTGAGTTTCGGTTGGGCTGGAAGGGTCTAAGGCCCAAAAGATGTTTTGTGGGGAGATAATGGGCCAACAAACGATGGTGCAGATTTGGGCCACAGACTTGGTGGATTGGACTCGGTTGAGTTGTGTGTGGGAAATTTGGGAAGGGATGAAGGGAGCTTTTCAGAGAGAGTGATGGGTGTACCTTGATACGTAAATGACATCGATGGAACTGAAAAATCAGAAAGTACAGCTCCCAAAGTACTGAGCCATGCCATTCCCAGCCACTACATCTGCTCCTTTGTATAGGTAAGAGGTACAGGGGTACTTTGAAAAGGTGCGATTGGATGCGTAAGGGAACATCTGCTGATAACCCAGAGCACTGTATAAACTCACCATTACCAACCATTACTGAGAACTCCGGGGACGGCGTCACCCGCAATCGGAGAAAGGATGCCCAGGCATGGTTGGATGATGTTATGGGAACTCCCCGTATCTATAAGGATGGACACGGCATGGCCGCCAATCGATCCAAACAGCCGGAGGGTTTTCGGGGCCGAAACCGCCATACGAGGCGGAGGGGGATAGTTGAAAGAGGGTGGGTTTGGAAGGAGGGGGGTGAGGGGTGAGGGATGAGGTTCGTGGGTATGGGTGGTGGTTCTGGGTCAAGTGAAACCGGGTCGTCGGGTAGGGTGTCCTCCGCGTCCTCGGAAAGGAGGATCAGGAATGGCTTGGAGCTACAACGGTGGCCAGAATGCCACCGATCATCACAGTTGAAACAGAGCCCCTTAGCATGGCGGGCCTGCATCTCGGCGGGGTTGAGGCGGCGGATCGGAAAGGATGAAGTGGAAGGTGGTATTCGGGAGAAGGGCCGGGTTGTGAGGAGGCGTTGGGGGAGGGCGGCGTGGGTGTTGGTCTTGGAGTTTGGCCTCTATGAGTTTAGCTAAACCAAGGGTTTTGAGATAGGGAGTGAGGTTTCAAGATTGCAATTTCTCTTTGGATCTCAGCCTTCAACCCAGAGATGAAACAGTTGAGCAGTATTTCATGAGAAAGCCCCAAAATCCGGTTGGACAAGTTCTCAAAAGTGGCTTGATATTCCACCACGGAGCCCGATTGGCGTAGTTTGAACAGAGTGGCCTGGTGATTCTCGAAAGACGATGGCCCGAATCGGAGCTCCAGAGCCTTAGTGAAGGCGCTCCAAGTGGAGAGTTGATGGTTGCCAAACATCCACTTGAACCAGCTGAGAGCTTCCCCAATCATGAAGAACCCTACCAAATCCATGCGCTGAGGGTCATCAATGTTGTAGTAAAGGAAGTACTGCTCAGCTTGAAAAAACCCAATCTAGCACATTAGAGCCATCAAAGGTGGGTAAAATCAGTTTGGGTGGTTTTGGTTGAGGAGGAGGGGTGGTGGTGGAGGAGGGGGTGAATGAGGGAATCAGATGAAGAGGAACCCGTAACCTTGTCAACCAGACCCGCAAGAACAGTGGCGAGGGGTTTCATGGCGGGAAGGTCCATAGTCGATTGAAGGGAAGGAATGGGACTCATCCAACCTGAAATGAAGCTGGCATCTAGTTTTTGCATGGAGTGCAGCCACTGCGTCTTCTGAGAGTTGGGTATTTTTGGGAGGCATGGGAAAAGATGAAAGCACCAATGAATAGGGGTTTTCCTATCATTTTGTTATAAGAATTTTTTTTCCTAAATTCGAGAGTAGGAAAGCTCTCCACCGGAGAAAAGGGGGGGAAGGGAATAATTATTTCTGACAAACTTTTTCTTAGCTTTCATTCAAGAGTACCTCCCTAGATATAGGATAGGTTGTTACATGAAATATATGTAGATCAGATGACATCTGTCCCATCACAATACAAAAACACTCAAAAGCATAATTCAATACAAGCTTTCTGAGACTCAATTAACTAAGTCTGGAAGCTTCTCATCCAGCTAGCGTTTCTTTATATTCCTTTTGGGCCTTACGCTTGGGCCTATATCTTTGCCCATGACAAAATCCTTCTCATTACCATTTGGATATTACTTGTAGTTTTCATCAATTGTGGGTCTTATCAGTTTATCCATAGAAACACAGGTGTTCTTTACTACTTCAGAGTTTAAATTGCCAGTCCAATAGTTGATTGTTTGAACAGATAATGCTAAATCTGGTCAAGCCAATACGAGTTTACACTAATATATTCATCAACATTCAAATGCCACTCATAATGATAAAAGAAAACTATATTCATTTCTAACCATTGAAAATGACTAATATATAAAAATCACAGAACTTAGAAAAAGCCATATGATCAGATTCCTAACTTTCCTCAAAATGGAGCCAACGAATGTTATATCTTATTGTCCATAATATGATAATAACACATAAATACCTATCTTCTTGTTTACTTTGTTGTATATTCATCAAGCACATGTTGCACGAGACTAAGCTGTGCTTACAAATAAACAACATCTAAAAATAGGCAATGAAGCTACGAACAACAGATTTCTAACATGCCACTGGTAATAAAATCATATCAACTTCATTTGGTCCATTTTAAACCATGTTGGTTTTCTTAAAATAAATATGTTTTTTAATTTCTGGTTGATTTTAATTATCGTTTAAAGAAGTTTAAATTGAGTTTTTCTTAGACGTTTTAGTCGATTATCAACCTGTCACAACTCAGGAGTCATAACACAACAGAGTTATTTAAAAGTGAAAGTAGTTTTTTTGTTATTTTGAAAAAGGCTTAGTGATCACCAAGTTGTCACAACTCAGGTGTCTCAAAAGCTAACCCTTTTATTTTAAAAGAAAATAATTTTTATTATCTTCTTTGAAAACGGTTAGGGATCACCAAGTTGTAACAACTCAGATGTATACTGTAAATAAATATTTTTGCATTCTTCTTTATTTTGAGGAATCAATATTTGCATTTCTAGAAAATAAACATATGTGATTCCGAGTATTTTAAATAAACCAAACCATGTTTTTTCTTTTTTATTTGGGCCCCAAATCAGCACCCTAAAAGGAAATGAGGAAAAAAACTTAATTATTTGCACA